>OX451409.1:9521254-10248754 GCA_949629135.1 Eremobia ochroleuca | reverse complement strand
ATATGTTCGAAAAAGTCTGCTCAACAATATGAATAACGCAATGAATGTTGTTGAACTGTCAAAATGAACGCCATTCCTACTGTTAGGGCTCTTTCTCACGGCAAAATCCCGTTTTTTGCATATATTCACACAGGCATCCCGTTTGCAGTATCCGGCAAACAGGATGCTTGTGTGAATATGTATTTTAAACACATACACTACTAAACGGGATCCTGCAAAAAACGGGATTTTGTCGTGGGAAAGAGCCCTAACAGTAGGAATGGAGTTCATTTTGACAGTTCAACTACATTCATCGGCCCCCCATTCGGGGCCCTTAGTGTGTTACGCAATTACCCCCCAGAAGAGGGGCAATTCACATATTTTTAAGTACCTACGTTCGCATTCTAATTTCAGTCTCAATCTGTAAAAAAACCCACATATTTCACAAGTATTTGACATTAATTACTGTCGCCGAGATGAGATTGTGACTAGATTTTGAACGTTTTTAATTACGAGAATTGGCCTTCAGCAGGCTGATTGCGTAACACACTATCAGTAGCAATGGGTTTCATTTTGACAGTTCAAAAACATTCATTGCGCTATTTATGTTATTGAGCAGACAATTTTTCCAACATATAGAGCAATGGATTAGCAATATGCTTCAAAATTATGCAAATTGAGAGTAATAGTGTGGTACGCAATTAGGGTGCAGATCTAATATGATATTACCGGGACGTAGTCTTTGGGCAGGACATCCAGATAGACAAGTAAATGGCTGATGGAGTAAAGCTGTCATCGAATGGTAGCCAAGGTTAGGCGCTGAGTTGACGAAACACCTTGATGAGGGACGCACAGAACCGGGAAGTATGGCAGACTAAGGGCAGGCCTATTCCCAGCAGTGACTAATTCCGGGCCGAAATGATGATGATGATGATGATGATGATGATGTCGAGTCTTTGACCTGTACCTAGAGAATACAATCCCGGGATTCCGGTATCCCTAGGCCCATAAATCCCGAGACTGTACTTGGCCAATCTCGGGATTTTCAGGATTGCCACTCCCGAAAATCCCGAGACTGGCCAAGTACAGTCTCGGGATTTTCGGGCCTTTACGGGCCTAGGGATAGCGGGATCCCGGGATTGTATTCTCTACCTGTATCGCCTGAGGTGATACTTTCGAAGTCAAGTATTTCTATGTTTAATTCAGAAAATGCCCGGGTTTAGTAACAGCTAAACGCTTTATGGGGGTCTGCTCATATAATGGACACCATACGTTTTGAATCTTCGCGGCTAAACTAGACGTTAGACAAATGAAGCAATAAAGCTCTTGGAAAAAAGATCAAAAAAGTGTGTCAAATGCAAAGTACTATAAAAATTTCAATAAATATAAGTTTTAATATCCCAGTGTTTTATTTTTAACATACAAGCCAAGATCTTCTACCCCATAAAAGGTTAACTGTAACGGTATGCCAAGACTTGTACTAACCCAGTATTTGAATCAGACCATAATATTTCTAGATTTGAAAAAATATAGACATGTCGCGATAACATGAAATCTGCCATTATCTGTGCGAATGTCATGTGGAGCGATAAAAAAAATGGGTCCAGGTACTTACTGATAAAATATAAATAAACAATACGATATTTTTTAAATAATATTGTACTGATGCAACATACTACAAAAGTGATCACTATAATATGATATTTATTAATATTATCTCTTTAATAGGGGCTTGTGTAGACTGGATGCGGAGGGGCCCGTGGCTAAATAATAATAGCCGCACTGATCGATCGATCAGGTTAAGCTACGGTTGCCGCGGTTGGTCCGTGGATGGGACTACCTTTACATACCAAGACCCCTCCGTGCCCCGGAAAGCACGTGAAGCAGTTAGTCCCGGCTGTCATTCGTCGATATTTGACAGTCGTTACGGGGCGTCAGAATTCCGAAAGTCTGACTACTATAATACAGGCTGTCAGACTTTCGGGCTTAGTTACTCACTCTGAATATGATACCCCTTGGTAAGCCAAGGGTTATCATATTAATCAGTAACTGGGTTGTGAAGGTCAGATAGGCAGTCGCTCCATGTATAGTACTGGTATTCAGCTGCATCCGGTTAGACTGGAAGCCGACCCCAACATAGTTGGGAAAAGTCTAGGCAGATGATAATTATTTATTTAATATGACACAATTTTTAGATTTCGTAATGCTGTTCGTTTCGTATGTCGCCTAACATATACAAGGTGTAATTTAAATAACACAAAACCTCATAAGGGGTCATTGTACTCATCATTATGAACAACTTTTATTATGGGACCAAACCTGAAATCGCGAAAAAAAATCAGCTGCTCCCTACATTTTGGCGAGTTATAAATAATAATAATAATAATAACGTTATGCGAATATAAATAAAAAAAAGTTGTTCATAATGATAAGTACAACGACCCCTTATGAAGTTTAGCGTTATTTAAATTACACCTTGTATTACATCAGGCTATTTAGGTATTCATCTGCCACAAACAGGACAAAAATAACGTAAATAAGTTTACAATGTAGATAATTATATTAGATTAGCAAAGAGATATGGCGTGACCTTCGGGTCATTCAACTATTCAATACCAACCAACTTCTCCACGTGTAAAATTAATCTTCCGCTTAATGAGACTAATTTAATATGATCAAGTTGTGCCTTTATTTTCGTGGAAATTTCTGATTTCCACGAAAATGAAGCCAATTCCCGTAATAAAAAACGTACAAAATCTAGTAGCAATCTCATCTCAGTAACAATCAATGTCAAAAATGTACGGAAACTAAGGGTAATTTTGACAAATTTGAACTGAGATCAGACCACAGATCAGACTGAACGTTCTTAAAATTGCCTCTCAAATGTCGGGACGGCACCAATCATTATTCTGAGAAATCGAATGGCGTTTATCAGAAAAGGACCAATCCCGGCAGCCAGAACTCTACAGCTACATGTTCGGAAAGTGTACGAAATTCAAAACCGAAAATTCGAAAAAGGTCACTACTATAATATAGTCTGCTCCAATTTCTTTAACATAATCAATAAAAATCGTAAACAAATAAGTACTTAGTAGTTGTCATCGTATTCTTGCGTGTCATATTATACATATTCTTTCTATTTGGTTTGTAACCCTATCCGTATATTGTCATGCATAGCTCAGCCGAGGCGTGTCCGCAGCCATTATTCATAACGCTTCACACCTTACATACCTGACAAATGCGACCGCATAGGAACGCATGCGCATTGTCATTACTGCATCCTGGTATTTAATAAAAGATTTTGATTAAAACTTGGCTTATTTTTTTTGCAGTTGCTACAGAACAAACTTATTTATGTTTTCATACATAAATACAGGGGAAGCCAACCTTATCACTTACTTGAACATTTTTTTTTTATATTGGCATACACTGAGGGGCCCGTGGCTAAATAATAACAGCCGCACAAGTCGATCGATCAAGTTAAGCTACGCTTTTCCGCGGTTGGATGGGTGACCATCTTTACATACCGAGGCCCCTCCGTGCCTCGGAAAGCACGTTAAGCCGTTGGTCCCGGCTGTCATTTGTGGATCATTGCCAGTCGTTACGGATAGTCAGAAGCCCGAAAGTCTGACAACCAGTCTTACCAAGGGATATCGTATTACCCAGTAACTGGGTTGTGGAGGTCAGATAGGCAGTCGCTCCATGTAAAATACTGGTATTCAGCTGCCTCCGGTTAGACTGGAAGCCGACCCCAACATATTTAGGAAAAGGCTGTACACAAAGAAGAAGTAATCTCTATAACAACAAGACACTTCTCAGTAGACAAAAGCCGACATTTTTACAATTGTCTATGCCCGATAGACTGATACGCACGTTTGAGTCACGTTAGAGATAACCTCTCAGGTCAAAAGATCTTGTAAATAACTAAATATAGGTTCGTACTGGGCCCGCGTAGCGACAGGCATCTCTCGGAGAGAGAATTGGCCCATTCTCTCACCGAGAGGAAGCCTGTGTCTTAACCCTTAATAAAACCGTGGGAGTATAGCTCCCACATACATTTTCATTTTTTAAGCAGACCGTGACTGTAATAATCCCACATCATGTCAGAGATTATCGATCATGGAATATTTCCGAACGAATTAAGTGCAAAATATGAGAGGTGTCTTTATGCTTTGTCCCATGTTGGGAGCAATTTCATAAAATTAAAGAGCAATTTTGTAAACATACTGTTATTTATTTTACCTGGATTATACTAGCTTATTTATGAAAAATAAGAGAGATTTGTTCTATTTTGGGAATTTTAGTTTATGTGAATTAATGTTGTTCTAATTGGGCAATGGTACAATAGCTCCCACATAAATTGAAATAAAAAAAAGAGTAAAAAAAGAAAAAAAAAATGTTAATCAATTTCTGAAAATATTATAATCAGTACTTACACAACACTTTTCCAACCCGTCTTTCAAACCAATTCGCGGTGCCCGATTAGGTAAGGGTTAACAGTGGGAACCTTATATGCTGATTATGCTATATGCTAGCTTTATTAGCTAGCTACACGTCACTTCTTAGAATGTTCAATCATTTCATCTGTATCAAGTTGACATAAAATTTTATTGGGGCTGTCATTTCGATTCATGATTATGAACGTTTACTCTGGTGCCGATTTTGTTGTTCAAAAATTAAACTAAATTTAAGTTCAGTGCATCTATTTCTTTCTATTACTTACATTAAGAAAAGGACAGAAGATAAATATTACTTTAGTCCTGTCAAAATAAGATACTCCATAGACAAGTTCAGACGTGATTAAAAAATTGGCTACTACTCTTAAAAATACATCAATCTACATCAGACGCTGACTAATTTGACAGGACTAAACTAATATTTATCTTCTGTACTTTTCTTAATGAAATAGAAAGAAAAAGATGCACTGAATTTAAATTTTGTTTAGTTTGTGAACAAGATAATCGGCGCCAATACTGAGATAGAAATTTATTTGCTCAAACATGTGTACACATACAAGAGTAAAAGAAAAAAAAACTTGCATGCAGGATAACATAAAAATTAAAGGTTCAGACATGTTTGCCATGTACTATGGCGTGCAAATATTGTGTATGTTAAAAAATTAAACAAAGTAATGACGAAATATGTCAATAGTAAAAAAAGTTAGAAAATATTCAAGTCAAAATATGAATCCAATTTAAATGGCAAATCTATATTTATATATAGATTTGCCATTTATACATATGTATAATAAAATAAAAGTAAATTCTGAGAAATATCAATGAAATGTGAATAAAACAGTCATAATAATAATAATAATCTATCTCAAATTTACCAAAGTTCAATATCAATTAAATGTCAAAATACAAAAAATATAAAAAAAAAAACGCAATAATTTTATTGCTTCCACATGTGAACTTAGGTAGAATATGATAATTGTTGACCCTGTCGGGCACAGCAAGGCAGTAGGAGAGAGGAAGAGGGCATTTATTTGTCCCACAGCCATTACCACTAAGCAGACTCCGCCGCCGTGGTGATCTACTTCCTAGTAATACCCAACCAGCAGGGTAATTCCGTAACACACTTTCAATAGCAATGGGTTTCATTTTGACAGTTCAACAACATTCATTGCGTTATTTACGATTCTGAGCATACATTTTTCGGACATATGGAGCAATGGATTAGCAATATGCTCCAAAATGATTCAAATTGAGAGTAATGGTGTGTTACGCTATTATAACAGCGGAAGTTATTTTATGTGTATTTAAATACTTATACATATAAATAAATTCCTAGTACTCGTTAGGGTGATTTATATTATAATCACGGACGTGATCGACGGATCGCGCCTGATAACATCACGCAGGTACTTCCGAGATCACCTGTAGTGTATACATACATATTATATTTGTATTTAATAAAGCTATAAATAATAAGTAAGTTGTTTTATATCTTCAGATATACAACGTGTAACGTTAAATGCGCAAAACCTCTTAAGGGGTCATTGTACTCATCATTATGAACAACTTTTACTATGGGACCAAACCTGAAATCGCGAAAAAAAAATCAGCTGTTCCCTACATTTATGTTCGCATAACTCGTCAAAATGTAGGGAACAGCTGATTTTTTTTTCGCGATTTCCGGTTTGGTCCCATAGTAAAAGTTGTTCATAATGATGAGTACAATGACCCCTTAAGAGGTTTTGCGCATTTAACGTTACACGTTGTATTACTGATATAGGGATTTATAATCAAATCTAGGATGAAGTTTTATAAGTCTAATTATAGTTTGAGTTTATCTATGTAATCGTTTGAATGATATTAGAATTCAAATGATTTTACCTTTGCAAGCTTCGTCATGATGGCAAAGACTTGCAAATAACAATGTTTACTTAAAGGCTCCCGCAGTCAGGCGCGACGCGGCTAGTAGAACAATTTCTATGAAAACTTAATTGAAATTGTTCTACCGGAATCGCGTCGCACCGTCGCACCGCTCCTGTCTGCGGCGAACAGCCAGGATAAATGAATAATTAATAGAAGTATAAATACTGAGTCCAGAGAAGTCCAGAGGGCTTATACAAGAGACAATCGCTTATAAAGCGTTTCGTACTTAGCAGGATTGATATAAGCATACATTTTATATACAATACATGTCAGTATAGAATAGAATACTCTTTATTACACACACCGGCAAAATTAGAGGAACACAAAAAAAGGTGCCTTTTTTTTAAAAACTTGTGGGTATTTCGACGAGTGGTTCCGTTTTTTGAATGATTGCCCTTTTTTCATATAACATTATGGGCTTTTATGACATTTTTAAGCCTTCTAACAGAAATTGTACCCTCTTAAGTGTTTATTTACACTTTAAGCTTCTAAGTGTTTTTGATAAGAAAGTTGGTTTATGCAGTCAATGTGGCCCTAGCTCATTACGTTTGTTTTGTTTGGAGAGTTAACATTGTATTGCATACAGAATGAGTGATTTGCCTGCAACTGAAGTCGCCAGGGCTGTAACAATGATTGAGGAAGGTCACACCTACCGTTCAGTCAGTCGAACGTTGGGTGTATCAGTATCCGTGATCCACCGTAATGTGCAACGGTACAGACAGACAGGATCTTACGTGCGCAGACGAGGGCAAGGCAGAAATCGTGCAACCAGTGCCGTAGACGACCGTTTTATAAGGGTGCAAACTTTAAGAAATCGTCGTCAAACGGCTGTTCAGACCCGAGCTGTCTTAGAAGAAGTGCGTAACGTACGTGTTAGTGAACGAACAGTGAGGAGAAGGTTAAATGAAGTTGGTTTGAAGTCATACGTGCCAGCAAAAGCGCCAAAACTTGAGGTGAGCCATCGAGTAGCAAGATTAGCGTTCGCTCGTGAGCATCAAAATTGGTCCGATGAATGGAGTCGAGTTTTGTTCTCCGACGAAAGCCGTTTTTGTGTAAATTTCATCGACGGAAGGGAGAGGATGTGGAGATATCGAGGAGAACGTTACCATCAAGCAAATTTTTCCGAAACAATGGCTTACGGTGGAGGGTCTGTTATGGTGTGGGGTGGTATAAGTTTGACGGCACGCACCGCTCTGGTCATTATTGATGGCGGTTCTTTGACTGCTCACAGGTACATAACTGAGATCCTAGAACCCCATGTTATGCCTTTTGCCCCATTCATAGGCCCAGATTTTGTGTTTATGCACGATAACGCACGGCCCCACACTGCGCGCATAGTGCGTGATTACTTAAGTGAGACTGGTGTAACCCAGATGGACTGGCCTGCACGATCTCCGGACATGAATCCAATAGAACATGTCTGGGACATGATTGGACGAAGGGTTCGTGAAAGAAATCCTGCCCCTAGGAATGTTGAAGACCTGAAATTGGCGCTGGTTGAAGAATGGGGCATTTTGCCTCAGGAAATGATTGAAGATGTCATCAGAAGCATGGCTAGACGTATCCAAGCCCTTATAATGGCGCGTGGATGCAACACGCGCTATTAATTCTTTTTTTTTTAATTTAACTCTGTTTTTACGCATTTGAAAACATAAAATTTTTTCAGTCAAGAGCATTTTTTTAAATTTTTTATTAAATAAATCCTAATAAACCATACAATTTGTTTTTTTCTTGCATAATATAAACGAACAGACTCAAATAAACCATAAAAATTAAATAATAGACATTCAATCTCAAAAAATGATGTTTTCTTTTGTGTTCCTCTAATTTTGCCGGTGTGTGTATGTACACCATATAAATCACAAACATTCAAATATGTATATAATTTTACAAAAGGTGACACAATGGGCGGTCTTATCGCTAAGAACGATCTTTTAAAGACATCCTTTGGATGGATTGAAAAGGGAATGAGAGACAAATACTGTAGGTAGTTTGTGGTGTACCATTTACACGATACAATGAATACATAATTATATAAAGTATGTTATACTAATCTAAATAAATATATACATATAACAATAGACATGAAACAGGAGTAAAGAAAATATAATGATGCTGTTTAAGGAGAGAGGAAGTGTTTTTTTATCATAATTTTAAAAGTGGACAAAGATTGGGCATGCCTTACCGACACGGGCAAGTCATTCCATAACCGTACTGCTTGAGCAGTAAAAGATTTGTCATAGAAACTGATAGAATACACATACATAATATGTATACATTTTTGGCACTTTATCACTGATAGAATATCACTTGAACTAGCCACTCTGGTTTGGTATTGGGAAGAAATTCTGTTATGCAGCCACACACCCTCCCTTGGTGGACTTCTTCGTAGTTTTAGAAGAAAACGTTAAGTCTATGCAAAAGTATGTTGAGTTACGTACTACGATCATTATCATACACTTACGTTGTACTTCAACATGGTATAATATACATGTAAAACAATATATTTACGTGTATTGTTCCTTATTCAATATTTCCCGAGAGTTTTCTTAGCGTCACTTGGCTCGCAGCCAGGAGTGCCTGTTGACGACCACTTGACAAGGAGCTTGACCCAGAAGATGTGTCACACACACTCTTGCTATCCTATTGCTTATTCTACTAACAGCAATATCAACCTTAACTAGATACAAATAAGAGACGATGGACTGCAATATAGGTGGTGGTTTTCCTGCTAGATTTACTCCTAATTAGTAGCTTACTGTTTCTAAATTGTATGCCACCATAATTCAACCCAGACCTTGATTACAAACCCAAGAGCACGTACAAGCTATTAAAATGTCACTAATGATGTCTTTTCTTCTTTACAGATGCAATCCAACACAAAATATAACGGAACACCTCAACCTTAGGCATTTTAAGTTTAATCTGACAAAAGTTATCTGTGATCTCATTTTAGTTTAGTAAAAAAAAAAAAAACAATTGCCTAAATTAGTTACGTTTTAAGTTCGGCAAAAAAAAGAAAGAAAAAAAACAATAGACTGAACCAACAAATGTCAAGATCAGGCGCGAAGGACCGTGAAGTTTGAATTTGGAAACAGACAAAATGGCGGTTCAGTGAGTGGTCATGGATGACAGATAGTGGATAGGTTGTGGTGTTAGAGGATGGGATAATGGAAGTTGGGGCGTTGGGTTCGTGAAGATGCCGCATGCTCATTCGAGTTCGGCGGCGAGCTCGGGCGGTGACGACCTGGGCTCCACTGATGAGGTCAAGGTCTTCAAAGACGAGGGTGACGGAGAAGACGAAAAGCGGAGCTCGGAGAATTTACTGGAGGAGAAGTCCAGTCTAATCGATTGGACTGAAAGTGAGGTGAGTGATTTTGAACTCTATAATTTAGTACTACATAGTAGTTTCATTTAGACTTTACGTCTTACAATTAATGGGTTACAAATTAAAATTGTGTGATTCCAATTTTGAAGCAGAAGAAGAGAAGTTACCTAAAGTGAAAAAAAATTTCTTGTGAAATTAAAATTTTCTTACGTTTTTTTGCAATTTGCACGTCAGTATATTGACCAAAATATGATTCACGAGCGTAAAAAGTGTTTACAAGAATCATAATCAGTCAAATCATCAATACATTCATCATCATCTGCCTAGCCTTTTCCCAACTATGTTGGGGTCGGCTTCCAGTCTAACCGGATGCAGCTAAGTACCAGTATTTTACATGGAGCGACTGCCTATCTGACCTCCACAACCCGTTACTGGGTAATACGAAACCCCTTGGTAAGACTGGTTGTCAGACTTTCGGGTTTGTGACGACCCGTAACGACTGTCAATGATCCGCGAATGACAGCCGGGACCAACGGATTAACGTGCTTTCCGAGGCACGGAGAGATCACCCATCCACGGACCAACGGCGCGGCAAGCGTAGCTTAACCGGATCGGTCGACCCGTGCGGCTATTATTACTTAGACACAAGCCCCTACAAAATCATCAAGCTCATATTATATTATTTATTTATTTACTCAAGGTTCACCTACAGCACATACATACACATACATATACAGAATCATACGGTAAGTATTATTCTAATATATATGCCAATTACAGGTAAACACAACATTGACAACAACGACGCCAGTTTACCGCTTATTTGCTAACTTAAGTCTAGGTGTACAATCGATTAAGAAAACAGATTAACCCATTAATTAACAGTACAGATAAATTTTAAATTTCATTTGTGTGGAGGGAGGCCAAGATTCTTGATTTGAACTTCGCCTTAGAGTCATTGAATATATCTGCTTCGGGTACGGACTTATTAAATGAATAATAATAATCTTGTTGATTGATATTTCATGAAATAGTCATTCAATAGGATTATATGACCTTACCTAGCGCACACCTACCTCTTAACAAACTTTGATTTGTGTGTTGAAATAAAAACTTGTCTATTTGGCTTTGCTAAGGGGCTTGTGGCTAAGTAATAACAGCCGCACGGGTCTTTCGATCAGATTAAGCTACGCTTGCCGCGGTTGATCCGTGGATGGGTGACCATCTTCACATACCAAGCTCTCCGTGTCTCGGAAAGCACGTTGAGACGTTGGTCCCGGCTGTCATTCATGGATCTTTGACAGTCGTTACGGGTAGTCAGGAGCCCGAAAGTCTGACAACCAGTCTTACCAAGGGGTATCGTATTACCCAGTCACTGGGTTGTGAAGGTCAGATAGGAAGTCGCTCCATGTAAAATACTGGTACTCAGCTGCATCCGGTAAAATCATCAACACACTCAAGTTCATATATTCCTGTAGATTGATATTTCATGAAATATTTAGGATTATATGAACTTACCTGATTATATGAGCATACCTCTTAACAAACTTCGATTTGAATGTTGAAATAAAAACTTTTGTCTATTTGACTTTGGACCTGTAACAGATTTGATTGGCCGCTCACGTCATAAGCCCGATGATTGGGTAATATGCGGTAGACACGTAATTCGGACCTAGCACTTCATTATGGATGCACACGAGGCATTTATCCGACGATATCACCATCGGTAAGCCATTGTAACCGTCATACCGTAGTACAATTACAACGATTGTATTACAATGTTAACTGACACTTTAGCTGGCTTTGCTGTATTTTCATGTTTAAAATAATAGGATATTTTGTGTCTGCTTTAGGCATTAATGAGTATTAAAACAGAATTTGCTTTGACATTTTTCCCGCTGATTATCACCAGATTTTCGTGATAATATATTTTCTACTTCTTTTTTTGACTTTCCCCTGACCCTTTCGTGTTTTCATTTTGATAATTCAGGCTACTGATACTGGCTATTAGGATTAATTTATTTAATCCGTATATAACTGAAACAAATCATCATTGATATTTTTAGTACTGGTGTTGATTCTCTTGTTCACAAACTTAACTAAATTTTGTGTTCAGTTCATCTCTGTCATTCTATTTCATTAAGAAAAGGACAGAAGATAAATACAACGTGTAACGTTAAATGCGTAAAACCTGAAAATAGTTTGATCAGAATAAGGAGCAGAATCAATTGAACCACTTTTTAATATAGGTCACATTTTTCAAAACATCTTCATTAAAACGTTGCCGTGTCTATTTATTAATGGGTCAAGCAAGCCCATGTCAGCGCGGCGCAGCGGCCCGGTGACGACTCCTCCCTCGGTAAAGCGTCGTCGCAGACGCAAGAAACGATCAGAATGGCCAGTAAAACTAAAACAGCACATAAAACCTTTACAATTTTTTTTAATGACTTATTTTCTCTCTGAAATAGGTCAATTGAATTAAAAATCAGTTGGGGTGTCTGAGGTTTTGCGCATTTAACGTTACACGTTGTATTAGTTTAGTCCTGTCCTCTTCGTGAGTCTTCGAGAAGGAGTGGGCTGTTAACACTTGGGCCCAACCCGGGAATCTCTGCTCATAATAAGCCCGATGTTCCCACTGCTGGGACACAGGCCCCCTCTCTTCGAGAGGGAGTGGGCTGTAATCTACCACGTGGACCCAGTCCGGGTTGTTAGATGTCACAATTTTTGGTTCTAGGACATGCGGGTTTGCTCACGATGTTTTTCTTCAATCTCTGCTCACCCCAATTTAATTAGGACTGTGACTAGTATATCTAAATATTGATTCTTCCATATCTTCTTACGTGACAAAATAAACCGGTTTATGACATTACGTCAGCCGATACCAAGAATTTGGTAATGTAATCACATCCTATTCGTATTACTTCACATAAAGATAGTTATCTAGATAAGCTTATTGTGTTACTATTTACTTCGGTCTATTTATCTTTTTAATATTGTGTATAGTTTCGTGACTGACTGAACTTCGTGAACGACAAAATGGGCAAAAAAAAAAAGATTAATCAGATGGCTAAGTAATTATAACCCTTAAATGCATGATTTATTATATCGTATTGCAAAAAATGCTATTGTATAGGTATTTATCTACAGAACTTAGAAAAATTAAATATATTATAATTATATAATAATATTATTATTCATAGAGTATATTATATTTTTTTGACAAAAAGAGGTGCGTTCAGAAACTCACAGCTATCACATTCTTAAAAAAATTAAATGACGTACTTTGTTGCCATATGGCAACATTATGCATTTAAGGGTTAAGAATTTTCCACCTCGCTGTCTTTGAAGGCTGATTTTAACCAAAGTAGCCCTATTAAGTACTACCCATTAACTATTTTTTTATAATGATTATGAAAGAAAGCTTAGAGTCTGGCGTAATCTTGAGGCCTACTTAGGAACCATGAAGTCACCTGTTTTGATGTTTAATTTAAAGTTGAAAATTTAACTCAGTCATAATTTACCGAACGTAAATTTTTCACTTCAGACCAACATTTTCATAATTTTCATCACAGTTACGAAGCTGATTATTTTACGCATAAAAGTACTACTCATGAAGATTCAGTTGTGAAAAAATGACTCGACAGTCTTCTAATCTTTTTTTTTAGGGTTTCGTACGCAAAGGGAAAAACGGAACCCTTTTACTCCCACTCCGCTGTCCGTCCGTCCGTCAGAAGGTGTCTGTCACCAGGCTGTATCTCATGAACCGTGATAGTTAGACAGTTGAAATTTTCACATAATTATGATGTATTTCTGTTGTCGCTATAACAACAAATACTAAAAAACAGAATAAAATAAATATTTAAGGAGACTCCCATACAACATACATGATTTTTTTGCCGATTTTATAGATAATGGTACGGAACCCTTCGTGCGCGAATCCGACTCGCGTTTGGCCGGTTTTTTTTTAATTGGTCAGGTGAAGTCAGGTCGAATTTTCTCAAAAATTCAGAAAAAAATTCATAACTCGAAAACTATGAAAAGTCGGGGAACGTACATGGTGGTGATTTCGATACCCCACGATCACAGAATAATTTTAATAATTTTTTAATCACAGCATGATTTTTTTTACCGTCTCCAAAATTTTACAGAGTATTCTATACCCATGAATATGAACAACTTGCACTATGGAACCAACCTTTTTTCGTGATCTCAGGATAAAAAAAATGCTGTTTCGTAGGTACGTTTTGGTCAAGTAGGTATTGAACTTTTGTATTAAACAGCTGATTTTGTTTTCGTGATTTCAGAGTTGGTCCCATAGTCAAAGTTGTTCATATTCATGGGTAGAACACCCCGCGTAAAAATGATTTTCGATGTGATTTCGGCCTCATTTCGGCGTGTTTTCGGCCTCATTTCGGCGTGTTTTCGGCCAGTTTTCGGCGTGTCGGCGTATTTTTAGCGTTTTGTTCACTACCTCGGCCTGTTTTCGACGTATTTTCGGCCCGTATATTTTACCAGGGAACCTGTAAAAATTTTGAGCCTGTAAAAAAAAAAACATCCAGTATAATAGTACTAGTACCACGGTACGTTGAACATCAATGTTCCGGCCACCCTGTATTATTTATCACTCCAGTTAATTCCAAAGGCATGTAATTAAGTTTGGTCCCGTATGATTAAGCTGAGTTAACTACGTTTTACGCACTATTCTAACTCCATATCTGTTTCTACTTCATATGAAAACTCATTTAGATTTTACGTTAGTACAAGTTTATGTTGCCTATTACCTTTATTCTTTACAACAATAAAATCCTCAACTAATTTCAAATTAAAATATGCGAAACACGACTCCTATTCAAGACGTTATTCGTGTATCATGGAATATATTTGTTTAAAGGAGCGGGTATCTGTTAGGTGGTCTTGCTAATACAATTATTGACCAAAGAGGTATCGCTTTGAATGAATAGTTTGTCTTGAAATGCCGACTTCACGTGGCGCTACGGTTTGTCCAACTTGTCCCATATATTGGACCAAACATTGGCCTACACGTTAACAGCAGGTGCCAAACTCAGGTAGATCTCTATTGAACATATTCCTCGTATTAGTACGACAATGCATTCAAATAGCATCACAATATATTCAACTGCACTGAATTCTATTCACGCAAACATACTGCCACTGTCCTCACTATTAAGTCACAATGAAATATCGATCTTATTGTGCACGTTCAGAGTTTATAATGGCTCTATGAAAACTGTAAAGTTATGTTCGATTGTAGCGATGCATTCTGCACTATTTGTGCTTTTACACGATTTCACACCTCCCAATATTTCCGATTTTATTGATACTCGGATCTCTGTATTGTGCAACGTAATGTTCCCATTTATTAATGTTTTAATGGAACGATTAAATATTTTAAGCGCTGGTGCACGCTTCTCCCTTAACGATGGTTGGTATCACTCACGATAAGGTCCGCTTCACGCTATTTAATACGATCGTAAAGCACGACTTTTTTACACCTACGAAAATGTGGGATTCTTAAATATTCATAAGTTCACGGCGGTAAAAGAACTCATTATTGTACAATTCGATGCGTAGATTAACATCGGCGCTCGTAATGAGTCAACCACTCAATTACTGTACCGCTACCACAAATAATGGAGATAGCGTCGAGATGTACAGATAAACATGTCTTTATAATCGCAAATTGCCCGTAAAACAAACAAAAACAAGGTGGAGGACCGAGACGAAACAACATCCAAAACACCAATTGTTGAGGCGCCTTCGAAACCCATACAGGTACCGAACGTTTCCGAAAATCATAAAATATTGTATTCCAAGCCGACATAAATTATTTTATTCATTGTATTATTTCCGAAAACTCTATTATTCGCTAGACGGGTCCCGTACAATGACTTCTACCTGCGTTCAGGTATTTCTTATAATAAACACAAACTCCCACTGCTTTTGTCGAATTTACCTGTCGAGCGGTGAGGCGAGGGTGTGCAAACATGACCGAACACCTACGAACAGACGAAATACTTGATTCTCCGTCTCTTTCATTGTCATTCAATAAGGAAGTAGAGGAAGAGAGATGCGAGAATGATTTGTAAAGGATTACCAACACCCTACAATCACGGTTGGTATAAATATTGGATTATACTTAGGTGCAATTCTCGTGTATGTCATAATAGCTTCGATTATACTACGTGATGCCATTACAATACACATTGTACGTACAATTTTCGTTCGATATTTCGATTTCTTTTAGATTACAGTGTCTGTTCGTGAATTGGATTTGATGCGAGATTTTTTACGCCTGCTTGCTTGCCCTTTGGATATGTTTCTTTTAATGATTTTATTGTTGTGTTTATTTGTTGAGTATTGTCCAATTTGTGAAGGCCGCAGGAATCCGCTGAATGCGGGAAGAACACCCGGTCGTAGTGGTGGTGCTTGGGGGAGGCCTAGGTACTTATGTCTGCTGATGATGATGATTGTCCAGTTTTGTTTGAATTGTTGGTCAAATATGTTCAAATGCATAATAAGTAAGCTATAGAAATAACATTTAATAGAGACTTGCATATAGAAAACTTTGTAGCACTTAAAACAAGATTGCTCCAACATACGCTTACACATGTAAAAGTTCTCAGCTATTTACCTATAAGAGGCAGACTAATCCATTCCAGAAAATCGCTACCTTTTAACGACATCCAATATCTTAAATTGACCATTTAACCACTTTTTAGCCCTTTTAAAGCGTATGTTAGTTGATGAAGCTGAGCATCGAGATGCCTTTCACTAGGCTCTAGAAAAAGTCAATGGCTTAGCGATTTCCGTTGTGGTCGGGGCTTGTATGAAATGGTCTGGGCAACATAACTGACCATGTAGAGATGTGAAGCTTCCGTTGAGTTTACTTGTGTATCTGGATTTATTATGGTTTAGGACTTTGTTGTAAGTTAGGAAGTAAAGTGTGATGATGACGATGAGGAAAACTCAAATAAGTTTAAAGAAATAATAAACTTTGTAACCGTCGTCAAACCATTGGACGTTGAGATGGATAGAGAATATGAACTAAGTACAGCAATGGATTAATTTATCGTGAAAGTAATAGACAAACACGATAAAGCAATAGAATTTAGAATGAAACCATATCTAATCAATTACAAACAAGTATATAAAAAAGAGGGGAAATAACCAAAGGGCATCAAAAAATTCTTCCTTATTGCTGTCAATAAGAAACGTGTCCAAAAGGCTGGTAGCAGACAAAATATATGCTGATTATCACTCCATTAAAGAATTTACACTTCATTTCCAATAAGGATCCCATCATTCCCGAAGATTTTTTTTCGAAACAAGAATTTTGAGAAGATTTTGTGGTATGGATATTAAAGAATGTTAATAAACCAAAGAGTATTAATAAATCAATGTACAGCAGCCCAACCTACCCTTAAAATAAGATAACCATCGCCTCATTCGCTACATAGTATCCAGTCTATATTTAGCTAACAACGCGTTCTTGTCCCGCTTGTCCGCTTCCGGCGGCCATGCCTGCTCCTTACTCTCAGCCAGAATGTGTTCCTGTAAATATTCTACATTTTATGGCCACACTTGTCACCAAACACGTTTTGCTGGCAAAGGTAGAACGCAGTTTCAATGTTAATGGTTGAAGTGTGAGGTGAGGATTTAAATACGGCTGGCGAAAAGATATATTTGGAGAGTGTGAATAGCAAAAGAAGAATACTAATAAAAGTGGTGAAAACAACAAGATCCTGTGTGAATATGAACCATCATATACTGTACATAGGAAAATATAGAAATGCAATGACACCACAAAATTCACCAACGAAATTAATAATATATTAATAATCCAGATACTGCAACCAATACCTCTGTTTTTCCACTACAGGGATACCTTGAACAAGTCTATATAACTGAATTTTCGTTTCGCAACACTGCGTCCAGTTCCAGTTTTAATAACGAGTCCATTATAAATAATTTAATCAACGTATTGCCGATGCCATACACCACATGTGCCGGCAAATTAAAATTTATAACACTATAAACCACTCCACAGTTTTAATGACTCCTTAACTCAACAAATCCTTATATTAATTCGGCCTTGTCGGTATATTTAGATGATTAGTGTTCGTTAATACGTATGGAGCGGACATTTAAATTTTTCATGTGACTAGATCTCTATTTATTTAGAAATCATTCCCTGGAAAGCGTCATTTAAACTTTTTGAGTCCTCGCGAATGAAAAGCGATAAAGAATCTTATAAGAATTTGAATGTGAGAACATTTTTCGAAAGTCTTAAGCCAAGTCAGTCCGAATTAATACTAAACAAATTCCAAAAGAATCCCGAGAAAACGAAACCCTTAAAAAGTTATATATTCAATAAGAGTCTTAATTTGTATCTCCAAGCATTTAACGATCTGCAACTTATAACTCCGAATATGACAGCATAAATGAATAATCATGAACAAAGCGTCAGGGAGCAAGTTTATTGAATTAACGATGCAGCATGCGGTCACCTGGCAGCAATAATCGTGAGATAAGACAAATAAAACCTTTATGATGGATACCGTCACAATATTATGATTGAAACTCATCTACAATTCAATGACAATCTATCTTAGTACGTAAGGCCTGTTCATAAAATGTTACAAGTTACAACGTTTGACAATGCTGTTGACTGCATCAATGTCTGATTGCTCTTCATCTTTTTAATGCAATTCTTCAGAAATCAATACAAAAGTTAGTAACATTACTATCACCAATTTGGTATATTATGCATGATTATAATTGTTTCAAATTCAGCAACATTTACAGTTGCGTGAATGTTGTATCAATTTACATCGGTCAACCACGTATCATGTAGTTCAGTTTACGCAATATATCACCAATTATATATGGAAACTGATACTAGTTTAGGAAGTAAGTATTATTTAGTTTTGCTTTCATTTTGTTCATTACTGATCTGAAATCTAGAAGAAAAATAATCTTTAGGCTATTATCAGATTTGACTTAATCAAAACAATACCATGGGGTATTGTCTTGATTAAGTTATACTAGCAAAAGCAGGACAGAAAATCGAACTCTTGAATTGTAATCATATCAGCGGGGTAATTGCGTAACACAGTATCAGTAGCAATGGCATTCATTTTAGCAGTTCAGCAACATTCATTGCGTTACATTTTTCGAACATATGGAGCAATGGATTAGCAATATCCTTCAAAACTATTCAGATTGTGATTAATTCGTACGCAATTAGGGTGCTGAATTACTTTAATGACCAACTTTAACTTAATAAAAGCCACCATGTATTCCATCAAATCCGTCGTGTACAAAGCTTTACAAGTTATTAATTTCTCAAGCCATATCTGCGGATAGCGTGGGTGCAAAACATGCCTACTTCCTAATTACGATCTGATGATAGGTGTTAGGCACGTGGGCAGTTGCATTGGCCTGCATAGCTGCTGCAGCCGTGAGGGTATGTTGCCTTGATTCATAAGTAATAGGGAAAACTTTTACTGTAACTACTTGATTAATTGGCATTTGCTCAAATGTCTTGTCTGCTGTTTACAGATATTGTTGTTCTTGTCATGCTTTGCAAGCTATCTTGTAGCACTCTCGATCATACTGAATGATTTTTTTTTCAGGCTCCAAATTTTTACAGGGTATTCTACTCATGAATATGAACAACTATCACTCTGAAATCACGAAAACAAAATCAGCTGTTTAGTACAGAAGTTCAATATCTACTTGACCACAATGTATGAAACAGCAGATTTTTTTTTCGTGATGTCAGAGTTGGTTCCATAGTGAAAGTTATTCATATTCATGGGTGGAACACTGTAAAAATTTGGAGCCGGTAAAAAAAGCATGCTGTATATTTGATATGTCTTATTTTGTAATTTTGATAAATGTTTACTTAATATTCTTTTGAGGAATGATCAAAAATTTGTTTCTGATAGCTAAAAACTTAGTACTTATTGTGAGTCAACTTTAAACAAATTTCACAACCTACTAAGTTATTCAAGTGTTAGCACTTTGAACTTATAACATGACTTGAACTAAGCGAGAATAGTCTAATCGCTAAAATGTTGCTAAACGATTTGAAATCTTGTGTGGACTCATTTTAATACTTTCGATAGCTTCTTCCAAAGCTATTTTCTTAGTTAATAAAGCCAAGAGATGATTTTCGCTGAAATACTTTGGCAGAAAAGTGTTTTTTTATAGACTACTCATACGAAACTGTAAAATAATTGTCACAAGGCCATTGTCAAAATTAACTCCTAAAACTTATACAATGTACAATCCCAAACATGTAAAGAGGAATCCAAAAAGGATTATCGTAAGGTCAACAAAGCGACAATAATTCCAAGACACATCTAGTTTGAGCACGTCCGTTCCACACAACCTCACCTTCGCGAATGCATTAGTTAAGCGAGTTTTGTGCATTTGTGTTCAACCATTTGTTGCTATTTACGATCGCGCCGTGTTTCCGCCTGCTTCTAACATTCAATATGGTAATGACGCCTCTGTGAGGTCTACGGCTCTTACGCCTGCTTATGCATCCATGTTTACGATTTTTGGTTAAGTTAAAGCTATCAAGTGTGTAAAAGTATCATTAGAAACGATTAGATTATTATTTATAATATAACACCCAATAAAACACCAGAAAAAAGCCCATAATATTCAAATAAAAATCTGCGCTTAGAAAGTAACCATCGTTATCAACGAATCAATAATGTACTGCCCAATATCCGTGATAAGGTATCAGCTGCGGTCGTACAACCCTGAACAAAGACCACAGAATAAAATGTTACAGTAGCCTCGATTGTGCGTACTGCGCGTTCGTCCGCGAGACGTGTGGACATTGCGTTATCTGTGGCGTGCACAAATGTTTGGGCTGTCGCGTTATCAGTACTCGAGTTGTCAGCCTTACTCGGATTATTGGGGATAATGGGTCCGATGTTAATATATTGATAGTAGATAGTACAAATACGGACGTATAACCCAGGGACAGCAGTGAAATGAACCTTGGCCACCTAAGTAAGGCAGCTAAATTTCAGTACTTAGAACAGCTTTATTTTTGGGACGGTAGTTTTCAGAAATCCTTTGTCGTGGTGTGGGTATTATGTAAAATTGCACGGTACATTATTTAAATTATGCGTGCTGTTCCGTAACGGTTTTCAGCGGTGTTTCCGCTCGATCGTATTCATAAATACCTGCTATATGTGCAATTTCGATCAAATCTGCTGCTGTATATTTCTGCTGGCAGATAAGACCATTATGTTTATTACAATTTAAATGCAGCATTAGCTTCACCTTCTGACCATATCGGCGCACATTTGATCAGATCAGCTCGTTTCTGATACAATCAATCATATGCTCACCTCACGACACCTACCGGTTAAGAATCATTGATCTGCGAAGCTTTCATTGTTCGAAAAATATTCGAGATTTTTTCTAAAGTCTATAAATTCTCTAACTTCACAACTGCGATCAGAATATTCCCTAAAATATTCTCATGAGTCATGACTATAATGGAGATTAGGGAAGCTTATATACAAGTAGGTTCACCGAAGCTTCTGGAAACAAGTTTGTGCGTAAGTAAAGATGGTGTAGGAGTATTGGCGCGTCCCCTTCTGGGAGGCTTGCCTCATCTAGATCCTCGCAAACAAAGGCGACTCCTTTGATCCTTCTTTTACATTTTTAAACCCAACTATCGTTAATACCAAAAATAATAACGATAAAAGAATTTTCCTAACATTATCCCAAATCATAGTGTTTTTACAGTTAACTGTTGTGTCTATAATCATTATTCGGTTATTTTTAACCATTCTTTGTTCGACGGTAGTCATAAAATTCGGTACATTGTTTTACTAACGCGTAAAAACATTTTTATTGTTCTCTAAAAGATGTTTTATATTGTCTAATGAAGCTCGGGCATTGTTCTTCAAAAATAGTTGGGCCTATTTGAAAAGCTTTGAAAACTGCCCAATTTATTGAGTTCGTCAGATATCTACATCTCAATAAATTGGGCAGTTTATCCTGTACGTATTCTATGGATTACAATATTCTCAAGCTAGTATACATAGTTTTAGCCAGAAACAATGTTCAAAGTCCTCAACTATTAATTTGAAACGACTACAAGTCTGCACAGGAAATATAGGAAACCATAAAATGGACGGCAATTGAATTTCGCCGTTCTGGCACCAGTCACAAAATTAACGGTCCTTCCTTTATATCTGACCTGAGAATAGTAAGGGATAGACAGATAAACATTTAAATATATTAAAATAAATTGTAAAATATTTGGCGCCAAACTCTAAGAAAAAACTTCGCGGGATCTTTTTTAGAACAGCGCACAGACTATAAACCTCGAAAAACAACAAATTTTCCCTCGATTAAGACGTAAAATCGATTTGTTAGACAGATAATCAAGTCAACGCTTAGTCCCGAAAAACATACGATTAACGTAAATAAACTGTACTGTTAATTTAGTTTTACAATCGATATAAAGTTTAACGATACGATACTATTTTGTGAATGTATTTATTGTGATTGCGTACTTTTTTCACTGTTTTTACGTCATTTTCTTGGATTTATTTGACGTGATTAAGACAGAAATTTGTACATCTGTCTGGTCAAATGGCTTTATTTCCTCTAGTTCTGCGAAACCATCTTAACTGTTCCCAAAATCTTTACCAAGACTCCAAATGTCAAAGTTCACTCTTTAATCTCAAAAACCAGATCTAGGCTAAGATAAGTCTAATTCGAGCTAATAAATCTAGGAAGCTGTATATGGAAGTCATTCAAGAGCTCTATATGGCTGTACAATCGCGCCCCCTGCTTGGAAAAAACAGAGTAATAAAACATCACGCTCCATAAAATGATTCCAAGTGTGTACATATGGATGATTTGAGATGGTATTTTGGGGATACCAGCTGATAATGTCTGGTATGCAGCGTAGATGCTCATAAAATGAGGAAAAAGCGTTAAAATTGGTCGTAGTATTGACTGTAGCCAAATTTTCGGGAAGATTATATTTGCCCGTAACTTTTGTCAAGTTCTAGGTTTTAGGGCTTTAATGTCCATTTATGCCCAGAAAAAAGCTGTTATAACCTTCAAAAATATACACTAGACAGCATTTAATTCCCCGAGACATCATTCAGCTGAATAATTCTACGGAGTATCACTAGATCTTTCTCAGCAATTTCAATTCATCATTCCAAGAAATTGTAACGTCTCGTCGTCTGCCTAATATGTGGCCAAGTCCCTTATCTCTGGTACCGTATGCGCGGGAGCATTAGTCGGTGTTACTTTACGCTCACATAAATCGCCCGGGCTAGTCAATTATGCGTACTATAGTTATTTCGGGATGTTTAATTATCGTTGCCCATGCGCAGTCGTCGCTTTACGGACGCCGTAGGGATTTTTAAATACACACACCAATTA
The DNA here is from genome assembly GCA_949629135.1 of Eremobia ochroleuca. Taxonomy (NCBI): domain Eukaryota; kingdom Metazoa; phylum Arthropoda; class Insecta; order Lepidoptera; family Noctuidae; genus Eremobia; species Eremobia ochroleuca. The sequence goes on along the minus strand of OX451409.1, from coordinate 10,225,606 downwards.
CTGTTTATTTTACAATGAAAACTAAATCCGTTTAATTACTATGTTTTCTACTATTTGAAATTTATTTGACAGCTAATTTAAAACTGGCCGGATTGAATATTCATGGGAACAATGGATTCGGTCATGTATATTCATAAAGGTTTTTAAGTAGGAATAGGTTTTTTTTTTTGTAATTTAAGAAATCATGGCGATGTCTTACTTCAGGTAAGTTATGGTTTTTTTATCTGATTCTAAAGTATCTATTTACCTTTAAACTTAAAAAAAAAAAAACTATTTATTATTCAATGAAAAGCTTCTTAATACATCACTAAACAATAATTCCTATTTCGAATGTCAAAGGTGTATCGACGCTGTTAACGAAAATCCTGTTGTTTACATCTCGCATCATCACTCCATCTAAAACGCAGCATAAATCAAGTCTGATTTATGCCTGATAGACGGAAGGAACCTGGCTAGTCAGCTTTCTCTATTTTAAAATTCAAGGATAGAAGATCTAGAACCGCTGCATCATTATATCTCGATCCTCGTTTGATACATCCATTATTATCGATCGATAACGTGTCGAATCAATTACTAAATTAATTTATCTCCTCACGGTATTTAGTGTTTGAATTAAGAATTCGGCGATGTAATGTATTTATTTTTGTTCAGGGTTGCCAGTGAAAATAGGGAAAAGAAAGCTCATTTAACGTGACAAAACAAAGGTTTTATCTAAATACGTTTATGAGCTTGCCGGCTTAGCGGAGCAAGAATTCCTCAAATATTAGCTCCTGTGAGTAATCTTCAAGCTTACACATTTTGGGTGTCCTCAGAACCAACAGTGGCATTTTTACGTCCAAATGCCAACGTTATCATACTTTTGTCAGCTCAAAATGGCGCCCTCAGATGATCTAAAGTTAAGAAACGTTTCTTTAAACGCATTAAAAAGGAATGTAAAGTTTGAAATATGTCGAAGATATGCACGGTTGTCTACTTTTACGTATCAGCATTTATAACACTTCATAAAGTGTCGTGTTTTATTCGCGGTTTCAAAATAGGTCTCGTTTGGAAGACCTTTTTATTCCGAGGGAAACAAGGGGATGCAGCCTGGTGGGTTGCGATAGTATCAATTGCTAAATTAACGTTACCCATTAATTCACACTAACGAATTCAATATTCACGGCCGAAATATGCACAAGAAAATTGTTGGTAATAAAAAAAACACGTTCCATTTCGGGCGCACGCTTATTTTGCATTTTTTGTGATATTCGCAATGGAACGCGACTGTCACAGTGTCCCGTGTTCACTGGAATCACTGGCCATTTGTTCGAAACAATTTCAAATTTCGAACACGAATTTCCCGCCGTGTAAACAGTCGACCCGACCCGTTGACTCATGGTCTCGAACAAATGTTATCTGTCTTCTTTTGTTTGTTTCTCGAATATCATACTCGAACAGACTGGCCAGCTAGTATGACCCCCCCTGCCCCGCTGTGTCCTGTACTATTGTACCATTCAAGGGATGTTTCTTTAACTTTACAGGGGTCAATGTAAACTGGATCATTTATTTCTGTTGTTATTAGTATTACGTCTCTTGGTTTAGAAATGGAATGATTCTTTTCGTCGTGTTTTTATAGCTTGTAGCCGTTTTTAACCTTTCCACTGAGGGGTTTTACTTTTTTAAGCGTCTTTAGTCTTTAAACAAGGTACTTACTGGACTCGCCAAGTCTTATCCGAATATTTATAAGAGTATTTCTTTAATAAAATGTGCGATCAATTTCCATAAGACGGTCTTAAACTTATTTTTTTATTGGTAACTGTATCGCGTAGAACTAACTAGATACTTAGTAGCTATTTTTATTCTAGACTTTAACTAGTCTAGCTAATGGGATCGCGTAAATTTTCAGTCTAATCGCAGGTGAAGCGTTTATCTAATAATTGGATGGGTGCTCATTTGTGATAACACTCGTTTTCTAGGCTATAAATCTTGGTTTAAGTAGGTAATTACCTACGCAACATTAGTAAGCGCTAAAGCTAATGTGTGTGTAGAAATTACGTTCGAACAATTTTAATGGCTTCAAGAGGAAGATATACAGGATGTCCCAAAAAATAGTGTCAAGCGGAAATCCAGAGATAGAGCACCCCTTGGGCTACCCGAATCTCCGCCATGCATGTTCCGCGATTTTTCATAGTTTTCGTGTTATGTTTTTTTTTTTCTGAATAGATACCTACTTGAGAATTTTCGACCTAAAAACTTATTTTTATTTTTAATTATAAAAAGTAGAAGACATTTTTATTTTTTTCTTATCCAACTGAATCATCTTAAATTGTACTTTTATTCATAAAATAATCAGCTTCGTAACTGACCAATATTATGAAAATGATGGTGTAAAGACAAAAATTTATGGTTGAGTAATGACATAAATTTTCAAATTGAAATTAAAAATCTAAACAAGGTTCGAAAATTCTCAAAAATTCAGAAAAAAAGTCATAACACGAAAACTACTCGTATGAAAAATCGCGGAACATACATGGGCGTGATTCGGGTACCCCAAGGGGTGCTCTATCTCTGGACTTCCGCTTGACACTATTTTTGGGACATCCCTGTATAATATGTCAATCAAGAACGTATAGCTTTTGCAAGTAGCAAAAACGTGACACGTAATATTAGACTTGTGAAATTATTTGAATGTTGCATTTATTCCCTACTCACTAGACTGTTATTTCATATAATTTGCAATTACATTTAAGTTTTTTAATTTTATATTAACTATTTCAGTTCAGAAAATGAATATCTTCGATAAGAAAATATACAAATTAAAGTTAATGACTTATCGAAAGATAACAAACTATGGAGAGAGCGTTCGGTATGTCAAAAGATACGTTATTCTATACAAGGGCTCTTTAAAAATGTCACCCATGAACCCATTCAATATTATCGTTCATTTTCACATTTTTATGTGAAGGAGATAGGAAACAAACAAACGAGTTATTCATTGAATAGTAAGATAATTTATGAATAGAAATATCATCCATATTTTTACGAAATGTTTAGGGCAATCGACTTGACAATACATTTTTAACTTAACTAGGTAGTTCCAACGATAATGGTATTTTAGGATAAGCTAAACAAGAATCTGTTAATGCTTTTTAAACAAATGTGAGTTTGCGGCAGTCAATCTACCAATAGTTTATTAGTTCGTAACTCACGAAAACTGCCTATTGTTATGAAAAGGGAAAGCAAAAATAAGAATACTTTATTTGTTCAATAATATACAGACATTTAAATAATATGGTGATTCTCAATAATACACCAAATTAGGTACTACTATGAAGCAAAAAATTCTGGATTATGTAGTTATTGTTAAAGACGGCGCAGAGATGTCATAAGGACAGTGATACGACAATACTTAATGCGCAGTAAAATGAGATAGTGGCCAAATAGAAACAAACGGCAATCAGATCACCAACGTGTTTGCCAACCTTGCTGATTGTGTAGTACATGCCACTGGGAAGCATCAGAAAGAAAAGAATCCACGAGCGGCCAGTACTTTAAGGTGAGATGTATGTCCGTTGCACATTGAGTAGTCAACACCGCTAAGACATTGCTGACTGGCCATAACCTGTGCCAATTACAAGAGCTACTCTTAGTTCGTGTCGAATGGAAAGTAGAATTTGCGCCGGTTGACTAACGCCGTTTTTTTTTTTTTTCTAAAGTTCAGTAGTATCTTTCTACGCGCTGTGTAAAACAAAAACTAAAGCTGCCTCGCATAAGGGTTATCAAATGAATTTTTACAACAGTGAGGCTGACGCACTGGCTGTCTGACGCACTTAGCATTTAATAGCCAATGACAATCACATGCCATTACCAGCTGGTCTGTTCTGTTGTGCATAAATTGAAAACGAATTAATTTACTATGTAAATACTTCGCAAAGGGCACTTTTGTACTTCATTTTACTATGATACTAATGTTTTGAGTTGTGTTTTGCATTTTGAAAAGATAAATCTGACGTTTTTTTTTTTACTTTGTGAATTTTATACCTTTTCTTTTTTTATCGTGCGTATCTTATTTTTTATGCTTCAACTAGGGCTATATATACATGCTGATTTACATTCAAATAAAAGCCTTAAAATACTGTCTGAAATTCCGATACACCATTAACTAACCATTGAAGACATTTTATCAAAATTCTCACCGGGGTCCCAACTTTCTACATTATTGTGTTTAAATAATTTGTGAACATTTAAAATGTCATCTCTTGAACTCGCATTCTCGATATGTAACAAATGTGATTTTTATTTATTAATATGTTTAGTGAACGGGTCAAATAGTCGTTTGTAGCGTAGTACTTTTGTTAGCCGAAGTTTCGGCAACGAAGATTGATTGGATCGATTAATACATGTCTGTGTGAGATATACAAGCACTTTCACAGATGTACGTGTCGATGCTGAGATCTTTGATTGACTAATGCTAGTTTAAAATATATTTCAGTTCAATTCGTACGTCATTTTTTATCCACGAACACTACTTAACACCTCGTTACTTATCTGCAAAACTACTTCGATAAAACTAAATATAAACGTATCGAAAACTTCAACTCAGAATTCTGTATTAATTAACAATCTTTATCCGAAACCGAACATAGTCTCATAAACATACGAGATACGATTGGTTTTTATAATATAAACGAGATTTTTATAATAAAAACCGAGAATAAACCGATATACACAACACCTGCTCCATCAAACACGAACGATGATCATTATGTTAATGCTCCTAAAATTCAAAATCAACTTACAAACGCAAAAGAAACCTTAACCGTAATGTAATTTGATCCATACTCGTTTAGACGATGCGCAGTCAAGCTACAGAAAAAATTAACCGTGTCGAAACGAACAAGGTATCAAACAGGCGCCAATTATGCCAAATGAGCGCTTATTCCGTGCACCATAAATCGATATCACGCTATACTCGGAGTAACAGTTACGCCCTTAAAGGATTCGTCTCGATAAACTGTGCACCGAATTGTATTTATACAATAAAGGACCTTGTTATGAAAGCTGAAAGTGTCAGAATTACGTAACGGTGGAAGCGTCTGTTACGCCCTGTTAAAACGCCCTTCGCACTAACAAGACGGACAGAGATGAATCGATGTGGTTTTTGTGAGAGCGAGCAGGGTGGAAGATAAACAGAACTCTTGAAAAACACTTGTGAGATAACAAAGGCTGGCTTCCACGAAGACGTCCAATAATTTGTCTTTTTAATTTTACGGCGGACTGCCATAGCTTTTAAATATATATTTTTTTCATTCTACTCGACCTCGGTCAGCTCCACTAAGTCGAGAGGCTGTGTATTGGGGAACTCATTATGACCACTCTTTCGCAGTGGGAAATTCTTTTATGACTTATTGTTTCTACAGCCTTGCTCGGGAACGAACTACTCACATATGTGTAATTTAAAAACCTGTAACCTTAGTTTTGTTCCTGCGGCTGTGTAAAGTTCAGTCGTTACCACAGTAAGAGTACCATGACGTTCTTCTTATTCGGCTTGTAGGTAATAAAAAACTTGAGAAATACTCTACAAATAAAACAAATGTTTTGAAAAAACGTGTCGTAATATAATAAGTAATATGAAATAAAACCCGAACTAAGCACAATAAAAATGAAACGGACGTAAAAGGAATCGAAACCAGTTCTGGCGTAAGTACCATCGGTTTAGTTGTAAAAAAGCTCGTTCCATATAATATAACCCATTACAACCCCGAGAATCACTGTTCGGCCAATCGTCGTGAGGAATTCGAAAATGGAACGCAAGTTCGATTTTTAATTGTTTCGGATGAATTTTATGCCATTGCGGCCAGTGTTTCGTAACGAATTAAGCTGGTTTTATGTTCCAATTTGAATAAAGAAGATTTTTTTTTTTTGACAAACATGATTCTTAAATAGATTCTTTCAGTATTATTGGATCCGTTTTATTATTCCTTATTTTCTTCGAATCATTATAATAAAAATATTCTTTCTCTCAACTTAATTTTTCCTTGTCCCATTCTCTATACTCCATACATACTCAAACACTCAACAGAAAAAGTACAGTACTAACTTAACCCCTAATCAACCGATGGGAAAAAATCTGACATGGGGTATAAGTGGACCCCGTTCGGAGCGTGGCCGGAACCTGTTAATGAGCGATTAGTACTGCCAGTTGCGGATAATACCGCACTAATAGTTGGAGCGTGCGCTTGAGGGTTAGAAATATTAGGGATGATTTGAGTATTGATATTTTTTGGGGTTAGGAGCGTGTTGACATCCTTATTAGTGTGCTCGTACGTGACGATTTAAAATTAAGGGTAAAAATTGAGTAGAAAAAAAAAAAAGATTTTTGTTTTCTTTTCGGATTAAATTCTCAGAACAAGAAATCTAAACCGTTCCTAAAATCCAAAATAACAGCTTAAAATACATAATTTACAACTCAAAACTGTCTGGTGTCATATTTTACGTCCAATTTAAGGATTTTTTCATCTCTACTGACGCCCCTATTGTATGAGGGAATCCCGTGGTTACTTATCGCTCCCATATAGTAGATTCTCTGTGAAAAGACCACCCACGAACGGGGTTACCATCGGAACTCGAAACTCACAATTTTATTTACACACCTCCTTACTTTAGTAATGTATAGAGGAAACTCGTAATTTTATACAGGTACGTGATGAATTATCGCTTAAGTGTGGTTGGTGTGAGTCTGTAGCCCGTGGTAGGCTTGTGGTTAAAATTAATTTTAATTTCATATTTAAGTGCTGTGGGTTTCTTTTCTTGGGAGAAATATAAAACGACAGTTAGAATTTTATTAAATTCAAAGCATTACACACTCTTGAGATAGAAAAAAAAAAACAACAAATTCAGTAACATAAATAAGGATTAAAGCTACGAAAAAAAAAGTATGAGTCATCGCCCAGTCAAAAGAAATTCCGTTACCTTATTTGCAAACTGTGAAACAAACTAATTACAAAACCCTCATTGTAGAGACAGTAAAAAACTGAACTTCTTCCTAAGAAAAGAAAAAAACAACAGTGCGTAATACAAATATTTTAAACGTATCATCTTTCATTACTTAGTAATTAGTACTAATTAATCGTATTTCTAAGAGGAGGTCCAACATCTAATAACAAGAAACTCCGTACAGACAGCCGGGACTAACAAGTCGACTAACATGGAAAATAAAAGCTATGCGTGATGCACACACGGTCGGCGCACGCGCGTGTACCGACAGCAGCCGCAGTAGCCCGCAGTAGATAAGTTAATGTAATCATGTCTTTAGTTGTTTATATCGGACCAATGATTTTGTTGAATGAATAGATTTGTATTCAAGAAATCCCAACGGGAGAAATTACGAACTTCCATACAAACTTTAATCCCATTTTTAAACCGTTTATGGCACTTTATGGGATGTATATGATACGTATTTAAAAATTCTTCTTTATCTTTTACCTTCGTTACACAAGTAACTTTTGAGCCAAATTTGGTGCATCCTGCAGGATAATTGCGTAACCCGCTATCAGTAGCCATGGGTTTCATTTTGACAGTTCCACAACATTCATTGCGTTATTTACGTTGTTGAGCAGAACATTTTTCGAACATATGAAGCAATGGATTAGCAATATGCTTCAAAATTATTCAAATTGAGAGTAATAGTGTGTTACGCAATTAGGGTGCTGGCTTGACCTGACTGGTTTTGGCTGTGCGTTATCTGTAAGTAGAACATATTGAACCTATAGCTTTGTAATGTTTTGTCATTTTTCAATTCAGTAATTAGCATACAATTAAAATGTAGGCGGATTTATGATGACAAACAGAAGAAAATTTGATACATTTACGCAGTTATCTGGTATCTGCCATCTCTATCATTAACAAAACTAACTGTTATATTGTGTGTTTGCCTGTTAATAATAATAATATATTCGAAAAAGAGTTATTTTACTTGACTCATACTATTAATTACCAACTTGACTGATACTTTGTTAAGCAACAATCCACTATCAATAAACTGTTACGCTGACCTTACCCCAAAAATCCAGAGAATTGAATATTTGCTCACAGGCGGCGGGTGACGGCGCAAACATGCGTGTGGGCAACACCGGTAGCGTCAGCAAACAACGCTGTTGACTGTTCAGACGCCAGCACATCAAGCTACTACAATCTGTCAAATTTCTTAAATAGATTTTCAACTTTATCGCTGAAGCATAAGGTTCAAAGTTGATTGGGAAAATTTGACAATTTCGGGTAGCTTGATGTACTGGCGTCTGTGCATTGTGAAGGAATTTCCACTGTTTGAGCTGTGAGGCACTGGCTACCTGTAATAGATCGGACGACATGGGACGAGGGCTCTCTTCTATGGTATTTCCGGTTCTACAAGATTTTTGGGACTAAAATAATAGTGGATGATTTTTGTGTTGATGGTAATGAGAGAGGTCGTTAGTCATCGTTACAATGATTTACAATTGTCTGGTTCAATGTTAATGAAAACGAATTGATTTTGAAGTCATATCTTCGTCTTTTCTTTCATTATCATATACTTACAGTTTTTTCTTGATCCACTGCTGGATTCATTTCATTCCGTTAAACTTGAATACTAACATCAGACTTGCCACATTTTTTATCATCGTATACACCAGTATTTTCATACAAGATAATATTTACATAATAAATGTATACGCTAACGGACTTCACATAATTAATAATACATATGTATATGAGTATAAAAATAATTGAGAAAGAATGATAGGGCATCAAAAATTCGCCTGGCAGCATTGCCACATTGTATAGCGATGTTGATTCTTTGGCCAAAATCAAAATGTCATTACAAAATCAAAATTCTTCATAAAACAAACATTTCGACATAATGATGTCATCGAACTAAGCCAAGCCGCGAGTCCTAATTCACCCATATGTAGCTGTACCATCGACAAGATGAACCGAATTCCTGACACATTAAACATACAGGTTGGCTATGACTTGCACAACTTATGTATGTATTAACTTATTTTATAATAATCAGTCATTCCATGGAGGACGACCCATGAATCGAAATGGATGTGGCGTTAACTACAAGCAGGAATAAAGATAAATAAGTAGGTTGATCTGTAAACTATTTCATCACCATTGCTCTTGCAAAGGCGAAGGAAAGCGTCGTGAGGAAACAGGTATGTCATAGAACCCAAAATGCGAAGACATGTGACAGCTACCAACCCGCATTGGTCCCGCGATTACGGTCCGCTCCCTCTCACCGAGAGGAGGCCTGTGTCCCAGAACAGGGAACATTATAGGCTTAAGCTGCTTTTCCATCAGAGATGTGCTATGCTACGTGCATTGGTCCACATAGCATAGCACTGGTGGAAAGGGGTTCAATTAAGCTATGTTTTTTATACGGAAGGATGTGTGCCATGGATGGGAGCTATGAGCAGAACAGAGCACTTTCCGTGCCTCCCCTACTATCGATGCATCGCACAGCTTGAGCTGCGCATTCTCGTCGCTCAGCTATCCCGCGGCGTCGCATTTTCATAGCACATCTAAGGGCTCTTTCCCACGGCAAGACCCCGTTTTTTGCAGGTACGGTTTTTTGCAGGATCCCGTTTAGTAGTGTACGTGCTAAAATATACACATTCACACAAGCATCCTGTTTGCCGGATACTGCAAACTGCTGCACACAGCTTTGCATTGGTGGAAACGGTCGCATAGTGTCGTAGCTTAGCTTTCACATCCTCGCAGCTTAGCTGCATAGCACATCTCTGATGGAAGAGCAGCCATATTATGTTGTAAGTACGTACTATTGAAATTACAAGACAATCGAATTCCAATTTTAGTGTTGCTGGCTTCAGCAAAGCTGAAGAAAGGAAATGGTATAACAGGATGCTGTGTGAAGATGCCATGGTGATTTGGTGATAACCTAAAACATAGTCAAGATGGTTAGTAAAGGCATCATGTGTAGCCATGATACCTTTATAATAATTAAATTCAACCTAAATACTTTAATTGACATAAATATTTCCAAAATTTTGTTTGCATTGCATCTTAAAAATCCTCTCTAATTATTTTGTTTCGAATCAAATCAAACGTTTATTTTCTAGAAATACATTGGCAAGGTTGAGATCCAATTATTTTCAATATTTGCATGCAACATTTTGTTTTCTTCTATCGTGTCACTCCTATTATCTGTTTCATTTCAATCCTCCTCCTCTACTTATTTGTTTAAATTAATTGTTGCCATTTTTTACGATGTCTCATCTTTAATACAAAATAACCTATCCCATCAACTCAAGTGCCACATCCAAACCCTCAACTCAGTTCCTTGTCGATGGTATCCGCTCGAGTCATGCACCCTAACGAACAGACAACAGTCCCTCTTTTTATATACATAGCATACGTACGTACCTACATTCATTCTGTTTGTTTTCTCCGCTGGCTACACTGTTTTGGTAGGAATTTATAGGTTTCCCTTTTATTGACAGTTTTCCTTACAATAATTGGACAAGGGACGCTTCTATGGTTTTTTCTGTTAATTGTTTTGGCGCCAACCGTTTTGTGTCAAGGTTTTTTTTGTTCGCAAAATAAAAATGCTGAGGGGGTGAAAATTCAACTTTTTTTTTAAATTTATGTTTTTGTTTTTATGATTGTTACTGAAAAAATAATTTCAATTACTCCATACAATTTTCCTTTCAACTTTAAGCTTTCGTATACAAATATTAACATCTGATTAAACCGCTTTATAAATTGACTGTTGCAATGAAATCCGAGCTCATTGACCTCGAAACTATTTAGGATTGAGTACTTAACTTTAGATCTTGATAAGCTCTATTTAAACTAGCTTTATTTTATTGCCCGAATGAAAACGTGTAAATGTGTTGAGCATTGAAAGACAGTCTTTAAGCTCCAGCAGACAGGCCCGACACGATAGAACAACGCGACCCTAGTAGAAGAAATTATATGAAAAATCCATAGAAATGGTTCTATTAGAGTCCCGTCGCGTCTGTCTGCGGGAGCCTTTATTGATTTATTTATTAAGGTACACCAAACATCTTCTGTGTTTATCTTAAGTACTAATGTAGGTAGCAATAGTCTCGGAGACCATAGTCGCCACAGTTGTCAATTACAGCACCCTAATGGTGTAGCACACCAATGAACAAAATCAACTCAGCCTATCGCAGTCCACTGCTGGACATAGGTCTCTCCCAGACTGCGCCACAACACCCTGTCCTCCGCCTTCCGCATCCAGTCTACCCCAGCCACCTTTAGGTCGTCTGTCAATCTAGCTGGGGGACGTCTCCCACACTACGCTTGCCGATACGCGGTCTAAACTCCAGGACTCGTCTGCTCCACCGGCCATCGGTCCTTCGACAGACATGGCCAGCCCACTGCCAATTCAGTTTGCTTGCTCTACAAGCTATGTCGGTAACTCCGGTTCTTTTCCGGATAATTTCATTCCTGATTTTATCCTTAAAAGAGATTCCGAGCATAGCTCGCTCCATAGCGCGCTGATCGATCTTGAATTTGTGAACCACCTCGACTGCCAGTGTTCACGTTTCAGCACCGTATGTCATGACGGGCAGGACGCACTGGTTGAAGACCTTAGTCTTCAAACACTGAGGGATAGGCGACGAGAAGACTTGATGAAGTAACACATAATCAATCACAATCTGAATGATTTTGAAAGATATTTCTAATCCATTGCTTCACATGGTCGAAAAATTTGTCTGCTCAACAGGGTAAATAACTTGTTGAAATGTCTAAATGAAAGCCATTACTACCGTTATTAGTGATAGTGTGTTACGCAGTTTTCCCTCAGTTTAACCAGCGGTCTCAGGAATAAGTGATCGATAACACATAATAAGTTTCAAGGTCAGGGATACCATTGCATTTTGTCTTTAGAAACAGATTATTTAATTTAAGGCAGGCCTGTTGGTCTAGTGCTCAGTGGCTCTGACTACTATACACAAGGTCGTGGGTTCGATTCCCACCCAGGACAAATTTTGTGTGATGAGCACGATCATTTGTTCTTTGTCTAGGTGTAATTTATTTATAATATGTATGTATTTAGAAATATATATGTATGTTTATCAGTTGTCTAGTACTCATAGCGCAAGCTCTGCTTGGTTTGGGACTAGATGGCGTTGTGTGAAAGTTGTGGAATATATTATTATTATTATTAATTCTCCTGTGTTCAATAATAAACAGATCCAAGTACACGACACCTGCAAATCCGCCTATTAATCACATTCAATTAATTTCACAAGTTAACATTTGCAATCGCCATACATGGTTTCAACTGCATTTAAATCCGTATAAGCACATACCAAAATCATGTACAATATGCATCCCACATATTTTAGTCCTTATATAATATTATAATAAATTCTGAGCATGCATAAATGCTTTTAGGGCGATCGTGGCGCCACCTCGACGGTTGCCGACGTAATTTCGATGCAACGGACACCAGGAATGCAGCACACGAATCCTGATGATTGATAGTCTATCAGGTTGCTGAATAATCGAGTTATGGTGGTCTGGAGACGAACGCCGAAAGGATAATGTCTGATTATCATGTAGTAGCATACAACGTGTAACGTTAAATGCGCAAAACCTGAAAATAGTTTGATCAGAATAACGAGCAGAATTAATTGAACCACTTTTTAATATAGGTCACATTTTTCAAAAAATCTTCAATAAAAACGTTGCCGTGTCTATTTATTAATAGGTCAAGCAAGCCAATGTCAGCGTGGCGCAGCGGCCGGTTGACGACTCGTCCCTCGATAAAGCGTCGTCGCAGACGCAAGAAACGAGCAGAATGGCCAGTAAAACTAAAACAGCACATAAAACCTTTACAATTTTTTTAATGACTTATTTTCTTTCTGAAATAGGTCAATTGAATTAAAAATCAGTTGGGGTGTCTGAGGTTTTGCGCATTTAACGTTACACGTTAGTACTTGTTGTAGTAGTACTTGTATGATATGGCTTAAGTGATGGAGATTTGCCGGTGTAGCAGTTTTTAGCTTGCTTTGTAGGATGCTAATTATTTTAGCTTTTATAGTCTCTGTTTTGATCGGGGCAAATATCCTGAACCAAATTGTCCGCAAACACATGCAGATTTTCCAAAATAACAAGTTAGATCGAATTAATTTAACGAATTCTCTTATGGCGTTCTAGTTCTTGACTTTCAGAATCCACATACAGAATTGTTCTAAAGACGATTGACGACCCTGTAATCACTGGGATCAGAATTTCATATCATAAAACACATGCCAAACTAACACCAACAACAAATCATCAACAACAAAAAGCAACACGCAAACAATTTTTCTTTCTTTCTTTTCTTTTTTTCCATCCATACCATGACTTTTCCTCCAGACTTATACTCAGATGAACCTACTCAACAACTGCAATGCGACAGAATCAAAAGCTGCAGTTGAATTTACACTCACTCAGTTCTCAGTTTGTAAATGCAACTCTTTATTTCTTAAGGTTTTAAAGATTAATTTCCACGTCTTCAAGGGTTAGTTTTTTTGTTCTCTACTCTGAGCAAAACCTCAAGTGGCTTGGAGTGTGCTGTTAGTGAAATTACTGAAACTGCCACTTGAAGCACTCTGCGACTGAGGGCTGGTTCAATACTTGAACATTGTTTTTTATGGGTCTCGACTCTGGATTTATATCCTGAGATATTTTGTTTATGAGGACTGCTAACATTAAGATCCATACTCACTTACAAATAGTCTTCCATTTTAGGGGGAAACGCCCGCAAAATTCAAATTTTCTTATAAGTTCTTACACAACTCTGTAACGGCCGAGTCCTATAACCTATTTTCAGTTAAAGACAGATCGCTACTGATGGTAGCCAGTATAATATAATAATACAGATCGCTACTGATATAATTATGTAGATTATTGGAACGTTAAAACCAGAGATAGACAGGCTTTTCTACCGCCAGTGTGCTAAAACTGGTGATATATAGGTAATTGGGTCCGGCCGTAAGTGCATATAACCATATTAATTGATATTTCATGAAATAGTCATTCTATAGGGTTATACAACGTGTAACGTTAAATGCGCAAAACCTGAAAATAGTTTCATCAGAATAACGAGCAGAATTAATTGAACCACTTTTAAATATTAATATAGGCCACATTTTTTCAAAAAAATATTCATTGGAAACGTTGCCGTGTCTATTTATTAATAGGTTAAGCAAACTAATGTCAGCGCGGCGCAGCGGCCCGGTGACGACTCCTCCCTCGTCGTCGCAGACGCAAGAAACGATCAGAATGTCCAGTAAAACTAAAACAGCACATAAAACCCTTACAATTTTTTTAATGACTTATTTTCTCTCTGAAATAGGTCAATTGAATTAAAAATCAATTGGGGTGTCTGAGGTTTTGCGCATCTAACGTTACACGTTGTATGAACTTAGAGGGTTGTATTGATGATTTTAATGATTATAATTCTGTAAATACATAGTTTTTACGGTCACGAATCATATTGTGTTCAACATACAACCTGCATCCTAATTGCGTAACACAATTACTCTCAATTTGAATCATTTTAAAGCATATTGCTAAACCATTGCTCCATAATGTTTAAAAAATGTGTCTGCTCAACAACGTAAATAACGCAAAGAATGTTGTTGAACTGTCAAAATGAAACCCATTGCTACTGATAGTGTGTTACGCAATTAGCCTGCTGACACTGACCTGAAAATTGGAAAAAACGTGAAAGAAAAGAAACGTGAAAAGAAAAATGGAATTTCGCGGACCACCCTCGCGCTTCTTACCCCTTAAGATAAAAGTTCGTTAAGTATTTAAGCCTCATTCCAACGTTGATATATTCTCATTTCTATCATTCATCTTTATTTCTGTTCTCAAACATAATCCAAAAAACCCAAATCATAAGAATATTTCATTTCACCTCAAACCATTCCTTTATTATATTTCCTAAAAACTTTTTGTGGCCATATCTGATGGTTCCCAACTCCCTAAGTCAGGATTAAGATAGCGCCAGTGTGCGCCGGCGACAATCTGTGTGCAATAAGCGTTATCTACAAGTCTGCCCGTCCCGTATCTTTTCAAAAGCATAATATTTGGGCACTTGGGATTTCTGGCGGGTGTACTGATACGAGGGTTCTGTCAAATGCTTTTGAAATATTGTTTTGATTTATTTTACCTGCGCTTGCGGCTTTGGGAAGTTTTGTTAACGTCCTCCTGATCACCAATCCTAAATGAGATCTGTTTGCCGATGAATGGAGTAGAATTATGCGTGTTTGTCTGATGTTTTGTGAGAAGAAGTATGCTAGGATGTCCTCTATTATATGTTAGTATTTGAAATATTTTTGTATACCATACCTGTTACGATCTATGTTAATTAAAGTAATTGGTGTTACCGTTTTAATTAGCATTAATAAACAATATACAATTGTTAAGCTTATTGTCTGTTGGTAGTTTATTTCATTGTTTGAATATGGGAAGTTTGAAGTGAAAACTGCTTTATTCGCACTGTTCCCGAAACTGAACCGACGTGACACGGGTCGGTAACGCTGAATCGGATATTCTCGGCTCCAGTCGGTCGGTGACGCTGAATCACGTATAATCAGTTCCAGTATCGTGTGGTACGCACAGACCTTATTTTTAGGAGCTGTCTCATGTCTTCTAGTTCCCAAATCGTCGATTTTATTTTCAATTATCATCCTTTCGGTTCCTTCTTTAGAATCACTAGGATGTCACAACACCTGCTTATAATTTAACACTTTTCAAAACCGGACTTATAATACACGTACACTTTAGATAAAACTGTTAGATATAGATCCGAATTTCTTCATCCTTAAAATTTTACGCTCCTTATCTCCCCATCTTCTTTTTTGTGCTTTATTTTGTCACAAATAAAGGTAAACAAAAAGAAGTGTGGCCATCCGGTGTATTTATGGTGTTTCACTATTGTGGGCAAATCACGGGAAATCTCCCGTTGAGATTTAGGCATTGATGCTGATTCTATTGTTGGTATATTTATAAAGACAAGTGGTGGTCATTAGTGGGACTGGATGGAATGTCTTTATTTTGGTACGGTTCTTCTCTTTAATTTGAAGGATTATTCCTTTGTCAAAATTTTTTATGTTCAAGTACGGTGAGATTGTGTAGTCGTATTCACTATTTTCGTACCTTGCTTGTATCAAAGTGCATTTATACTTAAGTAGTTTTGTCTAATTATTTCATCACCACTGCTGTGTCCCAGAAAAACACGACACGTCTTGGTAAGACTGATTGTCAGAAATCTAAACTGTAATCTATATTGTTCTCACTTTCTAGTTCTTATCAGAACCCATCATAATAGCAGAAAATCAGTGAATATTTCTTTAATGACCAAGCAGCCTTGGTCATTAAAGAAGTATTAACATCCAATTAGCAAGATAATTTACTTAAAACCGTGTGGTCGACTGAGTCAATAAATCATTAACAAATTGACCAAGTTCCCTGTCCTTCTATTTTTTGCTACGAAAACCTTTGCCTGGGTGATCGTTTATTTTATTTTTGTTGGTATAAATGGCGTGTCTGTTGAGTATTAAAACTACATATGTATACAGGGTGAAATTGAAAAGATGCGACAAATCGAAATGGGAGATTGAACAACTTTTACCATGCGACCAAACCTGAAACTGCGAAAAAAAAAAACCAGCTGTTCCCTAAATTTTGACGAGCTATGCGAACATAAATGTAGGGAACAGCTGATTTTTTTTTCGCGATTTCAGGTTTTATCTCATAGTAGAAGTTGTTCACAATGATGAGTACAATCTCTCATTTCGATTTGTCGCATGTTTTCAATTTCAACCTGTATAGTAAGTTAATTCGATCGTGTTATGAATTGGAAGTATAGTTTTCGATTCTGTTCTTTTCTCAAGGGATTTCTGTTGAGAATGTTAAAGGAGAAAGAATTTTGAATTCCGTTTAGTCTGGATCTGAACTCGCTGTTGGAATTCGGGTGATGTGGTCCAAGATTCTGAATTTTCATTAAAAAAAAGTTAATACATATGTATATGGAAACAATCCAGTGACCTCATCGCCAAGCATTGTAATATTTCTCAAGTTTTCAATTGAAAATTTCATAGAATCATTTTTAATACTTGATCTTTAAAATCAAGTTTTTTCGGCTTCGGTAACTTAAGTACTAAAACAACTCTCGAGTTCTTAAGGCTACCCAAAAAAGGTTTGGAGTTTGAAGTAAAACCTCAAAATGACTACATGCTTATTCTATTTTTAAGGCTTTGCTGATCACGGATACGAAGCAAATTCAACCGACCATAATGAGAGGAAACTAACAGTTATCCTAACAAGGTTTTTAATACCGAAACCATGTACCACGTGGTATCGGTTCCCGAACAGTGCACGAGCCAGGCGCCATAAATACAGGCCTCGTCTGCGCGGACGCAGGTACGCCCGCCAAACGAGATCGTTCCTTTTTTAAAAAAACAACGCCTCCACCATTGTATTTTCAACCTAGTTTTTAGCTCTTTAACGCCACTTTTTGTGTGTGGGAAACCTCCGAAGTCATTTTCATAATTCACTTTGGGCTTTCTCGCTTCTGAAATAAAGCTCTTTTTTGGGAGTGTGCGTTCGAAACTATTCTGATATTCTTCGATGCGTTATGGATTCTAACTTGGTAGCGGTAAGGTCGTTTTTTCGTTGGAGGTTTGGGCGAGGTTTTTTCTCGCCATACAAGATTTTGGTTGTTTTAGGTTGTTTTTTGTGACAGCGCGAGAGGAACGGGCGCGCTACGGTGGGTGTTTTGCGGGGTCACCGAGGACAATAACTGTAAATTATCGTCTTTTGCTTTATTGAAATTTGTCCGGACGTTTTTCTAATGGGAATAAACATAGTTGTATTCTGAAGATAATTGGAAAACGAGATTCTTTCTTAGAAACTCAGTACAACTTGTCCATAAAATCAACCAGCCTGCAACTGCACAATGTTCCGATTCTTTTTATGAAATACACTAGCTTCTTCTTAAATTTCTTGTTCCCCCGACCCACCTCGTTGCATCGCACCACCTGCCCCCAGTTTTACTTCTTTTTCGCTTAGCGTTCTTTCTAACTTTTTTACTTTTGCTGGGTTCCTAAGGCTCCTAGCGTGATGTTCCTTCCTCAAGAATTTGGCTGCCAAATGCTAAAACATTTTTTTAAATCCTACTGGTGGTTTCAGAGATTAATAGTATAGATTTCCTAAAACCCTTTTCTGTTCTCAAATTCTATACAACGTGTAACGTTAAATGCGCAAAACCTCAGACACCCCAACTGATTTTTAATTCAATTGACCTATTTCAGAGAGAAAATAAGTCATTAAAAAAATTGTAAAGGTTTTATGTGCTGTTTTAGTTTTACTGGCTATTCTGATCGTTTCTTGCGTCTGCGACGACGCTATATACGCTATATCGAGGAAGGAGTCGTCACCGGGCCGCTGCGCCGTGCTGACATTGGTTTGCTTGACCTATTAATAAATAGACACGACAACGTTTTTAATGAATATTTTTTGAAAAATGTGACCTATATTAAAAAGTGTTTCAATTAATTCTGCTCGTTATTCTGATCAAACTATTTTCAGGTCCTGACTGTCTCATCAACATTCAGCCCAAACCCTTGGACCTACACGGAGAGAAAAATCTTAGAAAAAATACTGTGCTATCTCATAATCTGAGTGCATTTGAGTGGTAATGGAAAAATTACCATGCTAGCATAGTAAAAATTCTTATGCTGTACAGTAAAATTTATTGGACAAATAGTGAATTTTTCCCAATCTCACTCAGAAAATTTCCTGTAGATGTCACTTGCACTCACTTTACAGTGACGAGCACAGTAATTTTTCGAAGAATTTTCTCTCCGTGTAGAAAGCTGAAATTTTGCACAGAGGTTTTTTTGTATAATGTAGACAAGGAATAAGGAAGGACTTTTCGTAACTCAACCCCTAAGGGAGTTAAATAGGGGATGAAAGTTTGTAACTTCTAATCATCAATGTAGGTCCGATTTAAGATAAATGAATATTAATACGCACACACTACTATATATAACTACATAGTTTACCAACACACTGCACACGACAGCAACATTAACTAACCAGCAGTACTGAAGCTAGTAGGGGACCACAAACGCAAGACCTGACGCCTGACGTCACAGCATAACACCTCAAATTGCAGTCATTAGGATTAGCAACACACTAACGGATATCCGGTAGCTCGTAGTGAATTGGTAGCTCAGATCCTGGTATAAACAGCCTGTCTCAAACAGATATAAGCGGTAAAGCACCCTTGTTACCAATGGTAGGATGAAGAAAGACGGCGTACGTTTGTATAACGTTGGTGATATGCATTTGGCGATTAGAGGTTAAGCTGCTTGAATGTCTTGTGTATAACAAGAGCAAGATCTGAATAGTATTAGAGGGTTATATTGCTTGTGCCCGCCACTTCGTTCGCTGCAAGTCGGAACACATATTGAATTTCATGGGTTTAATTTTTTGCGCGGAATCTTGGACTTTTTCTAAAATAAAAGTAGCCTACTCTAGCCTAGTAATTACTCCTTATAACATCAGCTATCTGTCAGTGAAAGCTCCGTCAAAATCGGTCTGGCCGCTTCGGACAAAAAATAAATACTTATTATATTATAAGTAGTGTAGTGAAAATAAAAAGGTTCACCACATTGAATATAAAACGTATAATTTTTGTAAATCAATTTCGATATATAATGTATAAAAGAAATCTAAATATAAAAAAGGAGGTTTGTTACTTGACAAGTGTTGGTAGAAAAATATTAGGAAAAAAAGAGGAATTAGGAGAGTTTATCAAATATCTTGAATTTGATAAATTCTCCTAATTCCTCTTAATTTTTAGGATAAAATTTAAAAACGAATATCGCGATAGCAACCGGGAATTACGGTTGTTAGAATAGATTTTATTTATTTATTAAAAAAATCCCTTATAACTATCATTACAGGTGTATCCCTAATGCGATAGCGCGGTCTTAAAATTAATTTATTTACAATATAAAACTATATAAAAAAACAAGTACCTAGAAAAACTATAAACATAATATTTAAATTATAAAAACAACAACATTTAGCTTATTCTAATATACACTATAAAAAAATAAAAAAAAATAAAAAACAGTATATTTGTATGTATAGATATTAATGAACATCATACCAAAAAGTATCCTACTATTCTATAATAGTTAGTTAAGAAAAATTCACAGTTCGGAAGTTTTCATTCCAATATGCGTAGTAAGCTCTTACAGAAAGTTCGTAATATTGTTGCACGAGGGCTAAAAGTTCGTCCTGTGGAGAAAATCTGGTAAGGAAGTCCATGGATACTCTTTTCGGAGTAGATATAAATGCTGGTTATGTGAAAGTTTATTTTGAAGAATTTTGATATTATACTGTATGATTTTTTTACCGTCTCCAAATTTTTACAGGGTGTTCTACCCATAAATATGAATAACTAGCTGCGCCCCGCGGTTTCACCCGCACGAGTCTCGATCCCGTAGGAATATCGAAATAAAAAGTATTCTATGTGTTAATCCTGGTTATAAACTATCTGTGTGCCAAATTTCATCAAAATTGGTCCAGCCGTTTGAGCGTGAAGAAGTAACAAACACAAACACACACTCACACTCACAAACTTTCGCCTTTATAATATTAGTGTGACTTTGACTATGGGACCAACTCTGAGATCACGAAAAACTTTGGAGACTAAAATAAAATCATACAGTATATCATAGTTAGAAAAGGTATGCTATGGAACAATTGAGAGTGTAGAGATGACTAGCCGGTCGATTCTGTAAAAATCTCACCGTGAAATCAAATCAAAGTGAAGTGAGCACTTATTAGTGTTAATCCCTAGCGAATGACACTCACACTCACTTCACCCAAGCTTTCACGGTGAGATGGTTACAGAATCGCACGGCTACAGCCTAATTTCGTAACCCAATTTCAATCACAATCTGAATCATTTTGAAAGATATTGCTAATCCATTGCATCATATGTTCGAAAAATTGGCTTGCTCGACAACGTAAATAAGTCAATGAAAGTTGTTGAACTGTCAAAATGAACCATTGCTACTGTTAGTGTGATACGCATATAACCCACAGAAGTGATTGTTATCTGGGAGAGTCATAATTTCTAAGTGATTCAACTTTATATTGGAATGATGCAGTTTTATGCCTTCTTTATACAAGACGGAGACGTCAATTCGACAACAAAATTAAGTCTGCATACAAAAATTCCACCAAATACAAGCTGTAATTTAAATAACGCACAACCTCATAAGGGTTCATTGTACTCATCATTATAAACAACTTTTACTATGGGACCAAACCTGAAATCGCGAAAAAAAAAATCAGCTGTTCCCTATATTTTGAAGAGTTATGCAAACATAAATGTAGGGAACAGCTGATTTTTTTTCGCGAGTTCAGGTTTGGTCCCATAGTAAAACTTGTTCATAATGATGAGTGCAATGACCCCTTGAGAGGTTGTGCTTTATTTAAGTTACACCTTGTATATCCAGTAGTTTAATCACCATAGCCAGTCAAAAGATTGGCAAACCCCATAGTCAGCCCATCATTCATATTTAGTTCGTGTGAAACTTTTTAATTTCGATGTCAGGATTTATTTGAAGGTTTCAAAACACTCATATGCATTAGTAATGCCAGTGTTTTAATTCTGTCATATTGTTTTCTCCACACTCTTCTTCTAAGAGTATCAATGGCAAATAGTTTGAACAATCTAGGCCCAAAATTCAGCTGCGTAATAAACAGTTTCCTAATGTCTACAAGGATTCCATTGGTGCTCATGCAGGAAGCTAGTTGCATTTGCTAATGAGCAACTAAGCTCCTTGGAGGCAAATCCTGCTAAGCTCCGGAATACTCTAGCATAACGGAGGCGTGAATTGGTATAATATTACAAAGACAGTGGTTCGAATCAAGTTTTAATATTTTGTTAAAAGAAAGAAGGAAAGAAAATACAGTTACTTAGCACAGACTAAAAGACACATAATATAATATACGTACATCAGATAAAAACAAATAAAAAGTGAAAAGTCTGATTTAAGAAATTAGCAGGAAAGTATGCCTTACGGCTAAAAAGATATATAGCCTAAAAACTGACCCCCTAAGAGTAAGATATGAAAATATATTAATGAGTACCTAATTTTATGAAATTCAAATTCATTTATTGGTGTGATTTTTGGTACATTTTACATGAGATCTTAATAATAAATAATTAGTTCCTCAAAAATCTACCTTAAAGGTGTACACTCTTTCACATAGTCAGTAATTATTATAAAAAAAAAAATTGTGAACATATTAAAATAAAATAATAATTACAATAAAACCCAAAATAACTTAAGACAGAAAAAAAAATATTCTGTTCCATTGGCGTCGAAACGCGTTTGAAAATATCTCCATTTTAGATAGATCGAAATCCAGAATGATCACCACAAAAAATGAATACGCGTTTAGAAAACTCGGTTGCCAAAACATATTTTATCTTTCAATCTCTTGATACAGGCCATTCATATCAGTTCAAAATTACCACTCCTGAAATGTCCAGGCGAAATTTAATATTCGACAGTTACACGTTTCGACTTGATTTTATCTGTCTGGAGAGCCGTGCCAAATTATGACAAGACATTAATAAAAATATGACCCAAAAGTTGGACCTCAGAACTCTACCTGACAACCTTTAAAACCACAAGGCGACGTAAAACAGATATTTCTTGCAATTCTCAGAAAATCCAATACACAACACGAGACTAATAGATACTCATCTGTAGCTAAACGATATATAGCAAGCCCCAATGGACAAACAGACAGAGTAAACTTTCAACACCAATCGTTATATAGAAATCCGGAATCAAACGGCAGCTAGACAATCGAGATCCTCAATCAAACGCCTGAGCGAGACGGCGCAGCTAATTCCATAGGTACGAGCGAGACAGGTGCCGTTTACTCAGCTCGGCCTCGTACGCCGGTGCTAATGATACGGGAGGGGTTCTAATTGCGTGTGAACAAACAAACGATGTGATAATACCTACTTTGTATTACGTTTTAAAGCTTGAAACTCTTTTAATGTCACTCTAAATAATTCTCATAACTCATTCAGTAATGATGGGATTTACTTGTTATAAAAAATCTGGTACCTAAAAATATTTGTGTAGTGACGTCATCATAAACGCTACTTCCACTATTTATCTTTCGAACAGATATTCGTGACCGAAAACGGAGGATGCGATGAGAAAAAAAAAAAGGCAAAGGCCTCTCCGTTCCAAGAAGTGGACTTGTTAGTATCACCATTTATTACACCACGGGTACCAATGCAACGATATAAAATGGTACGAAATTGAAAAGTCAATTATTTGGTTTTCATTATAAAATGTACTTATCTGAATTTGTAATAAGAATATTAATTATTATACGGCCATAAAATAACCGTTGTTCTGAATTGGATGTCCGTTCGGATGATGTAAAAAATGTCCTTCTGGTATCGCCAATTTATATTTATTATCAATAAAATATTATTTTTATGGCGTAACAGTCTAATATGGTCAAAATATTAGTGGTCTTGTCAATGAAATCCTCGCATCCGGTATCTTCGGAGATACTAAAAATATTGAGCATTCAAAAAGGAAATAAAAAATTAGTCCGATCGGTCAACGTCTTTGGTCAATGAATCACCTTTTATTTCAATGAGTGGAGCACGTTATTGTGACAAGATCTTAAATAATTACTAATTACACACTACAGCTCAGTGATGACAGCTTGACAGGTGGGTCTCAGCTGAGGAACGCACGTATTTTTGGTATCGGTATCACTGACAGTGATTACCGCTGCCTTCATTGGTACATGTAATTAGGTACCGAGAAATTTACCGATACCACATTTCAGTACCCAATTAACATAAGAGATAAACACCACTTGTTCGAATCATTTTAATTTCATAACGAGCAATAGCTCGTGTTATTTACGTATCGTTTTATATTTAAATACTTGTTACACGATTTGATATAAAATCAATTACGTGATCAGATAAATTTGAATCGGAATCGTATTCAGTTTTATGAGGCTTCTCTTATGAACTATCTTTTTTATCTTTGATTTGAATTACGACAAATATTTTAGATGTTGGCTATTGATGGTATGCGTTAATGTTTCCTTTTAATTTAGCGTAACTGTATTATTTATGGGTGTTATAGTGGCAGAGTCAGCTTTTCGATTAAAAAATATGTTTTACGATGAATATAGAATAAATAAACTTATGTAACCTATATTGACTTTCCACGATGCACTAGATTATGACGCCTACATGTTATGATAAGCAGAGTTATCAATGCCAATGGATTTGTGTTGAGGCATAAAAATAGATAACTCCCTATTTGTTATAGCATCGATCACTGCCGGCCAGGGATTAAGATATTGAGATTTAAAGATTATTCCAACAATATAAACTCAAGAAAATATTAATAAATATCCACCTTGCTCCAGGTAGCGGGTATTAACGATTTCGCTCAAAGATTAAAAATGGATTACAAGCAAATGATTTTATTTTCAATCTGATAGCCACATGACATGTTTGATTATGATCGAGAGATCTTAATCGTTCTGAAATTCATGTGAAAATCGATATTGTAGAACCTGGTACCGGTATTTGGTATCTATTTTTGTCGTTGCCCTTCACTAACAGTAGCAAAGTTGAATATTTTGTGATTCACTAATGACAAAACTTGTTGATGACGGAGATTTGAATTACGTGTAGCTGACAAAATGTCGATGATTCATTGTGTTCAGTATTGATATTTTTTGTTTCGACTCCTTGGCTTTTTTCTGACTTAACTATTAAGGCGAAAGCGTCAGGGTTGCCCCCGAAATTCATTTTTTTTTTTTTTTGCAATTTTCAGCTCAGTCTCAGTACTTATTAGGTTGTATGTTTGTCTACATATGATTTGTGGCCGTATCAAATGTTTATTTATTTTTATATACAGCATGATTTTTTTTTACCGGCTCCAAATTTTTACAGAGTGTTCTACCCATGAATATGAACAACTTTCACTATGGGACCAACTGTGAGACCACGAAAAAAAAAAAAAATCTGCTGTTTCATACATTATTTATTTGTACTGTATATATGTTTATAATATATTAATATATACAAATTCAAAGAGGAGAGGTGTTGAGATGACTCTACGCTATTTATTTTGAAAATAACTGCAATTTCCGCTTAAATGCATACCGACTAGTAGCCGTCCTGATATCAAGAGGAAGCGCATTCCAAAGAAGAATGGACCATCATAATAATCGTCAATACAACTCTCGTAGTTCATATTTCCCTATTCATGACTATATCATGACATTTGATGCCAATTCTAACTTAAAGAGCGGTATTGCTGATTCTAATGATTATAATTCTGTAAAGCCATGTTTATAACGGTCGTAAATCAATATTTTAATCAACATACAAACAGACACCTGAAAATGGCAAAAAGCGTAAGTAAATTTGAATTTAGCAGCCCTTTTTATACGATTTTCTTTTGTTTCTTTATTGCTCGTAGATTCGTTGGATCTTACACAGCTTTCCTGTTCACTCCTATCCTGTCCAGGTCAGGTGTCTTAAAGGTCCTGAGATCCTGATTTGGTACCAGATCCACTGTCCAATTAATTGGGTGCCTAACGAGTTAGATCCAGTCTCGTGATATACTCGTAGAAGGTCGACAACCTGATTTACTTACAGAAATCCTGATTTACACGGATTTAAATCGGACTCAGCAGATCAGATATTTCTTTGAGATGACTAATAGATCTAACCCTTGTGTACATGAGTTTGTTTCGCCATTTGTTCTTAGGGGTTTTGTCAGATAGGAAATAATAATAATATAACATTTATTCAATAATATAAGAACTAACGCTAAATACAGTTTGTCTTAAATGTATGTTAAGTTCACCCTTGTTTTGTGCCTGAACTAGGAAATCCTGTGTTTCAGGCGATTGGAGGTAAC
The DNA here is from genome assembly GCA_949629135.1 of Eremobia ochroleuca. Taxonomy (NCBI): domain Eukaryota; kingdom Metazoa; phylum Arthropoda; class Insecta; order Lepidoptera; family Noctuidae; genus Eremobia; species Eremobia ochroleuca. Next base: position 10,199,573 of record OX451409.1, on the reverse strand, counting down.
AATAATTTATTAAATAATCACATAATTATCATTTTTATCTTATTGGTACACATGTAAAAGGTTTATATTATAACAATATTTACTTTAGCACAACTAATAACTTCTCTGTATCTTCATAGGACATAGTTTGAAGAGTCTGCATAAGGATTTTCTTGCAGTTACTCTGATTTAAGGAGTAGATGTTTCCTTTATCATTTAGCCTATTATAGAGTAGCGGTCCGAGGTACATATAAAATTTGTCTGTGAAAGCATGCTTTGTGCTTTTTTGAGGGAAAACATGTGTGATGAAATGTCGACTCCATCTAATCTTTTTTTTAATTATGACTAATGAAGTGATTCCGATATCATAGTTCCAGAATAAGCAATATTATTTCATTTCAAACGTTACACGTATCAGTGACTGCATGATTATGTTTGTTTGAATTCGGCTGTAAGCCAGCTTTATAATTGTTATAAGTTCCCATTAGTTTTACAAGAAGGCTTTACATTTTAATTATAACCATTTACGGACATACTAACTGACCACAAAGGTTGCCCATAAAACATGGTGGACACACAACACCGCATAGCATATTAAATACCATGAATAATTCCCTTTATTAATTGACGACAAAATCGAAACACCGACTTTAATTTCAATGCGAGGTACATGTGTCGGAAAGGTGGCTTCTTTTTGCTATTTACACAAATATCATTTCATAGTAGTAATTAAAAGTGACTCTTAAAAGCCCTTAATTGCATATTATCTAACAACCAGCCACGACATGTGTCTAAAAAAAAAAGAAAAAGGAACATGTTGACAGTTAAGGTCGCATGATACAAACTTTTTTTCTCTAGAACTTTTTTCAAAATTATCGGACAGTTTCATTACCATTACGAAACTCATTACAATTTTATCGTATGTAGCGACAACTTTTTTTATATAAAAACGTACACCGAAATGATGTTAACAAGCTACAAATGCGCTTGCACCGTTTTTGCGCCCCATCTATCGGCACAAGCAAGTACAACATTCCGAAAACCGATTTGACGTTGACATAAATTGTGATGAAAATTAATTCTGTTATAACCAAAATGGGACTTCTGATTAATTAATCAATAAGGTATTTAAAAATGAATGTTACATTACATCGAGTAGTACTCGTATGTCAAACGTAATTAATAAAGGGTAGTTGTGTGTGGAGTTTTTTTTTTTCGAGGCATCGAACCTAACCCTTACGGCTGGCTGTATAAATACGGTGACCATCAATTACGTGCCTTTAAAGGGCCTTAATTGCTTTTATCAAAGGATCTAGATGTCGCTCCTGAGACGAATGTCAAACGAACCTGAATCGTCCATGTTTTTTTTCCTTTTCTTACAAAGTAATGCAAGTAATATTTATTGATATTGGGACTGCATTATTCTTTTGTTATTCGCTGCAAATGGAAATGTTTCTAACGAAGTTGGTGTTGCCAGTAATGGTGGAATTAAGTGTCGTAAAATATAGTGTATTATAACGTCCGTGTTGGTGGGTTTTCTTTCTTGGTGCGTGAGCGGAACTCTAAGCAGGTTTTGTATTAAAAGGTCTATTGAAAACGAGTTTGGTATTCCATTACGATTTTATTTAATAACGCCAGTTGTTCTTTTTTTTTTTTGTTTTTGTTTTAAGGCTTTATCGTTCTCTAATTATGGATTAACTCCGATTAACACTGGCACTTGGATATACAGCATGCTTTTTTTTTCCCGCTCCAAATTTTTACAGGGTGTTCCACCCATGAATATGAATAATTTTCACTATGGAACCAACTCTGAGATCACGAAAAAAAAATCAGCTGTTTCATACATTTTCGTCAAGTAGGTATTGAACTTTTGTATTAAAAAGCTGATTTTGTTTTCGTGATTTCAGATTTGGTCCCATAGTGAAAGTTGTTCAAAAATTTGGAACCCGAAAAAAAAAAAAAATTCAGTACCTAGTCATCATAAATAGCCATAGTTTACTTTATAATTTAGTGTTTATTTATTGATCTATCTACAAAATTGTTACACCGTTTTAACATATAAAAAGCCAAGTGCACAATGGCGTGGATACCCTTGTTCACAAACTAAACTAAATTTGAAGTTTAGTGCATCTTTTTCTTTCTATTTCTTTAAGAAAAGGACAGAAGATAAATATTAGTTTAGTCCTGTCAAATTAGTCAGCGCCTGGCGTAAATTGATGTATTTTTACTAGCCAAATTTTTAATCACGTCTAAATTTGTCTATGGAGTATATTAATTTGACAGGCTAAACTAATATTTATCTTCTGTCCTTTTCTTAATGAAATAGAAAGAAAAAAGATGCACTGAACTTAAATTTAGTTTAGTTTGTGTACAGAAATGACACATAATTTTTAATAATTCTTCGTCGTTCCCTCAGTCCTGAGGATCGCGACCACATACGACTCCGTCTCCAAGTTATGCGGTCTTCTTCGGTGTGCATAGCTTGGTTGATGCTGCCGCCAACAGATTTCTTGATCGCTTCTGACCATCTTGCCGGGACTCTGCCTTGACCGCATTTTTTCCTTCCACCCGGTCCAGTATCATGAGCATCTGCAGACCATGCTTAGGGGAAACAATTTTAACACGATAATTAATAGTACTGCGCTGGGGCTCTATCCCGCATAGGGTCTTAGCATTTTGCGTAGATGTGACGCAAATTATCCCCCAACTTATTTTTTTTTTGTGTTTGTGTTCTTTATCTGCGTCATGTTTACCGCAAACAAACGTATTTTCTTTCTTTCTATCTTAAAAGTTCTCTACAACGTGTAACGTTAAATGCGCAAAACCTCAGACACCCCAACTGATTTTTAATTCAATTAACCTATTTCAGAGTAATTAATTATTTCAGAGAGAAAATAAGTCATAAAAAAAATTGTGAAGGTGTTATGTGCTGTTTTACTGGCCATTCTGATCGTTTCTTGCGTCTGCGACGACGCTTTACCGAGTGAGGAGTCGTCACCGGGCCGCTGCGCCGCGTTGACATTGGCTTGCTTGACCTATTAATAAATAGACACGGCAACGTTTTTAAAGAAGATTTTTTTAAAAATGTGACCTATATTAAAAAGTGGTTCAATTAATTCTGCTCGTTATTCTGATCTAACTATTTTCAGGTTTTGCGCATTTAACGTTACACGATGTATAGTCAGGGTAAATGTGCGTTACATAGTATGATTACATACTTCAACTTCGATGATGTGACAAGTTATCAACTAAATACGTGTAAACGAGCCTAAACAAACCACACACCAACAATTTCATATCAATAATTAAACTTGTTTTGACACTTATTTGACATGTTCCAAAAACAGGTTTATAACAAGAATTTAATCAACACTTTGGGTCTTATAAAAAGTTCGAGCGTCCAGCGTCCGAACTGAAGAAGAAGGGTTGGCACGCCTAAGTAATTGATATAAGGAAAATTCTTTGTAGGGTCAATCGTAATTGGTTGCCTCGGGCGAGACGGCCCATTGGACGTTTAAAATGTAAGGTTGTCAAACACGCGTTGAAGTTATCTTGTTTATATTTACAACAAGATGTAATTGGAGCATTAGGTTTAAAAATAATGAGGTGATCATTTATTTTAGCTGAAGTTTTACGAAAATATCTACTGTGGAATTAATAGAGCCGTGATTAGTGCTAATTAATACTCTCTCAATACGTTAATTGGGGACTAAAATAATACCAAATAGAACTTTCCTAAACCAGACTTAAGACTTTAATATTTATTTATTTTTTCTAATTACCAATACAGACAAAATTGATCACGTTTAGCCCTAAAAATCTGCTCCCATTTTGCCATTACCCAAAAATTAACCCAGACATTATTTCACCAACAATTCTATAATTCTCTCTGTTTGTTACCTTGACAACCATAACTATCGCACGAAGCGTCCGGTGTCCGTGGGTGTACAGTCGGCAATGTCCTCTGTTGACCACTTTTCAACCTTATCACTAAGAGCATAATGGTGAAAATTATTCAATTATATCAACTTTTACGAGTGTACATAACAGAAATCGTAAGATTCATCGGTTGTCAGAGTTATCTTCACACTTACTGACCCCCATTTCTTTAGCACCGTTTATAATATGTTCGTCACTTATTAATTTGGTTTACTGAGTCAGTTGAGCTTTATAAGGTGTGATTTTATTGATAATACTGTAGTTTTGCTACTGGTGAAGAAGTTTCCACCAGTTTTGATCAGCCTATAGTTATCCTATTCGAGGTTATTTTATGGTCCTCTTCTCATGTAATAAGAGTCCTTCAGATCGCATTTCGACAATAGCGGCCAATCTCAACGGAGACTAGCCTTCGGCGCGGGAGATATGATAGTACACAAGCGTGTGCGTAGACACAGATGGCGTCTCTCTGCCCTCACTCTCATAGTCCGATGGGACGGCAATCCGACACGACTGGAGGGAGATCAGGCGCAGGACAAACGGCTTAACGTGCTTTCCGAGGCACGCGGGTATCACACCGCCGACTTCAAAACTCCGGGCTGTTACTAAGAAATTCCTAGGAAAAAACCCAATAACAATTTGCCCGAGTTGGGAAGGACCTCACACGCTCAGCAGTCGCGCTTCTCATATCCGTATGTACGGAAGGAGCTGAAGAATTATTCAAATTCTTATCAAATGAATAGGTGTTCTATCAGGTGACTTGGATCAGTGAATTTTTTCGACAGGATGTGTGTACAGTTCATCTTTCTCGCATAGCTCAAGTCAGGTCACCATCTTTCTCGCATAGCTCAAGATAGCTCAGCAAACAAGAAAAAGCTCAAGTCGTGGTCAAAAGATTTCATTATGTAATACTGATTGATATGATCAATTCATTCCTGATAAAGAAACTTTTTCATCGCTTTCCTGAAATATGTTCAGGTAACCTCAAAATCATAACGTAAACAACACATTTCTGTCTGCGGAACATCACTTCCATTCCATACAAATCCATTATTTCCATATGACAAAAAATATATTAAAATAGTTTTATTAAAATGCCTGAACAAAAGCTGCGCGCAAAATATTCACCAACATATTTTAACTGAGGCATTCCTCGTTAATGCCAATAATGGCAGAAAAGCAGTGCCCATTTATTTGTTGCCTAAAATATAATATAATAGTCTGGCTCTGTACGTGGTAATTATAATCTGGCAGTATCTTCACAACGATAATATTTTCTCATTATTTGTCTTATTTCTTTTTAGTATATTAATGTATGTTTATTTGTGTTTATATGTAATTAGGTATATATTATACAAGGTTATTTTTCAAAGGCCAGCCAAATCTAAGGATGTGGTACAGACCATCAAACTGAACAATTTTGTCCATGGGACCAACATCGTATTCGCGAATAAAAATTCAGCCGTCCCACCTGTTTGGGTCGAGTAGGTATTGAAGTTTTCTAAGGGACAGTTGATAAATTTTTCGCGAATACAATATTGGTCCCATGGAGAAAGTTGTTCAGTTTGATGGTGTGTACCACATCCTTAGATTTGGCTGGTCTTTGAAAAATAACCCTGTATTTATAGTTTTAATAGGTTTATGCGTATCTTTATATTTAAAATATTTATTCCTCAGTTTTCATGATTGCACCTACTTCTGTTTGTCTCTGCATCACCCAAAGGTTGACTGGTAGAAAATGCCTTTGGTATTAAGTCCACCTCTTTACATTTATGCGCTTGAAGTATTAAATAAATAATAAATCATAAAAAAAAGTTGTAACTTAAATAACGCACAACCTCTTAAGGGGTCATTGTACTCATCACAATGAACAACTTTTACTATGGGACCAAACATGAAATCGCGAAAAAAATCAGCTGTTCCCTACTTTTATGTTCGCATAACTCGCTTGTGGCTAAGTAATAACAGGCGCACGGGTCGATCGGTCAGGTTAAGCTACGCTTGCCGCAGTTGGTCGGTGGATGGGTGACCATCTTCACATACTAAGACCCCTCCGTGCCTCGGAAAGCACGCTAAGCCGTTGGTCCCGGCTGTCATTCGTGGATCTTTGACAGTCGTTACGGGTAGTCAGGAGCCCGAAAGTCTGACAACCAGTCTTACCAAGGGGTATCGTATTGCCCAGTAACTGGGTTGTGGAGGTCAGATAGGCAGTCGCTCCATGTAAAATACTGGTATTCAGCTGCATCCGGTTAGACTGGAAGACGACCCCAACATAGTTGGGAAAAGGCTAAGCAGGTGATGAAATGCAAAATTAAGTTATTAAATCCGACTCCGGCTCCAGAGATTAGCGCGTTCAAACAAACAAACTTTAGCTTTATTACTAGTATACATTTCTCCTTTTATGTTAACGTTTTTAGTTTACTGTAGCGCATGCTATACTTGCTGATTCATTCAGTAATAATTGTTGTTAATTATTTATGATAAAGAAGCATTCCTTTCTCCTTAAACAGCATCATTAAATTCTTTTTACTCCTGTTTCGTGTCTATTATTATATGTATACCTATATTTATCTAGATTAGTATCATAATACTTTATGTAGGTATTCATTGTATCGTGCAAATGGTACACCACAGACTACCTACAGTATTTGTCTCTCCTTCCCTTTTCAATCCATCCCAAGGTTGTCTTTAAAAGATCGCTCTTAGCGATAAGACCGCCCATTGTGTGTCACCCTTTGTAAAATTTACATATTTATGTCTGTAATTTATATGGTGTACTTAATAAAGAGTATTCTATTCTATTCTTTTAATACAATTTATTTACACATAGCTTAATAACGCTTAGCCCAAGCTTTTCCCAAACTCAAGACTAGAACTTAAGTAAATACAGCTCCTAATAAAATCATCCCTATATCAATAAGTATCGTTCCATTCACACTTTCGATCCCTATTGACGAAGGACGAATGAAACCAATACCTCCACCCCAAAAGCCCTTCAACATTAAACAATCATTCTCTTACGTCAAACAGACAAATAGTTCAACACAAACATGTGTAATCTCACGTAAAAATTACCGGGGAATTGGGGTAATCTATTACCCTTGATTCTGGGTAAACACGTACGAGTGGGGTAAACTGATTCCGACTTATCCAATTACGACCCTCCGTTAACAGACGAACTTATTGGGTGGACACTATTCTGATGATCGGGCGATAATTTTGGTGGCGAGTGATTTGTTGAAAGTAACGAAGACATGGGAATTAAAGTTATAGTAACGTAGGCAAAACTTATATGAATATTAAATAGTAATTTATTAGCAATTGTATGTAATCAACAAACAAAAAGCAAATCCAATATAGCTTTAGATAGAAATATAGAGCAAAAAGTAAGTAACGGGGAAATGCGTTAATGCGTTAGGCAGTTTGCACCGCATAACACATTAACGCGTTTTCCCGTGGGCTGGTAATAAAGAATACCAAGTGCTAGGATTCTTACATGCTTTTTTTGCTGCGTCAACCTTTATACGTCATCCTGTCGTTGTCTTGTCTTGTTTTACACGTGTTAGTAAATACCGGACCTTGTGTACCGGATTTGTGTGATCAGTTGTATAGTTTTAAAAATAATTAAGAAAAAGCACAATATACGCACGGTAAAACATATACGACTAATTGAGGAGTTTTCGTTCATTGAAATGTTTCAATTTTATCCTGTGGTGGCCCGTCTTTAGCCAGAGACGGCTACAGAAGGGTCTCTGGCTAAAGACGGGCCATCATTACCTAATATCTATCGCTTGACATTTGACCATCTCGCACACTACCAGAATACCCCACCAATAATCCAAGGTGTACTGATTTGAACGGTCTACTGGCTCCTAAACGACGGAGAGAGGATATCATAGCATTCCAACGAATACAAGCGGAAATACCTCCTGTTTTATTAGGAAAACGTGGGATTCGATCACATGATTGGATCTTCTTAGATATTTTGATTATCGTTTGATAGTTTTTTTTGTTGGTGATATTTTGGTTTAGATTGGACGGAATAAACGTTGCACGTGGTTTAAACGTGATATTTTAAGTAATGTAAATTTATACTAATACTAAGGGGGCGTCCATTAATTACGTAAGACGTTCAAGGGGGGAGGGGAACCGTAACGGAAAAAAAACTCCCCAAATCCAACACATTTACACTATAAACAGACATTTTGAAAAATCTCACGTGAGATTGGGAGATGGGGGAGGGGATTGAGCCAAATCTCACGACATCTCTCCAGGGGGGAGGGGGAGGGGTCAAAAAAATTCTAAAAACGCCTCATATAATTAATGGACGCCCCTTAAGTAATGTAAATTTATACAAGTAATAAAGCTGAATGGTTTGTTTGAACGCGCTAATCTCTGGAACTAACAGTCTAATTTGATTTTTTTTTTCCAATTCTTACGGAAGGCTATTAGGCTACTTCACATCACACTTAAGGCCAAAAAAGACCAGCAAATGAGCTTTAATTACCTATCCCTATCATAAGACCCCACTGCAAAATTCTTTGCGTCCTATCATCAGCACCGCGTTGAACATATCGCTCATCCAATAGAACAACGACGTAATTACGAAAATGTTTTTTTAACAGTTCTTGAGTTTTCTCATGAAATTATTACAAACTAGAGACCCGCCCCGGCTTCGCACGGGTGCAATGGAGAAACACTGATAATTTTAGAGCCATTATTTCTCGTAAAAAGTATAGGATAAAAAATGGTTATTGTGGGTTATCCCTAAGAGATAGACATATACCATCGCGGACTTTTTTGTAGATCTTTTTATGGTGTACAATACTGTAGTACATTATTTTGATCTATCTCGACGGGTTCAGCCAGCGTTTACAATGTAAGCGCAAAAAAATGTGTTTATTTACGACATTACATTAGAAACCTCTAAAATTATCAGTGTTTCTCTACTATATTATGCATGTATTATACATATAAACCTTCCTCTTGAATCATTCTATCTATTAAAAAAAACCGCATCAAAATCCGTTGCGTAGTTTTAAAGATCTAAGCATATATAGGGACAGACAGACAGGGAAGCGACTTTGTTTTATACTATGTAGTGATTATTATGGATAGTAAAGTAACAAACATAAAAATATTAAATATTTTAGCGTAATCATTGGATTAAAATTTGGAAATTGAAAATATGATATATCATATTTTCAATTTCAAACTTTTAACCCTTAAATGCATGATTTATTTTATCATATTGCAAAAAATGCTATTGTATAGGTCATAGAGGATATAACCACTAGAGAGCGTATGGGCCGATTTCTTCGAAGCACACGACTCACTACTGCGGGCCGGGGGATGAGGAAGAACGCGCGGCTGCAATTGGTCAGTTCAAGGTTAAGTTGCATCGTTAGGGCTGCTTTACTTCATTAAGAGAAAATAGTCGATATCGATAAAATGGATTTTAACATTATAATAAATACTAAATCAAAATCATAGAAATAATATTTAATCAAAATCAATCAATTACAAAAAAAAAAACCCGGAAATGGACTGATCGGCCCCGGTTGGGGACAGAAAGAACTAAAAAATCCCGGAAAATACAAAAAAAAAACCGACGAACTGAAAACCGAGGAGGTTCTCAGTTCGTCGGTATTTATTTTTTGAAGTCGGTTAATAATAGATAGTTATTTTATGAAAGTATGTGAATTGAATAAAAAATGTATTCATTTTATTTTTCTCGATATCAACTTTCAGCTATTAAAGATAACAGCACTATTTTTTACGATAAACATACAAAAGGAAAGAAAGGGATAGAAGCATTAGAATTGTCTAATACAAGAACGAGACTTTTCCAAAAGACATCAACGCGCGACTCAAAAAGTGTGCTCGTTTACCCAGCCACCATTTTAAATAGACCCCTGCAGCGGCTTATAATCTGATTAAATCAAAAATAATTTTTCGTAATGTTTATGTACCGATGAAAAGTTATGTCATCCTTTTTGTAACTAGATGTCTAAGAATGTTTCCCACACCACTTCACCGCGCTTGAAGGCATTTTGATGCGTTATAATTGCATAAACGTTATAAAAAAATTATATTAATTTAGCGTGCACGCAGGTCTAACACTTGGACACAACTAAAATTGCTACTAGTACCGTAGCCTATACATAGGCGACAAAATACTAATAGTTTTCGTGCGTCGGGGCACTGTATACGCAGTCAAGTGGTTATAATAGTCTTTGGTATAGGTATTTATCTATAGAATTTAGATAATAAATATATAATAATTATACAATAATATTAATATTCATAGAGTATATATATTGTTTTGACAAAAAGAGGTGCGTTCAGAAACTCACAGCTATCACATCCTTAAAAAAATTAAATGACGTGCTTTGTTGCCATATGGCAACATTATGCATTTAAGGGTTAAAACGTTCTCCTGTAAAATAGCTAAAACGTAATTACGTCATTGTTCTATTGGATGAGCGATATTGGCGCCGAATCCCTTGTTCACAAACTAAACTAAATTTAAGTTCAGTAGAAAGACATTTTATTAAGTATTTATATAAGAATCAGTTCAGTATTAAATAAGAATCCTGTATTTGGTGAGTACACCCATATACAGCGTGTAACGGAAAGGGGGTATCAACCCTGAAGGAGGTGAATGTGCTCATGAAACTCAACAACTTTCCCCAAAGAACATAGGTCGAAATATGAAAAAAAAATTTGGCCCTCCCATAGTAAATCAATCAGCTGGTAGTCAGTTTTGTAAGGGAGGGCCAAATTTTTTTTTCATATTTCGACCTATGTTCTTTGGGGAAAGTTGTTGAGTTTCATGAGCACATTCACCTCCTTCAGGGTTGATACCCCCTTTCCGTTACACGTTGTATAAGAATCAGTTCAGTATTAAATAAGAATCCTGTATTTGGTGAGTACACCCATATAGAATCAGCATTGCCATACAACGTGGTAATGCTGCCAGCCTTTTGGGAACGTTTCCTATTGACAGCGATGCGGACGAATTTTTTGATGCCCCTTCGATTATTTGCCCTCCTTTTTATATACTTGTACATATTATTATTTTTATTTTAATACTGTTAGCTTTTATTATGTAAATATATTATCTTGTTAGAATAAATCAATGAAAAAAATAAAAAAACCAACCGTCTTCGATTATTTTAAAATGGAGTTCAAAAGTGATATTGTATTGTTTCAGGAGAAGTCCGGCGAGCCTTACCCCGGTAAACTATCGGTAAAGTCGGACCTAAGTCCTGTATTTGGTGAGTACAACCATATATTTACTTAAATAGATTATTCTCAGAGAAGTATTGTAGTAGACAGTTTATTTGTACAAGTAGCTAACATAATCATACTTATTCAAAATACAAAATACACATAAATTAATAAATTTAAAATACAGCCGTGCGATTCTGTAACCATCTCACCGTGAAAACTTGGGTGAAGTGACCGTGGAGTGAGCTGTCATTAGGGATTAACAGTATTGACACTGCTCACTTCAAGCTCACTTATGATTTCACGGTGAGATTTTTACAGAATCGACCGGCACATTACAAAATTGTATATGTAAAATATACGTATTTACCGTCAACTGTTAAACATGAACTCCTCTAAACTGCATTCACGATTTAGATTCCAAACAAGTAAACAAATGTGAGATTTTGGCAAACAACTTTATAACTTACAAATAAAATTCAGTTTGCTCTACAACTTAAAACATTTTTATGACTCCTTCAATAGGGCTATTCATTCTGAAATCAACTTAATTAACACCGACATAAAGTTGGTATTTGTTTAAGTGGGATTAACATCAATTGGAAACAAGGATTGAATATAGCCTTATATTGGCCATAATCACACGTCTCCAAAGACAGTTAAGTAATTGAAGTATGTTGTTAATATACAAGGTGTAACTTAAATAACGCACAACCTCTTAAGGGGTCATTGTACTCATCAGTATGAACAACTTTTACTATGGGACCAAACCTGAAATCGCGAAAAAAAAAATCAGCTGTTCCCTACATTTATGTTCGCATAACTCGTCAAAATGTAGGAAACAGCTGATTTTTTTCGCGATTTCCGGTTTGGTCCCATAGTAAAAGTTGTTCATAATGATGAGTACAATGACCCCTTAAGAGGTTGTGCGTTATTTAAGTTACACCTTGTACAGGAGGACCTTTCCCACCCTCTTGATTAACACCATCTAAGGGTGCGTTTCCACAGAAGCGGAGCTGAGCAGAGACGTGCAGGAATCGACTAATCACAGTTGTTGAAATCCTCATCGCGTCACTCGTCTCGTCTGTGATTGGACGATTTCCTACACGTCTCCGCTCCGCTCCGCGCAGCTCCGCTTCTGTGGAAACGCACCCTAATACACGGAGAGAAAAATCTCAGAAAAATTACTGTGCTGTCTCATAATCTCAGTACATTTGAGTGGTAACGGAAAAATTACCATGCTAGCACAGTAAAAATTCTTATGCTATACCTACTACAGTAAAATTTATTGGACAAATAGTGAATTTTTCCCAATCTCACTCAGAATAATTTCTGTAGATGTCACTTGCACTCACTTTACAGTGACGAGCACAGTAATTTTTCGAAGAATTTTCTCTCCGTGTACTTACCGTAATCTCTGCGATGTAAAATATAATCAAAGTATAGAAAAGAGGACACCAGCGCATTGAAGTGACAAGAGTAAAATATTATTGTGTAATTTTTAGGATGTCGTACCCAAAGGGTAAACCGGGACCCTATTACTAAGACTCCGCTCTCCGTCCGCCCGTCCGTCCGTCCGACCGTCCGACCGTCCGTCCGTCCGTTCGTCCGTCCGACCGACAGTCCGTCCGTCCGTTCGTTCGTCCGTTCATCCGTCCATCTGAGTCACCAGGCGGTATCTCATGAAACGCGATAGATAGACTGTTGAAATTTTTTATTTCTGTTGCCGCCATAACACCAAATACTAAAAAAACAGAATGAAATAAATATTTAAGGGGGCTCCCATACAACAGACATGATTTTTTTCGCCGTTTTTATAGATAATGGTACGGAACCCTTCGTGCGCGAATCCAACTCCCACTTGGCCGGTTTTTTCTTAACTTCATTGCATAAAATTCAAAATGTGCCTATGGCCTATTCCTTTTTTAAAGTTTTCGATAAATTAACTACGTACGCGTCGCCTATAGATTTAAAAGTTACGATTCGCCCGTTTCGGGCGAGTAAATTCGTGCGAATCGAATAATAAGCTCTTGTCTTGATAACACATAACAAGCATCTGTTATAAGCAAGTTTTACACTTAGTATTTCGACATACTGTAACCATATCATATCGATCACGCCCCGTAACATATTTAATTATAAATTTTATCACCAGTTTCTAAGCCAATAAATCAGAACATCATTAATGTTATTAAAACTTCTTTGACCATGATTTACGATGAGAACTTAGTATTAAAACAAGAGGTTTTTTGTTGACGTTAGTAGCTTTAACACTTTTAGTTTTTGGAACTTGATTTTGTGTCTATTTTTAGCGTTAGCCCAACGGCTAAAACTTAGCATAGAATGTATAGTCTCGGAAGCTTATATAACGTGTAACGTTAAATGCGCAAAACCTCAGACACCCTAACTGATTTTTAATTCAATTGACCTATTTCAGAGAGAAAATAAGTCATAAAAATAATTGTAAAGGTTTTATGTGCTGTTTTAGTTTTACTGGCCATTCTGATCGTTTCCTGCGTCTGCGACGACGCTTTACCGAGGGAGGAGTCGTCACCGGGCCGCTGCGCCGCGCTGACATTGGCTTGCTTGACCTATTAATAAATAGACACGGCAACGTTTTTAAAGAAGATTTTTTGAAAAATGTGACCTATATTAAAAAGTGGTTCAATTAATTCTGCTCGTTATTCTGATCAGACTATTTTCAGGTTTTGCGCATTTAACGTTACACGTTGTATGAATTTAGTATCGAGAATGTTCTTTTTCTTGAGGGGCTTGATAATCCATCAGATTAAGCATCACTTGCCGCGGTTGGCCCTTGGATGGCCTATCATCTTTACATACCAATATCCCTCCGCGCCTTGGAAAGCGCGTTAAGCCGTTGTTCCCGGCTGTCATTCCTGCAACTTTTAAAGCCGTGAGGGCCGACATATTTCCCACTTCAGTCGCAAGAATATTTAGCTATATTAACATAATTTCAAGTAACTTAATACACTAACTTAAGTTCTGAGTTGAGCTGCACGATTACTGACGAATGCGTGCACTGACTGCACATGTCCACTCAATCTGTGTGGTTCTACCCTCAAAAGACCATTTCAGACACCAATCTACATGGTCTTCACATGATCTGACCAAGATTATATCTGGACTTTAAAAGAGACTGTGACCTCTGAGTTTGTTTCGGCCTTTCTTCACAGAGTAGTCAGATAAGAAACGCCGACCTCATCTAGTTTAAAAAAAAATGTGATTTACTGTAAAAGTGTTTGTAAAAACCTACTTACAGAAAATAAATCATTTATCACTAACGGTGAAGAAAATGAACATTGTAAGGAAATTCCTAACAGAATGAGGACACGTTGTGATCAATGCATATTCTATAACACCGGCTCCACAAGTTGGTCCCAACGTTGCCCCAACGCTACTTGGCCAACGTATGGTTCAGTAGGCCAATTCCCTTAATTAAAAACATTTAAAATCTCCTCGCATTATCATCTGTGACCATCAATGTCAAAAACTTGACGAAAATTTAGGGTAATTAGAGTTTTTTTTGACAGATTGAGATCAGACTGTGAACGCTCTTAAAATTATACGAGAACTTGCTGCGCCCCGCGGTTTCACCCGCATAAGTCTCGATCCCGTAGGAATATCGGGATAAAAGTATTATATGTGTTAATACTGGTTATAAACTATCTGTGTGCCAGATTTCATCAAAATTGGTCCAGCCGTTTGAGCGTGAAGAAGTAACAGACATACGAACACACACACACACACACACGCGCACACACAAGTTTTCGCCTTTATAATATTAGTGTGATAGCAATGGCTATGATTATGGAGCTATGCACGGAGTCTCTTTGAAGAATAAAATCAGGAATTCAATTATCCGGAAAAGAACCGGAGTTACCGACATAGCTTGCAGAGTAAGCAAACTGAAGTGGCAGTGGGCTGGCCATGTCTGTCGAAGGACCGATGGCCGATGGAGCAGACGAGTCCTGGAGTGGAGACCGCATCCCGGCAAGCGTAGTGTGGGACGCCCCCCAGCTAGATGGACGGACGACCTAAAGAAGGTGACGGACGGATTGGATGCGGAAGGCGGAGGACAGGGTGTTGTTGCGCAGCCTGGGAGAGGCCTATGTCCAGCAGTGGACTGCGATAGGCTGAGTTGATTGAATGGCTCCAGTGTTGGCCGATGTTTGTTTCTCGTTCCACACATTGGACGAGTGGCGTTGGGACTAAATGTGGAGCTGGCGTAACTGTATTAGGTGAAGCCTCTGTCTTGCAGTGGAATATCCCATTTCTCAAACTCGTCATCATACTTATGTTACCTTCCATACTAACAACAATAGTAGATTCTAGGTGATATTTTCATTGCCAGAAAACGGCTTGCAATTTAAACTCAGTTCAAAGGATTACCAAATGCTTTTAAGATTAACTCATAATTCTGTTTTTAATAGTAAAGTAGAAAGTGTTTGCCGAAAATCTTTCGCAAAAAAGCGGGCAAATGTATTTTTTTTCTTTGGATAAAAGAAATCTGACGATTGCAAAATCACTCCTTAGTCAAATAATTTCATAAATTATGGTTTCCGTCTCGGTTTCGGCCGAAACTAGAAGATTCGGTTCGGTTACGGTGTCGGTTTCAGCAGAAAATCGTGTTTCGGTCGGACGCTATTTTTTAAATTATCTTCATTAAACACTTTTTCTCCACCATCATACACGATAAATAATCCCATATTACACCCAAAACTCTTCCAGTGCACGATAATCGATCTTATCCATAAATCGTACCGACTAGTGATGTGAAATTGATTTCGTACCAACTATAAGGCCAGTATTACGTGGAGTTAATGCTGTATCTCGCCCGCGGCCATTAACTCGGAATTATGTATGTTTTATCGCCAGCTTATAATCATCTGTCACTATCGTTACAATATTTTCGTATAATTTCATCTTGCCCCACTTCTGTAGGGATGGGATTTTTTCGATAATGATCGATTGATTTGGTTTAGTGACCTAATGATGGACGTACATTATATTCAGAATTATGTTGCTAGTTGGATATTAAATGTGAATAAACATATTAATGGTCAGTCACATAAGGTTTAAATTCGGATAGTAACTTCAGGTTCCAATGAATAACGAGCCCAACATAATTGGCAAAACCTACGCTTTGTACTTGTCTGTATTATCATAACGGTTTAACTAACAATTTAACGACAGCGCCGATGTATGTCTTTCAACTTGTCTACAAAGATTAATACACGCACTTCAGAGGACTACACTTCAATTTAAAACTTGTTAACATCCATTGTAACATACAAACATAAAGATGTCTCAACTACTTGACGTATATATCTTGTCTCTCATCGCGAGATAACGGCACATTACCATCAGTCATCCGAGCATAATCTCTTGACAAACTCAGTTTTATCGATAACTTTTCTCACGTGCATATCGACACCCGTCCATCACTAGCCGTACCTCGTTATTTGTTGTTATTAGTGTTGTTTTTTTTTCGTTATTTTTTCTTCGGGATGTTTTCGAGAAACCGGTTACAGGTCCTAATCTGATCAACTCGCCACGACCCTGCCTTCGGAACCAGTAAAAAAGAGCATAATGAAATGACTTACAATAAAAAATGTTGAATTGTTATAGTGTTTTTGAGTTTACTGCCTATCTTGTGGCCTTAGGTTTTATGTTTAGTGTTGGGAGCCGGATGAGACGAGATTTAGTTTGAATACTACTTAAAATATCTTTCAACTTACAAATTATGATACTATTCACCTGTCTCTCTTATAAAGCTACAGGCCAACGGAATTTCATACATATTCAGCCTATAATCTTCCCACTGCTGGGACACACTCCTGGGCCTCCTGGGCCTCCTCTCTTCGAGTGGAAGTGGGCTGTAATATACCACGCGGGCCCAGTGCGGGTTGGTAGATGTCACATGTCTTCGATTTTTTGGTTCTAGGACATGCCGGTTGCCTCACAATGTTTTCCTTCACCGTTTTGAGAGCAGTGGTGATGAAATAATTTACACAAAGTAAAGCGCCTGTCTGGGTTCGAACCTACGACCTACAACTTGTCAGTCGCGGCCGTTACCACTGGGCTTCCACTGCTCCTAAAATAATTTCATGCGTAAAATTAAATTATTTATACGTAAAACCCTCTCAATATTTGCCAACTAGTGCAGAAAGGCATAATATTATATTATATCTATGATTATTTTAGTTCACTAGCATGTCCAAATGGAGGATGAAGGAGGGGCCCGTGGCTAAATAATAACAGCCGCACAGGTCGATCGATCAGGTTAAGCTACGCTTGCCGCGGTTGGTCTGTGGATGGGTGACCATCTTTACATACCGAGACCCCTCCGTGCCTCGGAAAGCACGCTAAGCTGTTGGTCCCGGCTGTCATTCGTGGATCTTTGACTGTCGTTACGGGTAGTCAGAAGCCCGAAAGTCTGACAACCAGTCTTACCTAGGGGTATCGTATAACCCAGTAACTGGGTTATGGAGGTCAGATAGGCAGTCGCTCCATGTAAAATACTGGTATTCAGCTGCATCCGGTTAGACTGGAAGCCGACCCCAACATAGTTGGGAAAAGGCTAGGCAGATGATGAGCATGTCCAAATACCAACTGGTTAGGAGATGTTTTAATGATACATATTTTGTTATACTTAAATTGGAATCAGCAGATAAACCTAATAACCTCCTTAAAATCAATTTAAATACAAAGAATACTTTTTAAACGAGTAATAAATTAGTTAATCGTAATTTATTATAAAAATCCTATGTGGAAGTCAATTTAATTGGGCATAACGGTTTCTAACACTATGTTATCAAGTTTGTGCATGTTATTAAAACACCACATCATCATCTGCCTAGCCTTTTTCCCAACGTTGTTGGGGTCGGCTTCCAGTCTAACCGGATGCAGCTGAATACCAGTATTTTACATGGAGCGACTGCCTATCTGACCTCCACAACCCAGTTACCTACTGGGTAATACGATACCCCTTGGTAAGACTGGTTGTCAGACTTTCGGGCTTCTGACTACCCGTAACGACTGTCAAAGATCTACGAATGACAGCCGGGACCAACGGCTTAACGTGCTTTCCGAGGCACGGAGGGGTCTCGGTATGTAAAGATGGTCACCCATCCACAGGCCAACCGCGGCAAGCGTAGCTTAACCTGATAGATCGACCTGTGCGGCTGTTATTATTTAGCCACGGGCCCCTCGTTATTAAAACACCACAATATTATGTTAAATAGGAAAAGATGCTAAATTCAGTAATGAAGTTAATGTATCGATAAATTAGGTTTTGAATTAAAAGATGACTGACCATTTGGAGATCCGTAAACCATGAAACAAAACTAAAATTGAAAATAGTCATTAGAAATAAAGTGGAGGGGCTCGTGGCTAAGTAATAACAGCCGCACGGGTCGTTCGATCAGGTTAAGCTACGCTTGCCGCGTCCGTGCCTCGGAAAGCACGTAAAGCCGTTGGTCCCGGCTGTCATTTGTGGATCTTCGACTGTCGTTATGGGGAGTCAGAAGCCCGATAGTCTGACAACCAGTCTTACCAAAAGCTATCGTATCCTAGTAACTGGGTTTTGGATGTCAGATAGGCAGTCGCTCTATGTAAAATACTAGTATTCAGCTGCATCCGGTTAGACTGGAAGCCGACCCTAACATAGTTGGGAAAAGGCTAGGTAGGTGACGAAATAAAGTGCACCTTCCTAATGACTGAGCCAAAAAATATTGTTGTTTATCATCACTTGATAAGTATTAATAAATATTTTTGGCTCTCTTAGAAATAGTTGACAATTAATAATGATGCTGCCAACGGCCAGTCTTCATCGTCTTTCTCAATATAGGTAGGTACGTTTGAAGCTATCTATTTCATGATTATTCAAAGTGTGTCTTTAAAAGATCGCATTTAGCGATAAGACCGCCCATTGTGTCACCTTTTGTAAAATTTATATATTTATATCTGTAATTTATATGACGTACAGACACCAGCACATCAAGCTACCCGAAACTGTCCAATTTTCCCAATCAGCTTTGAACCTTATGCTTTCGCGATAAACTTGATAATCTACTAAAGAAATTTGGCAGATTGTAGTAGCCTGATGTGCTGGCGTCTGTACATAATAAAGAGTATTCCATTCTATTAACATTTCAGTGTACTTAAGCTTATATGATTTTGCTGCCATATAATATTCATAACATCAAAGCAGTCGTAAATTCAAGGATGACAAACTACCATCTTTAACTGCCAAGTATTGATAAACAATATACTTAGTATATCGTCGTCCGCTTTTGGTTATACACCTCTTCTGACTGCAAGAAATTCGAATGGAACGCTTATTCTACTTCGGGCGAATTCCATCAAACTTTTATATTTACAATGTGTAGAACCACAATATGAGAATAAATTTTAATTTTCTGACAGTTTTTCCACGCTATAACTGTCAGACGTAAATTTTATTCCACAGATACAAGATATCTGAGTTTGGTGAAATCGACCGTTAGTAATGTAAAGTCAAAGACAACACAATCTATGAATCTTGCCCTACGATAAGTTTGCGAATCTTCCAATTTAATTGTAAACTCGTAACTAGAACACACTAAAACTGAACACTCACGAACTTAGTCTCAATCGCAAAATCTCAACTGTCACCGCAGCCCAACACTAGCCCGACCAATAATGTCAAAGTTGAGAATAGTAATAGCTAGCCAACTATTACATGAAGAATGAACTGCATACCCGACATCCATACCTCGAATGCTGCACGTTCCCTATGTTCTGGCGCCGATTAAATCATCTTCAGCCTAACGTGTTCTAGGCTGACTGCCAGCGTGACATGCTGAAAAGAATTATCGTCTTATTGACTGGTTAACGTTCTGGGTGAGTTGTAAAAATAGGCGAGATAAGTGTTACAATTTGTTAAGTACTTAGAGTTTTCATTGCAAAATTAAAAACAGTAGAATATCATCCAATTCGTGTCGCTCTTCTCCAGCTAAGTCAAACTAAACCAAAATATATTAACATGTAAGGTCTCCCATCCAACACCCACTGCAAATGCGGTGCTTCTGATCAGACCATGCCCCTCATGCTGGAGTGTCCTTAGTGCCCGTTCACCTGCACCTTGGATGACGTAAATAATGCCACTGATGCTGCAATCAACGTGGCCACGAAAAGAAGAAGAATGTCTCACTTCAACGTAATCCTAATACATTCACATTATTATTAAAGTTTTAAGACTTGCCATAAGAAAAAAAAAATAAAACCTACGGAATCCATTTATCCCCAAAACACGTCGCATTCAATGTATTTAAAACCATATTGTACAAATCTAATTTATAGCTCTGATCATAAATTAACCCAAAAATGTGCTAGATGTTTAATTAAATGGCAATCTACAGAGGTTTAACTAGCCAGTACTAAATACGTCACATCCGCTCCAATAAACTCGTGTTCCATATTCAAAACAGGTGAAAACAAGCATCCAGTCTTGTTTGTCAGTCTGTCGCCTTGTCGCTCATAAAGTGGTTGGTTTAAAGGGTTTCTGCAAACAGTTTAATGTAAGCAAATTGTAGGAAATACTTGAATACCTAGTAAAATAAAGGATCTTGATAGTTTGTATTATGTTACGCTTTTTATGGTCTAACCGTGGCATACTTGGCACTTACGAACTTCTGGGCGTAGCTTGTGGCATTTGCAACTATTAAGAAAGTATATAGTATAGCGTCTGACTCTCCTTTTTTGATTGCATACGTTTTTGTGTCTCTCCTCGAGAAATCAGACAAATAGAAAAGCATCACTTACTGATGCCAGAGATCTCTAGTGATTTGGGCTTAACCAAAGGGTTCTTCTGCCCTATAAAGATAGGGCAGAAGATCCTGGCTTGTATAAAACACTGGGTTATTAAAACTAATATTTATAGAAATTTTTATGGTACTTTGCATTTGACACACTATTTTGCTCTTTTTTCCAAGAGTTTTACTGCTGCATTTGTCTAACGTTTAGTTTAGCCGCGAAGATTCAAAATGTATGGTATCCAATATTTGGACAAAGCTCCATAAAGGGTTAATAGAAGTAGCATCAAAACTTGCAAAAAGTTTATAGTAACTTAGCTTCTTTACTGTAACGATGATGGTATGTATGTTATGTTGACTGTAGCATTACACTGGCGCCGATTGCCTTGTTCACAAACTAAACTATATTTAAGATCAGTGCATCTTTTTCTTTCTATTTCATTAAGAAAAAGACAGAAGATAAATATTTGTTTAGTCCTGTCATATTAGTCAGCGCCTGACGTAAATAAACGTATTTTTAGTAGGCAATTTTTTAATCACGTCTAAATTTGTCTATGCTTTTCTTAATGAAATAGAAAGAAAAAGATGCACTGAACTTAAATTTTGTTTACTTTTTGAACAAGGGAATCTGCACTACTGTCTTAGTATCCAGCAGAATATCAGCGTCAGGTATATTTGCCTGACACATGCTGAGTTGGACTCCCATTTGGTACAGCCTTGAGACGCACACCGCACTGTGTATTTTCGTTATTATTTGTCATAGTGTCACTTTTACTTCTATATGTGTGTTTTTCTATCGGCACCATGTTTTTATATTATATTCATGCAGGTGACTGATTATCATCTAATTGTACTTTTGTGTGTTGTGCTGTCTTTTGTGTGCACCAAATAAGTGGTTTGTCTATCGATCTATCTTATCTATCAATCTAGTATTATGTATTGTATTTGTTGATATATTGGCATGGCTAGCTGAAATATAGCAAATAATTTGATTTAGTGCTCTGTGTCTTGTAATGTTAATTACTTTGCATACTTTGTATTGTATTCATTCAAGTATTTTCTAACTGCTGAACAGACAGGTGTCCTGCTGGGGAGTTTGTTGCGCCACTTCTTCTCCCCAGCGAAAGCACTAGGAAGTGGTGAAGGGCGGGCGTTTTGGGGGACTGTCTTTTGTAATTTTGACGTTCGAAAAGTGCTGATTCTCAGTCTAGTTTGAATAAATGACTTTTGATTTTGATTGTGATTTTTATTAGCATCACTTTAACTGTCTTAAAGGAAATTACCAAGCCAGTTTACTAATTCTACTATCGGTATTGCTTTCCCACAAACACCAAACGCTTTTACAAAAACCCATCGTAACACATTCAAAACCTCGCAGTAACCAATCCAGTTTTTCTACAACTTCTCACTACCCTTAATACTTCATCGTTTTCCTCCATCCCTTTCTCTTTCACCCTCTTCACCACTCTCCATCCCTCTTACACAGTCAATTTGCGAGTACCCCGTGAGTCCTCATGTTAGTACCTGTATTCTGTGTCATTATATACAAGATCTAATTGGAACTTGATATGCGTACACAATTAGAGTCTCGTCGTTTTGGATTAACGAGCTTTTTACACTTGCATCTGGTTTTGGTGTCAGTCAAAGACTGAAGCGGACGTTAATACTTGTGATCTGTACGAACACTATAATGGAAAGGAGGGAAATTAAGATATGAAGGATGTGATTGATGTAATCCATGCCATTAATCAAACGTATTATCTGATAAAGTAATAAGCATGATGTAAAGATGGATTTAGGAGAAAAAAAAATGTTGATGATCGATCGACCGATATCTAGACAACATGCAACTCCAGATTTTCCCGTGACTGTCATAAGAAGCGTTATCAAGTAGATCAAGAACTGCACTTCACTTATAGATAACAACGCACAGCAATCATGAAACCGTCTATACAAGGTGTAACAGAATAAACGCAAGTCCTGAAAGTAGTTAGTTCATAATTGAGTACTGTATCGATTTCAGAAACTTTTTTTTTTCTCAAAAAATATTTATTTTGCCATACTGACCGCCGATTGAGCCAAAGAAAATTAAATCAAGACTCAATTTGAAATGCATAAAGTAATACTTGGGTCAACACAATTTTCTTGATAAAAATATGTATTTAGCTTTAAATAAAATAAGTTTTTGTCATTGTATTATGCTTTTACCTAATAGCTCTAATTGGGGTTGCGTTCTTTGTGTTACATATTGTATAGATAAGAATATTATCATCACGTAAGTCCTATGAGGTCGTTATATATTTTCTTGTTGCAATTAATAAAAAAGAGTAGTTAATTGAATGTGGTGGTATTTGATGAAAACCCGAACCGCTACCTTCTATATCTTGAGCATCAGTGTTGATGATATTAAACACATTTAGAGTTCCTTAGCTGCGCTACAAAATTATAATTTGTTTCGCCGACACTTCATACTTATTATGACCGTGTTTGTGCTTCGATGTTCAACGTTTTTTTTTATTCTGTATCACATTAACAGTCGCCATTTTTCTTTCTTTTGTAAACAGATTGGTACCAAGTGTGAAGCTATGAATGATTCACAATGTTACATGACTAGTATTACTACGCTCTTGGAAGGTATTCCACAATATTTTTACGCAGTTATGGGAGTAAAAAGCTGTATTTTGATAACCTATATTAACAAGCTTGGCACTCAATCAAACTAATTTGATAAAACCAAGGCTGACGCGACCTAATCAACGTAATTTTTGTTTGGCGTCACGGCTCAAAATGTTTAGTCAGTTTTCATCAAAATAAAGATTATCATTTGTAATCTACTTTATGACGTTTTCCATATTACTACACTCCGCTTTGTCATTGATATTAATGTTAACGCCAATAAATGTTATATCAAAATGGCTTCCATTAACAATCATAATGTATTTTACCCATGATATTTATTTACCTCCGCTGATCTGACTTACAGTTATCAGTCCAATATGTCTCGCTCAAAATTATCAACAACAAAAGACAAGATGTCCTTATTGGAAACATTACTTAATATCATACCATATTTATACTGAACCCAGGACACATTAACACCTACGTACATTGTAAGTAAAACAAGTTTTTTCCTCCAGCCGTTTTTGTTCAACCAATCCGATAATTGGTTAGTAGGTAAGCGCCCCAGATGTCATCAATCACTCTGAGGAAAAAGTTCGCTTTTGTTGTATTTATGAATTAAGTGAGAAATTAAACTTAGTTTTTTTGTGACGTTGTTGATATGAGTCTGATACTTGTACAACTTAATATGTAACCAATAACCACAAAGCTGGAGTGAAATGCTCTACATTTCTGTATAAATGGAATTGGTGCGATAAAGAACCAGTGAACTAGGAGTTGGTGTATAAATAGCTACACATATGATCCCTAACGAGTTTTGTTAACCTGCAAAAAGTGTCCACGAAATACTTAAAACCGATCTTATTTAAGCAAATACTCACGTTATAGCTTACATATTTGCAGATATTTGTTATGAAATAGACATTATTGTGATTCCTCTTTTGATAAATCAGTTTTGTGACCGAAAAGTAATATTTGTATTAATCTCTTTTGCTGCCAGCTGAACTGAGAATTAGTGGTATGTATTAAATTAATTTTAAAGCATAATAACAATTAATTGGTTGGGAACGAGATAATTATTAAAATACCTCATATACATTTTTTATGCTTAATTCCGAAAGTCGACACCAATTCAACGATTTATATGCAGTTTCTGATAAAATTATTGCAAGTAAGATACTTGGTGATATGTTTGAGTGAAGACCTTAAGTCCACAAGCGAGAAGGTAGACAACCAAAGACTGATGAACGACGATATAAAATGGGTGGGCTCAGTGTCATCTGCCTAGCCTTTTCCCAACTATGTTGGGGTCGGCTTCCAGTCTAACCGGATGCAGCTGAATACCAGTATTTTACATGGAGCGACTGCCTATCTGACCTCCACAACCCAGTTACTGGGTAATACGATACCCCTAGGTAAGACTGGTTGTCAGACTTTCGGGCTTCTGACTACCCGTAACGACTGTTAAAGATCTACGAATGACAGCCGGGACCAACGGCTTAACGTGCTTTCCGAGGCACGGAGGGGTCTCGGTATGTAAAGATGGTCACCCATCCACAGACCAACCGCGGCAAGCGTAGCTTAACCTGATCGGGTGGGCTCAGTGTACTTAGAGAAAATCAGAAATGAGGACAAGGAGTCAGGATAGTAAGGGATAATATGTCAAGGAGGAAGGATAGTAAAGCTCTTGTCTCCTAACAAAACCACAATATGGAGATAAATCTGTTAACTGTGGAGGTGATCACTGACTGTGAGCAAACTTAGAAAATCTAAAATGAGAGTCTTATCCGAAAGGACATATTAGCCGTAGAACCGATGACCGTTGGGGTAGACGTGTTCTGGAGTGGAGACCGCAAATCGGCAAACGTAAGGCAAGACGCCCTCAGGCTAGATGGAGCGACGATTTTCGCAGTAATCGCAGGGTTGCTGGTAGTAATTAAATGAGAGTTGCCGAAAGTCGAGTTTAATGGCGTGCAATAGAAGAAGCCTATGTTCAACAGTGAACTGCTGAAGGCTGATGATGGAGAGCAAAGTACTTGTCTCCTAATAAAAACACTACCATAACTAGTCCATCTACTAACTATTAAGGTTATGTCTGGTTACGAGCTCCAATAGCAATAGATACAACAGCAGGTTAAGACGGCACGGTTGGTTATTGTTTAAGCGATTGACTGCTGCGCTGCGTGTCGCGGGTTCGATTCCCGCACGGAACAAATATTTGTATGACCTACAAGTAGTTGTTCCGTGGCTGTTTGTGTATGTGACCTTAAATGTTTGTAAACGCACCCACAATACAGGAGAAATTCATAGTGTGGGGCGACGTTTAAAAAAAAATTGGGTAACACACTATCAGTAGCAATGGGTTTCATTTTGACAGTTCAACGACATTCATTGCGTTATTTACGTTGTTGAGCAGGAACATTTTTCGAACATATGGAGCAATGGACTAGCAATATGCTTCAAAATGATTCAATTTGAGAGTAATAGTGTGTTACGCAATTAGGGTTGCTGGTCGAAGAAGTGACGGAAAAAAAAACTATCCAATTGTAGGACCTACCGCAAAAAAGCATGAAAAATCGCAACAATCATGTAAACTTAAACACATCCTTGAACCGAGTGATTAATAAGGCCTACGTTAAAAATGACCACAATTACAGGTCCCTAGTTATGCAAGTTTATTATGTTGTACGTTGGAGGTAAAATAAATACAGCACCTTATAATTTGTGACCGCAGACCCTCTTATGGGCAGGTAGCTGAGTTTTTTTAGGGTTCCGTAGCTCAAAAAGAAAAACAGAACCCTTATAAGATCATTGTCCGCCTGTGTGTCCGTCTGTGAAGACCCTTTTTCTCAGGAACATGTGGAGTTATCAAGTTGAATTGATATCAATCCCTTGAAGCAGTGAACAAATCAAACTTCTAAGTCAACACAATCAAAAGATACGGACGCTTATGTTCCGTTTATGCCACATATTTTGACACTCGGAAGGGAATCAAAACCTGTACTTTCCGTTGACCTAGAATCATGAAATTTGTCAAGAAGCAATTTCATGTAGCACAAGTAAAGGAAAAAATCACACAGCCATTAATTAAATAGCTACAAAGTTGTACGGAACCGTCGGTCGGTGCGCGAGTCCGACCAGCACTTGATCGGTTTTTTAACACTTGGTCTAACTCCGTGAATCATTTTGGATGGGTGTGTGTGTATGAGTGTGTGATGGATGAATGGATTTATCATAAGGGTCTACTGGGATGTAGGTTGTACCTAAAATGGAGACTGGGATTTAAGTGGACTGGATTTTTGAAGGTATTGTTTGTATTCGGTGTAGCGGTGAAAATGGAGGCAGCATTCTGTGCTGTTTATTCTTTATTTGTTTAATCAATTGCTCCAAGAGTCGGTTCTTCTTCAGCATGAACAGAATCATGGCAAGAAACTATACATATAATTCTCCATAATGTCTGTATTAGAAAATATTTTCTTGTGTATCATCATCATTTAAAGATTTAGTTGACAGATTGGTAAACGGGACCATTGGTAAAAGTACAATCTATGTTGTTATCAGATAAAATGGATAAAGTTACTGCCAATCCTCGTCTCTTGAATCCCTTTGTAGTATAAACTAATATTATAAAGAGAAAATATTTGATTTTTAAAATTTTTGTTTATCGTAGATCCAGTACATGAGTACTGGATCCAGACACAGGGTACTTATTATCTCGATATACCCACGAGGTCGAGACTTAAGCTGGTGAAACCGCGGGGTGAAGCTAGCTTTATACAATCCACGCAAAACTGGGAATCCTTGCGTTAATATTACCCAAAATTATGTAAAAAAATCTTATCTCTCCAATAAAAGTTTCGCCAAAACTGAAACAACTGACGCAACCTTTGTCATTGACGCTAAATCAGCTATGAATAAAATTATAACTCGAGATAAGATTTCACCGATTATTATGAATGGATATGGCCGATATTTATCATTATTTTCAGAAATCGATTGTTTGATCAGGATTTTATCGATGCCATTTGCATATACACGGTCCGTATCGGTATCGATATCGATATGATCTATGGATAAAAACACAAAAATAAGTGACATTTTAGGTGGCACTATTGGTATCTCTTCTCCCCTTTTTAGGGTTCTGTACCTCAAAAGGAAAAACGGAACCCTTATCAGATCACTTCGTTGTCCGTCTGTCAAAGACCCGTTTTCTCAAGAACGCGTGGAGTTATCAAGTTAAAATTAATATCAGATACTCAGGGCTGTGATCCCTTGAATCAGTGAAAAAATCAAACCTCTAAGTCAACGCAAACAAAAGACACTGGCGTTTATGTTCCGGAATCAAAACCTATCCGTGGACCTACAATCATGAAATTTGGCAAGAACCCGAAAACCGTTTTGTAGTTACATTACAAAAAAAAAAAACCTTGATAAACTATTTACATACCTACAAAATTGTACGGAACTCTCGGTGCGCGAGTCCAACCCGAACTTGACCGGTTTTTTTTTGTACCCTGCACTGGCTCGTTCGATATGAAATTTTCTAGGTCAAGCATTATGACCATCTACGAGCATATGCGAGTAGATGTTGATTTGATTTGATTTGATAAGTTGATTTGATTATGCTTGATTATATCTGCCTGTTAAACGCTGCTTTAGAACTAGTTCCTACTTCTTCCTCTTTTTTTTCGCCTTTTGATTTCGCACGGTTTGTGCATTCAGCCAGTGTCACGTTTTCTTCTTATATTACAAAGGAAACAAAGGTAGGGAAACGAAAAAGGATGACGGAATTAATTATACCGGGATTTAGTGATAGTATCTATAGGATACTGATCCTATAGATACTATCACTAAAACAAACAACGAATAGAGTAATGAGCTAATACTTCTTCCTCTTGTCGCTGTTTTCGACTGTTTTTAGCCCCTGCCGGTCGATTCTGTTAGAATCTCACCGTGAGGATGAATTGAGCTGTTATTCCATCGGATGCTAGAGCTTGACACTAATGGACTGCTCACTTTAAGCTCACTTCACTCGAGTTATCACGGTGATATTTTTACAGAATAGCACTATTGTCATAGCACAAGCTCTGCTTAGTTTTGGACTAGATGGCGTTGTGTGAAAGTTGTGGAATATTATTATTATTATTTATTATTATTGTTGTTTGTGGTTTTCACTGACCTTTGTAAGTAACTCCTCGCGGGCACCTTCGATCAACAATAGCACTGCTGATCGAAGACTGTGACACTTTCCTCAGAGAAGGCGTCATTAACGTACCAAGATTCACCCTATCATTAATTCTGACGTTGTCTTTACGTTCCTGGACTGGATTCAGACTCATCGAGGTTGCTGGAAGCCTGCTAACTTTACTAATATACAGGGTTATTTTTCAAAGACCAGCCAAATCTAAGGATGTGGTACAGACCATCAAACTGAACAATTTAGTCCATGGGACCAACTTTGTATTCGCGATTAAAAATTCAGCCATCCCATACATTTAGGTCGAGTAGGTATTGAAGTTTTCTAAGGGACAGTTGATAAATTTTTCGCGAATACGATATTGGTCCCATGGAGAAAGTTGTTCAGTTTGATGGTCTGTACCACATCCTTAGATTTGGTTGGTCTTTGAAAAATAACCCTGTATTTTATTATTGTGTTGATGTAAGTCCAAAAAATTCTCACACTGTGTTGAACCACTTATCCTGAATTCTTACTTCATCATTATCATCATTATGATTCTCAGAACCATAAGACTGCTGATATGTTCTAAGAATTTCGCAGGATATCAATCAATCAACTTGACCTATTGCAGTCCACGACCGGACAGAAACCCCCTCCTAATTTACTAAGCAGTCGTATATCACACTTTGACAATTTGACGTTCAAAAAGTGCTGATTCTCAGCCTACTTTAAATAAATAACTTTTGATTTTGGACACTTCCTAATTTTGACGCATGAAACATCGCCACACTTTGTTGTGTACAGACGCTAGCACATCAAGCTACTACGATCTGTCAAATATCTTTAATAGATTTTCAAGTTTATCGCTAAAGCATAAGGTTCAATTTTGATTGGGAAAATTTGACAGTTTCGGGTAGCTTGATGTGCTGGCGTCTGTACATTTCTTCTCATAATAACTGACCTTATTGCTCAATCTATATCTAAACTATTAATAATAAAACTGAAGAGTCTGTTTGTTTGTTTGATTGTTTATCTCTGAAACTACCACACACCAGGCACCAGTAATTTTTGAGAAATATTTTTATTAATTCATTTAAGTAATACTTCAAGTACATAAATGTACAGAGGCGGGCTAAATTTTTGCATTTGCCTTCCTCAAGAAATGGTAACGCATTTCTTGAGGAAGGCTACATGCTATATATCATCACGCTATGACTCTTAGGAGACGAAACAAAAAGAAAAAAACGGGCCAAGTGCGAGTCGGATTCGCGCATGAAGGGTTCCGTGCCATTATCTATAAAATCTGCGTACCCAAAGGGAAAAAGGTACCCTATTACTAAGACTCAACTGTCCGTCCGTCCGTCTGTCACCAGGCTGTATCTCATGAACCGTGGTGATAGTTAGACAGTTGAAATTTTCACAGATGATGAATTTCTGTTGCCGCTATAACAACAAATACTAAAAACAGAACTAAATAAATATTTAAGGGGGCTCCCATACAAAGAACGTGATTTTTTTTTGCCGTTTTTTCTAGATAACGGTACGGCTGCGTGCTACTGCGGCTACGTGCGCGAATCCGATTCGCACTTGGTTGGTTTTTTTCCAAGAGCTTTACTGATGCATTTGTCTAACGTTTAGGTACTTTAGCCGCGAAGATTCAAAATTTATAGTGTACAAGATATGGACAGAGTCCCATAAAGGGTTAAAAATACTAAGAAGTCTGGTCAGCAAGACTAGTGTCAGACTGCCCAAGATGGCTATTTTTTTTTTTAAACGTTCACAAAAAAAAAAACCTAAAAACCAGTAGCTTCAAAACCTCAATACTTTCACTAACATGAAAACATAAAAACCGACCAGGTGCGTGTCGGACCACGCACAATGAAGGGTTCCGTAGTTGGAATAAATTTATCCCAAGAACCAACTTAATATTGTAGTTGAAAATCATGTTCTCCCATACATTGCAACTGCAAAATTAAGTTGGTCGACTATTACTCGTAAACTTGTAAAGCCTATTTAGCTGTGATAGTTTTCCTTTTAATTTAGTTATATATACTACTGCTGTGATTTTTTTCACATATCCAAAAGCAACCCTGAGGACGGGACACACTTGACTAATAAAAATTAGCAATTAAAAGCTTAGTATCTCACAAACGGATCCCTGAATCGAAAAATGATTTTCATAAACCCGCAATATTTTTGAAAGATCTATCCAACGATACCCCACACCATGGGGTAGACGAGAAAAAAACAAAACCCCTTTCGTGTAGAGGAGGTACCCTAAAAAAATATTTTATAAGATTTTATTTTACCACTTTGTTGGCGTGATTAATATCCATGCCAAATTACAGCTTTCGAGTACTAAGAGTCTCTGAGCTAAGCTGCGGACGGACGCACGGACAGACAGACAGAAACGGCGAAACTAAAAGGGTTCCTTGTTGACTACGGAACCCTAAAAAGCATATGTATTCTGTGTACACTTATAGTTACTACACATTACACGTCATGGACATGCATCCGACTGTCAATATTTATATAGGCACTCGGACCCACCGCGTTACCGCTGGGTTCTAGGAAACGTGCTTACACACTTTATACAACGTGTCCCAGAAATCAACGTCAAGCCGAAAACGGGCAATAGGCCAAGTCGTGACAGCTATTAGAAAAATATAAAAAAAAATCTTGGTCATGTACTTTTCGAATTATAAGCATTCAAAAATAAATCTCAAAAAGTGACACCCTGTGATGGTTTTTCAAGTCCTGTGACTACATTATTAACATTTCGGTAGTTTTTTTCTCTGTGATGTAACCATGAATAACCCTTCTGTAAATTACAGTTAAAAGTAAAACGTAACTGCCTCAGTTCTAAATTAAATGTTAGATTTTTGCCCAATATTGAATTCAAAATAATGACATCACCCAACTTTAACCGACTGTACTGAAAAAAAAATCTACTACACTATTTTGGCAAGTAACTTTAAAAGATGGCGCGTTTAGTCAGGATTCCAAAATGGTATAACACATACTAATTGCTACTTCTTAATTGAGAAAAAACATTTTTTTTTTATGAAGCCGTATTTCATAAAAGTTCGATTGAGACGAAGAGTGACGTTATTTTGACTAGTGTGAGCGAGAAAGATTCATTTTAGCTAATGTGAGGTGACGCTACTTTGACAAGTGGGAGCGAGATAGATAGTGACGCTACTTTTATCTAACTAAGAGGGAGACGGATTGACACATCATTTCATATGTGTGAGTGAAACAGATAGAGACGCTACTCTGGCTAAACAGGGATGCGTCGGCAAATTGTGCAATACTGCAGTACGTTACGCTCTTTCGTTGACTGCACATCTTTTTGTATTCGTATTGACTTCGTACTTACAACTGTGGCTTTGTTTATTGGACTTGATTTGCATTGTAATTTGGATTTATCTGCACCGTTTCTGACAACCCCGGACTTGTTTTAATCGCAACCCCGTGTTTGTGTAGTGTTTTATCATGCCATCTCGATACACCGCACAGGAATACGCCAACATGCATCTCATTTATGGAGAATGCTTATGCAACGCCAATGCCGCAGCAAGAGTGTATCGTGAGAGATACCCGAATGCTGAGCGTCATCCCGATCATCGAGTATTTATTAATGTGCATCGGTCATTATCAGAGGGTCGATTTCCTAGCCAAATGGTTAGCGAGGGAAGACCCGTTATGCCCTACGAAGCCGAAGTCTTGCAAGCAGTTGAAGAAGACAGAAGTATCTCAGTACGTGGAATTGAACAGAGCATAGGAGTCCCCAAAAGTACTGCACATCGTATTTTAAAAAAGAACGAGTTTCACCCATACCATGTACGACGAGTACAAAGTCTGCTACCCCGAGACTACCCAGAGAGAGTACGATTTTGTCGAACGATGTTGCAGAGGCACCGAGAGGACCCGCGATTCTTTGAAAAAATTCTATGGTCCGATGAATCAACATTTAAAAAGGACGGTTACATGAACCTCCACAATTTGCACGAATGGCACGTGGAAAATCCAAATTTGATGCGGGAAGATAGATCTCAGTACCAGTTTAAAGTAAATATGTGGACGGGAATTTTGAATGGTAAAGTTATTGGTCCAATCGAGCTGCCGGAGAATTTAAATGCCCAGGGTTATTTGAACTTCTTACAGAACCAATTACCAGAATTATTGGAAGAAGTGCCACTGAACATTTACGGCAGCATGTGGTATCAACAAGATGGCTGCCCAGCGCATTATGCTCTCACTGTACGAGAGTTTCTCAATCGAGAATACCCCGATAGGTGGATTGGGCGGGGTGGTACAATTTCGTGGCCTGCCCGTTCACCCGATTTAAACCCCATAGATTTTTTTTACTGGGGTACGATAAAGGATAAAGTGTACTCTAAACCAATTCAAGATTTAGACGAGCTGCGCCAAAGAATTGCAGAAGCCGCTGAATACATCAACTCAAGAAGATACGCCCGTCTTATTACGCGATCATTTTTAAAGAGATGTAGAACTTGCATTGCAGCTGAAGGAAAACAGTTTGAACATTTGTTATAAAACTTCGTAAATCTGATTTAATAAAAATTATAATAAAAGAAATCCAACGACTGAATTTTATTTCAAATGCACCTAAAACCAACAATGTACTTTTTTTCCTCAATTAAGAAGTAGCAATTAGTATGTGTTATACCATTTTGGAATCCTGACTAAACGCGCCATCTTTTAAAGTTACTTGCCAAAATAGTGTAGTAGATTTTTTTTTCAGTACAGTCGGTTAAAGTTGGGTGATGTCATTATTTTGAATTCAATATTGGGCAAAAATCTAACATTTAATTTAAAACTGAGGCAGTTACGTTTTAACTTTTAACTGTAATTTACAGAAGGGTTATTCATGGTTAGATCACAGAGAAAAAAACTACCGAAATGTTAATAATGTAGTCACAGGACTTGAAAAATCATCACAGGGTGTCACTTTTTGAGATTTATTTTTGAATGCTTATAATTCGAAAAGTACATGACCAAGATTTTTTTTTATATTTTTCTAATAGCTGTCACTACTTGGCCTATTGCCCGTTTTCGGCTTGACGTTGATTTCTGGGACACGTTGTATACATCAGGATGAGGTTATGGGAGAGGTATTCTGTTTCTTGAATTTCGATAGTCTATCGTGTAATTCGAGAAGTTTTTTTTTTGTGGTACTAATTGTGGTGCTATTTATTACTTCTGTGTCGATTTACGGTTTCGTACCACAAAAGGAAAACGGAACCTTTATAAGATCGCTTCGTTGTCCGTCTGTCAAGGTCAATTTTCTCAGGAACACGTGGAGTTATCAAGTAGAAATTAATAACAAATACTTAGGGCTGCAATCCCTTGAAGCAGTGAAAAAATCAAACCGCTAAGTCAAGGCAATCAAAAGATACGGGCGTTTACGAGTATCTACCCTTTACTCCGCATATTTTGACACTGGTAAGGGAATCAAAGCCCCCCCGTTGACCTAGAATTATGAAATTTGGCAAAAAGCAATGTCATGTAGCACAAGTAAAGGTATAAATCCGTAAATTGTTTTCCGTGTTTTAAAAAAAAAAATCAGTTACATTACAAAAAAAAAATCTAGTGATAAACTATTCACATACCTACAAATTTATATGGAACCCTGGGCGCGCGAGTCCGACTCGCACTTGACCGTTTTTATATTATTTATTATTAGTATTGCATAGGTGTCGATTTGATAAACGTCTTGTTTCCTATTAGTGTTTGGTTATCCGCAAATCAATCAGCCAACAATAATGTTATCTGTTTTTGTGTTATCATAATCAAAAGTGTTTTTATTTCAAAAATCCCCTGAAATATAATAATTTTACAACAAAGTAATTTCCCAAAAGTTATAAATATATTAATTTAACGCTTATTAGTCATTACTTAACAGTTAACCGGAATAAAATCAAATTCCGCGCATTCTATTCTATTCGTGGAAATCCAAAACTATATGATTGTGATTAATTATCGTATTTATTATCGCAATGAAATGAATACTATGTCATTATCTGCAAGACAACACCTCATTTTAAATAAAAAACGACGCATGTTTTAAACTTGATTGACATTTGTTTAAAGAAGCCATATTGTTTTTTTAACCGACTTATAATAAAAAGGAGGTTCTTGTTTTATAATTAGTTTGTGAGTAATGCACCGGTTCTTAGTAACGGTCACTTTTTAGTTTTTGTTCAAAGTTGATGATGCAGATGTTCTGAGACATAATAAAGCTGCTAGTTGTATTTGTATACAACGTGTAACGTTAAATACGCAAAACCTCAGACACCCCAACTGTTTTTTAATTCAATTGACCTATTTCAGAGAGAAAATAAGTCATTAAAACATTTTTAAAGGTTTGATGTGCTGTTTTTGTTTTACTGGCCATTCTGATCGTTTCTTGCGTCTGCGACGACGCTTTATCGAGGGAGGAGTCGTCACCGGGCCGCTGCGCCGCGCTGACATTGGCTTGCTTGACCTATTAATAAATAGACACGGCAACGTTTTTAATGAATTTTTTTTTGAAAAATGTGACCTATATTAAAAAGTGGTTCAATTAATTCTGCTCGTTATTCTGATCAAACTATTTTCAGGATTTGCGCATTTAACGTTACACGTTGTATAAGTTTATTTATGGCATTCTTTTTTCATAAAGTATAATCCTTGGCAACTCTGGACAGAGAGAGGTGGAAAGAGAGTAGGGAGGTCTTTCCCCACCAGTGGGACATTACCGGCTAATGAAAGAAAAATGGTTATAGGCCCGCCAACTATTACA
Source organism: Eremobia ochroleuca (assembly GCA_949629135.1). Classification (NCBI taxonomy): domain Eukaryota; kingdom Metazoa; phylum Arthropoda; class Insecta; order Lepidoptera; family Noctuidae; genus Eremobia; species Eremobia ochroleuca. The sequence continues at coordinate 10,164,004 of OX451409.1, read as the reverse complement.
TCTTTGGGATTCATGAAGAAGCCTTGTGTAGCGCAGTTTGTTCCTCCAGTTAGGGTGCGTTTCCACAGAAGCGGAGCTGGGCGGAGCGGAGCGGAGACGTGTAGGAATCGTCCAATCACAGACGAGACGAGTGACGCGATGAGGATTTCAACCATTGTGTTTAGTCGATTCCTGCACGTCTCTGCTCCGCTTCGCCCAGCTCCGCTTCTGTGGAAACGCACCCTTACTCAACTGACACGACCGCTTCGGCTGAGCGGTCGGCTTCCAGTCTAATCTTATGCAGCTGAATACCACTATTTTACTTAGAGCGACTGCCTATCTGACCTCCACAACCCAGTTACTGGGTAACAGTATACCCCTTGGTGTCAGACTTTTGGGAAGATCTACGAATGACAGCCGGGAGCAACGGCTTTCCGAGGTACGGAGGGGCTCGATTTGTAAAATATGGTCACATATTTTTCAATCAATCCCAAATTATCTTAGGGAAACAAAAAAAAAAAAAACCTACAATTAATCACTTTCTTCCTCCTCTCACAAAGTTGACGTTTAAAATAATCAGTAAAACAAAGTGCAAACTTACTGGCGCTAGTAACTATCTCGCCACTCGTGGCAATACGCCAGTCATCATAATAATTCCCGTACTAACTAAATTGCCTACAAATTGAAAAGGCGTGGGCTGCCCTTATTCTGTGAACACGGCTTTATTATACGAGTCTGCGCGTGAGTTTTGAAGTGAGATGTGGATGAGATTGTTTAATAATCATGGTTTGAAATGCGAATTTTTTAAAGGTGTTTTTTAGTTTGAATTGAATATTTTTTGGGTTTTTGAAATTATATCAAACAACTTATTTCAAAATCATCATCATCTGCCTAACCTTTTCCCAACTGTTGGGGTCGGCTTCCAGTCTAACCGGATGCAGCTCAATACCAGTATTTTACATGGAGTGACTTCCTATCTGACCTCCACAACCCAGTTACTGGGTAATACGATACCCCTTAATAAAACTGGTAGTCAGACTCGGGCTTCTTGACTACCCGTAACGACTGTCAAAGATCCACGAATGACAGCCGGGACCAACGGCTTAACGTGCTTTCCGAGGCACAGAGGGGGCACGGTATGTAAAGATGGTCACCCATCCACAGAACAACCGCGGTAAGGGTAGCTTAACCTGATCGATCGACCTGTGCGGCTGTTATTATTTAGGCACGGGCCCCTCAACTTATTTCAAAATACTCATAATATAAAAAAAAAAAATGATATTATAATAAACTTAGTTGCACTATGATTCAAGTAATTGAAAATCTAGAAAACTAGTTACAGTAGCATTATATTTAACAGGACAAACAACGACTCAATCATTCCATTCACCATTATAACAGCAATATACTATTTCCCAATATTATGACATCGAGAATTAGTTAATAATTTCATAGGTGTTAAATAACTCGACTCTTACTTATGACGATATTCAAAGATATTGTGCAATAAGCTTAATAACTTAGTGCGATATTTAGCTCAGTTATTAACACTAAATCATCGGCACACTAGTTAATATGGCGTCTGCCGTCCGTGGATACTTAGGACTTTAACATACTGGCGATTCTTCATTGCGGCGACCTTTTTCACGATACTGAGTCTAGAATCAACCACAGCACATCCCAGCGCGTCATAAAAACACTGTTGGATTTTCAACTTTCGGCGCTAAGTTATGCGTTGAAAATACAATCATCATCTGCCTAGCCTTTTCCCAGCTATGTTGGGGTCGGCTTCCAGTCTAACCGGATGCAGCTGAATACCAGTATTTTACATGGAACGACTGCCTATCTGACCTCCACAACCCAGTTACTGGGTAATACGATACCCCTTGGTAAGACTGGTTGTCAGACTTTCGGGCTTCTGACTACCCATAACGACTGTCAAAGATCCACGAATGACAGCCGGGACCAACGGCTTAACGTGCTTTCCGAGACACGGAGGGGTCTCGGTATGTAAAGATGGTCACCCATCCACAGACCAACCGCGGCAAGCGTAGCTTAAGCTGATCGATCGACCTGTGCGGCTGTTATTATTTAGCCACGGGCCCCTCAATGCGTTGAAAATACAGTAAGCGCATAAAATCGCCACGATAAAAACCCTGCGAACCGGGCGAAAAAAAAATCGCCACAATAAAAAATATCCCTGTGAACCTGGGCTAACGCGTACGCCACGTGTTGGCCGCGTTTGCGTGACGAGAGCGGCTGTAAAATATTGTGAAAACGCGGAGAACACTTCGTGCAGTCACAGCTAGCTTGCAGCCCGCGGAGAGCACGTCCACAAATCTCTTCACTGGAAAAACGAAGGCATATCCTCAGAGTAGTAACGCTCTTACAGCTTCAATATTTAATGTGTTACGTTTTAAACACGCTACGCTCGGGATGTGGTCGCGTTTATGACATAGATATCCGTGATTTCAGAAGAAAATGAGATTCTTTATTATTGGTTAGTCAATACTTAATAGACTTGAGCTTCTTTTCTTCTGTAAAAACCGCTCTTATACCTATTTAATCTACAATACTGACTTGCCTCTTGCCTCTAAATTTGTCCATCTACAAGGCCTCGAGAATTTGCTTTAAACGAAACACCGTATTTCTTTAAAATGCCGAAATATGACTTAAGAGAAAGTTCTAAACTGAAAGTGATTTTTAATATGGGCATTAAGTTACTACCCATACCAAACCTGGTTACAATACTATCCTCAAAAAACAACAGCATTTAATCTACATATTATTGTAAAATCCTAAAAAGGTTCACAACACAAATTCACACCTAAAGTGTCAAGTTTCGATATTTATCGGAATACGGACACGAACAATAAAGTACAGTCAGTGAAAATAAGTCACAATAAAAGTAATAAAATTTTGATTGCTCACATAATTGTTTTAGTATTGTGGATTGTAAACAGTCGGGTGTTAGAATCATAAGCGTCGGCCATTATGGAATTCTTTGAATTTTATTTTATTAAAACTTTGTCGATGGAAATTATTTTTATTAGGGTCCCGTACACAAGGGTTTCAATGGGACTCTATTACTAAGGCTCCGCTGTCCGTCCGTCCGTCTGTCACAGGGCTGTATATTCCTACGGGATCGAGACTTATGCGGGTGAAACCGCGGGCGCAGCTAGTATTAACATAATTAGAAAAAATTTAAATTTTATCAGCCTAGGGTAATTTAGGAACAGTCACGTGATGCCGTGACCAGGATGGTCACCCATCCACGAACCGATCGCGGCAAGATCAACCTGTGCCGCTGTTATCAATTAGCCACGAGCCCCTTTCCACAGTTTCTTTTATCAGAAACGTATTTGGTTGCTAAATCAAGCCCCCTATTCAGTATAGCACCGTCACTAGACGTCTGCGTGCGCAATTACGTTTGTAAATTACATCTCGTCGCGGTGTAATTTGTTCGTCTGCCACGCCCCGTGTGCCGTCTAGCGTTATGTTTTGCTGTCTGACTGTATTTTTGGTTCTTTGGGCGAGTTTAGGATTTTATTGATTGAACTGGCAAAGCCGGATGAGCAACTGGACTCCTTTAATAAAGATTGGTACTTGGAAGCTCTGGCTATGAGGGGCCCGTGGCTAAATAATAAAAGCCGCACAGGTCGATCGACCAGGTTAAGCTACGCTTGCCGCGGTTGGCCTGTGGATGGGTGACCATCTTTACATATCGAGACCCCTCCGTGCCTCGGAAAGCACGTTAAGCCGTTGGTCCCGGCTGTCATTCGTGGATCTTTGACAGTCGTTACGGGTAGTCAGAAGCCCGAAAGTCTGACAACCAGTCTCTCCAAGCGGTATCGTATTACCCAGTAACTGGGTTGTGGAGGTCAGATAGGCAGTCGCTCCATTTAAAATACTGGTATTCAGCTGCATGCGGTTAGACTGGAAGCCGACCTCAACATAGTTGGGAAAAGGCTAGGCAGATCATGATGACTTGGCAGCTCTGGACAGAGAGAAGTGGAAAGAGAGTAGGGAGGTCTTTGCCCAACAGTGGGAAATCAATGGTTAATAATAATAAAATAACTGGCAAAAGCTTGGTGATGCTCGATCTAGACATAAATGCGAAGCCCTAGGACTTTACATTTTTCAAAGTGTTTGAAAGTTTTATGTCGTATATCCTCATCTGGTAAAAGTAAGTTCTATGAACCTAGGATTATTAAAATAACTATCGTAGGTATTGTACACGGAGAGAAAAATCTTAGAAAAATTACTGTGCTGTCTCATAATCTGAGTGCATTTGAGTGGTAATGGAAAAATTACCATGCTAGCACAGTAAAAATTCTTATGCTGTACAGTAAAAATTGGACAAATAGTGAATTTTTCCCAATCTCACTCAGAAAATTTTCTGTAGATGTCACTTGCACTCACTTTACAGTGACGAGCACAGTCATTTTTCTAAGAATTTTCTCTCCGTGTACCACTGATAAATAAGTACTACTTATCTGAAACTTGGGGATGCTTGATATAGACGTTTAATAAAGGCGAAAAAAGCCCTAGAGAACTTGTCAGTTTATAAAGTTTTTGTAAAGTTCATTGAACCGAAGCAGAGTAAAATATCAAATCAATGTATCAGTATCAATGACAAATAAATACAATCTGAAAAGAAAAGTGTCATCAGCAATGAAACTTTAAATAGGACGGCTTGTTGCTGTTGATTATTTTTTTGCATGGACAGTTTTTGGTGTTTTTACCACGGAGTTAGTACCTAGTTAAAATTTTTGATTATTGTGACTTACAAAGAGATCAATGTTGGTGCTTGTCTTTAGTCTTAGTGTGCATACACACGCGTCAACGGCGGAGGCAACTAGCCGTCGACAGTGTGCCGCTCGTGTATTCGAGTATGATGCTCAAATACACGAGCGGCACATTGTCTACGGCAGCCGCCGACGCGTCGACGGCAGGCTGAGACCGGTGTCGACGACAGACGTCGACGGATGTTGACGGCTACAGTTGCTTTTGCCGTTGACGCGTGTGGCTCTTGTGTATGCACACTAAGACTAAAGATAAGCACGAACATTGATCTCTTTGTAAGTCACACTAATAAAAAAAATAAACTACAAACTCCGTGGTAAAAACACCAAAAACTGTCCATGCAAAAAAGAATCAACAGCAAAAAGCCGCAGCATTCTTAAAATAAATGCAACAATAACTGGAATTTAATTAAAATAAATCACGTTGATAGCGTCGAATTCAATAAGCACTTTGCATAACACAAAACATTTTAATTTGTGCGTGTTATAATAAAGGTTATCTGTATTAATTAAATGGCGTGGGACGACTCACGTTAAACAATTGCTTTATATCAAAACCACTAGACCGTTTATGGTGTTTCCTTGTACTGCAGTAAACTGAATAGGAATTATTTGATATTTTGAAAGAGGAGAAATGTGTGTGCTTGTGAATGTTTGTATTTTAGGACCCTCATCATCATCTGCCTAGCCTTTTCCCAATTATGTTAGGGTCGGCTTCCAATCTAACCGGATGCAGCTGAATACCAGTATTTTACACAGAGGTACTGCCTATCTGACCTCCACAACCCAGTTACTGGGTAATACGATATCCCTTGGTAAGATTGGTTGTCAGACTTTCGAAGACTTGACGACTGTCAAAGATCCAATACACTTAAATGGACATTTAAATGGACAGTGGATATAATAATACTAAGTTTCGAATATTTTTTAGGATTCTTTAGATACAATATACAATCTAACACTAAAATATGTATATTATGTACAAGTATATAAAGAGAATTGTTTGTTTATGGATTAAGTTATCAAATTGTACGTTTTTACATTGGGGACTTTGGTTTGGACGTGACGTTTCTCAGATAAGAGGAAAAACTTGTGAACTTAGATATTTGTTACGTTAGACTATTGCTCACTCTTTGAATAATCAAAGTACACTATACAACGTGTAACGTTAAATGCGCAAAACCCCAGACACCCCAACTGATTTTTAATTCAATTGACCTATTTCAAAGAGAAAATAAGTCATTTAAAAAATTTTAAAGGTTTTATGTGCTGTTTTAGTTTTACTGGCCATTCTGATCGTTTCTTGCGTCTGCGACAACGCTTTACCGAGGGAGGAGTCGTCACCGGGCCGCTGCGCTGCGCTGACATTGGCTTGCTTGACCTATTAACAAATAGACACGGCAACGTTATTAACCCTTAAATGCATAATGTTGCCAAATGGCAACAAAGTACGTCATTTATTTTTTTTAAGAATGTGATGGCTGTGAGTTTCTGAACGCACCTCTTTTTGTCAAAACAATACATATACTCTATGAAAATTAATATTTTTATGTCATTATAATATATATTTTTTTAATTCTATAGATAAATACCTATACAATAGCATTTTTTGTGCAATACGATGTAATAAATCATGCATTTAAGGGTTAATGAAGATTTTTTGAAAAATGTGACCTATATTAAAAAAGTGGTTCAATTAATTCTGCTCGTTATTCTTATCAAAGTATTTTCAGGTTTTGCGCATTTAACGTTACACGTTGTATATCTTATTTTGCGCTGCTAGGCCTGCTAGGTTATAGAAAGATAGTCACGCGTGATGAGTAGATTGCTATTGTACCTATAACGAAGCAATTAAAACCAGACATAATAATTATTGTGTGTCAGTTTTATGGAAATTACAGGAAATGCATCCTCTTTAGAATACCAATTAAAATAAGTTTTTCTCTGTTATCTTTATTGTCACAATATATTATATTTATTATTTATTTGCTATAATTAACATCTTGTCGTAATAATTCCAGGTAAATTTGAGCCGCATCCTGCTGCCAGCTTCAACATGGGATACCTCATGGCGCCATATCCCTACCCCAACGGTGGGGCGCATCCCCTGCCCGTCTCAATGGTGAGTTTTTACGATTTCGCATTAAACTAAATCGTTTTAGCGGAGTGACGAGAACTGGTGCTCTCACCCCTTGCCATTCGAATCGTTGATGCTTTTTTGTTTTTAATTTCCAACGAAGAATTCATTTTTTTTTTATTGTTTGTGTGTGTGATTTTTTTTTCAGTTTTGATTTCAATAGTCTGCTTTTGAAATAGCAATATACTGGATGATTTCTTTTTACCGTCTCCAAATTTTTACAATGTGTTCTACCCATGAATATGAACAACTTTGAATCAGCCACATAAGGCTAGTGCACAAGCCGGGATAGTAAAACCAGTGATGGGTATTACTAGCTCAAAAATAGAACCCCATCCTATTAAACTATCTCAATAGCTTAATAGGATAGGGTTCCATTTTTGAGCTAGTGAGCTAGCGTACTATCTCTCTCACTGGCTTACTAGCGTAAAAATGAGGATAGTTCAGTTTACTTGAGGCTGTTGAGGCTGAAGTGACTACCTAGCTAGTTTACTAGCTCCAACTTGCTATATTAACTTGAATAATTTGCTTTTCAAAAACGGGGGGGGGGGGGGGGGAGCGTGGCTAAATAATAACAGCCACAAAGGTCGATCGATCAGGTTAAGCTACGCTTGCCGCGGTTGGTCTGTGGATGGGTGACCATCTTTACAGACGTTCAGCCCTTTAAGCCGTTGGTCCCGGCTGTCATTCGTGGATCTTTGACAGTCGTTACGTGTCGTCAGTAGCCCGAAAGTCTGACAACCAGTCTTACTTAGGGGTATCGTATTACCCAGTAACTGTGTTGTGGAGGTCAGATAGGCAGTCGCTCCATATAAAATACTGGTATTCAGCTGCATCCGGTTAGACTGGAAGCCGACCCCAACACGGTTGGGAAAAGGCTAGGCAGATGATGATGAATTTTCTTTTCAAAAACAGGCCATTCCTCACAATTTTCTTCAAACACAACGTAAACTAAGTGGCAAATAGTAATTTTCACATTCTTATCGCAAAAATACTCAAGTTATCACCACAGATGGTTAGGGACACCAGACAAATAGATATATCTATAGATACGTATCGTAAGAACTGGCTTATCGCTCACATTATCGCTTGTCGACGCTTGTGATCGCGCTATAATTTAGCATTTAGGCAGAGGCTACAGTAGGCAGCGATTTGCGATGCGACTGGAAGAGCGAAACGAGATAAACATGCTATGGCTACATTATAAGCGAAAATCTGGCATATATTCGGCGATGACGTGGTTACAGTACACATGCTACACAACGAATTAGCAAGAGGGATTCATGCGGCGACTCCGTGTCTAATGTAGCCGCTATCATAACAAAGACTCGATTTGAATCGGTCGTTTTCATAGAATGCGATCAAATCACCCATCGCGGTTTACTATACGCATAATGTAGGCACACGCATATTTAGTAGCACTATTGAACTAGTCATGCAAGTGAGAGTTTTCTAATAAATTCGCCTCAATTTCGCTGATATGTTGATGTAGCCGATGCTGTGATTACACTAATGTTGTTCCTATCGTATAAAGAAATCAAAGATCGCTAGTAATATTTGACGTACGGTGTAGCCATATACGTGAGCATTCATTTATTTGTTTAAATTGCTCATGTGTCGCAGGTCGCGTCGCCGCCCAATGTAGCCTCAGCCTTAACGCTGCTGGTTTTATGTGTAATCATTCTTAAAAGGTTTTTTGTAAAGGCTATTTTAAATGCGAGTAGAGCCAATTTTATGTCGTTTGCACATTTTCAAGTAGATAATCTTTCGTTGCAGTTTCTTGGAAGAATATTCAATTGACAGAAAAAGCGTGATTAGTGATTTTTTTTTTAAATAATTATCTCTGCCGGGAGTTACCTGCCCAGATTTATAAAAATCAAATCGCAAAAAGCAAATCTCAAATTACATCATGTTTATAAAATTTTGACAGTCCAATCACGTCCGCAATTAATAAAAATGTCTTCTGTCATTCAAAAGCGTCATGACAGAAAGATAAATTAAAAGACGCAACTCGTAATAAAACACGTTAACTGCACCCCTTCCACAAATGCACCTTACCTAAGCTCAAATAAGATAAACTCCGTATATTTACACCATCTTCCAATAAACAAACATCAAAATGGTCTTCCACGTCGTAATATAATCGTCCGTGATACTATTTTTATTGGATTATTTCCTCGTAATAACCGCACCACGTGTTCGGCCGGGATCGAACCCGGGACGCGCCGGAAACGGTAACACAAACAGTTTTTATTTCTGACTCCATCCTGCTTCAATGTGTACGATTGGGGAAATAACTAAATTACACAATCATATTTTATTTGTTTCCTTTGTTTGGTGAGATTTTAATGTGTTCGATTGTCCTTTTTTGTCCTGTTGAACGAGAAATTGCCCCTCTGAATATGGTGAATTCAGCCTTACGAATTCACCATATTCAGAGGGGCAATTTCTCGTTTAACACATTGAACGCCGTCTTGGTCACCGGTGACCACCACTGACCACCACTGAACTTTCCATATGGGCTGACGCTGATTCGCGATTTCGGCAAATTTTACACGTTATATTTTATTGGCTCATACGGTTCAAAATAGTCAAAAAAACCCCACTCTAAATAATTATTTCTTATTACTATTCAAAGAATAAACTAAAATAATTGCTGTCGCTCACCGGTGACCACCATGGCGTTCAATGTGTTAAAGCTCATAGTCTGATCTCAGTCTCACTCAGTCAAAAATACCTCTTATTTCCCTACATTATAGTGTCAGGTTCTAACGTTTCGACAACTTTAAATCAGGAGGGTCCTGCCATAAAAGCTCTACATATGACCCGGAAACGGTAAAAAACAAACGTAGGAAGGACTTGGTTTTGACCTGAAACCTTGTAAAACAGACTTTTTCAGGAGACAACCGTGCTACATGGGTCCCTTACCTATATAATAAAATAAGTAAAAATACACAGTTACATAACTTAACGATACAAAAACTAAAACTTACCATAGATAACTTCCTTCTCTCTCAAAATTATGTAGAAACTGAAAATATACTAAAAAGTATAAAATAAAACTAAAGAAAATAAATTAAAACCACTCAGGGCCATTCAACACAGGCAAACACATACACACACAAATACACTACATACCTCACACACACACACACACACACACACACACACACACACACGTGTTAATTAATAATAATATTGATTGTAAGTAATACTTGTTTAAAAGTGGCGCCTGTTACAGAAAAATTGAAAGGAAGTCGTTTGTCTTGGTATGGACATGTAATGAGGAGGGATGAAACGCATGTAACGAAAAGAGTGATGAATATGAATGTAGATGGATGGAGAGGGAGAGGAAGGCCAAAGAAAAGATGGATGGACGGTGTGAGGAATGATATGAAAGAGAAACGAGTAAATGATGCCATGACGTCTAACAGGGAAGAATGGAAGAAGAAAACGTGTTGCGCCGACCACAAATAAAATGGGACAAGGGCAGGTTAATCACTAATGACAGCTCACTCCACGCTCACTTCACCCAAGTTTTCACGGTGAGATGGTTACCGAATCGCACGGCAGGAGTCCTCCTAGTTTAAGCCCAGTTGCATCATATCTTGTGTCTTGCCACTGAGTTACGATAGCTTAATTTAATAAGGTACAAACATTGTAATACGTTTAAGTCTTGAACAAATAAATATTGTTTATTATTGACAAGTTTTTGACATTGACTGTCGCTGAGATGAGATTCCGAGTAGAATTTGAAAGTTTTTAATTACATTGTTTTTAATTGGCCTTCTGATATCTTTTATCCGAGGAATAAGAATGACGTCTGACAGTTCTAGTATAAATACATTGTCAAAAATTCAAAATTTATTCTCAGGATAAGAGTTACTCTTGCTATTTGACATGTAAAAGTGTTTGTACAAACCTACTTTCAGAATATAAATCAATTATCATTTATAAAAGTTTGGTGGAATTCACTTTTAGCAAGGTAGATTTTTTGTGTGTCTCTAATTCTTATCGTCTATCTCTATATCTTCCCCAGAATAAATAACAAATATTTCAGTTATTTTATGAAGTACCTATCTAACATGTAAAACGTCTGCGCTTGAGAAAAATATCTAAACCCCAGTCAAGCATAAAGCTCAATCGCAAAATCTTAAAAAAGCAATCCTCCAAAGAATTTATCCGAATCTAGAATTACCGAATGAAAAGCTTTAAAAATCGTACGTAGAACGTCGGGTGTGGTACATCAATATCGTTCAATACCTAAGTCTAGTACGCATGCACGGGCGCGCCATTCAAATCCTTTGGAACGCGGTAAGAAACGAAAAAAGAATCCGCCGCGAAAATATGAAACTCGAAACGCAACAGGTGGACATACAACCGTCTCATTCTTTTCTATGAGATTTTAAGTTTCGTCTCTGTTGTACGGAAGCCGCCCCTACAGTCGCCGCCCCCGCTCTGGGGCGGGAAATTTAAATGAAGGAGGGGTAGGGATGGAAATGCTTTTCTTTTTGCTCGCGGGGTGTATTTTAGGGCTTTTGTCTGGGTGAATGCGGCCGGCAATTTCGGGGTCGCTTGCGTTCGTTCCGTCTCGGGATTTGAAAATCGAATATTTTATTTTTTAAATTGAATTTAAGCGTTCCTTTATTGGACGTGTTTGAATGAGGTATTTAGAATAGAATGAAATAATGAATGAATGAGTTTTTCCTAAAAGTTATTTAAAACAAACAGAACTTGAGCAGAATGAATAAAATGAAACTATTTAATATCTTTGCTTCCATCTTCTTCCGTTCCCCTATTAAGATAAAACAAATGCGTTTATTTTAGTATTACAGTCACGTTTCTTTTAAAAAAAATGAAACATCATAATCACCATACATCTTATCATACATCCTGTGCTGAACCTGAGGATCCTTATAGTTTTAGTCTACCACGGTTGAAGAGAAACTGCCACAAACCTCAAAAAACAGGATCTTGCCGTGGGAAAGAGCCCTAAGGCATAAGATCCCGTTTTTTGAGGTTTTTTGCAGGATCCCGTTTATTAATGTACGTGTTTAAATATACATATTCACACAAGCATCCTGTTTTCAGTATCCGAAAAACAGGATGCCTGTGTGAATATTTAATTAAACACGTACACCACTAAACGGAATCCTGCAAAAAACGGGATCTTGCCGTGGGAAAGGGCCCTAAGGGTGTATTTCACCAATGAAACTGAACACTATCAGTAAAATAATTATTTTTTCAAAAATAAAAATTGGTAAAATACAGTTATGAATCTTAGAAATAATACGAGATATTACAAAGTATGATGCCTGTACTCTAGGGATAAACCTGTATCTACCACATGTAGCATGAGTAAAGTCAAAACTGCGTTCAAGATCTGAATCTACTACAGTGGTGTCACTGAATATTCTAGGGGTTTTCCAACACCAAGTTATTACTTACTAGCATCCGCCCACAACTTCGTCTGCGTAGAATTCGGAATTCCCGCCGTTTAAATCCTATTACCCGTTATCCCGTAGGAATGAAGCATTTTCCCGCGGTAAAAAGTAGCCTACGTTCATCAGGGATAATGTCGGCTTCTAATGGTAAAACAATTTTTCAAATCGGTCCAGCAGTTTCGGAGCCTATTCAATACCAACAAACAATCAAAAGCTTTCCTCTTTATAATATTAGTGTAGACAACATGTATTGGCTGCTGTCCACACAGTTCATACACTTGTCCTTGTTTCTATGTGACCCTTGTAAGTATGTATGTGTGTGTGCGAGTGACATTCACTGGAAGGGGTGAGACTACTCTATTTTAAGAGGACCACACGACATGACAGCTTAAACTACTGTAGTAATTATGACAAATGAGGGGTGATTATTGATTTGATTTGAAGACAGTTCAGTTATAATTTAAAAGTAAAGCTACTTCTTAATTAAAATGACAGATTTTTTGAAAGAGACTGATATATCAGTTTTTCACGTATGTAGGTAGGTATGTATTTGTGAACTCTTACTTAGAGAATTTTGTTCCATCTTGATTGCTGGACAGCTCCCATTTTCTATATCTTAATTTTATTACAAAATTGAAATCTCTAAGCGACTTATGTGGGTATGATTCTTATTTAAGAATATCCAGACTGGTTTCACTATATTTCTCAGCTTAGTTTGAATAAATGACTTTTAACACATTCACTGTCCAGCCAAAACGTCGAAATTAGCTCCCATGTCCAATTAACTTTTTCGTTCTTAAGTACTGAGGTACTTGCCTTTATACCAATACTAGGTACTACTATTGAGTTAATACTAGTATGTTTCTTTTACGTCCACGAAGTAAGAACCCATTATGTATGAACAGTCCAGTGACCCACATGTATGGCACGGACGTCTCGTTCCAACCCAAAATGACCCACACTTGGTTCGTGGACAGTGAACGTGTTAATTTGACTTGGTATCCCTTCAGAGGGTTTGCAGTGACCACACTCTAGGACTTTTTCTCTTCATCCAAAGACAGGCTTCAAGTTTACTCATAAAATCCGGAACCAAAAAAAAAAAAACCTCAGCCAGCACCATAAAACATAAATAAACATGTTATCAGTATAATATAATAGTCCTATGAGAGTATCTTCACGACGTATCGCGAACACGTCGCCGCGGCGTGAGCAGGCGGTCACCTAAGTCAGATTACAATTTGTGCAGTACTTCGTATACGTTGTTCAGACGTAGTTTATGTAGTAACGGTATGTTGTCTCGTGATGGGGAAGGGTCAAGGTTTTTGTTGAATTTTTGTTAACCAGGCGGACCCAGGGAATTGTCCTTGATTATGGGTGGATTTGATTGATTACATAATGTTCACACTAATGGGACACAGGCCGCCTCTCGGTGTGAGGGAGAGGGCTGTAATCCACTACGCGGGCCCAGCGCGGGTTGGTAGAATGCTTACCATCAAGTAAAATCAGCTTGTTCGTTTGCTAATTCTTGAAGGCTCCCGCAGACAAGCGCGACGCGACACTAGTAGAACAATTTCTATGAAAACTTCGTGGGATTTGTTCTACCAGGATCGTGTCGCGCACCGTCGCGTCGCCCTTATCTGCGGGAGCCCTGATCATTCAAAACCATTTTTGTTTCAAATTCAAAGTCAATTCGTTCCCTTGCTAATTATGTAGTTTGATTGAACTTGTTTGTCTTAGAAGTGCAGTCTCTATAGTCCTAGTCCCTAATGTCTTGGCTTCTATGTCTACCATGTAGGTTAGATCTACATATTCATGAAAATCTCCTACCCTTTTGTGCAGAGACTTTGAAGCCTGGGCCTGATCTCTAGGACGGTTGTTGTAATTGGGCTGTCCATTAGGAATTTCTTAGTATTACCTCGGAGTCCGGATTTATGCCTATTACACAATAAATATTCTTTATATGTATAAGTGGCGAAATGTGGGTGTACTTTAGAACCATCTGCATAATACTTCGGAAAATATAGGCGGTGACGTTATGTCTGAAAGGGCCTGTGGCTAAATAATAACAGCCTCACAGGGTCGATCGATCAGGTTAAGCTACGCTTGCCGCGGTTGGCCTGTGGATGGGTGACCACCTTTATTTATTACATCATAGATTACATTGGAAGTGGATAAATGTACAATCCACAAAATGAAGACACAATATTCAAGTTACAAAAACTACAATCTTTACATACTGAGACCCCTCCGTGCCTCGGAAAGCACGTTAAGCCGTTGGTTCCGGCTGTCATTCGCGGACTTTGATCTTTGACAGTCGTTACGGGTAGTCAGAAGCCCGAAGGTCTGACAACCAGTCTTACCAAGGTATCGTATTACCCAGTAACTGGGTTGTGGAGGTCAGGTAGGCAGTCTCTCTATGTAAAATACTGGTGTTCGGCTGGATCCGGTTAGACTGGAAGCCGCCCGCAACATAGTTGGGAAAAGGCTACGCAGATGATGATTGGTCCTTTCTGCCTACCCTTCGCTATATATAGCCTTCATGTTCTGTTTGTGTAATTCATGGTCAATTTTAAATTGTATGAACGTTATTCAAAACTACACCGATTGAGTTGATTGTATGAATGACACCGACACCATTCATAAAGGGTTACTACACCCACTTGTCCGCGTTATGGGGTTAAGGCACCATTCAATCAATCAATCAATCAATCAATTTAATAATGTGATGCGATTGATATCGATTGGTAACAACTGATTCATGATACGATATTGTTGTGGATTTCAATTATTAATTTGTCGACAATTTTGTTGAGGCGATTTCAGTATATAGGGTGACTGGTAATTAGTGACCGATACTTAAACACATGATTCTACTCATGACAACAAACAACTGGCTGATTTTTTACAGGCTCCAAATTTTTACAGGATGTTCTACTCATGAATATGAATAACTTTTACTATCGGACCAACTCTGAAATCACGAAAACAAAATCAGCTATTTAATACAAACGTTCAATACGTACTGGACCAAAATCTATGAAACAGCAGATTTTTTTTTTTCGTGATCTCAGAGTTTGTGCCATAGTAAAAGTTGTTCATATTCATGGGTAGAACACCCTGTAAAAATTTGGAGACTGTAAAAAAAATCATGCTGTATTTACCGCTTGTGATTGATTTTGGATCAATGGAAAAAAGCAAACCTTTTTTTTCAAGTTTTATGTGTTATAAGATTTTTTAATTATCTTTAGATTTTTTCATAATGTCTTAAAATAAAAATATTATGTACAAATAACAAATGAAAGAATCATAGGGCATAAAAAAAATCGTCCGCATCGTTGTCAACAGGAAAAGTGCCCAAAAGGCTGGCAGCATTGCCACGTTGTATGGCAATGCTGATTCTTTTGCGAGAATGTGTAAGAAGTGTCTTAAAATAAAGTTTTTTTTTGAAAAATGAAATTTCTTGCTAGTCCAGAACAAATCTTATTAATAGACCGTAGTTCCGTCGGATATCCCTTATCAAATGTACCCATAATACCATTAAAAAGTACATCCCTGACTGTCCCCAATCCGTCTCCGATACCGTCCATAATTCCGCTCGGGAAAATCATTACACACGCCCCGCTAATTCGGGTTTCGAGAGACCACCCGACCCCCTACCTCCCCTACCCACGCTGCATCTCATTTTCAAATACCATACTAAGGCGCGATTCCTGTACACCCGATCAGCTGCAAGCCGAACGAATATAAACTCTATATCTTACTTCCAAAGTGCATTTTCCTTAGTTAACAACACAAAGTAGTCACGCCAATTGTAACTTTGTTGACTGGAGGCTAGAGTTAGAATTTCTTTGTGTTTTCTTCGGTGCGCGCGTACGGGGTTCGACCCAAATGGCGGGGTGGAATGGGGAGCGTTTTCCACTGAATAATAGAGGGGAGATTTCCTCTTATTTTTTCGTGAATTTTTTATTTAAGAAAGGGATAAGATTTTAATGTGGGCGCTCCGTGCTTTTATTACTCCCGATTGTGAGATATGTCGCCATTGTTGTGAGTCTTGATGCGTATGGGGTTTCCGCTTAAAGTATTTTGTATGGCGGGAGCTCGGAGTTATGTCTTTAATGACGTTTCACTTGATATACTCTAGCAGTTTCTTTATCCTCTGCCATTTTTTGGAGGCTCGCGGTAACGTATTGTGTCCATTGTTCGGGTTTTCTACTTAAAAAGCTATAAAAATTTTCAATGAACCATTTCAGCGATTAGAAAGATAGAATGTTTTACAAGTTTTTCTGCCCCGGTTCGTCTATAGCCGCTCATCCTATCGATCAAGCTGTCAATGTCTAATAAGTATGCCGTTCACAGACGTGGTTTGCCGGAAGCTAGGACGCATTCCCCGGCGCCGCCTGCCCTTGAACCTAGCTCGATATTTGACAGCTAAGCTTTTGAGTGTGTAAAGTATAGGCTTTTAGCGATATAAGAATGATAATGAGATAGTTCAAATCAAACAAGTAAAAGTGTAAGTTTTCTGAAAATGCTGAAACAAGTGCATGCTTTGATTGAAAGTTGGGAAAATGCAAATTCATTGGTCAGATTTTACTCAGTTTTGTTATTAAGATTTATGAATAGCAAATATGTTATGAAAACTGAACAATTTCACTGAAAAATACCCGAGAGGTGTAGGTACAGTCACCAAAAGACATAAGTTACCAGGGTCGTCAGATATAGTTCAAGTTTAGTAAAAACCGATGGATGTTTTAGAATGAAATTTAATTTGAAAAATTAACTGTTAATTAAATTAAGTTTTATTCGAAAACATCCATCGGTTTCTTACTAAACTTCAACTATATCTGACGACCCTGGTAACTTATGTCTTTCGGTGACTGTACCTTTAGTTAAATAACCTAAAGTTATTTAAAAATAAGCCGAGTCCTCTTTTAACACAACTCCAATTGTTCAACTAAATCGAAAACCCCCGGAATCTTCCTCAAGATATTTTTTCCTTCTAAAAACCACAAATCTGTGTAATAAAATATATAAAATTCAAAGTCCTGACTGACTGATATATCAACGCACAGCCTAAACCGCTGGTCCTAGAGACATGATATTTATAGGGTGTGTTCTTTGTGAAGAGTAGGTATCCACTAAGAAAGGGTTTTTCGAACTTCCACCCCTAAGAGGGTGAGAGGGGGGCTTGAATTTTCTGTGAAACTTTTAATTGTCTGGGTCGATTGAATCGAAAATTGGTACACAAACTCTTCATTTAAAATAATGAGACACGTGTATCACAGTTTTTCGAAAATCATCCCCCAACAGAGCAAAATAGGGCTTCGAAAATCCTTCACGGCACGGTAGACGGGCGCATGGCGCGATGGGTGCGGGGCAGCGCGGGGGAGGTATTTACCTATTAGTAAGTATGTAGGATTTTTCTGAGGTGTATCTGTAATATGTGATATCCCGATTTTCACGTCGGCTCGTGATACGCGACATTGATAATATCTCTAAATAGATTTAACTAGCGGCCCACCCCAGCTCCGCTCGGGTGCAATGTTTTGTTTTTCGAATTTCCGAAATTTTCTTTCGAATACAAACCTTGTCCTGGAAATACCGAACACAAAAAACAGATCCAATTTGGTGCAGTCATTTGGAAGTTATGCGCGTACAGACATTTCGGCGACTTTGTTTTATATTATGTAAGGATGAATCTTTGTCGCTACCGGTTTCAAGTCTCAAACAAGATATCACGATGTATCAAAAGTTTAACTGATAAAAAAAAAAAAACATTTTTTTCCTATAGGCCAAGCGGGCTAGGCCGCGGGCCGAAGCTAGTTCTGTATACCACTATAACTTAACAGGATACAAAACTTCTTTCCTTCTTTCTTTACATTCACACAACACACATAAAATAAAAAAAAAATTCAAGTACTTAAAATATTTTATCGTTGTGTTCAATGACGCGGCTCCCTTTGCTAATGTCGACGAGATCGTTATCAGTTCTACGATGGTTTATTGTTACTGCTGATTGATAAGGCGACACCTTGATCTGAATGATTATGTGTGCATTGAAATCGGTGGCAATGGTTAAGGGATGTGTTTTTATGATTATCGAACGAATATAGTGTTGATTCAATTCAAAATGTTGTGTTGTCCAAATATCACAGTCAAAGCTCTTAGTCGATGAAAAGATATTCTGTAGTTCTTATACTTAACTGCATAAAACGGTCAAAATGATTGCATAATACAGAAAAAAATACTTGTATCTGCATAATGCAGTCAAAAATACTTTTGACTGCATTATACAGTAAAAAATACTTTTGTGTAGACGCCAGCACATCAAGCTACTACAATCTGTCAAAAATATTTAATAGATTTTCAACTTTGTCAGTAAAGCATAAGGTTCAAAGTAGATTGGGAAAATGTGACAGTTTCGGGTAGCTTGATGTGCTGGCGTCTGCACATGAAACAGTCAAAAATACTTTTGTCTGCATAATACGCTCAAAAATACTTTTGACAGGTCAAGAATTTTGATTGCAAGACAGACAGTAAACTTAGCTAAATTCAAGTATTTATGGAAGTAGGATAATTAATATACTATAATTAGATTTGCGATGAAAATACAAAGCTAATGTTTTAACAGATTATTTATACACCCGTATTGCACCTAAACATAATGCACTATTTGTGAAAAAAGAAAAACGAGTGAAATAGGTACTTAATCCCCTTTGGAGTTGGTTACTGAAAGCATGAAACTTCGTGGTCTTGAACTATACGGAGGGCTCTAGTATTGAAACAACTTCATAGCTTCGAAAGTAGACTTCAACAGACTATGCTGCCGTGCGATTCTATAACCATCTCACCGTTAAAGCTTGGGTAAAGTGAGCGTGGAGTGAGCGGTCATTCGCTAGGGACTGTGCTCACTTCACTTATGATTTCACGGTGAGATTTTTACAGAATCTACCAGCTGGCCTACGCCTCAAAGGAAGTAGTAAATACAAACACGTGTTTTGTTCAAAACTGTTATGCAGCGCTCAAAAGACTTAGTATAATGTACGTAAAGTATTGACTCTTACCTTACTCGGCACTTCAAGTTTATGTCATGGCAACACCTATCCAAACGCATATTGGTACTCGTTAAGTCTAACGCTCTCATAGTATACCGTGGAAGCGGCGAGTAGGGACCTTAAACTCCATCGTAGTTAAAAATCCTTTTAAAACCACAACGAATTTGAAGTAGATACGTAGCTCGGTACGCCACTACTTCCACCCAGGGGATCACTATTAGAACTCATACAAACAGTTTCTCATTGTGAATCCTCCCCGGTAGTTCAATATTCAACTACCCACTATAAAATAATCAAACACTACAAGGGTTGGGGTGTCATCATGCCAAGTTGGGGGCAGGGGGGTGGACAGTAATACTTTTAAAAGCGTCATCCCGTCGGCACCCTCTCTCTGAGAGCTTTGTCGGATATCTCATTGTGCGTACACTCGCACAGAGAAGTCGCCTCGCAACAACACAGAGCGACGGATGCCTTTTTTCGTAGAAAAAAAAAAATGATATCAATTTTAACTTAAGTTTTTTTTTCGATTCGCAAAAATCAACTGGCGATTTTTATTTTGCTTTTATTTATTAAAACAGTGTATATTTCAGTTTCAGTGTTGTTTTAATGGAAACCTGTTAGCATTATATACATATTTCGTTAAACAATTACTGTAAAAGCCATCTGATATTTCGAGCGTTTAAATGTAACGTAAAATGTGCGATGTGTTAATTTGTAACTGTATTGTAGTTTCTGAATTTATTTATGTTATTTTTACCGTATTCCATTGCAATTATGACCGATTATTGTGAACAGCTCATACATATGAATGAATGAGCAAATATAACAGAGGAACGTAGCAATTATACTCCATCTCTTTACACAAAACCAGTCTAAAGGAGATGCATATAATATATATTTTCAATAAGATCTAGATTCCAGCTATCCGAGTCCCAGTGGATGGTAATTGCCTAGAAAGTCCTATTTCCATCCCCCTTCCCCCCCACCTGTTTCGTTCGCCCCCCTGCACCACCCCCTAGCTCCCAGTCTGGTCTAGATTTTAGATTCGAGACCTAATCTCGTTTCCAATGGAATTGTTAGAGAATGTGTACGTTTTCATTATTACTTGCTGCTGTTTCGTTTGTTTTTGTTGAAAGGCATTGAATAATGGATTAGAAATGTAGTTTTTGTGTTATAAAACATAACATTTAGATAACATCACGCCTTTTATTTATCAAAGGGAGTATGGTACTCTCGAATTTCGCCAGCAATGGCAAGTCCCAGGTAATAGCGAACAACCAACTCTATTTCTTTCTTGACATTTACTTTATTTTGATAATTAAAAAATAAGAAGTAGTCATTAAAACGCTGGTAAATAAAACGCGTGCAATCGTTAGCTGTATTTAAGAGACTCGTGCAGGAACATTACTTGTTGTTGTGATCTTGTTTCCGCAGCTGCAATAATCTGTAGTCGTCATTTGTTTTCGTTGTTTATATGTTTAATTAGTATGTATTTACTATACTACATATATATATCTAAGTATACCTATTTTTTTGCACCAATGACAACCCCATTTTTTTATATCCACGCAATCACTGTCCATTCCAAGGTTGCCTGGAAGAGATCGCAGAAAGCGATAAGGCCGCCCATTGTATGTTTTGTAGTAACAATTGTATATTTTTTTTTTGTCATGTATTTTCTGGTGTACGATAAAGTATATATAAATAAATAAAGATAAATAGGTATTGTATCCAATTATCCACTACCGTAATTGCAGTGGTTTTGATCATGAAATGAACTTGCTGAAGTGTCCTAAGTGCACGTCCACCTGCACTTCAGATGGCCTAAAAAATGCCACTGATGTCGCTGTTCGAAAAGAAGAAGTGGTTAAAAAGTAATTTTTCCAATAAAATTTTTAAGTGTCCTATTTTGAAATCTAACCTTCCGTCACTAAATCGACAAAGAGCTATAATTTCCTGACTCTAATTTGGCCTTTGAACAACAAATAAGCCTATCTACCATTTTAAAAGCCAACTAACTTTTGAAAGGTCCCTTACAAAACCACCAGTCACGAGTACCGATACGCCAGCGTTTCTCTGCGCTGAGAAGCGCTGGTTGTCAACACTGCTCGGTTCTGGCAGTTAGAAAGAAAAAAAAAGGAAACAAAGAAAATACGTTTATAGCCATAAACATGGCGCAGAAAAAAACACAAACAAAAAAAAAATAATAGCTTGGGGAAAACATGCGTCTCATCCAAGCAAAACGGCCATCGCTCAGCATAATGTTAAGACCCTATGCGGGACGGAGCCCCAGCAGTTTTCATACTTCTTGCCAAATCAGCGCGATTTGGCGAAAAGTATGCTGGCACACCGGCCTTAGGGTGCGTTTCCACAGAAGCGGAGCTGGGCGAAGCGGAGCAGAGACGTGCAGGAATCGACTAATCACAATGGTTGAAATCCTCAACGCGTCACTCGTCTCGTCTGTGATTGGACGATTCCTACACGTCTCCGCTCCGCTCCGGCCAGCTCCGCTTCAGTGGAAACGACCCTTAAAAGCCCAGCTAACGGTAGAAAAGTCACTTACAACCACCACTGGTCACCATTACCCATCGGCATCAATACCGTTTGCTATAAAATAATACAAATGACTTTTGAACACCGTTTTCATGGGTTATCGGGGTTTTCAAAGCCATGTCCACACGTTAGCTTTCAGTACTCCCTTTGTCCCCAGCTCACGTGTCATAAAATTTCATCGGTAATAAACATTAGCATGGGAAATATACTTTTGTTATTTTTATGTTAGTACTGTGTCTCGTTTTAAGGGCTTTTGGCGTGGTTGTGACTGTTCTTGCTGATGTTTTTACTGTTGTACAAGTTCAATCAATCTACCTAGCCTTTCCTGAGTGTTGGGAACGACTTCCATTCTAATGGGATGCAGCTGAATACCAGTATTTTATATGGAGCTACTGCCTTTCCAGTTACTGGATCACACCATGGATAGTACCTGGTAGACTTGTTGTCAGGCTTTCGGGCTTCTGACTACCCGTAACGACGGTCAAAGATATACGAATGACAACCGGGAACAACGGATTAACCCAGATACTGCGTCGGGCCTTTTGAAAGACCCAAAAACGCATACGTACGACGTACACACGACCCTTATATTATTACGACGGGCATTTCAAAAGGCCACCATTTCCTGGCTTTCCTGGTAAAAATAGTTTCAGTAAAAACTTTTTGCATAAGGAATGCAATTATATTCAATACAAAAACTTTCTAAACGTCAATTTAACGGTAACAAGAGAAAACGCAATAAAACTGAACCCCATTATCAATAACCACTCATGTCGGATTAACCCTGTACCAAACCCCTAATAACTCTTAAACGAGCGTCCAATTTCACACCGACTGTTGCTAAAGATGTAAATATTAAATCCAATTTATGAACTTACCCTTCACCTAACCCCTCGATTATCCACACAAAAAAAAAAAACATGAATTATGACTATTATAACCTCTCCAAAAACCATTGTGCGGTATTAATCGCCAATTCGTTATAAATACGCTCAGTGAGCCACCCCGCCTATTTGCGCAGACAAAAAAAAAATGTGAATATGATTTTATGGCAGGTTAAATCTATTTATGGGGGATTAAGTTATGAGTAATATTTCTATTTGTAAGGGGTATTTAACGAGCTATTTGACGCCTTTTGGCATCGCGTGCGGTTCGCGGGGCGCCATTCAACGCGAGATAACCCATAATTATGATCCATCTTACCACTATAGTGGTATTATAAATGTTTGTTTTCATGACAGGTGAGTTATAATCATCGGGGCGATGATTAAATGATCGCACGCTGTTTGATGCGGCTTTTGATTCCGCTATTTTTTTTTATGCTAGTTATCATAAAATGGTTTCACGGAATCGCTTTGAGTTGTTCACTAACCGTAGTGATGTTTTTATTTAAATTAAGTTTACACACACTGCGACATTATTTTTGCTTTATTGTCATTTTTTCACATGAATATTTATGGAGTCTACGGAAGCCCACGGGTCTAGTCAATGTTGTTCTATGTACATTAAATATGTACCCTGTGTATACGACGTATATTAATTTCCATCGAATCCGAAATCAAAGGCGCTCTCGTCCCGGAGGACAGCCCGCTGGTCTAATGTGCCCATTCTCTGGACAAAGCGGATTATTTTCGATGTTGTCATATCTCGAACGTATTAACATAATGTGGTGACGTGATTCCCTTGTTTAGGTTTTTTGTCTTGTTACTTTTTTCTTACTTGTCACACTGTGTGGTCTAATAGATATTATAGTTTGACGTACATTGTGTCGAGTTTCCGAGAAGGCCTTGCTTCGTTAGCGTGTTGTGGTATTACTTTACGTCATGCGAGATAAAATATGAAGTCATTTTTTCCGACAATATTGAACCGTACCGTACCCTAGACTAAAGGTTGAAATTACTGTATCAATAAAACAACGCTTGGCTAAACGATGCAAACATAGTTTTCCACTTAAAGCGAAATTATTAAATCGATTACGGACTCCCTTCGTTTGCCCACAAAATACTCAATTACGTAAACAAGGCAAAGAAAAATACAAGTAAAAAAACAATACTGTAAAAGTGAAAGAAAACACAACACACCATTACGGTGGTCGCAGTTGCTAAACAAGGCAAGTTTTCCCACAAAACGTGGGTTTAGCGTTAATATTTCAAGTGTATTGTTTGAGTAATTGCTCGCTCTGCGAAATAACCTAATGGGCGTACTTTGAGCGCAGAAAAAAATCGATTCACCCATATTTGTTGTTAATTATAGTTGGTTGAGCCGTCTTTCCGCTTCTGCTGGTTCGAATACGATTTAAGACCCTCCCTGGTCCAATTACAGAGTTCTCAAAAGTCCCCCCTCTTACCCTCCCCCTCTCATTTTTAGATCGAGCCTCGTTTTAATGACCTCTCGAGTTCCCGATGTTCATTTGTCGCGAGGGTTTTTGCGTACGATTATTTCACTTTTTCTTTTTTGCCCCGTAACGATTGGAGAGTGAAGCACCGTGGTGGAACGCACTCGAGACCATAGAAATATTATAATATTTATTTCTTTTCAATTTTTCGTCTAACGTTGGCAGAAAATAATGTTGCCATTTTATGTACGAGGAAACACTGGAAAATTGGAAATATGCTATTCATGGAAACAGTTCCCAGATAATCGATTTTAATAATGGCACTGTAGAAACTGCGGGTGATGTTAGTAAGATCTAGAAATAATAATAAAAATAACATTCCCAGTAAGCAAAAAATAATATGCTCGTTAATGCCGAAAATCTCAAAATATACGAGTCTGTAAAGTAACACGATAAAATCTCCATCCAAAAATTGATAATTCCATCCATTTCGCATATAATTGTTTAAAACCCGCTCCCCAATTCGCCATATTAAAAATTTGTCCCCATTACTATTTCCATAGAAAACGTTCGCAGGCACGAGGGGTTCCCTTTATCCTGCATGTTTGGAATCCTGTAATTTTCTATGATTCTGCAGTTTGCCCCAGTTTGCTGTAATTGTATAGGGAAGGATATTCATTCTGAATTACTCCCTTTGCAGCCCTTTGTGAGAA
Organism: Eremobia ochroleuca; assembly: GCA_949629135.1. Taxonomy (NCBI): domain Eukaryota; kingdom Metazoa; phylum Arthropoda; class Insecta; order Lepidoptera; family Noctuidae; genus Eremobia; species Eremobia ochroleuca. The sequence goes on along the minus strand of OX451409.1, from coordinate 10,138,986 downwards.
TTTTTTAATCTGCGCTAATATAGTCGTTGATTGCACAAATGATTATAGCTGGATCAACCGTATTGACTTTATTTTGATTGGAAATAGGAATTTTTATTTTTTGCCTGGCTTGATTATTTTATTACCCACTGTGCAGAGTTTAATTGTGGTTGGAATATGGAATGGAATTCATAGAAGTAGATTAGTATGGATTATAACTTAAAATGTATTTATATATACTGTGACTCTTTTTGTATTGTTAAATACTTCAATGTCCGTTAACAATATACATAATATGCTTTTTTCTGTTTACAATGTTGGTTAAAATTTTAGCGATACTTTTTATATTTTTAGTAATCAAATCATACGCAGATAGAGCCAAAATACGTGTTGATTAAAATCGCACGCGTTTTACCTACTTAGTTTATTTAGTTGATAAAACAGTTCATCAACAAATTGCTGACAACACAAATAGAAAAAAAAAAATACTATTGCTTACAGAGCAAACAAAATTCGCTCTTGACACGAGATGAGTAAACACAGACAGACATATAGAACACAAATACTGATCTTCATATACAAACACAATCTACATTGTGAACGGTCCATACTGAACCTTCCCAGGCCCAACAAAATAACGAATGCATCTAAAATAACCAAAAATAAACTCTAACTCCTATAAAATTAAGATGAATGCAACTGTTGTCACCCACGTCGTGCGCTAGACGGATTTTTAAAACGAAATTTTAGAACACGACGACACGACATGTGTCATCACATCATGTCAATGCAGGGATTATGATAACCATCGTACGGATGCCATCTAGCATGGGGAATCGCCCTTTGCGATCTCGACATTACATTCATAGTACGAACTAACCGAAGCGCGAACTACAATCTATTTCCAACTCTAATTAAAGACAATACCGTTGAAATTTATGTGCAGTGTTTATTAAAAATCCACAAGGGTGATCGAGAAAAGACAATTTAACCCTAAAAAATGGTGCATGGACATTAATCCGCATGTAATATCGCAAATTTGTCATCGGTTCGTCGGGCCGGGTTGGGCCCATCTGTCAGTCAATACGCAATTCGATTTGGCGCTATTAGAGACGGGAGAGCAGTGTATTGCGCCACTTGATTGGATGAATAAAGACAATATCCCGTTGGAAATATCGCTCACCTATTTAGATGAAGCTCGGCTTTATTAGGGTTCCTTACCAAATGGTAAAAAGGAACCCTTATGGTGCGACTCAGTCTGTCTGTCTGTCTGTCTGTCCGTCTGTCACAGCTGGATATCTCAAGAACTACTAATGCTATCTACTTGAAATTCATTCAATAAAGGTTACAGGAAAAATAAAACGATGTCTCTAAACAGCACACCTTTTCAGAAAAAAAAAGAGAATTGAATATATAATGGTACGGAACCCTCGGTGAGTGAGTCCGACTCGCTCTTGGCTGGTTTTTTTTTAATTAGGACTTCCATTCTCGATTGATGAAATGATTATTTTTTTTTGTAATATGCGTCTTGCTTGTTCATAATAAACAATTTTTCTTTCTTCTTTCTTTGACTTAACCAACTTTTTTAAAAACTTAAGTGAGATATTAATATCAGTACCTATATCAATTAAGCCACTCTTCTTCTTTAACCATTCATACTTCTATTAAACTGTATTAAAATTGATATTCAAAGGATTCATATTCATAAAGTTACCCCTTATCAAGTCAATAATAACACCCTAAATATGAAACGCTTAATAAAATCCGCATATACCATTTCGTTGAAGCGGTAATAAATTGCCCTTTTTGATGTCTTATTCAGAAAACTCAACGACTCATGTGTCAGTGTCAGACAGGGGGGTAGCGCGGATAATAAAAAATGTATTCGGATACATCGGATACTCGATAGCGCCACGCGTTTATCGTCTTCAGGTGACAGCAACTGGGCCTTCCACCCAAATTTTTGTACGTCTGGTATTTTGTTGCATTATTACGTCGTTGTCATATTGAGTAATTTAGTTTGACAAGGAAATCGTGTATTTTTATTCATGAATATGTTGTTGTTGTATCTGGCGTTTTAATCAACTGTGGATTGCATTTCGAAGACAGGTTGACCTGTATTCTTCTAGCTCAACCTTGAATCTATCAATCTCAAAACGGTGAAGGAAAACATCGCGAGGAAACCGGCATGTCCTAGCGCCAAAAACTCGAAGGCAATGTGACATCTACCAGCCCGCACTGGGCCCGCGTGGTGGATTACGGCCCACTCCCTCACAGAGAGGAGGCCTGTCAGTGGAAATATTATGGGCTAATTATTTATTTATTTTTTTATTTTACCATTTATGTACATACATAATATAAACAGACAAGAAAAAACAGAACACAAAAATAGGTAGGTTGGGTAAATAGGTAGGTTTAGGTATGGTTATGATAAGCTTGAATCTCTGACAGCATGAATGATTTCTCAGTTTAGTTAAATTAAATCAAAGAGTCTTATTGAACATCTTTTAAGAATAGGTAAAGGCAGAGCTTTAGAAGCTTTTATTTGACAACAGTGTTTTTAATTTGTAAAATTAATAGCACTTATGTCATAGCTGCTTAGTTACCTTCAGATTTACAACAGAGTAAATAATAATAAGACATGACAATATAAAAAAAAAATAGAGCCGTTCGCAAACCGTGTCGCTCGCAGGCGCGTGCCGCGGACAGACGCGATGGGCGTGAGCGCATCGCAATTAATAAGCCTGAGATACGGTTTAGATAGCAAGGTATTTTACGGTTTTTTTTTTCTGTATGACGATCTAATTTTGCTGGGCCAACGTGGCCAGAGATCGCACAATACAGGGAGGTTTGGAAGGAAAAGGGCAGGCCTTTGCCCAGCTGTGGGAAACAATGTAGGATATACAACGTGTAACGTTAAATGCCCAAAACCTCAGACACCCCAACTGATTTTTAATTCAATTGACCAATTTCGGGGAGAAAATAAGTAATTAAAAAAAATTGTAAAGGTTTTATGTGCTGTTTTAGTTTTACTGGCCATTCTGGTCGTTTCTTGCGTCTGCGACGACGCTTTATCGAGGGAGGAGTCGTCACCGGGCCGCTGCGCCGCGCTGACATTGGGTTGCTTGACCTAGTAATAAATAGACACGACAACGTTTTTTATGAAGATTTTTTGTAAAATGTAAAAGTTATATTATTATTATTATATTAAAAAGTGGTTCAATTCATTCTGCTCGTTATTCTGATCAAACTATTTTCAGGTTTTGCGCATTTAACGTTACACGTTGTATAAAAAAAAATAAACATATACTACTTACTTCTTCCATTTGTTTTCAATGAGCGACTTAAAATAAAATAGTTAAAATGTCAATGTGTTCGTTCACACAGTTAGGTGTTTACGTATAAATGCGAGGTAGCTACGTAACACACTAACAGTAGGAATGGTTTTCATTTTGACAGTTCAACTACATTCATTGCGTTATTAACGTTGTTGAGCAGACACATTTTTCGAACATATGTAGCAATGGATTAGCAATATCCTTCAAAATTATTCAGATTTTGAGTGATAGTGTGTTACGCAATCAAGATGCCGAATTTTAATGAATGTTTTAGCCGTGTTTACCGCCCGATAACGTTCGGAATCAAGAGCCTAGAAAATTAATCATGTGCGCTAAATTCCCTGTGCGATCCGGACATCCTCCCGGAATTCCGGATGAGTCCTTTACTTACGAGCTTAGTTGGGTAATCCCGATAAATAATCCCCGTTTCCAAAAAAATATGAAAGTTTCATATTTATGCGGAAAACAAGCAGGCAGACCCGGATGATGTTCTTGTATAATAAAATCAATATGTTTCGCTGTTTTAAGAAAATCTCGTTCAATACCTGTATTAAATCCAATGCCTTGTTGGGTAGTCGCGTGCCCCGGACAGTTCGACCGGCGTGTGCGCATTGCTCGTAATGAACGTGTACGACACTACGCGGTACAACGCTCTTGTCGGTCGCTGTGTAATGACCGATATTATCCCGATATTATTTTTTCAAATTAAAATGTATACAGCCGTGCGATTCTGTAACCATCTCACCGTGAAAGCTTGGGTGAAGTGAGCGTGGAGTGAGCTGTCATTCGCTAGGGATTAACACTATTAAGTGCTCACTTCACTTATGATTTCACGGTGAGATTTTTACAGAATCGACCGGCAGGATTGCAGCGTCGTGGTGAAAACTGTAATCGTGAATTCAGCACACGATTCTATTTAGCCCCTTACCTTTTAGCGTCTAAATTATAATACTTATAATAAATTCCTTTATTTATAAAAGAGAAACATTTAACTACAATAAAGTAGGTATTTCTTTTTTTTTTACAGATACTAAGTTTTCTATTTAATAATATTGTACAGGAATGGGCCTAAGAATGTTAAAAATCTTTATACAAAGACATGTTTTGAGGTTGCATTAGATATGCATATAATACTAGATAATAATAATAATAATAATAATAAATCCCTGGACATTTCACACAGCACCATTTGTCCCAAGCTAAGCAACCTAATGCTTGTGTTATGGTAACAAGATGGCTGATAAACTACTTATATACAATTTTTTTTTTTGTAAATACATACATATTATAGATAGAAAAACACCCAGACTCGGAACAAATACATGTAGGTCATACAAATGTTTGTTCCGTGCGGGAATCGAACCCGCGACACGCAGCGCAGCAGTCAATCGCTTAACCACTGCGCCAACCGTGCCATCATCCGAGATCATTCCGTCTCTTGTTAGTGTTGTTAGCATTGTAGGAAAGCATGGTGTGCTGTTTTAATACTAAGTGCATAATGAAGGTTTTTTTCAACGGTTATAAAAAAAAAAATGTTGGCTGTTCCATAGAAAAGAGCGGTGAAAATGTTGTATGGAACGATTATATTTTCTTTGTTGATCGCAGCAGGTGGCGTTCTGGGAATGGAAGAAAACTTCTTCCTTCCATGGGAAGAAATTGATGGTATGTGCATACCATTGGGTGTTTCGTGATAATCTTAGTGGAAATCGCAATTAAGATACCAAATTAAACATTAAACTCTCAAACCATAAAACGAATTGATCAAACCGCGTAGATAGCGTGAAGAAATTGTGATAATCGGTTAAAAAAACGCAAAACTGAAACCGTATCCACATGCTAACTAATCAAATTAAAGGAAATTCACTTACAAGTTAGTTGAACGATTCGATTACTAAGCAAACAAGTGAAAATACTTTGGTATATAATATAAAACAGAAGACTCTTTATTATGTCATCATCTGCCTAGCCTTTTCCCAACTATGTTGGGGTCGGCTTCCATTCTAACCGAATGCAACTGAATACCAGTATTTTACATTTGTTTGTCACCGAGATTAGACTGCCAGGTACTATATTTTAAACGTTTTAAATTACGAGAATTGACCGTCTCTAAGATACACATCCACAGACATAATCGTATAGTAACTTCGTAACATATCTCTTCTTGGCTAAAGAGACAAAAATAATTTTCTATTTCACTCGACTTACTAATTTTACAACTGGGAAGTCAGAGCGTATTGAGGAAAACATTGTCCAAATTATTTAGGGTTGGTGCAACATGTCTTTTTCTTCCATACTTATCTATTATATAATCGTCATCTCTGTAGTCAACTTCTCACTAGAGGAGACTGCTAAGATTTAGACTACTAAGTCGTCATCTCGGTAGTCAACTTCTCACTAGAGGAGACTTCTAAGATTTAGACTACTAAGTCGTCATCTCGGTAGGCAACTTCTCGCTAGAGGAGACTGCTAAGATTTAGACTACTAAGTCGTCATCTCGGTAGTCAACTTCTCACTGGTGGACTGCTAAGATTTAGACTACCAAGTCGTCATCTCGGAAGTCAACTTCTCCCTAGTGGACTGCTAAGATTTAGACTACTAAGTCGGCATCTCGGTTGTCAACTTCTCACGAGAGGAGACTGCTAAGATTTAGACTACTAAGTCGTCATCTCGGTAGTCAACTTCTCACTGGTGGACTGCTAAGATTTAGACTACCAAGTCGTCATCTCGGTAGTCAACTTCTCACTAGTGGACTTCTAAGATTTAGACTACTAAGTCGGCATCTCGGTAGTCAACTTCTCACTAGAGGAGACTGCTAAGATTTAGACTACTAAGTCGTCATCTTGGTAATCACACCCAGATAACGCAATAATATTCAAGGATCGTTACTCATACGGGCTATTTTAATTCCGTTAACATCGAATCTATCCATTAAAACACACTGTAAACCTAACAGCTAATCCGTATTTCTACCTAATCGCATCAGAGGAAGTTTAATAGGTAGGACAGTGTCTAGCCGGACATACGGACATACACATAGTACAGTCGCGTCCGCTCGGCCAAAACTAGACTTTCGTTGATAGAATATTAAATACTTCCGTCTCAGAGTTCGGCACATAATAATCGTTTTTTGTTTTAGTTACAAAGGCAGTTCGTGTGGTCTTACGATGCATTTAGTGGCAAGAACGTATGTAGTACAATAATAATAGTCCAGTATTTCGGCCATAACGGGCAATCTCAACGGAGACTAGCCTTCGGCGCGGGAGGTATTACCTATAGTGCACATGTGTGCGCAGGAATAGGTGCACTATATCTTTCCACACTCTCATATTCCGATGGACACAACCATAGAAAACCGCCACTGAACAAAAAAAATAAAATAATAGACTGCACGATAAAAAAAAAATGTTTTTCGGCGTTATCCCAGATAACTAATTGATTTCCTATAAATTAAGTGTATTTTACTGGCTTATACTCTCACAATCACAAGCATTAAGTATTGAAATCGCCGAGAAAATTTCAAAAATTACGTCTTACGCCTCGATAATCGACATATCTTTTTTTATTGCTGAATTGGCCCGCTCTTGACTTCGATCACGCCTGATGGAAAGCGATCGATGGGGTCTATGATGGAACGAGCGTGCCCAGAAGATGTCTAAGGTACTGGAACTCCTACGCATCGCCGAAACACAGCAGGCTTCTTGACGCTGGACTCCGATGGGAGAGTGGTCCCAAACCAGGCGGGCGTTAGCCCTACAACCGCGAGAGAAGAATTTGCCAGTCAAATAAGGTGTTGGGTGTGACCGTCCAGGATGCGCCGAGCGCTCGGTTCAGTTGAGTAAATGGCGGAACAAACTGCGCTACACGAGGAGGCTTCTTCATGCAGCCCCAAATCTAATGTTGAAAATGTTGTTGTTGTATTTAATGTTGAAAGGAAAAATACAGAAGCAGTGGAAAAATATGCCAGTAGTGTTTATCGTTTGCCATTAATGATCCACGCAGAAATCGCTACCGCTGATAATTAAAATGTTTAGATAGTATCAATTAAAAACAATATCGTGTTAAATTAATTTATCCGTTGATTAATCTATTGGCGATACTGGATCCGATTCTGCTGTTCACAAACAAAACTATTTTTTTTAAAGAAGATAAATATTAGTGTAGTCAGGACTAAACTAATACTTATCTTCTTCTGAATTTGACAGGTCAAATTACGATACTCCATAGACAAGTATAGACGTGATTAAAAAATTGGCCACTAAAAATACGTCAATTTACGTCACGAGCTGACTAATTTGACAGGGCTAAACTAATATTTATCTTCTCGTCCTTTTCTTAATGAAACAGAAAGTAAAAGATGCACTGAACTTAAATTTAGTGTAGTTTGCGAACAAAAGAATCGGCGCCAATATCAATTAAAAGCAATATCGTGTTAAATTAATTTATTCGTTGATTAATCTATTGGTGATATTATCAAGTACTTTATTTATTTATATTTAATTCAGGTAGAACCCATAAATTTGTTAGTATTCTTTAACCTATGTTAGCATAAAAACACACAATAACTAAGAATACTTAATTACGCCACCTCACGGAGACACCTGGCAACAGTACATGCACTGCGCACAGCCGGTCGATTCTGTAAAAATCTCACCGTGAAATCATAAGTGAAGTGAGCACTTAATAGTATTAATCCCTAGTGAATGACAGCTCACTCCACGCTCACTTCACCCAAGCTTTCACGGTGAGATGGTTACAGAATCGCACGGCAGGTGCCCCATAAGGCGGCCCTCAGTCTTACTAGCAACAACGCTCAGAAGACTGTTGTCGCTGCCCCGCATCCGACGCAGTAGTAATGATCGTAAAGAAGTCGTCTGTTCGCGTTTAATGCACTTAATGCCTATATCAGACATACGGTCGCCTCTAGCACCGCACCACGAAAAAACAGTAATGTATTAAAACTAGCTCAAGACTTGGTCCGCGTTTTTCTTGATCCCGCAACACTCTGTCGCGTTAGGGTGCGTTTCCACAGAAGCGGAGCTGCGCGGAGCGGAGCGGAGACGTGTAGGAATCGTCCAATCGCAGACGAGACGAGTGACGCGATGAGGATTTCAACCATTGTGATTACTTGTTCGATTCCTGCACCCTTACGATCACCTGCCCGCGCTATCACTTCGTTTTCACTTACCGTTTTTTTCTGACTTTTTTTTACTATTGCCTGACTCCTGAGGGTGATGGCGTGATGTTAAATAGCCCATAACCCTCCTCAAGAATTGGGTTTTCAAATGCATAAAGTTTTTTTCAAATCCGACTGGTTGTTCCAGAGTTTACCCCTAACAAACAAAAGAAAAAAAAAATACAGAGGTATTTATAATATTAGTATAGATTACAAAAAAAAAAAAAGTTTTTCCGTTACTTGTTTCATGTATTTTCGCCATGCACATAAAAATCACAGCCGGATCGGGTTTTATAACTTTTATATTGATTATTTGCAAATTGCCACCTTTTTATGCATGCCAATTATTCGGATAAAACCTGTTTCTCAACGGCGGAATTATGACCACCGCAATTATATTGGAAAAAATCTTAATAAAGTGTAACGCTGTACCGTGAAGTAAGAAAACAATTATATTTTACATGTACAGACGCCAGCACATCAAGCTACTACAATCTGTCAGATTTCTTTAATATATTTTCAACTTTATCGCTAAAGCTTAAGGTTCAAAGTTGATTGGGAAAATCTGACAGTTTCGGGTAGCTTGATGTGCTGGCGTCTGTACACACGCACGCATAAACTCACGTCTTCTTCCCATGGGAGTTGGCAGAAACTACAGAATGCCACCGCACACGCTACGATGCTTTCATACTTCTTTTGCTTCGTTTGCGTTCATACATCAGTGGAGTACTTGCGTAACATACTAACAGCCGGTCGATTCTGTTAGAATCTCACCGTGAGAAGTTTTGTGAAGTGAGCTGTCATTCCATGTGATGCTAGAGAATGACTTCTCAATTTAAGCTCACTTCACCCGAGTTATCACGATGACATTTTTTACAGAATAGCACTACAGTAGCAATGGCTCTCATTTTGACAGTTCAACTATTAATTGCGTTATTTAAGTTGTTGAGCAGACAAATTTGTCGAACATATGTATGAAGTAATGGATTACCAATATCCTTCAAAATGAATCGAATTGTTATTAATAGCGTGTTACGCAATTAGGGTGGTCATACACGCAACCTGACCTTTCACCTTTCGAAAATCAACACCAATAAGGTACGAAATAAAAGCTAATTACGGAAAAAATGCTCACTTCAAAAAAAAACTTCGACAGACTGAGCATCTTTCTCTCTCGACATCAAATAGCATTTTACGTGAAACAAAACCACGTTCGCGTATCCCCATTTACCTACATTCCCATCAAAGAGTCACCCAGTTCTTTTTACCTTGCGAGTGCGACTTATTCCCTACATCTGGATTTAAGACGCAGTCTAGACTGGCGGCTGAATTTTTGATGCCTACACCGTTGACGGCTTTTAGCTCACGGCTTGGGGATTTAGGAACGGGGCGACACGTGAATTGTAAATGGAGTGGAATTGTATGTATCGAGAATTTTTTAGATAGCTTTAAGCCCTTTCACAGATACGACTCGGAGATTATTTTCTCTCTGCCAATGTAAATAAACCTAACAACATTCAAAATGTAAAACTTTAGACGATACCAAGGTTTGTGAGTTCGCATGTTTTGAGACTCAACAACGCGTTAACGGTTGAAACAAGGAACCTAGTTGAAAAATATAGGAAGAATTTTTGTCCAGAAATATGAAAGAGTTTCCCTATTATCTAGGTCGCAGGTTGGAATCCATACAGGCGGTTTACGTTTTTGTAAATTATTTCACCACCACTGCTCTCGAAGGCGCTGTTCATTTATTACGTAAGACAATGGGGGGGGGGGGGGGTCCGAACAACTCTTTTTTTCTTCTTACCTGGGGAAGTGAAGAAGTGGGAACATTATCCTCTAGAGCCCCAGCGGCACAAAAACGTGCCAGTAAAGACCGACCGATTTAAAACTGTATTTGTGGTAAAGATAAGTGTGCGGGAATTTTAGGGACTCTTCAAGGAAACTCCAAAATGCTAACTTCTAGTCAATTGTGTATTGTCTCAGATACGAACAAAGATGAAGTGGGATGAACATGACATGCAAATACAGAGATCCTTATTAACTACTTAAATACTAATTACACGCACTGTTGATGTGCTCATTAGAATCGAGCAGGCGTTGGGCTCGAACATGCCCCCGGACGTTGAAAGCAGCAGAGGCGCTTTCAACCAGACGCAGCATCAACGGGCAGTGGGCAGATCCTGTTGAACGCTCTTCTGATGACACCAGTGGAAGTTTTGATGTCTGCCACACGAACAATTCCATCTGATCCTGGATGGACGGCGACGATTCTCCCGAGCCTCCACTTAAGAGGAGGAAGATGGTCCTCCTTTACAATGACCAAGGAACCTAACTTTAGTTGGTCCTTACACGTACTCCATTTGGTTCTTTTTTGGAGTTCAGACACGACCTCCTTGCTCCAACGAGCCCAAAAGTGCTGGCGTAACTGCTCAATTCGTTGGAAGCGAGACAACGAAGAAGTGGAGTAGTCCTGAAGGTCTTGCTGAGGCGGTGACGTCAGCGGCCGGCCAACAAGAAAATGACCCGGAGTCAGTGGGGTGCAGTCCGCTGGATCAGATGATAATGGAGTCAGTGGACGTGAATTCAGAATCGCCTCAATCTGGACTAACGTGGTGTTAAGCTCTTCAAAAGTTAGATGACAATTTCCCAACACTCGCCTGAGATGATATTTGGTCGACTTAACACCCGCTTCCCAGAGTCCGCCAAAATGAGGAGTATACGCGGGAATAAAATGGCAATTAATTCCGTCATTAGCCAACTCTTCGCTCAAGGAACTGCAATTAGATTTAAGGAACTTCGAAAGTTCGTTACAGGCACCGACGAAAGAGGTACCGTTATCGGAGTAGATATCACTAGGTTTTCCCCGTCGCGAGATAAATCTGGATAAAGCCAGTAAATACTTGTTGCTAGTTAAGTCACTCACCAGCTCCAAGTGAATAGCCTTGGTGGTAAAACACACAAAAATAGCAATATACACTTTTACCAACCTGCATCCGCGACCTTGCCTACTAGCAGCCATGATGGGACCAGCATAGTCCACACCAGTGCATTCAAAAGGATAACCGCCTGGAAGGAGACGCTGCTGCGGCAGATTACCCATTAAAGGAGAAACCGTTCTACCCGACATGCGACAACAACGCACGCAACTACGATAACAACTCTTAGCTAGGCGTCGTCCGCCTATGGGCCAGTATTGGTCCCTGATCGAAGCCAGCAATAGCTGAGGGCCTGCATGCATCAACTTTATGTGTTCATATTCAAAGAGTAATTTAGTAAATTTGTGAGTGGACTGTAAAAGAATAGGGTGCTTTTTATCAAAAGAAAAATTCGAATTTGCTAGACGTCCTCCAACGCGCATTATTTTATTATTATCTAAGAACACGTTGAATTTTATAAGGGCGCTTTTAACAGGCAATTTCTGATTATTTACTAGTAATTTATATTCAGGAAAAGACTCAATTTGGCTTGTAATAAGACTAACATTTAATGCATTCTGTAACTCTGTTTGTGATAGAAATTTAGTTATCGGAGAGATTTTTCTACACAGTTTTATAAACCTTAAAACGGTTGCTACACTACGGATAAGCCTTAAATAACTAGAAAACCGATTAAAATCTATAATTGTATCACATCGACTACTATTGACACTAGCGCTTAATACAAGAGGTCGAGTTTCAGGCAACTTGTCTGACTCGAGTGATTTATGTCGAGAAGGCCAATGAGACTGAACCTGCCTTAAAAAACTGGGACCACTCCACCACAAGTCCAACGATTGCAGAACACTAATATCGACACCGCGAGATATTAGGTCTGCAGGGTTCTTGTTGGTTGGGATGTGTCGCCAAGTACAGTGTCCCGCCTTTTCCAAAACTTCAGCAACGCGATTGCGCACAAACGGCTGAAGCTTGGAAGGCAACATCTGCAACCACCCCAACACAACGGTGGAGTCAGTCCAGCAATAAATATGACTGAACTTTAGTCGCAGAGAGCTCACAACTTTTTCGCATAAACGAGCTCCTATTACGGCGCCACACAATTCCAGTCTTGGAATGGTGGTCGGCTTCAGCGGCGCCACCCGACTTTTAGCGGCCAACAAACGGACCATGTATTCACCCTGATTATTGGCACTGCGAACATAAACGCACGCGCCATACGCGCGCTCAGATGCGTCTGTGAACACATGTAGTTCCAGTGTAGTGTATGCGTTACATAGAACCAGTCGTGGAACACGAAAATTATTTATAAGCGGCAATGCCTTGACAATAACATTCCAACTGGCATTAAGTGACGGCGCTAGTGGCTCATCCCATGACAGTTTGTCTAACCACATGCGTTGTAAAAACATTTTCATTGTGACTACGCAAGGAGATAAAAGTCCGAGAGGGTCAAAAATGCGTGCAATGGCAGAAAGTATGTCACGCTTTGTCACAGAATCTTTAGGGAGTGACGTGGAACTTGAAAACCCAAATTCATCGGAATTAGAATACCAATCAAGCCCTAACAACTTATTGGGTTCATTGGATCCCTTATCTAAATCTAATGACAAATGAGAATCTCCGGTAACTAATTCAGGGACGTTAGATCTCCATTTTCTAAGTGGCATGCAAGCAGATGCTAGTGCTCTAGTGACCTCAGTGCGAATAAACATAACCTCATTTACATCATCAGCTCCAGTCAACAGATCGTCGACGTAGAAGTCGTGCTTGATGACGTCAGCAATCTTATCTCTCCTACCTGAGAAAGAATCACCTCCAGAATACGAAGGGGTATGGATACCATTATTTTGATAATCTATCCCTAATTGCTTAAGGCAACGCGTGGCAAGAAATGGTGCACTAGCCGTGCCATATGTGACGGTGTTCAACTTATAAACCTTGACAGGATCGCATACATTATCACGCCACAGAACCTGTTGCAGGTACCTATCAGATGGGTGGACGTATATACATCTATACATTTTCGCGACGTCAGCTGACAAGACAAACTTATGTTGTCGAAACCGAAGAAGTATAGATATAAGATCGTCCTGCACTGTGGGACCCACCATCTGCACATCATTAAAGGACACTCCTGATGACGTAGCACAACTTGCATTAAAGACTACCCGGAGCTTGGTAGTAGTGCTACATTCACGAAGTACCCCGTGGTGTGGTATGTAGTATCCATTGGGCCTGTCACTATCCTTAGTTTCGGTCATATGTCCTAACGTCTCATATTCAGACATGAAGTCGCGATATAACTTACCGAACTCAGGCTTAGACTTCAGTCTGCGTTCTAGAGAATATAGGCACTTAGAAGCCCTTTGAAAAGATTCTCCTAAAATAGAAGGGTTTTGTTTACAAGGAATACGAACACAAAAATGACCATCCTCTAATCGGGTCGTATTCTTAACAAAATGTTCCTCGCATAACTTCTCCTCAGGTAAATAATGTGAGGATTTTGAGGTAATCTCTTCCAGATTCCAGAATTTTACCAAGTCCGTGTGAATTTTATTTAACTCACGGTTATTAGTGGAATCGATTTGAGTGAAATTACATAAAATATCGTTCGATATTACTTTACCATTATTGTAGATAACAGGGCCTGAAACAATCCAGCCTAACAATGTTTCACACAACACTGGTTTACCTACGCCTAGTCTAAGTCTCTGTGAACCAACCAAATCCCAGAAGAGATCAGCACCTATTAGGACATCTACTTCTGAAGGCTTATAAAATGTGGGGTCAGCTAAACAGATATTATCTGGAATATTCAAGTCTAAAATGTCGACTTCGCGACAGGGCACAACAGTCGTTAATGATGGCAAAACGAAACAATAAAACTTGGCAGTATAATTATTATTTAATGACGTCATTTTTACATGACACGTTTTACCTACGCGAGAACTAACGTTATTTATGCCATAGACTGAACCATTTATTTGACTAGTATTTAAGTTAAGCCGTCTACATAATCGTTCCGTAATAAAACACGATGTGCTACCGCTATCAAGCAGGGCTCGCACAATATGCTCACGATCATCCTGATCACATAACTTGATAAGAGCGGTGGACAATAACACGCCGCGTTGTTTACGCTCACCACAAGACGAACTCAGATCCGCAGATAACGTAAAATTATTTGCACTCGCATCAGTGCTAGCCACGGCGTCTGTGCGTGATGACGTTGGTATGTTATGAGACGAGCTATTTTGTAAGTTGTTGTCATTACTCATAGAATTCGTAGTACCTTTATTTTCCGACGAATGTATCAATACGTTATGCCGGCGCTTGCATATCTTGCATCCCGGCTTTTTGCATCGGTTAGCAAAGTGACCTGCACGAAAACAATTATAGCACACTTTATAATTAGGTATTAATTTAACTCGAGCGTCTACACTTAGTGACAGAAATTGTGAACAACTACTAAGAACATGATCACCGTTACAGTGCGGACATAACCTGTTTAATTCAGTAGTGGAATTATCAGTACCTCGTGATGCAACCATAGACTTCACCTTGTTAGAATTAGAACTAGACCTAGCGGGAGTGGAATTATTACTATTACGTGTCATTTCCAATGTTTCTAACAATTCAGCGCGAGAGCGAATGAATTGAATGAATGCATTAAATGTTATCGTGCTATCTTTATCGATATGAGCTTTATACTGCTCCCATTCACGATACGTTACCTGATCTAGTTTCCTAGTCACGATGTAAATTAATAAAGTGTCCCAATATTTGATAGGCTCACCTAATGCTTCTAACGCACGGAGATTTTTATTTAATTGGTCGATTAAACCTTTCAACGCAACACAGGACTCCTTTCCAATACTATTTAAGTTAAACAAGGATGAAACATGATTTTGAACTAACAATCGTTTATTATCGAAACGATCACAAACAAGCTTCCAAGCTATATCGTAATTACTTGCAGAAAACTCAAATGCTTGAATTACAACAGCAGCAGATCCCTCCAGAGAGGCTCGCAAATAATGGAATTTGTTTATTTGATCGATTTCATCATTGCTGTGAATGAGGCTGGTAAAAGTATCACGAAACTCCAACCAATTATTATAACTCCCATTAAACTTAGGTAGCTGTATGGTGGGCAACTTAACAGGCTTACGTTGACTGATACGAGTACACTTGTCGCTAGTCATTGACTCATTATCACTGTTGTACTTACATAACAACTCCTGCGACCTAGACAGTGCTTTGTAGTATAGTGACTCAAACTCAGCACGCTCAGAAAATTGACTTTTGACATCCTCTACCAGACATTCTAATCGCAACTGTACCTCATCGTACTGCTCGTACAAAGCCTCGATCCTTCCCATTCGTAACTGCAATTCCTTGACCTCACAACTGGTAAACTCCTTGTCACTGCATGTATCAAGGAAATTAATGAATGCAGTTAAGCGTCCCTTGTAGCTTCCTCGCTTTTTAACTAGTTCTCTTTCTTCGGACATACTGGGAATCGAGTGTTATCAACCTGGAATTTTATATAATAACAACTTAGGTGTGATTTATACAAATTGATAACTTAATTGAAGTACGATAGCTACTATGGTTAACAATTTAAATTAGCAATGTAAATAATGTAAATAGTCACTACTTAATGATGTACGCTACTCTGTAAATAATGTAAATACAATTTCTATTGAATACAAAGAAATTCATCAAACCTAAATACTTAATGACGTACCGTCGGAATTTAAAGGCAATACACTAAATAACTTATTAAAATGACTAGTACGGTTTAATTTAACTAAACAAAG
The DNA here is from genome assembly GCA_949629135.1 of Eremobia ochroleuca. NCBI lineage: Eukaryota > Metazoa > Arthropoda > Insecta > Lepidoptera > Noctuidae > Eremobia > Eremobia ochroleuca. The sequence goes on along the minus strand of OX451409.1, from coordinate 10,122,734 downwards.
ACAAAATAAGTCTTGTAATCTATTCAACACCAACAATATTAACAACACCTACCTACCTATGTACTAATTACTTTTTTAAAAACTATGAATATTTCACTGAAATGCAGTTATACAATTATAAATGTAGCAAAATATCTACTGTACCTTTAACTCTAATAATAAAAGTACATATAATTGTATTTGCAACTAATAAATAAAGAAAATTATAAGGAACTATTCACATGGCAAATAGGTAAAGGTACGTTACACATATATTCAGGTAAAACACTAACCTTATTAATAAGAATCCTTAAATACTACCTGAACGAGTGTTGGGTGATGATATTCAACGTTAAATATACTTAACACCGTAAATGAGCTTGATTTCCTTTGTCCAAAATCACGTTGCCGGCTTATAACCTCCACGGCAAACTCCACGATAATTATCATTTATTTGTCCACTGATTTTTAGCAAATCCACTGATTTATTACCAATCCGGCTCGTAATGGACCAAAATGTGCGGGAATTTTAGGGACTCTTCAAGGAAACTCCAAAATGCTAACTTCTAGTCAATTGTGTATTGTCTCAGATACGAACAAAGATGAAGTGGGATGAACATGACATGCAAATACAGAGATCCTTATTAACTACTTAAATACTAATTACACGCACTGTTGATGTGCTCATTAGAATCGAGCAGGCGTTGGGCTCGAACAATAAGGCTTAAAATCGTCCGCTATATACAACGTGTAACGTTAAATCCGCAAAACCTCAGACACCTCAACTGATTTTTAATTCAATTGACCTATTTCAGAGAGAAAATAAGTCATTAAAAAATTTTTAAAGGTTTTATGTGCTGTTTTAGTTACACTGGCCACTCTGATCGTTTCTTGCGTCTGCGACGACGCTTTATCTAGGGAGGAGTCGCCACCGGGCCGCTGCGCCGCGCTGACATTGGCTGGCTTGACCTATTAATAAATAGACACGGCCATTTTTAAAAAAAAAATTCATTAAAAACGTTGGTTTTTAATGAATTTTTTTTTGAAAAATGTGACATTTATTAAAAAGTGGTTCAATCGATTGTTCTCGTTACTCTGATCAAACTATTTTCAGGTTTTGCGCATTTAACATGGTTATAGGCGGATTATGGTTCCCTATGATACGAGTGAAAACACGACTCATGATTAATTGTAACGTGTGTGTTTCAAGTAAAAACATTTGAAATGCACCACCGACTAGCATTAATAAAATTTCATCGCGAATTACAATGAAAAATTAACAAAAAGTTTAACGCTCGATTAGCCAGTGTTATCTCTCCGTTGTGCACTCACCCTTACAACAGAGTTTTGTGCCGTTCGCGAGTTACTCGTGCGTCAAAAAACCGCGCGATTATCGCTATCTTTACATTCAACACATAGCCTTACATTAGCTAACTGTTACAGCGGCTCATTATGCGATAAATAATAACGATTAATATTCAAAGGCGGCCATGTTGCGTATCGCGGTAGCATCGCCCCGCCCACTTTTGATATTAGAATTAATTTAATTCGCAAGAAACGACGCCTTAACGGACTCGCAGCACGAACACCGCCACTCGATCTCCGTGCTAATGAATTGTAACCTTTATATTCTAGGCATTAAAAGTACACCTTTGTATCAATTTAAAATTGACGCATTGTACGGTAATTGAACATACGACCGATCATCGCCTTATTAAACGAGTAAATAGAAATTAATAATTGGTAGTTTTTCTACAAAGGTTCTTCTAGTTTTAAATTAAATATGTCCGCCCCCTCGATACCATAAAAGCTGAGCTAAGTGACGACCTGACATTTAATTCGCAAAAAATACGAATGAATCGAAAAGTGATTAGCATTAATTTTATTTATAGGTTTATCGGGCCAGTTTAGTTGTATTTGGTCATAAATGTCATAATCGTAAAATTTAAATGTCCAATAAAAGTCATTCTAATCGAAAATCAGTTTCCAAGTATAATTTTATTTTGTTCATAAACATTTAATATTGAAATTTGGCCCGTTTAAAACTAGGGTGGCCAAAACTTATGGAACAGAAACACACAAGCAAAAAAAATTCTAGACGTGTTTTTAAATGAAAAGCGGCTTGAAGCGAATGCTTTAAGCAACCGTGTGTGATAGCATCTTTCCTGACCGGCCATGGTATCTGTCTGTTTAAAACATAAAAGTATGTATGTAATTATTATGTAAATGTTTGAACTAAAAGAACATTAAACGATATTTATCACCAATTTTTTCGTGGTGTTCTGTCAAAATTCTCCTAATAATGCGTTTAAAAAGAAATAATGGATACAGAAGTAATTTTGCATAATTACGTGTTATAAATCAGAGGTTACCTTCATGCACATTAAAACTAATATTAAAAACGTGTAACGACTTGAACAAATCTAGAAAACAAAAATCGCAGCTCAAACATATATTTTTTTTTTCTATCTGAGCTGTCGAAACATCTGAAATATTATATCTAAATACCAGAACATATAAAGGCTGAGATAGCAAAAAAACATGGCAAGCCTCTTATCACACGAGAAGCTTTGGAGCTCAGCTTAGAGACACGAGAAAAAACCGAGATTATATCCGAGATAAAATCACGGATTTTAAAGTCATTGTTGAAAAACAAACGCCATTTATGTAACTCTTGAGTAAGCGAGATAAACAATCTTTGTTTTAAGATGCTCAAGTGAGTTCAAGTTTCGTTGCTTTTTATATTGACTTTGGCTTTCTTATCGTGCTTTAGCCTCTGCACTCTTTAAGGCTGGTAATAATTCAGTTATTTAATTACTAAAATATCTTTAAATGTCAGTTTTTGTGCCGATTATCAACATCTTTTTTTTTTTTTTTCTGTCAATATTTTTTCAAATCAAAATCAGTTTATTTTTTGTAAAGACAGTCGTATCTATATTTTAGCCTATCTGACATCTGAAACGTTTCCATGACGAAGCGATTTCGCCTGCGTTATAAAGCGTGTCAGTCTATGAACCATTAAGCTTGGGATCTATTCCAATCCACAATCTTGTTTTTACGCAGCTTTTAAAATACCTTACACGAAATATGAATCCAAGTTTAGACAAGAATCGAATGGTTTAACTTATTATTGTTATTGGAAATAATCTTACAGCCGTGCGATTCTGTAACCATCTCACATTGAAAGCTTGGGCGAAGTGAGCGTGGAGTGAGCTGTCATTCGTTAGGGATTAACACTATTAAGTGCTCACTTCACTTATGATTTCACGGTGAGATTTTTACAGAATCGACGTGCAGATCTAATATATTTTCGCGTTAACGTTTCTTGACAGGAAAATATGTAATAGGTCCTAATAAGGGGTATCTTCGTGAACGAGCCGTAGCAGAAGCTACGCTTAGAAATAATGTATAGAATTAAAGGGATCAGTAGTACACAATTACTAAGATGCTTTTAGCTTATCCCGTGTCATTTAGACACTAGTTTTCTGCACTTCTGTCTTAAAACTGGTATGCAAATTAGGCACCCTTTTCTCTAATTTGATTACCTAAATTTCAAAACAAACATAGATGGAACTGTGGAAATGTACAAATTATTTCATCGCCAATGCTCTCAAAACGGCGAAGGAAAACATCGCTAGGAAACGAACGACATGTCCTAGAACCAAAAATTCTAAGACGTCTGACATCTACCGACCCGACACGTGGTGGATTACGTTCCACTCTCTCTCACAGAGAGGAGGCCTGTGTCCCAACAGTGGGAACCTTATGGGCTGATTATGCTGATGGATAGAACAGATATCATCATCATCTTTATAAAATATTTTCAGCCATTGTCGAGATCGAATAAAATCGATAATATTGTGTGCTTAAAATTCCATATTTATTGAAAACTGACTGCGAGCTGCGTAACAATAAAAGTGAAAGTATAAATCGCTGAGTGTAAACAGTTCAATTTATTGAATTAAATACATACTATTGAATGAAATTCTTTTCGGTAATTTGTCGTTCAACTGTTTATTTCGCAGCCAGTTTTCACTGTCAAGTTATTTCTTATTATTGGTAACGTTAATTCCTTATTTTAATAAACAAAGATTACTTGACAAAGTGATAAGTAATGCGACAGCGAAATTAATTTAAAGCGTACAAAATAATATTATGACAGCTTTTTTCGGCGCTTTTGACAGTTAGTGAAACACCTTTTGTATCGACTGTACTTTTGGTTGTATTTTTTTCCTAAAGCCTCTTTCAAATCACCCTCACGATAATGGCGTCGACTTCAAAATCGTGACATAAATAGCTACATGTCTATGTCCATTGCTATTTTGGAATCAATATGGTTTTTTGCGACCCATACTTTTGATCGTCCAATTCTAGAACGTGTGAGAGGTTTTTATGAATTCATCAAAAATTCAAGAAGTTTTGATGAATTTTTATTTTTTGATCGTCCAATTCTAGAGCTGCTGTGCGATTCTGTAACCATCTAACCGTGAAAACTTGGGTGAAGTGAGCGTGGAGTGAGTCGTCAATAGTGTCAATCCCTAGCATCAGCATGACTCACAGCTCACTCTAAGCTCACTTCACATTGTTATCACGCTGAGATTTTTCCAGAATCGACCGGCACGACAGGTTTTTATGAATTAATCAAAAATTCAAGAAGTTTTTTTGAAACATTGACACATTTATTTGCTACCTTTTACCATTAAATATGTAGCAGAATACATGTACCAGTACTGCGGTATTTATTTTTCAAATATCGCAGCATTATGATGAGATAGCCGTTTTGGCCTCGCACAGATCTTTGTTTTGGTTGTTTTTAACGTTACTTTGTTAGTTTCAAATGCTCCTTGTTTACTATTTCTGTTTCCGTGTGCGTGTCCCAAACAAAATATTTTTCTTTCTTTCAATAACTAACAAATTGTTTACTATTTGTTTCAGGTACGTATCTAACAAGCAAACAAACATGCAACATAATTGTAAGTAGTATGACCACAGGTCCGGCTATAGAGAGACATGTACCGACTAATGTGTCCGCATTGCGATGCCCCTCGCGTCCACTCGACGTGACGTTTTCTCGCCCACAGAGGGCGTTTGTGTGCAATCTCGACTATGTAATCAAATTGCTAATGCTGGGCGCAGTTTTTGTAGGCGTCGGAGTTTCTTTCTCACATCTTGTTTTACAGGATATGACATGTTCTAGTGCTTGAGATGGTCGTTAGAATTTGAGTGTTTTCTATTTCTTGGCATTTTTGCGACGCCCACGCTTTCGAGGCGTGTTTTACATGCTATTTTCTTGTTATGTCTTGTTTTATAACGTAATTGCTATAAAACTTGTGGTAATATGTTATGTTCCGTTAGAGAATGGGAAAACCCGTTGGAAACTACGTTATAAAGATACAATAGTTACTTATTTTGTATTTACGATGCACGGGACTCAGCTAGTAAATAAATAAAATAAATAAAACATCACCAGTGAAAGGCTAGGCAGAAGTGTACCTATAGTGCAACCACAAATCGCCGTAATGTTTAAGTCCCATCTAATAGAGGGGAAGCCTATTAGCAGCTAGGCACAAATCTAGACTCCGGGCTGCTCCTGGGAAATTCCAGATGGAATCACCCAATAACGCTTTGCCCCGCCCAGGAATCGAACCCAGGACTTCAAACCCAAAGCATTGTATTTCAATTAAACCATTTATAGGCACTTTTGAACTGTTAAGAAGTCGGTCAGTTAGAAAATATGAAGTTAGTTGCCCGTTCCAAAGCGTAGTATGTACCTATGGAGAGGAACGGGCTAGAAACTCCAAGGGCACTCTTTTAAATAATATTTTTACAAAAATATTAGTTACATCATTAATGTTGAATTTTTAATTATAAATGAGAAAAATGTAACAAAGAAGACGTACGCGATAAAAGCTTCCAGAGTACAGCAAATAGTAATAAAACAATAATCAAAATATAAAATAATTAAAAATAAGCCGAGGCAGCTAAGTGATGACCATTTTTTCGTTTTTTTTCGTTTCCGAGTTGGAAAGTCCTCATGGATGTCCTCCACCCTGGGACGGGCTGAGGGATCTGTCAGACTCTTACTGACTAAAAACCACTCCGGTGTTCCATCTCTCACCTACGCCGGTGAACGTACGATTCTTCCACAACCCCCCGGCAACTAAGTGATGACTAGCCGCAACTGACGGCGCCTGTTCACGAACATGACGCATGGGTCAGCACTAGTCCGCTCAACCATTTTGAAGGGAGCTAAATGATCCAACATAAACGCCACCGTCAGCGAGACATTTGAATCCGCATGGCATACTATCAGCCGCCAGGGCACATTCAAGTAAAAAAAACCGGCCAAGCACGAGTCGAATTCGCGCACGAAGGGTTCCGTACCATTATCTACAAAAACGGCAAAAAAAATCATGTCTGTTGAATGGGAGCCCCCTTAAATATTTATTTTATTCTATTTTTTAGTATTTGTTGTTATAGCGGCAACAGAGATACATCCTCTGTGAACATTTCAACTGTCTAACTGTCACGGTTCATGAGATACAGCCTGGTGACAGGCGGACGGACGGACGGACAGCGGAGCGGGAGTAATAGGGTTCCTTTTTACCCTTTGGGTACGGAACCCTAATAAAAAAGGTAGCTCTATAGTACAGACGCCAGCAAATCAAGCAACCCGAAACTGTCAGATTTTCCCAATCAACTTTCAACCTTATGCTTTTGTGATGAAGTTGATTTATTAAAGAAATCTGACAGATTGTTGTAGCTTGATGTGCTGGCGTCTGTACATACAACCTCGTGCCCAGCAGTAGGGCTTGCGATCGCTAGAGCACGGAGATAATCTAATATTCATATCAAAAACATAGTTAAATACAGTGTGTTGTAATAAAATAAAAATATTAGAAAAAGGGTGGAAGGTTTACGTCAGACTTGAGGACATCAAAGAAAAACGCGGCTCTGAATAGATTACTAAAATGCAAATTGCTAGATAATGTCATAATGTCGTAGCTCGTAATACGTCGTTTCACATGACGCGGTCGCCACGATGTTTTATTTATATTGTGAGGGGAAACGGGCGAATTATGACATGACCCTTAGGAATGGAAGGATGTTTCCCAATAACGGCGTGTTGTTTCAAATATATTGAGTTGTTTGTACCGGGAACGAGATTGGAAAAAGTTTTTTTACAGTTTTTTGTGAGTGATAGAAGTGGCTGTTTTTTAAATCGATATCCAAACGTTTTTTTTTATAATATATTCAGATCGTACATGCTTCGAGACAAAAGTGTGGGCTTGTTAGATAAAACGTGTAATAAGCTGCCCTTTTAGGATTCCGTACCCAATTTCAAAGGGTGCCAACGGGACCCTATTACTAAGCCTCCGTTCTCTGTCCGTCCGTCCGTCCATCCGTCTGTCTGTCTGTCAGCAGAGTGTTTATCGCTATTGCCGCTATAACAACAAATAATAAAAATAAAATAAAGTTGAAAAGGGGGTCTCCATACAAAAAAAGTGGTGTTTTTTCGGCGTTTTTCCCTTCGTGTGCGAGTCCGAATTGCGCTTGACTGCTTTGTTTCTTTTCCCCACCTAATATTTAAAACCAGTCACTGCATTTCAAACGACACAATAATACCCTAACAAATTCAGAGTACTTTTAAAGTATTTAAAAAAAAAAATACTCCATAAACTCTGTGCACAACTGTGCCAACAGTGTTTAGTAGAAAAACAGACAAAATATTAGGTGTACATTAGCATGTCAAAGGACATGATTGACCGGACCGTCCCGAAACCCTCACCCACCTGGACACCCTAACGTAACACTTTTGTCGCTCAGATTACTTTCAAAATTAAGTTAAAAACCAATTTAGTTTCGTTCAGTAATTTTCCGGTAAAAATGTCCTCAGAAGGATCACGGCTCGCAAATTAAGATGTCTCGAACAGTAGTAATTTCTAAACGTCTATCATTTAACTAGAAAACAAAGCTAAGCGTCGGTTACCCAGCTTTCGCTTACAGACGCCGGCGGCGACAACTTCAAAGGGATCCCAACCGCACCCCCTCCCCTGTCGCGCGCCCGCCACCCCCTTTGCCCGAGGCGCGCTGTTGACGACCGCGTTTGTTCATTGCGGTGGCACTATGTATTTGGGAAACGGATCAGTGTGTGTTAACCTTAAACCCGAGCGTTGCTTGTGACAATTTACGTAATCACATTTTTTGGCAGGCTTTTTACATTTTGCCTCACGGTGCTATTGCTAGGCGGATTTTTTGCGTTATTTTTTATTAATCTCATGATATTTCGTGTTTCACGTTGTACTTGTATTCCTGGGAAATCTGGAAACTCGTTCGCAGTTTTATTTTTATCATACTTTGTAAACGGAGATAAAAAAATAGGTATCCTGTGTCTCTGGACTCAATCAAGTATATATAAAAATCTTTAAAAACAGTCAATAAGGCACATGTGCACACGAACGCAAAATTGTGACAAGACACACGAAATCGCTTAAAAATAAAGTGTGTTCGACCGAGAAAGAAAATACTGAGCTACCCTCCCCTTCAGGCACGTGTCCGTCACAGCTATGAATATTGATATGTCTCATTATTATAATAAGTTTGTATTCAATGAGAAATTTTAAAATTTTAAACAGTAATTTTCTTTTGCTGAAACATTTTCAAGAGGTAAACGTTTTGAATTTTGAATGTAGTTGAAAAATATTATCGATTAGTAGAAAAAAATTTGTTTAGTTAAGAACTTTTACTTTCCGCTAAATTAACGTTGAAATAAATTAAGTATTACCAATTAAAAGTTCTGTGCACAGGCAGATTTCTTGCAAAATCTGCACCATTTAAGTTTTGTCTTTCATAATTGATTAAGCTTTTATAATATTCAAATGCTCAAACTTACATATTGTATAAGTCCAATTACCACAATGTCTTAGCAAACACCACTCAATTAAGCTGTAATCTATGATAATTAATGCGACATATTGAATATCACGCGTTGTCCCACGCTGGGCGCCATAATTGCTGGTTACATCGTAATTGGGCGAACCGGTTAGAAGAATTCGATAATCGTCGCGTGCGGTAGTCCCTACCGTTAATGAGGCGAAACTTTTCACAATAAAATATATTTAAAATTCTTTTGTGAAAATTGAGGGTAGTCGAGAAGTTTTTCGTTATTTTTTTAAAGTTGTTGCTGAATGTGTAGTTACTAATTTATGAGAAATAAATTGTTTATTTTGGTCGTTATCTCCTCGTAATTACTTATAAATAACATTTAATTTGGAACATCTTGATTTATCTAATCGAATGTAAGCCCTTCCCGAGGCCAAATCTATGTAGACATAAGGCAAATTAAAATGAGAGGGTACAACAAATGACATGAAACCCTTTTAATTAATAAAATGGGGTAAAAATATGACAGTATAAAATAAATTACAAAATAGAACGCAAAATAAGGGTAGACAGAAATACGTGGCATATATGCTGACTGTTGCGTAGTGAATGAAGCGTAGATGGGAGATTGCATGGGATGGGTCCCGAAACCATAACCCCCATAGAAGGAACGCAGACGTAGACATTAATATTGCAAGTTGAATTCATACCTACTGAGTGATGGAAAATTCGAAACGGTAGAATAAGTTATCTTTTTTGGAGGATTCAACTCAGACTCTGTATGATGTTCAAGGATGTATTTCAAAAATCTATTTCAATTTTATTTATTACTAATCTTTATAATAATACTAGCTGTAAATACGCGCTTCGCTGGGTCATTTTTAATTTTATAGTTAATTTTTTTCATATATACTAAACATTTTTATTAATGATAATCACATATTTTTCGAAATCACATGTTTCAACCCCCGTATCTTCTACACCCTTATAGGTATCAACTTGCAACCACCATAGTGCACGATGGGAGCCTTGTACCTATTGCGACATACAAACACTGTGCGTCTGCGACGTGCAGCTTTAGCTGCAAAGTGAAATATAGGGACACACACCTCTACTTTACACACTATTTCACCTCAATTTATATATATATAGATACAATAACTATAAAGCTGAAGAGTGTGTTTTTTTAATTGAGAGGATCCCAAACTTTTTTTCTCGTAGACCACATTAAAAATTTTGCTGGTTCCGGTGGACATTTCTACCACATTCCCAAAACTCGACAAAAGATGTAAAGATTAGATGTAACGTAGACCCCCGTCGAGTCTCCCGTGTCCCCCTGGGGGTCCGCCTGGACCACTTGGTTAATGGTTTAATTGAACGCGCTAGTCTCTGGAACTCGGACTCTGGAGTCGGATTCAAAGAATATTTCTGCATTTGATAGCTCAATTCTTGGGGGTGCTTATAGGCTATTTAATATCGCGGTACAACTCTTAGAACCAGAGCAAAAAGAAAAAAGTCAGAAAACAAAGTAATAGGAGGCGACGCGGCGGGTCTGGCGCCGAAATTTTACGCGGACGAAATCGCGGGCAGAAGCTAGTTTATTTATGTATTTTACTAGTTTTTGTTAAATCATATGTACAGACGCCAGCACATCAAGCTACTACAATCTGTCAAATCTCTTTAATAAATTATCAGCTTTATCGCTAAAGAATAAGGTTCAAAATTGATTGGGAAAATTTGACAGTTTCGGGTAACTTGATGTGCTGGCGTCTGTACCTGTCCTTACTTTACGATCCCACAGTTAACCCTATCGCAAAACTACGTTAGGGTGCAGTAATGGTAGCAAAACGACGAAAAATCAATTTGTAAATAAAAATGAGGGTAGTTTGTAGTGTGCAACACTCGTACTTTATGTAGTTAATTAATAAGACCAAATTCAAACAAATCGTGAGTATTATTGATACACTCAATGCTTAGGGACGCGGATTTATGCTAGGGTTGCCCTTACTAGTCATACCGTTTTTAGAAATAGTTCGGTCGAATTATTTTTTGTTGCAATATTACCTACTCGGATATGAATAACTAACTTTTCAATAGTCCAATTTTTTCACCATATTTCTCAAAACGGCGAAGGAAAACATCGTAAGGAAACCGGCATGTCCTAGAACCAAACATTTGTAGACGGTGACATCTACAACCCGCACTGGGCCCGCGTGGTGGATTACGGCCCACTCCCTCTCACAGAGAGGAGGCCTGTGTCCCAGCGGTGGGAATATTACAGGCAGATTATGTTATTTTATTTATGAAGAAAGAAGATAATGAAAACTTACACAGGTACGTGAATAATCATGCACAGAGGCCAGCACGTCAATCTACTACAATCTGTCACATTTCTTTAGTAGATTTTCAGCTTTAGTGCTAAAGCATAAGGTTCAATGTTGATGGAGAAAATTTGACAGTTTCGATACCCGAAACTGTCATGCCACGGACGTGTACGCCAGCACACCAAGCTTGATGTGCTGGCGTCTGTATCTATGTACGTTTTCATTACAGTCTTTTTTTCTTCTATTTATGATTTCATCATTTGATTTTTAAGTAGCTAACTTATGTGTAATTTTTATTGACAATGAGAGACAACATCAATTATAAAATTGTTGAATTGAATTTTACGACATATAAGAAGGAAGAGATTTCTTATGAAATAAGCATCACCTTTGTACAGACGCCAGCACATCAAGCTACCCGTACCTGTCAAATTTTCCCAATCAACTTTGAACCTTATGCTTTAGCGATAAAGTGAATATCTATTAAAGAAATTTGACAGATTGTAGTAGCTTGATGTTCTGGCGTCTGTACCTATTTTTCTGTTCTGTTTTTTCTTGTCTGTTTAAATGGTAAAATAAATTAAATAAATAAATTCAAACGTTAAACCATGTTTAACCAAACAAATATATACCATTTATCTTGTCAGATTCATAGCCTCACACACCTCCATAAAAACGTATTCATATTAACAAAAATATCGTTTAAAATTCCGTTCGTAAAACCAAAAGACAAAGTCAACAACAGAACAAATAAATAAAAATTCAAAATTCCGGTCACGCACAGCCCTGTGGAGTGGAGCGCCTAGGTTCGATCCCCATTGTGTGATTCTCCACTTGTTTTTTAATACGAGGGTAGTTTCTATTATTCCCTATTGTGCCCACTTGGTGTTTTCGTTCCATGACATCCACTTGGCCATTGTGTGATTTCATGGGGATCGCTGGCTCGTGGATGGGACATGGGACTTTTCGGTTTATTAATTCGTCATTTTTGAGGGTCAAGTGATTATGATATGGTAGTTTTGTTGTTGGATTTGTTTATGGCAGTTATTATAGTAGTAATGCTGTGGTCTGTTTTTAAGATGAATTATTTATTTAGTACATCCCACTGCTTGGCCCACAGGCCTCCTCTCTCTTCGCAGGCTATTTTTTCATTTTTTTTCTCTCTTTAAGAAAGAGTAGGACGTGATACACCAAGCGGGTCAGGTTGGTGAATGTCACGTCTTCGAATTTTTGGTTCTAGGATATGCCGGTTTCCTCACGATGGTTTCCTTCACCGTTTTGTAAGTAGCGTTGATGAAATTATTGACACAAAGTAAAGCGCCTTGACTGGATTTGAAACTACGACCTACAACTCGTAAGTCGGGACGTTAAGCACTGCGCCACAACTGTTCTTGAATTAAGATTTATTTATTATTACGTAATACAGTAGAGCGTCGATTATCCGAACGTTGCTCAACCGAACCTCCGCTTATCCGAACTACTACGCCCGCCCGACTCACGCGTGCCTCTCCCGCCTCCCGCGCTACAGTGCGCGCGGCAGTCACTTGTCACGACTTGTCGATTTGTTATGTAAATGTAAATAATTATGGTTTTCATTAAATTGTACGTAAATATGTATGGCTAATCAATATACATATAGGTAGTTCGATTATCCGAAAATACCGATTATCCGAACACCCATGTCCCCCAATTAGTTCGGATAATCGACGCTCTACTGTAGTTTCATTTTGCTAGATGCTGATATCACGAATGCATTCCTGGAACGTCGCCTTATCAGTCATAGATATACGAGTCAATTACCGCGAACTCTGTAAATAATCTATCATAGTGATACGTGCTTTCTCATAAAATCTAATAAGACACCGACGTCTTGACCCCACACTATCTAAAGAACCAATATCTCGCACCAACACCTATGTTTTGTATAAACAATCTTACGTCACAAACGAAACAAGACCCTAAAACTTGCTTTCTAAAGTATCTTTTTGAGTTTCTCAGTTTCCCCCCAGATTCTTTACTTTATTTATCAAGTAAGGATAGGAAAGGCTCTGAGATCTGACCCCTGGTCGACTTCCGTCAATGTCGCCATTACTCCACCCTCATTTCCGTTCCAAATCCGGAATTTTTGGCCCATTAGGCTTTTTGGGACAACAACGTTATTGGTTCCTTAAATATTTGAACAGATCTCATTGGTACTGTTGAGTTCGAGTTGACATTATTTTCTCGTTTCAGAGAATAAATTTGTGGTACATTTTGTTACAAAATTGTAAAATAATCATTTAGATTTTCTCGTATTTTTCCCTGTTGTGTTTGACCTAATTATTACGAAATCAAAAAACGCACAGCACACGTCCTCCCCGGGCGCATCGCAAGCTTCAAGTGAGACGCATTTTTAATTAAACGCCACCGGAAGCCGCCATGTTTCCGCGCATCCGTACCCGCCATCTTGCGGCACCCGTTTGACAAATTGGAACGCCAGAGTGACGCGCAATTTTCCCGCCTATTGTTCGCTTTTTACCGCGCAACAAAATGAAAAGTCGCGTTCCATTTCTATTTTTTTTTTTCTCGAAAAGTGCAACGGTCCAGCAATGTAGTGCGGTTTATTTTTGTATTTCTGTGGGTGTTCGTTTCCCGCTATTGACTTTTATTTGAATTTTGATAGTGCGTGGCTGGATTGGGACTGGGAATTACACGTGAAAAGGTTAGACGGACGTGATTTTTGAAAACAAAATAATGTCACACTTTTCATTTATGCCGCTTTCGTCTAGCACTGCTTCCTAGTTGTGTCCTTCGTTAGACCCTTGAAATATACCACTTATTGTACCAAACTACTGAAGAAATTCTGTTTTCCAGAGCACTTGCAAAACAAATTAGGTAAATTCCCAAAACTAACGTACACACTCGCAAGTCTTTTAAACAGCAATACTGACACGACAATACGGCACAATAAACAACCAGTTTCGCGGCCACCCATTACCGAACCATAAACAATTTAGGAGGAAATTTAAAAGAGCAATATGTGAAAAGTTTACAAATCGTTATTCGACTAGCGTTGGACAGTGGGCTAGGAACAATTCTAACTAGTTACCGTTTATATGCCCCGCCTCATTAAAGCCAGCGGCGAGATCAAAGGCGTCCGAAATACGCCTGCCGCAGACCTACTCCTCTCATAGAATCGGAATTTTTCATATTATACTTTCTTTGATGACAGACATTGCGCGGTGAAAGAATTAATTTGATGAAAATTAGATGCTCAAATACATTAGGATTCGTCTGAATACTTATGTTGGTAATTTGTGAACTGTGAGAATAATTCGAAATTATATGAAATTAAGAATAACAAATACAAGCACTTAAATGCAACAGTTGAAACATTTACAGAAAAAAACTCTTCTATTATAAGGTTTTTAGAAATCATTCAGACATTTAGAAATCATTCAGACCACCAAAATAAGGACAATAGTAAACAAAAATATATAAGAAAAACACGTTAGATACAAGAAAAATAATCGGCTAACAAATATACACTAATGTAATATTTTAGGTCAAAATAAAATCACTTTATTCAGTGTTTTTTTTTTTTTTGCTTGGATATCTTTGGTCAGACGTACTGAGCGCTGTGTTAAAATTTGTCCAACTATTTTAATGGGACTCTGTATTAATCCAACAGTTTCGTCTATACAGTTTTTAACTAAAGAAAATGAGACTGCAATTTCAACGGAAATAAACAATATATTCTAAATATTTTGGTGTTGCGTCAACAAGCCATAGGAATGGCACAAAAATGAAACTGTCCAGTGGAAAAACAATGTTACGTATCTAAAAAAATTGGTCCAATTTCAAGCAATTGCTGCGTAGCGGAATAGAAAATATGAGTGATACAGTCCATCCCTTTTTACACGAAAAATATATTGCGTATATTCATTTCATGATTGCTATTTTCAGCTGCGTGTGCGGTGCTTAGTATTTAATTATTGCAAAGTTTTCACATAGTTTCATAAGTCCTGATCATCATCATCTTCCTGCAAGGGTCGACACAGCATATCTACTTTTTCCATACATGTCTATCAGTCATCACCTCAGTGTACTCTTCGTTTTCGTTTTAAGCTGCCCCGTTGATCCCGTGTTCGCAAGCGCGACTACTGAGCACTGGGTCCTGGGCTCGACTTGATTCGGTTTATATTTCTAGTAACAGCCCGGAGTTTGGAAGTTGGCGGTTTGAAACTCCCGTGCCTCGGAAAGCACGTTAAGCCATTGTTCCTGCGCCTGATCTCTCCGGCCGCTTCGCATGGCCGTCCCATCGAACTAATGAGAGTGAGGGAGTGCACCTGGCTCTGCGCACACACTTGTACAGTATAATTTCTCCCGCGTAGATAGCTAGTCTCAGCTGAGAATGGCTGGCATGACCGAAATTTGGTCTGTTATTATTATTATTTTATACTCTTCGTTTTCAAGCAATAGGTATCTGGTTTTACACTCAAACATCTCAAACTTCTTGCTTCTAGATCAAAAAGATAAATTTAATTATTTCAATGCCCACTTGCAATGGTTTTCGTCAAGCATCTTTTCTAATAGTCCCGTGTCTATCAGCTTCCTAAGTCAAATCCGCCAGAAAACAGTATGGTCGTGAAAGAAGAGATTTATACCGGTGTCGACGCGCGCTCAGCTCGTGTTTTATTATCATATCGCCATTTTGGGAAGAGCTGTGTGCTCGGAATTCTATGTATCGATGGACTTTCCATTTCTAATGCAAAAGTTTATCGGGACCTGTTGTATTAATAGTTTGTGATTGTTTCGTGCTAAATTGAGCGGGTAAAACCTGGAAGAGGTTGGCACATAACCAAGGGGATTAGGATGATGGTGGTGATGAAATTGGGCGGGCGGGATTAAATTAAAGGATCAACTTTTATCCAAAATTCGAAATCAAACATCTACGAGTATTGAAATAACCCCTACTATATTATCTTCTATTGTTTTAGTTACATCACAAATATGTAGATAGATATACGCTTTATCTAATGATGTTCCCAAACCTTATAAAACTGAATCAATCTATTTCCCAAATGTATTAACAGACAAAAATTAATTTCCCTTATCGATGCAATAAAAACATTTTCTATTCGACGAATTTATGATCACCATGTTACTATTAACTTGTACGACCATAAATTCCCGAGTACTGTCATATACGATAATATATTATGCACCGACAATGTTAATGCTATATCAGGGATTGATTGGACCTAATTGGGTCGTTACGTTGAAGAATAATGACCAATTAGTAAATTAAGCGGGCGGTTGAGGTCGAAACAACAAGGTTACAATGATTTTAATTTATTCGGGAGAATTGGTAGGTTAGAATGTTGTGGGCTGAGATGTGGTCCTTGAGGAACACCCATGTTTTGTGTGTTTTTGAAGAAAGTTGTTTTAATAAGAAACTGACGGCACTAAAGAAGACTGTTCTTTGCTTAAAATGTTGTTCTAAGGGATGTAAAATGGCTGACATAAATGAAAAGTTGTATAATATTTCTTAAAGTCAACACTCTCAAATGAATTCTATGGATCTTTCTGCATCAAAACCTTATATAGCAATCAAGTACTTATTACTAATAAAAACACTTCAATCTCTTTACTGTGGGCACCATCATCTATAAAATTAATCTTCAGCAGTTACTAAAAGAAGCGGCTGGTTCCCGTTTTATGATGCGCCTATAAAACGAAGAGGTCGTAATCTTGTCTCGTCTTGAACGAGACTTTGTTCTCCAGAATGATTTTACTTTCAACTTTTGCTAACTGGGTCGAATTGCTCAATTTTTTGTAATTTAATACCCATAAATCGATTCTGTTTGGAAAGCAACTGACAATTAATTCTATGTACCATATTCTCGATTAGTCTCTAAGATATCTTGACTGATCTTATCATTATTTTAATTAGCAGAATTTTAAAGTTCCTATAATTTAAAAAATACATTATCAAAGCTAGTATTGTCGTCATAAAACTGTTTAATATCCCCAGGGCATTTCTTAGTAATTTAGTGGAATGGATCAAAACTAATACCGATGGGTTCTGTTCACACATTTTATTTTTACAAATGGTTTCAGCATCATTTACTTGTATATCATTCGTTGAAACACATTCCATGCCGCGTAGCGGTGGCCCATCAATTTCATAGTTTGACATTTTTATGCATATTTAAAAATTTGCTTTGAAGAGCAACGCTCTAGATTTATGTTAGATATGGGACATAGAGACACAGCGTTCTTCCAATTGATATACGCCACCGTTCAGTTCATAAATAATATTAGTTTATTTAAAAACTCACAATAAAAGAAAAAGACAAAGTTGGATGTCAACCTCTTTTGACCGATAATTTGATTTTTAAATTAAAAACTCGGAATCGTAAAAAAAACTTAAGTTCATTACCTATAAGAGGAGTAATAACTCACTCTGTTTCGACGGAAACCAGCTCTTTTTAATTTATTTCCACTGCCTCGACCATGAATTATATTTAAATATTAAACTATGTACAATAGGCACTTCAGTTTTATTATATTGCGATGTTTCTTGAATTTTAAGTAGATCTTTATAAGTTTTGGTCGCCTTGCCCTAGTGATAACAAGCATGTCTTTGAAATGCTTTTGTTAACTTTGATGGCGATTTTATTGGTTTGTAGCCTGTAAATTAATATATTCTTAACTCATATTATATTTCTCTTATTTTTTTTTTACATTTTCCAAGTATCTATATAAATGTCGATCATACTCGCAAGCATAATCAGCCTATATTTCCCACTGGTGGGACACAGGCCTCCTCTCTGTGAGAAAGAGGGGGCCGTAATCCACCACGGCCTAGTGCGGGTTAGTAGATATCACCTCTTCAATTTTTTTAGTTCTAGGACATGCCGGTTTCCTCACAGTGTTTTCCTTCGCCGTTTTGAGAGCATTGGTGATGAAATAATTTATACAAAGTAAAGCGCCTGCCACTTGGCCACCATTGGTAACCTAACGAACATGTCAAATTGATTATTTTAAGATTAGTCTTCCTGTTGATTCTAAACGTTTTGTTTGATCTTCAAGAAGACTGTGTCTCCAACAAAGTTCTGTATATCAGTGATTTAGTATGGACGCGACACAATTTGGCAATGTTGAGTGAATAGCTTATTTTTGCTCTTTCTAATAATCACATTTATTTGAAAGTTATTGTGGGCGGAGCGGTGGAAATTGTGATTTATTCAAATATATTCTCTTTGTGAGTTTTTTCTGTGGCGGCCATTAAAGTTGATACATCACCGGCTATCGGATGGACGAGAATGTGTCTGGCTCGATTGAATGAAATTTAGAATACATGACTATTTGTCGTCTGTCTTTCTTAATGCATTAGTAAGCTTTTCAACTCAACACTTCACTCACGTATAATTACAATTAGGGATAAATGTCAAATACATATAATATAATACCTACTTACCGCCTGGGGTTCGTTATAATTTTCGTCATTATTATTAGTTCAATCTTCTGAGAAAAGGCTAGGCACATTGATTTGATTGTAATATTTCTGGTTTTTAGAAACCTTCATACATAACAAGGTCGGTCATTAGAGATCTAGAATCCGACATATTACACTGGAATATCCTACATATTCTATCAACCTATTCAGCACTGTCGTCATCGTATAGCTGCCTGCCTATCAGCGTAAAAATAGTTACATCAAAGATTGGGTGCATAGCTTGCCATGTTAACTCAAAAGCTACTGTTACACAGTTCAAGCAATTCAACTTCTCAAAGAACAATGTCATGATATGACCATGCCATATTAGCTACTTCTGGCCCCAAGAAATCTGAGTCAGACCGCTTACCTGACCCTTTGTTCCCTATATGGCGGACAGGGTCTAGTTACAACGCACTTCTCAAAACCATGTTTAACTTAATCATGATAGATTTAAGTGATATACTCAAGTTGGGTGACGCATTAGCTATAAATCCGATTTCTCGTAAACAATATTGGAACAATAGGGCATGAATGTATGTCGTATGGATTGAGGCAAAAGCCGAACGAGTCCATGAAATGTTTCAAACGTTTCTTTTGTTACTATTATTATTATCCTTGGACATTTTATTAAAAAAAATATACCCAGGATAAATATATATACACACATAACCAGGATAAATCACAATCACTTGACAATAATGAAATACTGATAATGATTGCTGCAACTTTTGAGAAGAAATACTCGTAGTGAATGAACATTTATGTAGTTATCACGTTGATTATAAAAGGGTATAATTTAGACGGCCACCAAAAATATTTTTAAGACTCTAAGCCTAGGCACCAAAATGGATTAACGGTCACCAAAATGGATCAACGGTCACCAAATTCTATCCAACTCAAAGATTAATATTAATAAAAATTTTTTGGGCACCCCGACACGGACAGGTTAGGTTCGAAGGGGATGACGGGGGCTCAAGTGAGCGAGCGGAGCGAGCGAACGAGCCCCCGTCATCCACTTCGTGTTAGGTTCCTTTAAACCCTGCAGACAGAAATAGGAGCCCCGCGAAGCGGGGCTCCGTCGACATAAGTAGCACAATATATAATATTTAGTCTAAAGTGTATTTTTGAGGCGTCCATATATTTTTATGACAGACAATAATAGGAAAAAATGGATTTATTTCATAAACGTTATTTGGTGACCATTAATCCATTTTGGTAACCGTTTAGAATTTTTTTGGTTGCGAAATAGGTACTTTTTTGGGTGGTGTTTAAACATAAGCCATTATAAAATCTGTTAAAACTAACTTTTCCTTCCTCGGTCATGTGTTACTTGGGGTCGGTCCGCGCCATATGTTTTCCTCGTCCTTTTTCCTCTACCATACATTCATCCCTCACACAGTCCATCCATCTTTCTAACCTAACCATTGTTTCATTAAAATTCATTGTTGATATAAGAAGAATTTCCGTTACTAAAACGAGTATAGGTGCAGACGCCAGCACATCAAGCTACTACAATTTGTCAAATGAATAGATTTCAACTTTATCGCTAGAGCATTAGGTTCAATGTTGATTGGGAAAATTTGACAGTTTCGGGTAGCTTGATATGCTAGCGTCTGTACAAGGAGTAGTAAAAAGTGAAGCTGATATAAAGTTTTGTTTTGGTCTGTGTTAGCAGCGTCAGCGAGTGTTCCAGCGTACCTAGTCAAGTTTCTGACGAAGTCCTCAGATTTCGAGCGCTTGCTACCATTGGCTACAGTGGACTAAGTCGAATGTGTGAAGGCATCGTTTCTATTTCCTCGGTGACCATAAGAACATTAGATAAAGCATTTATTCATTGCACACAAAACACATAGCACAACACACAAAAGCACAATTAAATGATTACAAATTAAATGAATGTATATTAAAACAAGGTTTCTTCTTTCTTTCTTTCTATCAAAAAACAGAATAATTTTACTGATTTGGAGTATGCTTGTAACTATTTATGAATGTTCGTAAATTTTGTACGGTTAGGGGGCCTTCATTACGTCTTCAAAGTATCGTATGCATTGTTATATATTTTTGAAAGATTCCTTCCCTTATATGTGTCCCAAGTTCCAATCTATTATTTTTCTTATACTTCAATAACTTATTGTGCTTCTACAAAGCAAAAAATCACGTCGTTATTTTTACCCAGTCAACCGAGAAATTAGTGTAGATGACGTGTGTTACGTACAGAAGATCCTTATTCAAGTCCTAGGGAATAGACGCTTCGTTGTTCTTGTGGATCGACGGTAAGATCTACCCTAGGACTTTTAGTGAAAACTCATTCCGTCAATTTGATCGGAGGGGTAATTGCGCAAGACACTATCAGCAGCATTGGCTTTCTTTTTGACATTTCAATAACATTAATTATGTTATTTAGGTTGTTGAGCAGATACATTTTTCAAACATAATGAAGCAATGGATTACAGTATCCTTTAGATTGTGATTGATATTGCAGTGTTACGCAATTAGAGTGCGGGTCAATTTTCAGTTTAATGAGAGACCTTGGTTTTGGTTTAAAACTAAAAAAAAAAAGCTTTAGTTACCCGCAAATGGAAGACAGTCGATAATAAATACGCCATGATAGAAATGAAGAAAGATGTTACGTTTCAATTTTAAATTACGTTGAAATCCAAATCGTTATTTATTTTACTAACGAGGAACCACTAGTAAGCGAATCGTGTTTACGCTATACAATACGAACGTGACGCAATTTGTAACACCCTGGAGTGGGGGGAGGGGGGAGACTTCAAAGGGCTTGCCGACAAAGCGCTAAATAAGATGAATAAAAAAATATACACAGAAACGACAATGGACAGGGAAATCGGGCCTTTACGAATTTTTCCCGTTTTTCTTTTAGTTTTGGCGAAATTGCGTTTGGTGCAGAGCTTGCGTTTCGATTCTTTTGTCGTTGATTTAACGTTTTTCGGGGAAAAGTTAGGCTTTGTTATTGAACCACGTGCTTTGTTAGATGCTGGTACAACTTTATGAAAAGAGGTTTTGTTTACAAGATATGCCTTTATGTTTGACATTTAGCTTTTGATGTTTGAATATTTTACCATCAAACGTAAGGACTAAACTATATTGGAAAACTGAGCTTTAGGAGTTCTAGAGGAAATATTTTCAACCTTTATGGTATCACTGTTACATTGAAGTACAGACGCCAGAACATCAAGCAACGCAAAACTGTTAAAGTTTCCCAATCAACTTTGAACCTAATGCTTTAGCGATAAAGTTGAAATCTATTAAAGAAATTTGACAGATTGTAATAGCTTGATGTGATGGCGTCTGTACAAAGTGACCCTTATCTTTTGTTTTTCTTTCCTATTATCCTGATTCCCTTACTAGTCCACTGCAATATGTCCATTACTGTTCCCTGTCTTTACATATTTGCATTAAATTACATACAACGTGTAACGTTAAATGCGCAAAAACTCAGACACCCCAACTGATTTTTAATTCAATTGACCTATTTCAGTGAGAAAATAAATCACTAAACCAATTTTAGAGGTTTTATGTGCTGTTTTAGTTTTACTGGCAATTCTTATCGTTTCTTGCGTCTGCGACGACGCTCTATCAAAGGAGGAGTCGTCACCGGGCCGCTGCGCCGCGCTGACATTGGCTTGCTTGACTTATTAATAAATAGACACGGCAACGTTTTTAATGAATTTTTTTTTGACAAATCTGACCTATATTAAAAAGTGGTTCAATGGATTCTGCTCGTTATTCTGATCAAACTATTTTCAGGTTTTGCGCATTTAACGTTACACGTTGTATAATCAGCCTATCCTTTTATATTTTCCCACTGCTGGGACACATGCCTCTTCATGAGAGGAAGTGTGACTTAATGTACCAAATGGGCCTAGTGCGGGTTGGTAGATGTCACATGTCTTCGAATTTTTAGTTCTAGGATTTCCTCACGACGTTTCCCTTCACCGTTTTGAGAGCAGCGGTGATGAAATAATTTACACAATGTTAAACACCTGTCAGGGTTCGAACCTGCGGTAGTCCTCAATAATTACTTAATTAAGTATCGTATAACGTTATCAACGTGATTATAAAAAAAATATTTTGTTTAAGAACCTTCTGTTTACATCATTAGTGTTATCTTTTAATTCGGTAATTATCAAAGGTCCGTAATGGAGGAAGCAAAAGTAAATTAAAGTTCCATGTTTAGATCATAATCGTGGTATATTATGATTTATCTGATTTTTTTTATCGAATCGCTACTAATGGGACACACATCGTTTAACAGAAAATTATGATGAATTGAGATTCTGACTAAGGTTCTGCTTTGCTATTTTATTTTAAAACCCTACAAAATACTAATTGATTATTACATGATTAATTTGACTGGACTAAACTGAAATGTATCTTTTGTCCTTGTCTTACCGAAATAGAAAGAAAAAGATGCACTGAACTTAAATTTAGTTTAGTTTGATAATAAGGGAATCGGCACCAATGTATCATTTTTGCAGACTTCACCATTATCATCTACGAGGTCTAAAATGTCCATAGTGAATAGGACATGAGCCTTCCTCAAGAGCTTTTTTTTGTAACGTCTTCGCAGCCTTTCTGGTGTGGTTCTTCAATAGCCCCCTGAGTCCCTGAGGTCATTATAATAGACAAATATTATCGTATGTCATAAAGTCCTGATCTGATATACATTTGTAATAACCGGACGTACTTCCTAAAACACATTACTAGTTTTTCGTTTAAAAATCGGCGCTGGTACACCTGATTTAGTCAAACAATGAGAATTCAAATCTTGTATAATCACAGGACTTAAGACCATCTCCCATTTTCTCCGGTATTAAGGACAACCGGTCTCCGACATCTTGAGGTATAAATATGGCGGACTCAGGAAGATAGAATTTCTATGATATTGTCCAACACAATTCCCATGATATTGTTCCACACAATTTCCACTCCTGCACATAAGTACGTCGGCGTCGTGAGTATTGTGACTCAACACAACACTATAGACGAGCATGTATTCAATAACATCGACATGCGCGAGAGTGCCACTCCAAGTTACAGCGGGTGGATTACCTGTTATCGCTTGTTATCAGTTAATCCAAGGCACCAACAGGCTCATTACACCTGCATTAGGTACCTGTGCGGTGCTAATGTGTTGTGATAAGAGTTTGAAACCTTTTTGATTTTGAAATTCTCTTTTATTTGAATGGAGATTTTTGTTGACCAATCATTCTCGTAAGTCATAGCATCTGCAGCTTTCATTGAGATTTCAATCGTCGTCTAAAACTGAATTCGGCTTTTGGAAATTGTGTGATCTTTACACACATCCTTCCATTTGCCATTAGGCTTTTCCAGAAACCGATAAAACTTAATACACATAGATATCTCAAATGACCAGTACCGTGCTGTGTCCCATATTCACATCACCCTTATCAATAAAATAAAACCAATAAACTATTTGTGTCTATGGTTCGAACATATTGAAACTTAGGGCAAGATTCACAAACTGTACTTTAATTTGATAAGAAGAGTAAACGTTTCATACGACTGTCAACTCTATCTTTCAGCTTTTAATGATCATATTCGTTAAAGCGAATGTGAGGAAGCGTTTCATACGAATACGTACTTTAAACTTAAAGAAATATAGTTCATTTTCGAATGAGATGCTTATGTTAGCAAACTCAAAATGCGGTCTGTGAATTGCTTGCCATTAATATTATCTATCATTATTATCTATTCATCAAGTCCACCATATGTTTTATTGGTCTGCTATGCTAATTTTGGATTTATAAAGTATTATTTATCGATTCAAGCCTTTTGTTCAACAGGGTGTTCCAATTTGAAACGAGATTCCTCTAGTACAAACGCCAACACATCAAGCTACCGGAAACTGTCAAATTTTCCCAATCCACTTTCAACCTTATACTCAAGCGATAAAGTTGAAAATCTGAAAATATTTGACAGATTGTAGGAGATTGATGTGCTGGCGTCTGTACATTTTGCTCTCAAACTATTAACTTTGCCCGCGAATTCGTCTGCGTGTATTCTGTATTTCATGATATTTTAATAAGTAGGATCCAGGATCCAGGATGAAGGTTCCAGGCTATCTATCTATCAAAATTCGCCAAGAACGGCTCAGTGATTTAGGAGTGAAAAAATTGACAGACCGACAGAAATAATTACTTTCGCATTTATAGTATTACTAGCCCGCGATTTCGTCTGATGAGGTGATCCAGGACGAAAACTAGCCTGTGTCCTTATCCAGGTCTCAGGTTACCTATCTGTCAATTTTAATAACGATCCGATCAGCCGTTTTTGCGTGAAAGCGTAACAAACTCACTTTCGCATTTATAATATTTGTTAGGACATTAGTATTTGAGTATCTATGCTCTGGGTAAGGCACTTCTTAGGTAGGGAATGTATAACTGCAGGTAGGGGTACCATATCTCAGGATTTTTAGACTCTTTTCTGGATTACGGCCGGATTTTTGATGAAAAATTAAAAAAAAATAACGTTCCCCCCTTATCTCCGAAGTTTGCATAGAGAAAAATCTCAAATTATGCTATGTGATAGAAGTTTATGTAAAGATTACAGAAAAAATAAAACGATGTCTCTAAACAGCAAATTAAAAAAAAAAAAATATTTTTGAAAAAATTAGAACTGTTGTTACTAAGATTAACTTGTACGAGTAGACACCGTATAATAATATGTGGAGACTGGAATGTAGACCTACTAAAGGATACTAAACAAACTAGGGATTTAATATCAATATTAGATAACTTTAACTTGTTGTCACATATAAAAGTGCCCACTAGGAAAAAAAGCTGTCTAGATCAAATAGCCAGTAATATCTCGATCAGAGACAGTAAAAGTAACATACATCATTTAGCACTCTCAGATCATGATACTGGGCAGTCATTAGTTTTCTTTCTTGACAAGCCTGATCACCCGACAGAGATTAAAAAATTCTTCTATGAAGTGAAAAGAGATTACAACAAAAATAACATAAAAAAGTTTATTGATTGTATATCGGCTTTAAGTTTTAATGAAGTATATGAAGAAACAGACTGTGAGATTGCTTTTAACATATTTCATGACTTATTTATTCTATTTTACAAATTATGCTTCCCAGAAATAATAATTAAAAAGTACAATAAACCAATAAAAAATAAATGGATCAGTAAAGGCATAAAACTATCATGCATAAAAAAGAGAACCTTATACTATAATTACCAACACAATGCCCTAAGCAAATCATATCATAAAAGAAGATACCAAACCTATTCTAAAATACTAAAAAAATGCATATCACATTCACAGTTGATTAATAACAAAAACTATATAAATAATTCTAAAAATAAATGTAAGGCAACATGGTTTATTATTAAAAATAATATAAATAATGACGAAAATTGTAAAAATGAAATCAAGGAATTAATAATAAACAATGAAACAATTTCTTATCCTAATGACATATGCAATCAATTCAACAATTATTTTATAGAACTGACCCAAAAAAACACTAGCAATAATAATAACATAAATGATAACATTGACATTACTATTAACCCAAACAGTATTTTTCTGACACCGGTAATAAAACAGGACATAGTAAAAATTATTAACTCTTTGAATGATACTAACGCAACAGGATATGACGAGATTACTACAAAAATTATAAAATTGAGCAAAAACATAATTGCATCGCCTTTAGCTTATATAATTAATCTATCATTTGAAACAGGAATATTCCCAACTAGATTAAAACAATCCATAGTTAAACCGATATTCAAAAAAGGTAAAACTACGGACGTGGGCAATTACAGGCCCATTACATTGATACCTATCATATCAAAGATTTTTGAAAAAGCTATGAACGAAAAATTAATCATTTTCTTAAATAAAAATAATATACTTGCAGATAATCAGTTTGGTTTTAGGAAAAATAGTTCGACCTCACTTGCTTGTTTTACCTTAGTTAAACTTATAACTGAGGCTCTCAATAACCGAATGTCTGTACAATCAATATTTTTAGATATGAGCAAGGCATTTGATTTTGTCCAACACAGTCGCTTACTTTGCAAAATGGAGAAATACGGCATAAGAGGCAAGGCACATGACTGGTTTAAAAGTTATTTATCATGTCGACAGCAAAAGACAGTAATATCAAGAATTGACAACAATATAAAAAGAGAATATTGTTCAGAAGTTAAAATAAATAGTTGTGGTGTTCCACAGGGGAGCGTATTAGGGCCTCCATTATTTATTATATATATTAATGATCTTTGCAAGAACCTAAAACAAGATTGTACACTATTTGCTGATGACACTACTCTAACCATAAAATCTTCGAATAGAAATGAACTAGAAATTGACACAAACACCGAACTATTATGTGCTATAAAATGGCTGGAATGTAATAATTTGCAGGTTAACATTGAAAAAACTAAGTTAGTACACTTTCAAACAAATAATTCCGTGATAAAACCTGCCAATATACAATACTCTAATACAATATTGGAACCAGTACAATCAACTTTATTCTTAGGAATCGTTATCGATGAAAAATTAAATTGGAAAGAGCACGTGAAAAGAGTCTGTACACGACTGGACAAATTTGTATTTGCTCTTCGGAAACTGAGACGCATAGCCAATACAGAAACAGCTCTTAATGCATATCACGGATATGTATCATCAGTGCTACGCTACGGACTAGTGATATGGGGTAACTCAGTAGACGTAAACAGAGTCTTCCTTGCACAAAAAAAATGTGTAAGAGCGGTTTATGGAGCTGATTATTTGGAACATTGCAAACCTTTATTTAAATCGTTAAAAATTCTTCCACTTCCTTGTCTATACATTTATGAAGTTTGTTTATTCGTAAAGAAATATTCTCACTTGTTCCCATTATATGAGCACGTTTCCAAAAGAGTACAGAACAAAAATCCAAACGAATTAATGGTACCTAGACAGAGACTACATTTATACAGCAGAAATTCCTATTGCATGGCAATCAAAATTTTTAATAATTTACCTGCATACATCAGAGTGTTGCCTACTAATAAATTCAAGAAAAGTATTTTTGTTTGGCTTTTGGATAATTGTTTCTATTCAGTTAATGAATTTTTAAATCGAAAATAAGTAATAAATATTGACATTGTATTAGTAATTTATAATGACATTGTAGTAGTAATAAATATTGACATTGTATTAGCAATAAATATTGACATTGTATTATTAATAAATATTGACATTGTTGTAGTAATAAATATTGACATTGCAGTAATAATAAATATTGACATTGTATTAGTAATCAATTTTGACATATTATGAATATTTTTTGACATTATTATAGAATTGTTCAATAATCTTATTATTATTATTATTTTTTTGCATAATATATCATTATATAAAATAGTTAACATTGAAATCATTAGTCATTTTTAATTATGTCTGCAAAAAAATACGTGGTCCATAAAGTTACTCATATTCATTTAAAACTGCCACTATTATTATTATTTTTTTTTTTTATTTTTTTTTAATTTTACTTAATATTGCGTGAACTATAATTGTGTGAATTTGCAAATTAATTAATTAGATACTCATTTAATATTTCTACACCGGCGAAGGTAGTATATGTGATTCCGTCTAATATTAAGATCTTCATATACCATGTACTCAGAAATAAACGATTCTATTCTATTCTATTCTATTCTATAAAAAATATATATCGCACCTATGCAAAAACGTGACTTATTCAATTTGGAAGGGTTGTAAATTTTAAACGTTTATATTATTTTATTACAATATTGTGAAATGTTCCCTTTAACTTTAATATGAAGTTCAAAGTTGTAGTTTAAATATTACGTCAGTTAATTTCTTTAGTCAAGAAAAACTATACATTATAATAGGATGTCGAATTTTCAAACGCTTCTCCTGAAATATTAGATCGTTTGCATAAGTGACGTTTTTGCACCGTAGGTGCGATATAATGACAGACAGTACAGAACCCGCAGTGCGTGAGTCCGACTCGCTCCTGACCGGTGTTTTTATTTTTTACAACATGTTTTTGCTATTGTTTCTTTGATCATATCATAAATTCAAGACAACAAAACAAAAGCAGGAGACTGTACAAGCATTTCAGTCTTTACATTATTCCATAAAATTGCAAATTAATTACAAGCATAATTTATAATCATCCTATATTGTTCCCACTGCTGGGACACAAACCTGTGGCTGTAATGTAACCTACCACGCTGCCCCAGTGCGGTTTCGTAGACGTCACATGACTTCGAATTTTTGGTTCTAGGACATGCCGGTTTCCTCACGATGTTTCCCTTCACCGTTTTGAGAGCGGTGATGATAAAATTATTTATTTACACTAAGGGCTTGTCCGAGTTCGAACCCAAGAAATACTAGACACAAAGGCAAGAGATTTTACAAGTATTTCAATGTTTACATTATTCTACTATATGATATATTGCAAAATTAAACACAATCCCAATAATAATAAGTCTTAAAATCAAACAGCCCATGGCAATTAATAATACCCCCAAAAATAGCTTCCATTATTAATTAAACTAATACGCAAAACGTCACAGTGAGGAAACAACATAAATCTTTGCAATTATCAAATTCTCTGTGCCGTCCTCATCTGCATACACACACACAGACATTGCCGTCGTACGCACGCGCGTCGGCAAGATCAAAGAGAACGCGACCCCTTTGTAGGTGCCGCGGTCGCGTGCTGTCTTTTTCCCGGGGCCGGTAGGTGGCGCTAGGGTGCATGGGTGCGAGCGAGACAGCTATCAGCTGATTACAACGCTTACTACGTGAATATTTCACCTCGTTATCCAGTCTTGTTTGTGTTAGAAATAGTGTTGGGACTGGCTTTTATCGATATTCTTGTCGTTGATCTCGGGAGATGTGATTGATTGTTTCTATAGCAATGATTATTAATGACTAATTATACTAATATGATTATTATGTGGTTTTAGAATTTTGTTAGTGATTAAGATAATTTTTAAGGTTGTAGATGTTTTTATGTAACCTTGTGAATCGGATTATTTGATTTTCCCACATAAATTAAATTAGTACTTATTAGAATATTTTAAATTGATTGATGCTAATCGATGAAACCTCTTAACTGCGAAATCGTCGATCGATAAGTATTTTTAATGTGAACGTTAAAGATTACAGACGCTTATTTGGCACTTAAATATTCTCGATTATTTAAACAAGATTTCTAGATAAGTAAAATAAAAGTCACACATTAATTATGAATATTTCGTTTTTCTGCCTTATCTTCGTCAGAAACTTATAATGTAATCTAATAAGTAAATGCAAAAGCGTATTCTTTTTCAAAATTATGAGATATTACCTGTAAAAATAATGTTCTCTTTCTATCCCACCCCTTATCATCTAAAATAATAAACATAAAATAACACGTACTTTTCTTTATTCAACAGTTTATCGACAGCGGCATCGACCGTGTCCCATCACTACAGGTACAGCCCAGCTCCCGCGTAGGCAAGACGGGGATCTGCCGATATCGATACTAGTAATTAAAATAGACTTACTGCGTCTCAGTATGTATGCTACGCCATAGCTCGCTTATGGGAAAACTGACGTGGGAAACATTAGTATGACTCATGGTGGCTAGGTACTTCGGGTATCTAGGTGGCTTGTGAGACGGTAGCTAGATTAATTGGGGGTAGTGGTAAAGGCTAGAAAGTCGTTCTGTTAAAGTAGGGTAGGTATTTAGATTTGAATGTGGAGTTTTCCCTAGAGTTGATTAGTAAAGAATTGACTAGATCCCAGCCAGTAAGTAGCCTGTCTGTTGTTTTATCTATTTAATTCTAGGAACGTCTGAACTTTTAAGAGGTCACTTATTAATTATTACCTACTTAGAAGTTTCTTATTAGTGAATTGTAGGTAGGCTAGAAATAGCTTATATTTTATACAGGGTGGGTAGTAGGGACGTCGACGCGCACCCTGTTATCCATGGATTCTGAACCCCCCTGTTGAAAATTTTCGTAAGTTTTTAAAAAACAAAATCTTGCTGTTCCATACATTTCGGCCACGTAGGTTTTTTTGATAAACGACGAATGATTCGTCTAGAATTATGTGCTGAATAAATGGTTTTAGTTTGCGCGTGGATGTCCCTTTTTGTAATACTTTAGTTGCATGTAAGTTAGTATACGTTATACTCCATTTGAAATAGGATTATACATTTAAATAAACCTTTTTACAGTCCGTTCAACCGATTTTTAATTCTATTGCGTTGGTGGCATGAAAAATGGCAACTCTAGTTAACTCTTTCAGTCACGCTTTTACATTAACAATATTTTGAGCATTTATATTAGAGTTTTAGCATCATTTACAACTAAATAATCACAGAAAGTAGGAAAAAAAAATCTACGCATAAAGGCTCTCGAGGAATGAGGTGGTTAGTGACACTAACCACCATGACTATTGATACAAACAAAACTATGATGAATGATGTATATTATTTATTTAATGAACTTTCCACAGGCAAAACTAACATAAAAATTACTTCTTATGAAAAATATGCTTTTCCTTAGCGTAGACAAAGGGGCACTTTACATGTATTGCACTGCCATATAGTACGCACTGGAGATATTTTAGTGCTACATTTGCAGTATCTTCTCGAAGTACTTCTAACATGTTGATGGCGACTGCGTCTGAATTCTTTCAGTCAATGTGCATAGGTCCGGCCGTCCGGGTGTGAAGAGAATTGCAGTTCTTTATAAACCAAAAATGCATTGACAATACAACAATCAAGGAAGTGAAAAAATATCCTGTATTTTATTTTCTTGTGAAAACGTATAAAATAGATATATGATAATACAGTGAGTAAAAAACATTAAAGAAAAAAGCATACTTACCTGTTTCACAGTTCTTTTTAACAAGCACGCGAATAAAAGTACGTTACAGCAATATTTAATTCGACGCAAATGAACTGTCATTTATTGAAAATTCCGCCAATCGGTCCCATATTGTCAAGCATGGTTCGAACTTTCTTGATAATTCAAGCGATTGTCGTTATATGCCATGGATTTTAATTTAAAAATTCAGAAAGAGGTGTTAGTGACACTAACCACCATGACTGAAAGAGTTAACAGTTGGTATTGTAACCACTTTTTGCTTTTTTTAGTCACAATCGGTTGAACGGACTGTAAAAAAGGTTTATTTAAATGTCTAATCTTATTTCAAATGGAGTATCTATGTTGTGTTAAGAATTTTTATTCGTTTGTCTGGATGTATGTCTATATTTCGGATTCGCGCAAAAACAGCTGAACGGAATTAGTTGAAATTTATTATAGGTAATCCCGGTTGTACGTTCCCGTGGGGATATTTTCCGACATCCACGCGG
Source organism: Eremobia ochroleuca (assembly GCA_949629135.1). NCBI lineage: Eukaryota > Metazoa > Arthropoda > Insecta > Lepidoptera > Noctuidae > Eremobia > Eremobia ochroleuca. Next base: position 10,090,663 of record OX451409.1, on the reverse strand, counting down.
CCGAATCCGCGGGCAAATGCTAGTTTTCTATAAGCAAAATACTACCATCGAGTAGCCCAAAGAAAAAAACAACTAGGCAGAAATTCTTTATTTTTCAGACGGCTTGCTTGAGTCTTGTAGAGCCATCGTATACAGGGTGCAAGGACATCGACGGGCAAACTGTATCTAACCATGAAAATTTTTCGATTTTAAAAAAAAAACAACCGCTGTTTCATAGAAAAGTGCCAAAAACAGACAAAAAAAAGCGCCGCGTAGGTAAGTGGCTACCTACGCGGCCAAAATATATGAAACAGCAAATTTTTAGGGTTCCGTACCTCAAAAGGAAAAACGGAACCCTTATAAAATCACTTCGTTGTCTGTCTGTCTGTCTGACTGTCTGTCAAGATCCTTATTCTCTCAGGAATACCTGGAGTTATCAAGCAGAAATTAATATCAAATACTCTGTGCTCTGTGTGTGTGTGGGCTGTAATCCCTTGAAGCAGTGAAAGAATCAAACTTCTAAAACAACGCAATCAAAAGATACGGACGTTTACATTACGTTTATACCGCATATTTTGACACTCGCAAGGGAATCAAAACCTATAGGGTACTTCCCGTTGACCTAGAATTTGTGACTTCAAGCGACAGCTATGTAAACAGAACCCAGCATTGCATAAATATGTTAGCGGTCACGCCCTTCATACCTGGAGGCTTTTATTTAATTTTCATTTATTAATTTTTGCTTGAGTACCTACGTATAGTTTTTTATTGTATTTCTTGGTATATTGGCGTTGCTAGCTGACATATGGCAGATTTAGTGTCCTGTGTCTTGTAATGTTAATTGCTTTGCATACCTTGTATTGTATTCAGTCAAGTATTTTCTAACTGAACAGACAGCTGTGCTGCTGGGGAGTTTGTTGCGCCACTTCTTCTTCCCAGCGAAAGCACTAGGAAGTGGTGAAGGGCGGGCGTTTTGGGGGACTGTCTTTTGTAATTTTGACGTTCGAAAAGTGCTGATTCTCAGCCTAGTTTGAATAAATGACTTTTGATTTTGATTTTGATTTTGATTTAATTATGAAATTTGGCAAGAAGCAATGTCATGTAGCACAAGTAAAGGAAAAAAATCTTAAAACCATAAATTTGTAGTTATTAGTTTTATACCTACAAATTGTTACGGAACCCTCGGTGCACTAGTCCGATTCGCACTTGACCGTTTTTTTTTTTTTCAATCGACAAAAATTTCAACGTTTCAGAATAATGTACTGAATTCATGGAAACAGGTTTCGCGTCGATGATCCTGCTATCTGTATAGCGAAATAAAAAATAAAAAAAAATCTGGAATCAAGAATTGGAAAAAAATCTGGAATCTAAGCCTGCCGTGCTATTCTGTAACCATCTCACCGTGAAAATTTGAGTGAAGTGAGCATGGAGTGAGCTGTCATTAGGGATTAACACTATTGACACTGATCACTTCACTTATGATTTCACGGTGAGATTTTTACAGAATCGACCGGCAGTAGGTACTAATATAGAAACCTGCAATAATACAGCACAATTTTATCCAATAAACGTCTTCAATACTAACCAAGTTAGCAATTTACTTGAATGAATGAATGAATTGCACCGATCCCAGCATGGTAAAACCAGACTCGATTAATCGAATGATCCCCCAGAATCGCACTAGCTCCTGTAGCCTGTTCATGGTGTTACAGCGACCGTTGCATATCAAGGAATAGACCGGGGGCCTCGATAATGGTAGGGAAGACGTGCCCTTAGGATAGGGAAGGATTTAAGGGCCCACCGTAGTTAAGTCAGCAATTTACTTAATAAAAAATTAATAGAGAAAGAATATACAAAAAAAAAAATACCTGCGAATCGAAAAAGAAAACGTACTCGTTAAGACGGATAATTCCGTACAATCGTATAGAATAAAGAGAATACCGGTATTAACCAGTATTAACCCTGAAATGACAGGGCGCGGTCCGGGCGACCCCACGTTAATATTTTACAGGGAACTGACATCGTCAACCCGGGTCTGCGCATTACTTTTTCCTTTTGATGTTCGCTCATGTCTGAAGGCAATATAATTTTGTTTATTTCCATTTAAAATGGGTGGTTTTGGTTCGATTTGACGTTTCGCTTGTAATTTATTTTTTTGATTAATGGTGTTTACTGTGTAAGATTATTTTTCGAATTACGTGAAGGGAGTTTAGATTAAATATTTTTTTCATAATCATAATGATTTATTTGTCAGAATATGGTACATACATTATATTATGGTCTTAAGACTAGTCACTGACATTATTACATACTGCCAAGGGTACCATTTTAGGTAGGTAGGAATTTAGAGTTTATAAAAAAAATTGTACAATTTTCAAAATACTTGATTCTAGTGGTTATCTATATCTAACCGTCGAATCATAAAATTTTATTACAAATATAAACTGACTTAGATTACTAAAAGATAGCAAAATTCTTGCAAAATAAAAAAAAAAAAACCACAACTTTAAAATGTTTGCAGTGGTATTTAGAAAAACCAGAAAAAAAACCGTAGCTGATTTTAAATTGTATAGTTTTTACCTGTCACGCGTGATCGGTCTGATCAGGAGGACTGCCTATCGGCCTGTCGGTGACCGACGTGTGCCAGCATAATGATACCGTGCACATCACTAACTACCTGACAGGATGCCATCAACTTGTCATGCTCCTCGCATTATTTAGCCTTATGAGGGGTTGCTAATCATGATACAATTTAACTACAGGTTTCTTTTTGCCATGAACTTTGATCTTTTTGAAATGATGACATTTAATGAGGTTCAGGCTTTCTATGCAAAAATAAAGTTTATGTCACATGTTTAAGAGTAAAAAACTGAAAGGTAATAAGGCTTTGTGTTTTTAACTAGTTCCTGCCCGCGACTTCGTTCGCGTGAAAGAGTAACCCAAAAAAAACTCCCTTTTTCGACCTCATGAATTGTATTCAAAAGTGGTTTAAATTATAGCTTATTTTTATATTTTTAAATAATTCCAAATTGAGCATAGTTCTTGTTTTTTTGGATATGACAAGTTAAAGTCGTTATTTAATTCATTCAAGGTGAATTCGACATACTCGGAGATGCCTTGCGTTACCTAAAAAATCTCAACAGATAAAAGCAATACCATTTTTAACTTAAAATTTCCCGTTCTGTTCCAGTCGCTTATTAGATTTTACCAAAAATATTGTACAAAAAAATGATGTGCTATGAAATGCAAAAAGATTTTTTCAAATCCGACTTGTTCCAACAATTAGCGCGTTCAAAAAAAAAAATTGCTTTATTGTTTTTTTTTATAACGAAACATTTACCGCGGACTTGGTGGTCCCTTATTTACTACTTTTATTTGCTTACACTTTTCTTTTGTTGGGATTACAAATTAAAGTTCTCCTTGCTCGGACACCTTATAATCTAGTTTTACTATACTAACTTAAAACTATGTGAGTCCATCTTAGGTACATATATATGTATACATAATATACAACGTGTAACGTTAAACGCGCAAAACCTCAGACACCCCAACTGATTTTTAATTCAATTGATCTATTCCAGAGAGAAAATAAGTCATTAAAAAAATTGTAAAAGTTTTATGTACTGTTTTAGTTTTACTGGCTATTCTGATCGTTTCTTGCGTCTGCGACGACGCTTTATCGAGGGAGGACTCGTCACCGGGCCGCTGCGCCGCGCTGACATTGGCTTGTTTGACCCATTAATAAATAGACACGGCAACGTTTTTAATGAAGATTTTTTTAAAAATGTGACCTATATTAAAAAGTGGTTCAATTAATTCTGCTCGTTATTCTGATCGAACTACTTTCAGGTTTTGCGCATTTAACGTTACACGTTGTATATATTTATAATTTGTATAGAGATCGATACTACGTGAAAAATTCAACGGTAGAAATACACAAATTCACTTCAATCAATGCGAACAACATTGTGCATGCTACGGTTAATCCCGTGACAACGCTTTTACTCGCAGCCATTTCATAAAGTATTGTCTTTCGAAGGCATTATGAATTTCCTGAAAAATACTTAAAAGCATTACAACTTACGTTACACTCAGGTAAAAATACATTAAATACACTTTCAACCCCCAACGTGCCGGTGTAAGATCTAAAAGACCCCGCGGGTGGATTTTCGCTAAACAATGCATACATTTATATTTCCTTTGAAGTGGCACCGCGGGGCTCGCGTCATCCGCAGGGTTAACCAGCAAACTGTTTATTACACGTAGAAAATTGAATCCGAGATAACATAACGTTTTTACAACTTCTATACTGTTTTATGGACACATCATTAATTTTCTAGTCTGTTTTAAGTTACTGGCAATGATAGGTTTAGGTTTATTGTAGAAAATAATAGTCTCAATAGTGATTAAAAAGGCAACGTGAAAGCTTTTCTTCGCAGACCACTGTCTCATATACAGGGTGTAACGGAAAGGGGGTATCAACCCTGAAGGAGGTGAATGTGCTCATGAAACTCAACAACTTTCCCCAAAGAACATAGGTCGAAATATGAAAAAAAAAATTGGCCCTCCCTTACAAAAGTGACTACCAGCTGATTGATTTACTATGGGAGGGCCAAATTTTTTTTTCATATTTCGACCTATGTTCTTTGGGGAAAGTTGTTGAGTTTCATGAGCGCATTCACCTCCTTCAGGGTTGATACCCCCCTTCCGTTACACGCTGTATATACGTAATCGTTAAGAGTCAATCATAGGAAACTATACTTATTTAAGAAGGTGTATTTTTCATTTGTTTTCATCAAATAGCAATAAAATTGTCTTTCTAAAAGTCTCATCTCAATGTGATAAAAATGAAAATCACACCATAATCATTTTAAGTGGTTAAAGATTTTAAATGGCATAGTGTCTCTCAGTCCTCACTGAGTCACGCTAAGGAGCATAGGTTTATTATGGTGCCTGTTGATAAGCGAGCGACCAACCAGTTTACATAATTTTTAGATTCTGATCTTTGACCTCAACGCAACTTTTGAACGTGACTTTTCGGTACCCCACTTAGTGCTGCCAGAGGAAAAAAAATGTAGATATAGGCTAGTATAACTTCTCTTCATAAGATGAGTCTTCCAGTGATTTCAGAATCAGAGGGAAGGGATATTAAAATGATGTTCTTTTAATCACCAGCCGTGCGATTCTGTAACCATCTCACCGTGAAAGCTTGGTTGAAGTGAGCGTGGAGTGAGCTGTCATTCGCTAGGGATTAACACTATTAAGTGCTCACTTCACTTATGATTTCACGGTGAGATTTTTACAGAATCGCCGGTTGCTCTCTAATTGCGTAGCACACTATCAAGAACAATTTGAATCATTTTGAAGGATATTATTGCTAATCCATTGCTCTATACATAAATATGTATTTTCGAAAAATTTGTCTGCCCAACAACGTAAATAACGTAATGAATATTGTTGAACTGTCAAAATGATGTAGTATTAGTTAAATAGTATGACTGAACGCTGATCCCAACACCGGCAATAGGAATAGGAAAAAGCTGAGCGGATTGGTTGGTGATGACGATATCGACATAGTTATTAACAATCTAGATGGATTAGTGACCTCCAGTCTAGAAGGGCTGATCATTACTTCCTTTCATATTTTGTCAGTTTCCACTACAGTAGAAACTCGATTATCCGGCCCTCAATTAGGGCCCTTTTTCACGGCAAGATCGCGTTTTTTGCAGGTACGGTTTTTTGCAGGATCCCGTTTAGTAGTGTACGTGTTTAAATATATACATTCACACAAGCATCCCGTTTTCCGGATACTGCAAACGGGATGCTTGTGTGAATATGTATATTTAAACACGTACACCACTAAACGGGATCCTGCAAAAAACCGTACCTGCAAAAAACGGGATATTGCTATGGGAAAGGGCCCGAATTATACGGATTCGCGATTATCCGGACTGTCAACCACGACCAATAAGTGCATACATCGTATGTTGAAAAATGTGTCTCTTAATAATTTCTTAATACACATTCATTTTCGTTGATATGCATTTGTTGTTTTTATTAAACACATAACAATATGTATTTACTACATAAGCACAAAACCCACTTTTCTTCATACATTCAAGTATCCGGATTTTCGATTATCCGAATCCCCCAACGACAACAATTAGTCCGGTTAATCGAGTTTCTACTGTATTTGTCTTTTCCGGCATGCAATCACAAAGAAAGAATTGTCTATCTCTATTGCCAAAGAAACACTTGAAAGTACTAAGCCCATCCCAGGTTGACACGTCACAGATGTGCCTCAAAAATAATCACACAAATTACTATATCACAAAATCTATAAAAGCAACACTTAAAAATTCAACCCTCCCTCTGCCGGGGCCCAATCGACCCCCGGTACAAACGAGCCGACAACCCAGTATTAACCCTTTGACGTGTCGTGGGGTTTAATTGCACCATTTGCCGTGTTTATTAAACGGTGTCTCGGACAACACTATTTGTCATGTTAGGTTCTTCTCATGGCCTTATTCTGAATTCAAGTGAAGAAAAAAACTTGGTATTTTTTCTTCTGTTTTTGTGTTGTGGACATGGTAAATTATTATACGTTGTTGTATTGAATTGGGACTTGTGGCTAAGTAATAACAGCTGCACGTATCGATCGATCAGGTTAAGCTACGCTTGCCGCGGTTGGTCTGTGGATGGGTGACCATCTTTACATACCAATATCCCTCCGTGCCTCGGAAAGCACGTTAAGCCGTTGGTCCCGGCTGTCATTCGTGGATCTTTGACAGTCGTTACGGGTCGTCAGAAGTCCGAAAGTCTGACAACCAGTTTAACCAAGGGGTTTCGTATTACCCAGTACCTAACTGGGTTTCGGAGGTCAGATAGGCAGTTGCTCCATGTAAAATACTGGTATTCAGCTGCGTCCTGTTAGACTGGATGCCGACCCTAACATAGTTGGGAAAAGGCTAGGCAGATGATAATGTATTGAATTGTGATGATATCACGAGTTTTAAATAATTTGACTTATGGGGTTCAAAGTTTAGTTTAGATATTGCCAATAGCTAAATTAAACTAGCAATTGCAATCGTTTGTCACGGTTGAGTAGAATCAATTTTTTTTTTCATACACAAAGTACGTTTAATTTTAAGATAAAAAAGTTACAACTTTAGAAATTCAACTTCGGTCTTTTCTGCTACAAGTTCAAAATTAAACGATTTTAAATCTTGTAACATCTATGACATAACTTGTCATAATTTCCTACACTTTATAACCCCTTTCTCCTCAACAATAAACGAGACCGGTCAATAACATATTAATATTCTAATTCCTAACCTATGCCCCTAGCGCTAATTATCCGGTAATTCCGGAATACCGTCAGTTGTCACTAATTTGACGACTCTTTTCATAATCATACGTGTTCTGATTAGAGCGGTTAACCCCCCACTGCATCGGTATTGACCACTCTGTTATTATATCTAATAGCCGCTTAGGGCTTTGCTGTATTGCTTGAACATATTGTAATTTGTACGTTCATCAGCCATTGTTTTTGTATTCAGTTTCATAGAAATAGTTTGTTTGAAGTTTTGTAATAATGATAGTGAGAGATTATTTTTCTTTGTTTGATTGCTTAATTATTTATAAAGTTGCATGAAAGGTCGCTTTGGTTTCATGGAAACATTTTTCATGAAAAGGTTTAACTGAGGAAAGAATAATTAACGACGATGTGCGATCATTTCTGAGCCAAATTTAATAAAAATGCTCATCGTAGTATAGGTTTTTGCTTAAATATCGATTAAGATGTTGTTGACTTTGTCATCATCTGCCTAGCCTTTTCCCAACTATGTTGGGGTCGGCTTCCAGTCTAACCGGATGCAGCTGAATACCAGTATTTTACATGGAGCGACTGCCTATCTGACCTCCACAACCCAGTTACTGGGTAATACGATACCCCTTGGTAAGACTGGTTGTCAGACTTTCGGGCTACTGACGACCCGTAACGACAGTCAAAGATCCACGAATGACAGCCGGGACCAACGGCTTAGCGTGTTTTCCGAGGCACAGAGGGGTCTTGGTGTGTGAAGATGGTCACATATCCACGACGGACCAACTGCGTCAAGCTTAACTTAACCTGATCGATCCGTGCGGCTGTTAGTACTTAGCCAAAAACCCCTTAATTATTCAATTTCACACATTTTAAAATAATGCACTCCATTCCAATTCATTCAAAGATCCGTCTACACCTCTTCGTTGTGAATAAACCATTATCTTGTAACTCAAGTCATCACAAACAAGGCGTTTATCGCTTAGCGTCCGAAATTAGCGCCCACAACGGAAATACTCGGCATATCTCGTCATTTAAACAGAGACGGAACATACGCGAATCTTGAAAGTGCGAGTGAGACAGCGAAAATGTAACCACAGTTTTTCCTTCAGATTTTTAAAACATTCCAGTTTGGTTGCTTTCGATATGGTCGGGTGATTGGTTATCTTGTGAAATCACTGCATAATTTCACTGATAATAGCATTATTAAGTAATTTTGTAGACACCTGGGCAGTTTTTGAGGAAAATCACGTTATTTAATATGGTTTATGACATTTATTTCTCAAAAATAATAAAATTCACTTATCGTGAGAAATACAAGTTAATCATAATATTCGATACACAAACTTATGAAGTGCGGTAGGTACCTACTTACACGTAAATAAAGTAGTAAGTGGTAGATGCGCAAATATTTTTCTTACAATGCTGTGGGTAATAAGAAAAAGTTAGTGTGCCATCACATACGAGTATCGTTTCTTGATAGCAAGTCAATACAACCATTACACGTTGTTAATAGTAGCAAGCTGACAATATTTTTAATTTGTTAATGTTTCAAAATTATAATATAGTTTAGTGCCTAAATGTTTTTTTATGTATTTAAATCACTACATAGTATAAAACAAAGTCGCTTCCCTGTCTGTCTGTCCCTATACAGCGTGTAACAGAAGGGGAGTATCAACCCTGAAGTCGAAATATCAAAAAAAAAATTTGGCCCTCCCTTAGAAAACAGACTACCAGCTGATTGATTTACTATGGGAGGACCAAATTTTTTTTTCATATTTCGACCTATGTTCTTTGGGGAAAGTTGTTGAGTTTCATGAGCACATTCACCTCCTTCAGGGTTGATACCCCCCTTTTGTTACACGCTGTATATGCTTAGATCTTTAAAACTGCGCAACGGATTTTGATGCGGTTTTTTTTAATAGATAGAGAGATTCAAGAGGAAGGTTTATATGTATAATACATGCATAATATAGTAGAGAAACACTGGTAATTTTAGAGGTTTCTAATGTAATGTCGTAAATAATGGCTCTAAAATTATCAGTGTTTCTCCATTGCACACGTGCGAAGCCGGGGCGGGTCGCTAGTAAGTAATAATTAAATGCAGTAGAAGCAAATGAATAAATCAAGTAAATAATACTGACTTTATAAATAGGTGATTGATTTAAAATCGAGAGAAATCTTTCAAGATGTGTTGCTTTAAGTTTCTTTTGTATAGAGTAAAGAACTGGATCTCTTTAATGTCATTAGGCAATTTATTATAATAACACTGCTCCTTCATATAATATGTTTTCCTTCCGTAGTTAGTACGCGGTGATTGTTTTTTCGTCTAGTGATACGTTTTTGTGTTTGTCCTTTTTTGTAAACGTTATTTTAGAGTGTATATCTTTATTTAACAGCCCGTGTGTGTTATATTTATAAATTGATACTTAAAGTAAATCATTTATCTAAAATGGATATTTGGCAATATGACATTGCTATCATAGAAAGCTTGAAGTTGAGATAGGTCTGATTAGTTCTTATAAAAGAAATATCCTAGATCTATGTTTCTAGTAAATCTCTGTATTTCTATTGAGATCTAAATTAATTGCCTGTATCATTTGCATGAACTGCTTATTATTAGACAATCCGCGAGTTGACTAATTTTTTTTTATTATTTAAATTGAAGCTTTTTTAACTCACTAATAGCTTGGTATAAACAGTTTTTTTAATATTTTTAAAAATCGGAAAGAGATAAGCGTTCAAAACTCTCAATTAGACAGAGAGGGAAATACTGAATTGTGACGTCATAGTTCAGTATCGCCATATAAATTACATGCAAAACTTCGTTTTGCGAGTAAGAGATAGATAAAAAGTTTCTATAAGTTATAAGTTTTTTATTTTTCGACCCATTTTAAATTTGATTTCGAATTCTATTATTGTATTACATGTGTGGATATATTATCTACTAGAATATATAGTATTCAATATCATGCAACTACCCAATTGCACGTTGCTAAGACTTTTGTTTCCATTCAGCAACAGTACACAATAAAACAACCCTAACGGGAATAACAAAAAATACGATTAACGTGGAGACAATCGTTAAAGCCGATTTAATTTTAAACCTCTCACCTCCCTTCAAATTTCTACTTTATACCTTTCTACTTAAAGTTCATAATAAATTTGAAATTGCGTGTCATCCCTGGATTCTGATGCACGCAGATCGAAATGTTTTACAAAGTGAAAGCTTGCAGCAAGAGATAAACAAAATACGAATGTGGCACTGTGACCTGTCACCGACATTATTGCCGTTCCGAACCGTTCCGGATCGTGCCGAACCGTGCCGTGCCGTATATGTCGTTTTGCAGGACGCGGCGCGCGAGGGTTAGATGAGAATCTTTGGAATATTAGTACTGCCGGTCGATTCTGTAAAAACCTGCGTGGAGTGAGCTGTCAGTGTCATCCCATTGATGCTAGGGATTGACTAAGCAAACATTTACAATCATAATCGAGATTTTAATAATAAGTTTTTGTGCTAATTCTATTGATAATCACTACATAGTATAAAACAAAGTCGCTTCCCTGTCTGTCTGTCCCTATAGGTATATGCTTAGATCTTTAAAACTCCGCAACGGATTTTGATGCGGTTTTTTTTTAATAGATAGAGTGATTCAAGGGGAAGGTTTATATGTATAATACATGCATAATATATTAGAGAAACACTGATAAAAAGCATAAGCGACGAAGAATTTCTACGTATGTCTAGAATCATATACTGAATTAATAGTTACAGTTTGCGGGTCGATTTTCTTGGGTGGCAAGAAAATCGACCCGCCTGTAAATATTCAAGAAAGGATCGTTCTTATTAAAATGGTAGCTTCTGAAACCATTTTTACGTTAGGCTTTATTTTATTTCAAGCACTTTCGGGCGGGTCCGAAAGGGCAAGTCTCTTCAATACTTAGTCAAGTTTATAAGTATCTCTTACGTTATTATTTTCCCCAAAATAAACCCTGAAGAAACTTCAACTTTCATTATTTTTTCTCCTTAGAAATTTTACGAAAAAGTCTTCAACTTTTCTGGCGAAATCTTCATTTTAATCATTCCACTGTTTTCCTTACGAATATATTACTGTTACTATGACTCAGTGAACTCAGTACTCAGTGACTCAGTGGCTAAGTGTCCGCGCTAGCAGATTGAGATAGATGGGCTCGCGCAGGGCTTTTTGCTCTAAATTAAATTATTCGCGGAATCGGTGACAAAATGGCCACTTAGTTTCTCTAAGCTGTTTTATTATTTTTATTTTGAATAGCTTTGCGCAGCTTAGTTATTTGTAAAGGACTGTTAGCAAAGATCTAATTCTGTTTGACGAAGGTTGGTTTAATGTGTGTTCTGCAAACCCACATACGATTAGGACCAGTTTATTTTGGATATTGACAAGAATAAAATCATAACCCTTCTTTTTGGCTTTGCCGTACTCGGCTAAAAATGGGTTCTTGGAAACGCGAAACCAATGATCGCAAGTAATAATGAAACTTGAAAGGAAAAACGTTAATCGTGGTTTCCTGAAGGGCAGTGTCGGGAATTGTGGAATAAGAGCAAAAACCTGGTCCGTACGATAATATTTCGAATATATAAATATTTTTTTGCAATTGTATTTTTGTACAAAGAACCGTAGATTTAAAAGCTCCCTTCACTATATTCAAGGGTATATCCTGCTTTGTGTGTTGCATATAGGTACAGACGCCAGCACATCAAGCTACCCGAAACTGTCAAATTTTCCCAATCAACTTTGAATCTTATGATTTAGCGATAAAGTTGAAAATCTATTAAAGAAAATTTTCAGATTGTAGTAGCTTGATGTGCTGGCGTCTGTACCTCATTACTTTATAAAATGACTTCATCATAATCAGTCTATAATGTTCCCACAGCTGGGACACAGACTGCTGGGCTTCGAGAGGGAGTGGGCCGTAATCCACCACGCGGGACCTGTGCTGGTTGTTAGATGTCACATGTCTTCGAATGTTTGGCTCTAGAACATTCTAGGCCAGTTTTCTTAAGATGTTTTCCTTCACCGTTTTGAGAGCAGTGGTGATGAAATTATGTACACGAACCCACGACCTACAACCCAAATTACTTACCTGTCATCATCAGCCTTTTCCCAACTATGTTGGGGTCGGCTTCCAGTCTAACTGAATGCAGCTGAATACCAGTATTTTACACGGAGCGACTGCCTATCTGAATTCCACAACCCAGTTACTGTGTAATACGATACCCCTAGGTAAGACTGGTTGTCAGAATTTCGGGCTCCTGACTACCCGTAACGACTGTCAAAGATCCACGAATGACAGCCGGGACCAACGGCTTAACGTGCTTTCTGAGGCACGGAGGGGTCTCGGTATGTAATAATGGTCACCCATCCACAGACCAACCGCGACAAGCGTAGCTTCTACCTGATCGATCGACCTGTGCGGCTGTTATTATTTAGCCACGGGCCCCTCTAAATTACTTACCTATACATATTTCATTAAATTGACTAAAAAACCGGTTAAAGAAAAAAAAAAATTCTCGCCACTTTTCTAATTCTAAAATCGATTCCATCTAAAACAAAACTGTAACTCCGTCCCTCTACATAGTAACATCCCTACCGTATACGTATACCATAGCTACCCCTTGTAAATATTCGTTAGGAAAACAGCGGCTATTCCAATTTCCTAGTGAAAGCCTGCCTCCTACGTCAAAAACATAATTGGCATGCCCTTCAATGCCGATGAACAAGGAACTCTGAAGGCTGGATGTGGCTATACTGGCTCCGGCTGGGCGTGGTTAAGGCGAAAGCGTCATCGGAGTCCGCAAATTTTTTTTTTCTTTTTTTACGTATTTTTTGCAATTCACAGGTCCGCATCAGCTTGTATGTTAATCTAAATATGACTCACGGCCGTAACAAATATTTATTTACAGAATTATAAACATTAAAATCATCAATATATCTCCCTTATGTCTATATTACCTTATTGAATGCCTATATCATGATATTTGAGGCCAATCTTAACTTAAGGAGTTGCATTGCTGATTTTAATGATTAATTATAATTCGGTAAAGCCATATTTGTTACCATTGGGAATCATATTTTGTTCAACATACAAAATGACACTGATTTACAAATTGCAAAACACGTACTTAAGTAAATTTGAATTTCGCGGGCTACCTTAGCGCTTCCCCTTAAATAGACATATTTTTATTTATTTTTTGAGTGGGTTATTGTAGGTTTTTCCTTGTATTTTTAACGAGGGGTTAGGCTTTCTCGTTCTCGGAAAAGATATTATCGGAATCTAGGAATAACATTGAATATTATGAGCTTTAGAAATGAACATCTGATTTTGTCTGATATCTACTACCGCTTGGCTTCTTTTTCTATTGATGGTTATTTATTCGAAACCAAACAATGTACCCAAAATTACCAGTCGACAGCGATGTGGAGGTATATTTCGACGCCATAATTATTTTAGTTTGTTAATAGTTTTAGTTATGTTAGGATATAAAATTTTTATTTGAATAGTTTGTTAGTTTATTTAGGTAGTACTAGAAGTCTGTTCATTCCGATTAAACTTGGATTTTTTAAGTGAAAAAAAAAAACACTTAATACCAAAAAAATAAATTAATTTTAGTTGTGTATCAATATTTGTATGTTTGTTGAAGAACTGCATCAACGTTTGAATGCCAAAATGGTAGAATGTACAAGGATTCTTTAATATTAACCCTCTTATTGTAAATACCTATATTCTGAGCAAATAAATGAATATTCTATTATATTCACGTTTTTCTAAAAATATCTTTACAACAGCTGTACTTAAAAAAGATGATGAATATGATGTATATGATAAGTTCATAGTGGACATTAACAAGTTTAATATGATATAATACCAGTTATTACACCTTTCTTCAAAATGAGGTCATTAATCTACGAAGGTATTAACTGTTGTTAAATAATAAGCCTTTAAAATGGCCTATAAAACTTTATTATTTGTAAATGTGCAAGTATACAACAAACAGCAAGATAATTGGCGTCCTATGCTTAGCAAGTTATAAAACGCATGTCCTATAAGTTATTTCTAAAGGCGTGTACAGATGCGTGTAATACTGTAATATATATAATAATGTAATTTATCGTGTAATCTACGAATTTATTTATTTATTTATTTAATATTTCAAGCACATAAATGTACACAGGCTAAAAAAGGCAGGGGGTAGGGCGAATTCTGCGTGTGGACGGGACTACGAGCGATACATGTAATGCTCGTAGTCCCGTCCACACGCAGATTTCGCGTTACATTACACGATGGATTACATTACAAGCGTGTGTATAGGCCTTAAAAATAAAGTCATTTAAATAGAACGTTTATAGATTAAATGAAGGAGAATTTGCATTTCTAATAATTATATGGTCAGCCTTCATCAATTATTTATTTATTAGAAGTTCAATAGAAATACCTTTTTTATTGGTTTTAGTGCAAATTGTTTTTTTTTTTTTGTATAATTATGTAGCCAACTAGTATTAACTAGCCAATTAAAAGCTCGAGTTTAATTTACGGAACTTTATTACTAATTATTAGAAACGCAGCTGTTAATAATTTTTAATTTAAGAGAAAAATGTGTACATAAAACATAACAATTAGCCTATGATGATCGCACTGCTGGGATACATGCCTCTTTTGTGTAAGAGAAAATTATGTACATATAAAAAATATTACTAAGCGATGTAATTTATTTTCGTTACATTTTAAACTTGCCACATCCAGCAACAACATTTTAATCCGCCTATACATGGTCCGCGCAGGCTGTCGGAAAAGGTCAATAACCCCGCAGCCTCCCAAGCTACCCTCCGATACTCAGATTTGAATATTGTGCCACCCTCCGAAATTTCACCATTAGATTTTCTTGAAACGGCTCACCAGGAAAAGGAAATGTATAGAAAAGTTTTGCCGATCATATTTTTTGTTAAAATAATAATACTGTGGAGGCTGAAAAGGCGATTATGCCTTTTTAATCATTTGTTCTCTTACAGTATTTGCTATTTTTTTTTACATGTTTTTATAAAGCCGAAAATACACTGCCCAGATATTATTTTACGTATTCAAAATTAGTTATGTTCTATGACATTATATTGTAATTAGAAAGAAAAATAGATTTAGATAGACATTAGAAAGAGAGAGAGAGAGATTAGAGATTTTTTAAATGAGATTTTTGTCATGTTTTACCTTAGTAGTGAGTGGTTCATGACATTTCATGATCTTTCTCCTACCCTTACCTCAATTTAGTTATTTAGTTTAGGGTCAGCGCAACATGTCTTCTTAGGGTTCCGTAGCCAAAGGGTAAAAAGGAACCCTATTACTCCCGCTCCGCTGTCCGTCCGTCCGTCCGTCTGTCACCAGGCTGTATCTCATGAACCGTGATAGTTAGGCAGTTGAAATTTTCACAGATGATGTATTTATGTTGCTGCTATAACAACAAATACTAAAAAACAGAATAAAATAAATATTTAAGGGGACTGCCATACAACAGACATGATTTTTTTGCCGTTTTTATAGATAATGGTACGGAACCCTTCGTGCGCGAATCCGACTCTAGCTTGGCCGGTTTTTTTCCATACTTCTCTATTAGCCGTAATGTAGTCACCCCCTTTCTAACTAGTATATCATCATTTATACATGATTCATGACATTTACAAAAAAATACCGGCCAAGCGCGAGTCGGATTCGCGCACGAAGGGTTCCGTACTCTATAAAAACGGCAAAAAAATCATGTCTGTTGTATGGGAGCCCCCTTAAATATTTATTTTGTTCTGTTTTTTAGTATTTGTTGTTATAGCGGCAACAGAAATACATCATCTGTGAAAATGTCAACTAACTATCACGGTTCATGAGATACAGCCTGGTGACAGACGGACGGACGGACGGAAACTTAAAAACTGTATTATAAACGTATTAATCTGATCGTCAATTAATAATCAAATCTTAAGTTATTTAAATACATTATTTTTATTTATTCACTATCCACTCATTGTGGTCCTTGTTATTCTACGAACATTCTAAGTCTACTGTTTTCAATGGTAAAAATACCATCGATACATTTTTTCCAATACACAATACAATAATAACCCTATATTTAACAGACTTCAAAAAAGGAGTTAGTATGTATGCTTGTTTGCATGTACGCCATTTTCTCAACAATTAATGAACCAATATTTATGTTTCTTTCATTAACGTGATCTATATACTTTCGGTATGGTTTTAGTATGTAATAAATTAGGTAATAATTCTTATGTACGAAGTTATATGCATAAATGTACTGCATCTCCAGAATTTCTGTGCGAATTTTGATGATCCTTCTAGTCGGTGTCTTCAATTCTTCAATGGACCTTATCTTGGCACCGCTTGGCTGTTTAATTAACTTAGCTTGGGTAGTTTTGGAGTTAACTTCAATAATACGATTCTTTTCCGCATAGTTTATATTGATGATGTTTTAAAAACTTCCTGACTCTGATATTTACATAGCACGTAGTGTTAATTGAATCGGTGTGGGGTAGGTACAACTAAAAAGTGAAAAATAAAAACTTTTTTACGAAAACGAAAAAGAAAACAACAACAACCACCGACTTCCAAAAAAAACACTACATTGTGAAAAATAACTTTAATCTCGGAAGTCGGTGTCGTTGGTTCCGCATTTTCGTTTTTTGTTTAAAGTTTTTTTCTTTAGATAATCTCCTCTTTATTTGAAATTGTATGGAAAAGCAGATAGATATGTAAATACGTGTGTATAGTGCAGCCTCCCTCGTTATAATGGATCCGCCGGGATCGCATCCGGCTCCAGGGACCAATACCGGAAATGGATAAGGAATGACGTCAAATCCGTAAAGGTAGTCTCGTTTTCAGCTTACAAAATAATATACAAAAGTATGCAGAAACTTTATAGCCAAGCTTTATAATGTTTTTATTTAAAAGTGGGTAGTTTTATAATTACAGCGCTTTTGTTCTCTAACAAAAATAATCTTAACAATAAAACATCCTGCTTTGTTTTGAATAAAACATTCTTTGGACTAACAAAAGTTATTTGCAAAAAGTTAAATAGCTGAGATCTAAAACTAGACCAAAACTTCCAAGGTCGGTGCTCGGCGTCGCACTCACACAGAGAGGAGTGCCACCCCTCACCCACACAGCCTCAGGACACGTGTACGAATCACCCCTACACATGGTTGCCATAGCAACACAGCATCCTACTTCCACGCCCACTACCCCGGGGGCGAACTCTCAAGATATTACGCCCTACTTCGTTCGCATTGGTGAACTAAAGGGGTGTAGGAAGTCTGCGCTTGTGTGCGTCAGTTAGGTTACCGCCGTGACCTGACGGAATTCGCCAATTCCATTTTAAAATCGTGACGTCTATTTCTTCCGAACAGCTTTTCGATAGAAGTACCGAATTAAATGTTAACTAGCAAAACTCGCGTGTATACCAACTCGGTTACTGAATGCCAGACGAGCACTCAACTTTATTTGCAACATTCACCGTCCGCTCGTTAACAAACCTATTCAAATTTGAAGTATTAGTCGATTGAGGCAACATTTCTCGCATCCTATCGCCACGAGTTCCAATTAGCGACTGCGGCTTGTCGCTCAAGTGGCGGTGACGTCACGCCGAGCTTTCATGCGGCTTCAATAACTACCCACTCAGCGATTTCTTCAATGGCCGGCTACTCCACCTGGCCTTCATTAGGGACCTTCTCAATGTACATGCAAAGCTGAAAGATGCCTACTAATTTAAAAAAAAAATGCAAGTTTTAACGAGAAAAGTTGTTTAGCTAATAAACCGGCGCGCCTGACGCTC
Source organism: Eremobia ochroleuca (assembly GCA_949629135.1). Lineage (NCBI taxonomy): Eukaryota > Metazoa > Arthropoda > Insecta > Lepidoptera > Noctuidae > Eremobia > Eremobia ochroleuca. The sequence goes on along the minus strand of OX451409.1, from coordinate 10,072,499 downwards.
AGCGTTAAGTATTTAATAGCGCTATCTAATTGCGTGATATAATTTTGAATTATTACCGTCTGTCAGCGGAACAAAGCGCGCTCAACTCTTTTGTTTCTACCGGTCGCGCCATAGACAAATCTTATTATGGAAATATTTTCAAATTAAGAACGCGCTGCTCCCGCATTATGCGTCTCGACTGTCATCATTGTCTATGGCTTCTTTTTGTTCGTTGCTCGCATGTCGAGGTTTTTCGACCACCGTTTCGGTTATTTTTTTCTTTTTTTAAACTGTCCCGAGCGTGAATGGAGGTTTTTGTTTGTTCGTGTTTTATTATTAATTAGTGGGGCTTCTTTGTTCGTGGTAATTATTGTCTTAATAAGCAGTTCCTGCTCTTCGACTATAGACGGGCGGAGGGACTGTCAGCCCTTTTACTTTTAAATTGCCTGGAATTATGATTTTGGAGTACGTTTTTGGTCAGTGCTACTTTACTAGCTTATGAATAAGTTGGCATAACGAGGTATGTTTTTGTTATAGCAGTCTGTACTTATGCACGAGTATTTTTATAAATGAAATTTTCTTATGTTACCTACCCCGTTCGTTAGTAAAAGAAATTGATCTAGATTCTAAATCAAATCAGCAGCTTCTTAGATTTGGAACCCCAAATCTAAGATACTAAAAAGAAACAGCTGATTATCTTACAGGGTTCTATAAGATAAGACTGAGGACATGTAAGAAACAGAATCTTTAATTCTGTCTTCCTTTAACAAAACGTCTTACAAAACAAATACAGCTATCACAACAATTCCTGAAACAAAAACCTTCAAAATTAAATACCGTCTACGTGTACTGTTTATATCGCATAATAAAGTGGTGAAAAGAATTCCCAGTTTAATTAGAGGTGAGATACTCTGGCTCGGAAGTGCGACGCGCCTCAATGGCCCTCGCTGGGCGCCATTTTGCATAATTGGGCGACGGTGAGGGTAGAACGAAATTTATACGTTCCAGGCGCCAATTTACTTGCTAATGACGCGTCGTCTTCCCATAGAGTAGTTGTCGGGTTTTTGTTGGCTTGGAACTTTGTTTTTTTAGGGTTGCGTGTTTATTTGTTGCTTTCGTTCTTTTTTTTATTCAAAAATAATGTTGGACTTTTCGGTTTCTGTAGACATGACGCCGGTACCGTTAGTTTTGTATCCACTGGTCTGTAGCCTAAAGATTAAATGATGGATATTTTGTGTCTGGAGGTTATTTTAAATTAGATTATCTTTACTTTATTGCAGTTTCTCATAGTTTTTGCAAACTGAAGAATCATTTGGATTAACTCTTTTATATATATTACGGATTTTTTCAACGAATGGATTATCATTATAATTATTATCCTGTGGTCACACTTTAGTCATTCATTACCATAGACAACCCGACAAAATGGTTATCCTTTATTTTTTTTACCTACCTATAAATTTCATTTCTATACAATTGAAGATAAAAAACAGAAAATAGTGGTCCGTCGGTGTTGGGAGGAGGCGTTACCGGCGGCTAGGGCTCCAGAGACAGGACCCTTTCATATTATTAACTTGTTTTTTTTATTTGTTCCAGACGGGTAAGATGGGCCTTCCAGCAGGAGGAAGCCTGTCACTGTTCTGTCCCGGCGGTGAGCTGGGGCAGCCTCCTCCGGCCCATATGGGCATCCCTCCGCCATATCAGCTCGATTCTAAATTAGGTAAGTTTTATAGAATTCCTGATAAATCTGGTTATTTTTGACAACTTTTGTAGAAAAATAAAGAAAAGAAAGACTAGACAGATAAATTAGATTTAAGAATTGACTGAATGAATCTGAATTGATTGATTGATTTTTTTTTAATTGAATTAGATTTTAGATTGGAAACATTTTTGTTAGTTAGGCTACCTTGTATCCCACTGTTGGGCAAAGTCTTCGAGAGTTATAAATAATCATCACTACATAGTATAAAACAAAGTCGCTTCCCTGTCTGTCTGTCCCTATATATGCTTAGATCTTTAAAACTACGCTACGGATTTTGATGCGGGTTTTTAATAGATAGAGTGATTCAAGAGGAAGGTTTATATGTATAATACATGCATATAATAGTAGAGAAACGCTGATAATTTTAGAGGTTTCTAATGTGATGTCGTAAATAAACACATTTTTTGCGCTTCATTGTAAACTCTGGCTGAACCCTTTGAGATAGATCAAAATAATGTACTACAGTATTGTACACCTTAAGAAGGTCTACAAAAAAGTCCGCGATGGTATATGTCTATCTCTCAGGGATAACCCACAATAACCATTTTTTATCCATAACTTTTTACGAGAAATAATGGCTCTAAAATTATTATCAGTATTTCTCTATTGCACCCGTGCGAAGCCGGGGCGGGTCGCTAGTTTTAAATAAAATAAAATATCTTATTCCTTATTGTTGATATACCACTATTACTTTCCAGCTAATTACATTTATAAAAAAATATATTATAAGCTTGACATTAAATAGAAGACTGAATCGTTTGTTGTATTAATTGCTTCTTTAGCATCTTCAATTACTGTTAATAGCTAACGCCTATCTTCACCTTAGTTAAAGAATAAAACACCCATTTAAAAAATATCCCCTAACACTTCACAATCGATATCCAAGAGACGGATATTTATGTCTCCCCCTCACTCCCACCTAAACAACATGACAACTAAAACTAAGTTGCGTCTAGACACTAACTAGGTACATATTACAGCGGCCGGGCTGGCGCGGACACCCATGTACCCCTTCCCCGGGGGAACGTACCCCTACCCCATGCTAAGTCCGGAGATGTCACAAGTTGCAGCTTCATGGTGAGTTAACTACCTGTACTATGTTTTTGGTGTTGTCCTTTTTGAAGTAAAACGGAAATTGTTTGTTGATTTTACGGTAATGATGGTTAGTGAAAAACTGAAAATTGATTAGTGAGTCAAGAAATTTTACTTCAATATAAAAATTGAAGTAGATAATGTCCTATCAGGATTCCAGACCAAAAGGGCTAGAAATCATGGGAGAAAACTTTTGTCTACTAAATGATACGAATATACAGCAACTTTTTCAGTAATATTCTGTCATGCACAAGACAGGAATAAAATTGGTCCTTCAGAACTTCAGTTTATCAATTTTCCACTATACTACACTGTCCTTCAAGATACAGGATTTTCCGAGTTTGAAGGGCAGGGGTCTTCTCATATGTAATAGCCATACCCTACCCATCCCTTATTGAAATAACATTAATGTTTCAGATAATATTATAAAGCACCATTTTTTGGTACTATGGGCCATCCAAATTTAACGTAACGTAACGTCCTGCTTGTAAGGCCCGGTGCTCACTAACAGCACAGCATGGCAAGTTATTTTTAGGCAACGAATAAAAATATAACTTAACATTATGGAAATAAAGTTGAAATTTCAATGTTAATTGTCGTAAGTACAAAAACAATACCGCGGTATGCTTAGGCATGCCGTGTCGGCAGTCTTCAGAACACTTCGGCATCCCTCGGAACGCTTTGGCAGTCTTCGGGATACCGCGGTAAGACAACCCCCGCCCGAACCCCGCGGCCCCGCGCGTTGCTTCATTAGCAAGGACGCCTTGGCATGCCTATATAAGGACGCTTCGGTACGCTTAAGGACGTCGCGGCATACTTAAGGATGCCACTGCATAGTTAACGCCAGTGTGCGCTTACATGTAGGTATGCCGAAGGATCCCCTACCGTGCCGTGCCATCAATGTGCGCCCGCAGAGATGTACAGACGCCAGCACATCAAGCTACCCGAAACTGTCAGATTTTCCCAATCAACTTTGAACCTTATGCTTTAGCGATAAAGTTGAAAATCTATTAAAAAAATCTGACAGATTGTAGTAGCTTGATGTGCTGGCGTCTGTACCTACATTTGACCAGTTAGGTTTTAGTCCCATGTAATAGGGGGTGAGCCGATTACCATCAACCGTGCACAATTCCAGACTCCGGGCAGCTACTGAGAATTCCCTGATGGAATTTAAGTCTTGGGCAAAAGCTACTAGTGAATAAGACCTTCTGTTTCCAGGCATACCCCAAGCATGTACCCTATATCGTCAGCGGCGAGCGGATTCAGAAGTCCGTACCCCACGTCGTTGCCAATATCAAGTTCTAGTCTATCGAGGTATGGTATCCCTAGGTACATACATTATTTGTTATATCTTGTACAGGTCTATTATTTAGTTATAGCAACACATTGGTGGTGATAGCGTCTGGGAGCGCTTTTTAGCAACCGTCGAACTTTTAAACTCTAAATTTGAGCCTTTTCTTTTAAAAGTCCTACCAAATCATGATGGATATCGCTAAATAATATACCTGTACTTCCAAATAATCATAATAGTTACTACTTCAATTATTTTTTTAACGATTTCCCCGAAACGACAATTTTGCAAGAACTGCCGTGCGATTCTGTAACAATCTCACCGTGAAAACTTGGTTGAAGTGAGCGTGGAGTGAGTCGTCAATATTGTTAATCCCTAGCATCAGCATGACACAGCTCACTCTAAGCTCACTTCACCTTAGTTATCACGGTGAGATTTTTCCAGAATCGACCGGCTGTACTTTTAAAATTCTTACTTTTTCTGGATACTATTGGTGATCATAGTATGTTGTTATAATCATTCAGGGAGTATGCAACTGCTATCCATACTTGTGGGATTGCATTTGATCACTTTTAAGAATAGCTTGGAGACAAATAGGAAACAAATAAGTGAAGTTAGCGGGAAGTGAGCTGTCATTAGGGATTAACACTTTTGACACTGCTCACTTCACTTATGATTTCATGGTGAGATTTTTACAGAATCCACCGGCTGGTCTTTGCCAGAAACTACAAAGCAATGTGGTGGCCTGATCCTTGCCAGAAAGCAACATATACAACGTGTAACGTTAAATGCACAAAACCTCAGACACCCCAACTGATTTTTAATTCAATTGACCTATTTCAGAGAGAAAATAAGTCTTTAAAAAAATTGTAAATGTTTTATGTGCTGTTTTAGTTTTACTGCCCATTCTGATCGTTTCTTGCGTCTGCGACGACGCTTTATCGAGGGAGGAGTCGTCACCGGGCCGCTGCGCCGCGCTGACATTGGGTTGCTTGAACTATTAATATATAGACACGGCAACGTTTTTAATGAAGATTTTTTGAAAAATGTGACCTATATTAAAAACTGATCAAACTATTTTCGGGTTTTGCGCATTTAACGTTACACGTTGTAGAATCCCTTAATCGCCTTACCCTCGTACGGAAAAAGGGCCGCCTCTACTCTTAAGATGTTAGGCAAATTCTTTAAAGAAGTAGTAACTATATTTTCTACAAAGAGTCAATTTCCTCATGCTCTTGTTCTTCTCCAGTGAATTATACCGGTTCTCCCCAACGCTGGGCGGAGGCCTGGGGCTCGGCTTGGGGCCTGCGCTCGTGCCTCCTCCCCCCTCCAAGTCAGACCTCGACTCACACCATTCAAGATATGCAAGGTAAGAAGCCCTCCAAATAGTTTAAGCGTTACCCAGACCTGGGCCTAAGGACCAGAATATTTACGAAACTCGTCTTTCCGTTAAGAAGGACCAGAATTACTTTGAGAAGGCGCAGAATTCTATTGGGAAGGTCCCAGAGTTACGTTGATAAGGACCAGATTGGTAAACTATGTTGTATTTATGACACGTGTCAATAAAATTGCATCTTTCTTCAAACAAAAAAAAAAAAAAAACTAAAGGTATATCCCAAAAATCCGTGTGAAAAGACGCACATTGTTGTCAATTCAAGTTAATATTTATGGCATTTCTGTGCAACACCGTGGTTCACAATCATGTATGTTTCATGGCACATCTCCTCCACAAATTGTTTATACAATTTCTCACCGATTTGTCTTATAGTTTATGACCTGTGGTACTGCATACAGATGTTTTATTAGACCCTAAAATTTCGGAGTTAGCGGCAGGTGCATTACTTCGAGGAATAAATTCTTTAAGTGTCTTTTGAACAATGTGAATGATAACAATAACCATACATTAACATATAGTATAATCTGCCTATAATATTCCCTCTGCTGGGACACAGGCCTCCTCTCTGTGAGAGGGAGTGGGCCGTAATCCACCACGCGGGCACAGTGCGGGTTGGTCCGTAAACATACATTCCATATTGATTTTTATTGTATTAGAAATCTGGGAAATCTTGTGTGGATTCTTCCATTGCCAAAGTAAACATCACGCATTTATTCCTCGGCAAGGATGGTAATGATGGGCATCGATATTTATTTATTATGTACAGACGCCAGCACATCAAGCTACCCGAAACTGTCAAATTTTCCCAATCAACTTTGAACCTTAGGCTTTAGCGATAAAGTTGAAAATCTATTAAAGAAATTTGACAGATTGTAGTAGCTTGATGTGCTGGCGTCTGTACATGGATATTCTTAGTTCATGGATGGTAGACTTCGTAAAAAGGCAATGAAAACTTAGGATGCAAGAGCGAGCGCAGATAGCTCGGGACTTGGGGCACCCCGACTCGTACAGCTTCCATGGGGATGACGGGGGCGTGAGCGAACAGAGCAATCGAACGAGCCCCCGTCATCTCCTTCGTGTTAGGTTCCTTTAAACCCTGCAGACGGAAATAGGGGACGTCGACTACGCCTTCAGTATTCATAAACTGTAGGCGAGTCATCCGTTAGATATTTTTACATCATCTGCCTAGCCTTTCCCCAACTGTATTGGGGTCAGCTTCCAGTCCAACCGGATGTATCTGAATACCGGTATTTTATATGGAGCGACTGCCTATCTGACCTCCACAACCCATTTACTGAGTAATACGATACTCCTTGGTAAGACTGGTTGTCAGACTTCCGTGCTTCTGACTACCCGTAACGACTGTCAAGGATCTACGAATAACAGCCGGGACCAACGGCTTAACGTGCTTTCCGAGACACGGAGGGGTCTCGGTATGTAAAGATGGTCACCCATCCACAGACCAAAGGTATTTCATACATAGTTGAAATATCCAATATCTTAAAAAATCATTAGAATAATCGTTCGTTAGTGCGATTAATTTTAGTTGAGATGAGATTGATGATGAGATTTGAACATTATGTGAATCAAGCAAATAGAAAAAATTTACCTTTAGTAAAATTTTTGAAAAGCTTATTTTAAACCAAATGCAAAGATTTTTTAACAAAAATAAATTACTGCATAACAAACAGTTCGGTTTTACAAGGGGTCGTTCAACTACTGATGCCGGAGTTGAACTTTTAGGACATATTTATAATGCATGGGAGGACAAATGCGATGCTTTGGGCATCTTTTGCGATTTGTCCAAGGCATTCGATTGTGTTCTTCATGAAACCTTAATCAGGAAACTTCACTACTACGGAATTCGGAACGCCTCTCTGGATCTTCTTACTTCTTACTTGAGTGATAGGATTCAGAGAGTTGATGTTAACGGAAAAAGGTCACCCGGATCTGTAGTAAAAATGGGGGTCCCCCAGGGCTCAATTCTTGGCCCATTTTTACTTCTTATTTATATAAATGACTTGCCTTACCTCATAAGGGACGAACATGATATAGTGTTGTTTGCAGATGACACTTCACTTTTATTTAAACTCAAACGTCAGCAGCTGGTTACTGACAATATAAATAGTGCCCTCGCAAAAGTAGTTAACTGGTTTAATGTTAATAACCTACTTCTTAACGAAAAAAAAACGAAATGTATTAAGTTTACGATACCAAATGTTAGACAAGTAGAAACTAGTGTTCTTATAAAGGGTGATGAGTTAAAACCCGAAAATACCACAGTATTCTTAGGCATAACTTTGGATGCCAAGCTTCAATGGGGCCCCCATATAGATAAATTGTCAAAAAAGCTTAGCTCTGCAGCATACGCCGTTAGGAAAATTCGTGACTTAACTGATTTAGAGACAGCCCGTTTAGTTTACTTTAGTTATTTTCATAGTGTGATGTCATACGGTATTCTGTTGTGGGGAAATGCCGCCGATATTCAGACAATTTTTATTTTACAAAAAAGGGCAATTCGTTCGATTTATAAATTAAGTCCCAGACACTCCCTCAGAGACAAATTTAAAGGGATTAATATAATGACTGTGCCTTCTCAGTACATTTATGATAATCTTTTGTATGCACATAAAAATATTAATCTGTTTAAAAAATACAGTGATATCCATAATATAAATACTAGGAACAAACACAAATATGTTGTTCCTACAACAAGGCTCAAGAAAATAGGTGGCTCGTTTAGATGCCAATGTATACATTTTTATAATAAACTTCCTAGCCACATTCAAGAACTAAGCATTAATAAATTCAAATCTTTTATAAAGCTAAAACTATGCCAGAAAGCCTATTATACTGTAAAAGACTATATTGAGGACAAAAAAGCTTGGGATTGAGCTGCTCCAATAGGTCTAGACAGTGAATGTTGTTTATTTTTTATTTTGCTGATTTACACTTTGGTTTTTTTTTTGTTTTCTTTCTTTCTAAATATCTACATATTTATATACAGAATGACATGAACATTTACTGTTTAAAGTCTTATATTATTTTAATTATTGTGAATGTGAGGACTATGTGGGTCATTGTTTCTGTTTTAATCATGGTCTGGCAGTTTGAGTGGTGTGTGCGGTCTACACAAATGTCCTGTCCCTGGTATTGCTCGTCGAATCGTTGAGCTCCTTAAGTTCTGAGTTGAGCTGCACGGTTACTGACGAATGCGTGCACTGACTGCACAGGTCCACTCAGTGTGGTTCTTTCCTCAAAAGACCACTTCAGACACCAATCTACATGGTCCTCAAAGATTATATCCGGATTTTTATATACACATTGACATTGATGAATTTTATATAAACAATGACATGGATATTTACTTTGTAAAGTATCTTATTTTTATTATTATTACTGTGAGTGTGAAGACTATGTGGGTCATTTCTTTTTTTTCGGTTTTCCTTCTTAGTTAGTTTTAATCATGATCTGGCAGTTTGAGTCATTTATGCGGCCTACCCAAATGTCCTTTCATTGGTATTGTTCGTCGAATCGTAAGGCTCCTCAAGTTCTGAGTTGAGCTGCACGATTTTTGACAAATGCGTGCACTGACTGGACAGGTCCGCTCAATCTGTGTGGTTCTTTACTCAAAAGACCATTTCAGACACTAATCTACATGGTCTTCACATTATCTGACCAAGATTATGTCTGGACTTTAAAAGAGACTGTGACCTCTGAGTTTGTTTCGGCCTTTCTTCTCAGAGTAGTCAGATAGGAAACGCCGACCTCATCTAGTTTAAAAAAAATATGATTGACATGTAAAAGTGTTTGTACAAACCTACTTACAGAAAATAAATCATTTATCATTTATCATTTATAGAAAATAACCCAATATCTCGAAAATAGAATACGTTTATGAAATAAGGGGCGAGTCTATTGTCATCAACTGGGCACCAATCCAGACTATGGGCTGCTACTGAGAAATTCCAGATGGAAAAACCCAATAACACTTTTTTTTTAAATGGTGAATAGTAAAATGGTGAAAGAAAAAAAATGGTAAATGGGTGAATAGGAAACGCAGGGGTGGATCGGGATGAACCTTTTAAATATATTTTAACGTTGTTTGTTGCCAACAAGTACACTGAATCGTTAATTATTAACTTCCTGATTAAGGAAGTTATAGTAATTACCCTTCTTTTCGAAATCGAATTTTTATAATATAGTAATCACATTGGAGACCTTTTGGCAAAAAACGATATTATGTATTTCAATATTAAAATCCATCTTAAAGTTTCGTCCCTCTTTTTCTTTTCCTCTTTCGTCGACTCTCTTTGAAGGATAAAATCAGGAATGAAAAAAAAATTTTATATAAAAAAAAACAACCGACTTCCAAAAAAACACTACAAAGTGAAAAATAATTTTAATTTTGGAAGTCGGTGTCGTTGGTTCCGCATTTTGGTTTTTTGACACCGACTTCCGAAATTAAAATTATTTTTCACTTTGTTAGTGTTTTTTTGGAAGTCGGTTGTTTTTTTTTTTATATAAAATTTTTTATTTTTCACTTTTTAGTTATATCTACCCCAATCAAATTCATATAAACACTACTTGCTATGTAAATATCAGTGACAGGAAGCTGCATCTGCGTTTATAGGGTACAGACGTGATGTTATGTTGTGCGATTGCGTAAACAGTGCATACATATGCGATAGCAGCAATCGCGGTTGTTTTACTGGTATTAAATTATTATAATAATTTTTTTTTATAACCTTTGTAGTGAGTACAGGCGTGATATTATGTTGTGTGATGGTGTAAACAATGCTTGGATATGCTATAGCAACAATCGCGGTTAATCTGCTGTTATTTATTGAAGAGTTCCCCCGATTTCTACAAGATCCCATCATCAGATATTAAAATGGTGACAATGGGACCACACGGGAAGCACCAGCTTTCAAATAAAAAAAGAATCATGAAAATCGGTTCACCCAGTCGGTTATTATGAGGTAACAAACATAAAAAAAAAAAAAAAAAATACAGTCGAATTGATAACCTCCTCCTTTTTTTGAAGTCGGTTAATTATCCGGAAAAGAACCGGTGTCCGACATACATAGCTTGCAGAGTAAGCAAGCTGAAGTGGCAGTGGGCTGGCCATGTCTGTCGAAGGGCCGATGGCCGGTGGAGCAGACGAGTACTGGAGTGGAGACCGCGTATCGGCAAGCGTAGTGTGGGACGCCCCCCAGCTAGATGGACGGACGACCTAAAGAAGGTGGCTGGGGTAGACTGGATGCGGAAGGCGGAGGACAGGGTGTTGTGGCGCAGTCTGGGAGAGGCCTATGTCCAGCAGTGGACTGCGATAGGCTGGGTTGATTGATTGAAACTAAAATACGAAAACAGTTTTATTCAGCTTTACATACATTTAAGGACCGGAGGGGCTTGTGGCTAAGTAATTACAGCCGCACGGGTCGATCGATCAGGTTAAGCTACGCTTGCCGCGGTTGGTCCGTCGATGGGTGACCATCTTCACATACCAAGACCCCTCCGTGCCTCGGAAAGCACGTTAAGCCGTTGGTCCCGGCTGTCATTCGTGGATCTTTGACAGTCGTTACGGGTCGTTAGTAGCCAGAAAGTCTGACAACCAGTCTTACCAAGGGTTATCGTGTTACCCAGTAACTGGGTTGTGGAGGTCAGATAGGCAGTCGCTCCATGTAAAACACTGGTATTCAGCAGCCGGTTAGACTGGAAGCCGACCCCAACATAGTTGGGAAAAGGCTAGGCAGATGATGATGACAAACATTCACCGACCCAAACTCAAATAAATAGTTTTCATTCGCACCACGCGCCAAACGATTTATACCGTACACATTGAATTTAAAACAATTATAACAACAGTCGAACAAAACGTTTCAATCAGCTGCACGCAAGCAACGCTTTTGTCACAACTCACACCCTTTCTGCTAATCACTGATCGTATCATAGCGTGATGGTATCGCTCCGGCTATTATGCGAGTTATTCGACTAAACTGCCCGCCCTCTTGTTCGATAGATTGAAGATAACGCGCGTAGGGGTGGATTGGACACATGTCTACGTGAATTGGTTTTTTGAAAAATTTTATGAATGCTAGTGTTAGGGTAGGTAGAGGTTAGTCTGAACGCGTTAAACTCCAAAACTACGGAACGGATTTTCATACAGTTTTCACTAATAGACGGAGTGCTTCATGAGGAAGGTTCAAGTGTATAATTCAATAAAGGTTTTGTGTAAATTAGCTAAAATATGACGATGATTGTTGAAGATGTTGGATAAAAATCTTGCCGACCCGGGAGGTTTAATGGCGCGCGCCGCGTAAACAAATAGAGATAATTAATGAAAACAATGTATAAATGAGATATTTTCCGACATCTAAGTAGGCGAGGCCGCTGTTGAGATTCATAACTATGTAAGTAATTAAACTGAGATCAGAAAGTAAACAAAATTGATCTCAAAGTTAATTAGGATCATAAGTTAATCACAGGGCATTCAGCTTATCACAGAGGTGACTCTGTGATAAGCTGAATGCCCTGAGACGATCATGCATAATAGATTATGAGTGTGAACTCATAATCTATTATGCATGATCGTCTTCTGTGTCTTCTCGATTTTAAATATACATTTATGGTTATAGTCCTCAGAGGGGCCCGTGGCTAAATAATAACAGCCACACAGGTCGATCGATCAGGTTAAGCTACGCTTGCCGCGGTTGGCCTATGGATGGGTGACCATCTTTACATACCGAGTCCCCTCTGCACCTCGGAAAGCATGTTAAGCCGTTGGTCCCGGCTGTCATCCGTAGATCTTTGACAGTCGTTACGGGTAGTCAGAAGCCCGAAAGTCTGACAACCAGTCTTACCTAGGGGTATCGTATTACCCAGTAACTGGGTTGTGGAGGTCAGATAGGCAGTCGCTCCATGTAAAATACTGGCCGACCCCTACATAGTTGGGAAAAGGCTAGGCATATGATGATGCTTATAGTCCTCAGACCGTATTTCGGCCAGGGCGGTCAATCTCAACGGAGACTAGTCATCTATATTATAGTGCACAAGTGTACGCGCAGACACAGGTGCACTCCCTTTTCCGTCACTCTCACAGTCCGATGGGACGGCAATCCGACACGACCGGAGAGAGATCAGGCGCAGGACCAACGGCTTGACGTGTGCACCGAGGCAGAGGGGTATCACACCAAACTCCGGGCAGTTACTAAGAAATTCCTTATGGCAAAACCCAATAATATTTCGCCCGGCCATGCCAGGACCCCACGCTTAGCAGTCGCGCTTGTGACCACAACACCAACGGGGCAGTTTACATACATACATATGCACATAACATCACGTTTGTAATCCTCAAAAGGTTAGGCAGAGATGAGAGCAGTAGTGGCCCAGTGGTAACAGCCGCGACTTACGAGTTGTAGGTCATGGGTTCGAACCCAAGCAAGCACTTTGTGTAAATATTTCATCACCACTAAAAAAACAAACAAAACGTGAGGAAACCGGCATGTCGTACGTAGAACCAAAAAATTCGAAGTAATGTGACATCCGCCAACCCGCAATGGACCTGCGTGGAGGATTATGGCAGATTCCCTCTCACAGAGAGCAGAGGGGGCAGCAGAGCAGGGAACATTATGGGTAGAGGTTAACCAACATTTCACCAGCCGTGCGATTCTGTAACCATCTCACCGTGAAAGCTTGGGTGAAGTGAGCGAGCGTGGAGTGAGCTGTCATTCGCTAAGGATTAACACTATTAATGCTCACTTCACTTATGATTTCACGGTGAGATTTTTACAGAATCGACCGGCAGTTATAACAAACATAATCTTTGACAGTGTAGTCCGGGTTACCCACATATTCTTAAAATTTGCATATTTTTTTTGGACCTTGTACACGACAAAAAAAAAATCTCGGCAATTAATTATGCTACCGAATAAATTGTGCAGGTTTTAAATAAATTGTCAATAGGATTGACTGATCAGGTAACGAGAAAGCTTGATGCCTTAAGACAAGTTAACTGCTTCAACACAAACTGCATCAGTCACACAAAATACGCAATCAAAAGTATGGGGTTCCACTGTTGGCGACAAGCAGAACCATAGGAGGCCTTAGGAATACTTTTGAGATCTTGTTTGGTCTTAAAACTACATTTAATCTGTCAAAAAGATTTCGGACCGACTGATCAATTTTGTAGAATTGGCAACAAAACTCCTTAACCGTAGAAGCCTAATCTACGCCTGCAAGGCGTACGTACACGCAATCGAATATCGTTTGTCTCTTTATTACTTATAATTTATAATAGTGTTGTTTTATTTTTAGTTTATATTACAAATTTAAATTTGTGCTAAATAATATTTCTAAAATAGGGCTTTTTCTGCATACAGATTGTAATTTTTATGTGTACACCTCTGAGACGTATATTAAGGCTTTGTGTACGTCCGAAATAGATAAGGCTTCTAGGGTTAAGTTGGAATTTGGCCTCATGTCATGATGTCATTAAATATTCATTCAATAGGGTTTGTTGATTTTTGTGATTAAAACTCTATAAATAAATATCTATCCCATCACAAGTATCTTCAGAGATAATAAACACATTTATTTATTTTTTTTAAATATTTGTTACTGTCGTGAATAACATTTAGATGAACATACTATTTGACACAGTCCTGAAAATTGCTAAAAATGTAAGAAAATTTGAATTTCTTGGGCTACCGTGACGCTTTCGCCTTAACATAAAAAAATCTGATTATATTTCGTGCAACACTATCGCTTCTCGCTGACAATGCTACCTCATAACCACACACATAAAAGTCCAGGTACAATCATGTAAATAAGTCCCTGGAGGAGAAATTTAATTAAGATGATATATGAGCAGCCTGGCTAACGGGCCGCGTCACCTGGTACAGTCGCCGAAACAAATGCTCGAGATCTTTGGAAAAGATTATACTTTATGCGGGGCGTTAAAAAGTTCTTTATTAAGTGCTTTAAACTATCAACGCTTATCTATTAGGATTCAATTCCAAAAGAGACAAAACTATAATGTTTTAAAGTAGCGTATACAGTAATAAGCGGCTTATCAAAAGCATTGCATCACAAAGACCTTTGCGAACATAGGCTCCCAGAAGGACAGTTCTTGTAAATGAAAACATTAAAAAAAAACTGGCCAAGTGCGAGTCAGATTCCCGCACGGAGGGTTCCGTACCATTATCTATAAAAACGGCAAAACAATCATGTCTGTTGTGTAGGAGACCCCCCTTAAATATTTATTTTATTCTGTTTTTTAGTATTTGTTCTTATAGCGGCAATTGAAATACATCATCTGTGAAAATTTCAACGGTCTCACTATCACGGTTCATACAGACGGACAGACAGACGGACAGCGGAGCGGGAGTAATACGGTTTCGTTTTTCCCTTCGGGTACGGAACACTAAAAACTAGTCGCAATCTCATCTCAGCAGAAATCAATGTCAAGAAATTTTCGATAAATTAGTTTTTTTTTTTACAGATTGAGACATTAGAATGCGAACGTTATTCAAAATACGTGAAGTGCCCCTCGGTTCACTTTCAATACCTCTTCCATAGAACTCTCAACCTCATTGCTGAGGATTTGGACATATTCTGTTGCGCTTTAGGTGACTTTACAAGAACAGCTACATATAGAATTTGCTATGGTAAAAGATAAGTGGAAGTATTAAAATTTTATGTGTGTCGCATTGGGTCTAGCCTGTAAGGATATTTGTATGTTCAGAGTAAATAAAATATAAAACTTATCATAATATCAATCAGTTAAAAGGCTGAATGGAGTCCCGTTGACCCATATAACCAAAAGCTAAATTTGTTTTTAATATCACTGCACTGGAAAAGCAACAGCGATCTCGTTTGATTTCCATCCCTCTTGGCAGAAATTTGCAATCAGGTGATTATTAGCGAAATAGAACGTAATACTTTTGGAAATAACATAGAAATTAACATATCTACAAAAAAAAAAAAAAAAATACTGGATCGTTAAGTCCATGGTCTACATTTTTTTATCGTATAATTCTAAATGGAATTAACTTGTGAGATCTATATAGGCTAATATTATTAGCAATATTGAATAGTTCTTTTATTTTATTCCTATTTCGCATTCGTCGACCGCTCGGTATTTAATCTACAGGATCTTGTTTAATTAATACATTTTATGTACTTCCGTTTTTTATCATACGATTATTTAGAAAATTAATGATTATTTTGAAAATTAAAAAAAAATATCACCTGTGTTTTTGCAGTCGTAATATAGGGAAGAAGGGAATTGTTGGAATGAATAAATTGCTTTTTATTACACCCCTACTTCAGGAAAAAACAAATAAACGGTCCTAAGGTCCAATGTTCCTGGTGGATTCTATTAAACTTATGATTATAAATTGCAGAATTCAAATTGTACATTTATTTTATAAATAAAGGCGTTAAGACTTCCCTATTGTTACTATTCTTTGTAAAAGTTACAATTTCTATACAAAAAAAAAAAAATCGCAAAGCTAACATTGACTTGTCCTGCTGACTGTACATAACACATAATTACGGCGCGCGCGCCGAATACCTCGTTTGGGCGTGCACACGCATTGTGCCCGGATTTTCTTTCTCTTTTTATATCTTTCCCCATTTTTAAACCGTCCATAGGAAGTCGTATATTCCAAGCTAGTTTAGTTATATTCAGAACTAATTTGGTGCATAAAACTTTTATATTGGACATATTAAACCAACAGTTATATGTCACTGACAATGTATTTTATTATCTCTATTTATACAGTTTTAGAATTTGAAGTCAGGAAGTCGTTTTTTAGTGGTTTTGCTTTTCTTTTTCGATTAACGGATTTAGGGCTATTATGGAGTTGTGTTTAACACGTCCTATTTGATTTAAGCAATTCGGATGTTGTGTGTAAAATCTGCTCTTCTTCTGTCTACCGTGGTCCCATATCAACCTCTACAAGTGGGGATTCATGGACGGCTCAGACCTCCGGCGTGTATGCGGCCTCTCTCCACAGACAATGGCTCACCTCCCATCTAGCGCCACATACCCTGTCACCAGCACACGTGAGAACCTAATGGCTGCGCCAGCGAACGTTATTTGCGTTGCTGAATTTTGGACCAAACGAATTTTAAAACCTACTTATATTATTTCGTGTTATTTTTGCCAATGACACGCTAAGAAGAATATATAACTTATCGTCTTAATATGTATTTTTCTGACATTCTCACCGTCGCGCGTCGTCAGTCGACACGTTATCATTCGCTCCCTCTTTCTCATTTTATATAAACAATGACATGGATATTTACTTTGTAAAGTATCTTATTTTTATTATTATTACTGTGAGTGTGAAGACTATGTGGGTCATTTCTTTTTTTCGGTTTTCCTTCTTAGTTAGTTTTAATCATGATCTGGCAGTTTGAGTCATTTATGCGGCCTACCCAAATGTCCTTTCATTGGTATTGTTCGTCGAATCGTAAGGCTCCTCAAGTTCTGAGTTGAGCTGCACGATTTTTGACAAATGCGTGCACTGACTGGACAGGTCCGCTCAATCTGTGTGGTTCTTAACTCAAAAGACCATTTCAGACACCAATCTACATGGTCTTCACATTATCTGACCAAGATTATGTCTGGACTTTAAAAGAGACTGTGACCTCTGAGTTTGTTTCGGCCTTTCTTCTCAGAGTAGTCAGATAGGAAACGCCGACCTCATCTAGTTTAAAAAAATATGATTGACATGTAAAAGTGTTTGTACAAACCTACTTACAGAAAAATAAATCATTTATCATTTATTTATCATTATCCCCTCACTAATTCCGATACATTAAATCTGCTCAAGGTATTTTTTTGCATAGCCTGCACTGTCTCACTGCTGGGCAAAGACCCTCCCCAAGTCCTCCGAAGAACTCTTTTCCAGCGCCACGTCGAACTAGCCCTCGTAGTACGCGCCCAGGTCGTCTCGCCACCTCTTTATAAAAAAAATCTAGCTCACCTAAGTCTGGAGGTCCCATATTTACTTAGTCGGATGTCTGTGAGAGTTACAGAGCTACAGTTCTTTCTTATCAGCTGACTCATCAGTTTAAGAGCCATCTCTGAAATTACGCGTCTATTTTTGGAAAATCACGAGAAAGGTCGTGAGTACCGTTGGAGTGACTTGCGTTGACATAGTGACTAATTTGTTTATTTCAACGTGGCTTAGGATAATTTGTTTTAGATTAGGATCTGCTAATGTGACTCTTTAAACAGTTTGTTGGAAGTATTCTCCTCTTAAACCTGTCGAGTTAGATTGATATCTTTTAAGTTAATGAATCAAATCCAAATTTATTGATGATCTTCTGGTTTTAGATGGTCTTCTACATTCTGCTCTTCATCCTGCTGATATTAGGTGAATCAAATATAAACTAGACTTTTTTTATTACTGGTCGCTGAGTGAAGTGATGCGCTTGGTGCTGTTGTATGTGTTAGGGGGGATCATCTAGGGAAGGGGGGTATACTGCTCCGGCTCACTTTAGTTTATTGCGCGCCAGTAGCATCATGTATGAGCAGGAGGTATATAAGTCTGTTGAGTAACGACTTATCATATTTTTTTTTAACACGGGAGGGCATAAAATCTTCCGAAATTTTGCATCCATTAACTCTACAGTTCGATAAGAATACTCTTTCAAGAACTCAAGTGTAGGAATGACACAAAAAAAAAATTGAAGTGGAGGACGCCGTTTTCACACTGACCAGATAGTGGAATCATTTGTGCGCAATTGGCTAAAGGCACGACCGACTACATTCTTCGATACTGGCATCAAGAAACATCCCCTGCGCTGGGAAAAATCTGTTAATAGAAGGGGAGATTATGTAGAAAAATAAAATATATTCCTTTTTTTTTACGAGTATAATAATACGTGCGTATTTTTTTTTTACTTAAGTCCGGTTTATATTTGATCCACCCACGTAGTAGCTATAACACTAGAACTGAACTTGCGCAACAATTAGTAAATTCAAAAGAATATAATAAACTATGCTCAGTTCCGTTCCAAGAATCGGAACCACGCTTTGTGTTTAATTCATAAGATGCTTCTGTTACAACCGCGACATTTATTACTGCTACTGTACAACTGCTCTCCCCTTTTCTCTCAGTCTTCTCCTAGCTAAAACTGCCATCGGGTCATCCCCTGACCTTGTGACCTTCCCCAATCAGATTTTGGTCCTTCCAGTCGAATCACCTTCGCCCAAGTTTCTCTATCTTACCCCTACCTTACAAAAAATTGCCACCCACTTCACCATTCACTTCAAACACACTAATATCACAATCCCATATCTCAACAAACATTTTAAAAATCAGTATGCTCGCCATAATTACGAAGCTTCTCGGCCACGTTCGTGTATGATCGGCTGCCCGCGCCGGAAACACCACGTCTATTTCCAACCGGACGCACACTGTTTATTGTCGTCTGTCTGGACGGGTGTCGTTAACACCTAAACTAGTTATTAACATATTGATCCCACCACAACTGTTGGTGAATGTATGGCTCTTCGGATGTCCTAGGTATGGTTGGGAAAATCATTGACGGTCAGGGTTTTTTTGGGGATGTCAATTTGGACGACAATTTTTCTAACATCTGTTACTTATTTTTAAATTTATGCTTAGCACAGATGATATTTGAAAGATATTTGTGGAATCCTCAACGGTCAAAAAAAAAAAGCTATGTGTGTAAAATTTGGTAAACGTGAGCATGATTTTTGACAATATCGTCAAAGTGACGGGAAACACCTGGATGAGGGACGCACGGAACCGGGAAGTATGGGAGAAGAAAGGGGAGGATTATAGCCTGCAGTGGCTGATTTCGGGTTGAAATGATGATGTTGATTTTTTAAACGGTAATGATGATAAAGTTAATAAAGGGGAGGATGGGCTTGTGGCTAAGTAATAACAGCCGCACGGGTCGATCGATCAGGTTAAGCTACCCTTGCCACGGTTGGTCCGTGGATGGATGACCATCTTCACATACCAAGACCCCTCCGTGCCTCGGAAAGCACGCTAGGCCGTTAGTCCCGGCTATCATTCGTGGATCTTTAAAATTCGTTACGGGTCATCAGTAGCCCGAAAGTCTGACAACCAGTCTTACCAAGGGGTATCGTACTACCCAGTAACTGGGTTGTGGAGGTCAGATAAGCAGTTGCTCCATGTAAAATACTGGTATTCAGCTGCAGCCCGTTAGACTAGAAGCCGACCCCAACATAGTTGGGAAAAGGCTGGGCTGATGATAATAATAAGTTAAGAAAGATGCAATTTTATTCATCCCACGTCCAAACTCAAGAATGTCTTTATCACTGTTATGATATCATATTATGTAACTTTTGTTTTGATATAAATAGACAACTCTTATGTTAAAATCATAAAACGTGACAGAATCTCAAATACTTGAGAAGTCTTCAGAAAATTCTCAATTAAATTGAACTAGATATTTTTCAAGTAAAAATATCTAGTCGTTAAAACATCTATGAAATATCGATGAAATAATCGATTTCGATTGAAGCGAATAGGTATGTCATAAAAATTGCCAATGAAAAGAAAAAAAAGAAAGAAAAAACGTTTATTCTGCACAAACAAAACGCACGTTACAAATAAAAAAGAATTTATAAAAAAAAAAGACATAAAATACAACATGTCCCAGAATTAACGCACAACCTCTTAAGGGGTCATTGTACTCATCATTATGAGCAACTTTTAATATGGGACCAAAACAGAAATCGCGAAAAAAAAATCAGCTGTTCCCTACATTAATGTTCGCATAACTCGTGAAAATGTAGGGAATAGCTGATTTTTTTTCGTGATTTCTGTTTTGGTCCCATTGTAAAAGTTGTTCATAATGATGAGTACAATGACCCCTTATGAGGTTGTGCGTTATTTAAGTTACAGCTTGTATAAAATGACACTCGCCGAATGCATAACCAACCTCCTTTTTTTAAGTCGAAAAAAAAATTTGTCTCGTACTCAAGCTATAAAATATTGATGGGTATCCCTCTGAATTTTAGCAGTATAACCATCGCTTTCTCTAGCTAAACAATAACGCTGTACTTTCCAGGTCGCTAGAGAAGGGCAGCAGCAGCTCCTCAAGTGATAAGCCTTCAGACAACTCTGCCAACTCGAACAACAAGGAACAGAATAAGAAACCGCACATAAAGAAACCTCTAAACGCTTTCATGCTGTACATGAAAGAAATGAGAGCGAAAGTCGTGGCTGAATGCACCCTCAAGGAATCAGCAGCCATTAACCAAATTCTTGGCAGACGGGTGAGTTTGACTTTCGAACAACCATTTTTTTATTAACCGTCAATATTAAAATTCGAATCATTCAATTTCAAAATTAAAAATGATACCGTTACATTCTAATTCGATTTTCAAATTTTTGTCTCATTCTAGAACTGCCAAAATTCGACATATCAACAATTTAATTTGTTTTTTTATTTTATTTACTTTTTAATACAGTGTGTTGTATTAGGTTTTTGTTGACGTTACTTCGGTCCCGATGTAGTATACTGTCGGATGAGTTTTAATATCCGTTTTACGGAAATTACTGTGCCACATTTTATGGAAAGTTATTCCTACTGTGCAAGTTTATATTTCACATATAAATATCTTGCAAATAGTCGTCAAATACCAGAATACTTATCAGTAAATAATCAGAGACCAGTCCTTTCAGAATCAATCAGAGTCGACATCAATAGTAAAGCTACTGCATAAAGATTTATTCAACACTGCTAAGCATCATGCATCATATTGACTGTCAATCAATCCGGCCTTAAGTCGTTAATTAACCAATTAATTATGTATTTAACAGGCACTTGTAACAGACGTCTATTCAACAGTAGAATACATCGGGATTGTATAAGATTGCTTACGTGACGTCATCTAATCGCAATTGACGAAGGTTTCACAAATCTGCATGTCGATTCTGTAAAAATCTCAGCGTGAAAACTTGCGTGGAGTGAGCTGTCAGTGTCATCCTACTGATGCTAGGGATTGACTAAGCAAACATTTACAATCATAATCGAGATTTTAATAATAGTGTTTATGCTATCTATTGATCATTTTATATTGTTTCAAAACTAGTATTTCAGTTGTCAAAACATTACTGTTTTGTGGGATTTTAAAATAAAATAGCAAAACAGAAACTTAGTCAGAATATCAACATTGTTTTTTTTTTTGTTTCTTTTCCTATATTAAAACCCACAAAATAGTAATGTTTTGACAGTTAAAATAAATACTTGCTTTGAAATTATATAAAATGATCAGTAGAATTAGCATAAAAAAAATAACATTAAAATCACGATTATGATTGTAAATGTACGCTTGGTCAATCCCTAGTATCAGGTGGGATAACACTGACAGCTCACTCCACGTTCACTTCACCCAAGTTTTCACGGTGAGATGGGTACAGAATCGCACTGCTGAGGTTAAATGGATGTCAACAACCTCATTTTAGCGACCGACCAATGTAGCTAATGTAATGTAAGCAATCATTTCGATTGTGTCCGCATTTAATATTTATATTTCTCTCAACAAATTGGATTGAGCCTTTGTTAATCTTGTTAGGAATACGATTCGTCATCGCACGTCCAGCTTAGCTTGCATTATACAGGCAACGAGGCCGCCCAATCTGCCATCTAATAGATGTATTGAATAATAAATAACTGACCGTAACGCTACCGAGAAGCGAACCCGTTGACCCGTTCTTGGAACGCGATATCATTCCTAACAAGAGTAACAATGTCTTTATACAAAAAATGCGTCGAGGCACATGTCGGCGACTGGTAACCCAATATCCTGGTATCATAATACGCAGTGGCACTCGTTGAGCCGCGAGGAACAAGCAAAGTACTATGAGAAAGCGAGACAAGAGCGACAGCTCCATATGCAGCTGTACCCCGGGTGGAGCGCAAGGGACAACTACGGTTACGGCTCCAAAAAGAAAAAGCGGAAAAAGGACCGCAGTCCCGCAGAGTTGGGAGGTATTGGAGCTAGCAGCGTCGTGGGGATGTCACTGGACGCTTGACACCGCTTACCCTCCCTGACGAGATCCCGCACCCCCACTAACACAGGAGACTTGCTTGTTGTCCGGTGCCACGTGCTAACCGAGCGGCTTGAACCCACACTAACGTCAGCATCCGTTACCTGCCCCGTCCCGTGTGTGTGTGTGTATGTGAGAAGTAGTGTGTCGCGAGGTGATGTTGCCTGTGCTAGAAAAGCGGCTGGCTCGCTCGGGCGACCGGGGCCCGCGCCGGCCCTGGCCGCCCCTTACGTGTTACGTGTCTGTGTACTGTAGTCGTCCAGTGAACGTAAACTGTACACCCTACACCCTCCGGAAACTATATTGGTTTGTTATATGTCTAGTCGAGACGCGTGAACCGACCGCAGAATAGGTTCTGGGAGGAACATCACAATTGGCCATTCTCATTCTGTAGGGGACAAAATTTTGTGATTAGTTATCGCGCCGCTCGCTGCGGCTGTTTTTCTAGCACGCGTTAGGTCGCGGACGTACGGTCGCAGGTCGAGTCCACCGTCCAAGTGCATTTCTCTGTTTTGTTTCCATATTCGGCGCGTTCACGATACAGTGGCATGCGCTCGGCCGCGAGGAGCAAGCCAAGTATTACGAGCTGGCGCGCCGCGAGCGGCAACTGCACATGCAACTCTATCCCGATTGGTCGTCTAGGGCTAATACGCAAAGGGGCAAGAAGAGGAAACGAAAACAGGAGACAACCGATGGAGGTACTGCCTTTCACTCCGTCGACGAGCGTCCCCGCCCCCCTCCCGCCCCCTCCCGTCCCTCGTGGTGGCCATCAGCTGAGCAGACTGGGCTACAGCATAGTGTCGTAAGTCGGTCACGAAACGAACACATGTCCCGGAGCGGCCGACGTCCCGTCGTTTGAATGCGAGTCGCATCGGCTCATTAAAAAAATTAGGTCAATTAACGAAGGATTAAGTCCGGAGACGTTGGCAGCTCCGCTCCTCCCCCCCGCGCATATCGCTGCCCCCCCTCCCCAGTTCCCCGTCCCGCGACAGTTCAATTGCTTTGAACTCCGCTCCGAACGGACCGAGCGACATAGTAATATTGTCTTGGTTGAAGGGGTACGAGGTTGTAGACATACATACACATAATATACAAGTATTTTTGTTTATTTAATATTTATCGCATTTATTTATTTGATTTTAAACGCTATATTATGAGAGAGACCCTCACGCAAGTCCTTCGAAGGTTGTCCCGGTTTTATGCTTTCCGGTTTGCTCCTGCGTGCGAGAGGGAGCGTGCATGTTAAAGCAAGTCAATATTTGAATACTTGAGTAATTGCTTTGCAGGGAGAGTAGTTTGATGTCGGAAAAGGCTGGGACAGCCTTCTCTTGGTACATAATGGAGTAGTCTGGACCAGAGCAACCATGCGAACACCGCCGAGGACTAGATATACACAGCTGCTGATGCTTATGTGTCTGCGGTGCAATGATACTGGCCAAATAAAGTCACAAATATTTATTTTGATTCCGGAGAACCTATTCTGCTTCAATTTGCTTATAGACGACATGTTTATTTGTTATTTTTTTTCCGACAATAGCGTAGTTTTAGCATTTATTTTGTTCAAAGTTTATGCGTGTAGTATGTTATTTTTTAAAACCAATGTTTTTTCCGTTGTTCCCATTCATTTGTCCCATCCCGCCCTGCATGGACTAACATAAGGGAATTGCATGCGAAGCTTTTGTAGTACGTAGTATTAGCTGATATGTTTGACATGCTTTAAATATGATTTCCGGTAAATTACCTATAATTTACGCATCACAAAATTATGCTGCATTCCTTTTCATTTCAAAGACCACAAAGAGTTTATCAATTTACTCGACATCATATTTTTTTGAGAATGATTTGCAATTTTTAAAGTAACTCGTTTTGCGTGCGTTTTGTATCAGTTCAATGTCTGAGTGAATAAATTAGTGGAAGTGAAGAATGTTTACTCATACATGTTATGTAATACTTTCAGGAAATAATTTGAAGAAATGTCGAGCGAGATATGGTCTTGACCAACAGAACCAATGGTGCAAGCCTTGCAGGTGAGTTATTACCTTTATTTTTCCTTTTTTCTTTTCTTTTCGCTTGTGCAAAATTGAGTCTTGGTTAGCTGATGGTATTATAAATACTATTGGTTAATATATTATTGTTTCTATGTGGAAAGACTTGGCTGTCCTATCTGACACACCAAGAGTAGCCCGGTCATTTTACTTGGCATTTTATAATTTAAGAAAATCTATACAAAACTTTGTAGTTGCTGTTTATTTTTATGTTTTATGTTACAATAAATATATTAAATTAAGGATTTGTTGACGACGAAGCAGCTAATTCAGAAAATGTGTCTTTTCACAAAGAAATCAATTGTTTAGATCACAAGGAATAGATTTTTTTGAAAGTAGCCGAAGTTTGAAAGTAGAAACTTAGGGGGTTAGTAAAATGGCGGCAAAAGAGAGAGTGAAAGAGAGAGAGAAAGGGCAATCATTTGTCGAAAGCTTTCAAAAAAATCTGGACACATTTTCTGAATTGGCTCGCTTGGTTGTTGTTATTGGTTGTCAAGGTTCATGTTTACTTATATAAATGTTTTTTCCACTCATGATTGCCGCTTCTCATGGACCCTGGATCTGCTGGCACTATTGGTGACTCGTTCTGATCATTTTTACGTTCTTTTTTATTATTTTTGATCATTTTTTTCGCCACACGCCACTTGACTCGTTGTTTTTTTTTATATTATCTTTACTTTTTTTTTCATTTATTTATGTTTTTTTTTTCCTTATTGCTATTGTCATTATTTTTTTTCATTCTTTTTATTTTCCACTATTTATTTCTATACAAACACCTTTTTATCTTTTCTGTATCTAATAATACATTCATTTTGTGTAACAATTTCATAAACATTTTTCTCACCCCAATCATTACCACCATGATATCATCAATAATCTGTCCACTATCATTCCTCTGTCCACTATCATTCCTCTGTCCACTATCATTCCTCTGTCCACTATCATTCCTCTGTCCACTATCATTCGTCTGTCCACTATCATTCCTCTGTCCACTATCACCTCTCTGTCCATTATCATTCCTCTGTCCACTATCATTCCTCTGTCCACTATCATTCCTCTGTCCACTATCATTCCTCTGTCCACTATCATTCCTCTGTTCACTATCATTCCTCTGTCTCTCATCATACTCGTATCCACATTAATTCCCTCGTCCATTATTTTTCCTCTATCGATCATCATTCCTCTAACACCCTCATTCACCTGTCATTACCGGGCACAGCCCCGAGTCAAGTAGCGTGATGGTGTCCGGAGGCCTGGGCCTCCTCCGGCCGGAGCCGACGACCTCGCTCCCGGCCTCCAGCCTCGTGAGCCCGCAGGAACCTACCTACGTTAACCTCTAGTGCCGGCGCCGCCCCGCCGACGGCCTCGTAACGGTTGGTGAAGAGTTCACTCTTGACAGACGGGAATGACCTGTGTGTTGTAGTTCAGAACCTTAGTTTGTTTTTCACTTAAATATTTATTTTCGATTTTATTGGCTCTAAAAATTTTTAAGTACTACTGGATTTTCAATTTATTTTTTTAATACTAAAAAAAAGTCAGGCGACTGATATTTTTTTTTTTTTGGTTAATAGATAGATTGCATAATACAGAATTTATTTAATATTTTTAAAGATGAAGTCTGAATGTTTTTGTACAAAAAGGAATGGCGTTTTATGTTGTCGTAGGTAGTCGTTTGCTTATTTTTCGTTAGATTTTATAACGTTTTTGTGTTTTTGTAACAGAATTGTTTTTCAGCATGAGTGTTCGATGTTCTTCGCGTGTTTTCAGTTTATTTTAACACGTTTTCAGCATGTTACTGTTAACATTATGATTTATGTGTTACGTGTAATGTAGGATAGATTAGCTTTCATTGTGTGAAGGACTGTTTTGTAACTTTTCTAGAAAAAAATATGTTTTTTTTTTTATATTTTTGGTCTTAAGTGGGGGTCAGATAGGCAGTCGCTCATTGTATAATACCGGTATTTAGTCGTATGCGGTTAGACTGGAAGCTGATCCCGAATGTCGAAGAGCCGACACCAGGTGTTTGGATTATGGACTTCTGGTCTTTAGAATACCTACTCTTTAATAAAATCAGAACATAAAAGTTACAAAACGGTCCTCGAAACCTGTCCTTCCCGAATCCTTACTAAACTTCCACCTCTTTTTAGGCGGAAGAAAAAATGCGTCCGCTACATGGAAGCTCTCGCGGCCGCGTCGGGGACCGTGCCGATGCCGATGGTGACGCCGCAGTCGCCCTGCTCTGAAGAGGACGTCAAGCTCGAGGAGATGTCGGACGCGTCCAGCGACGGCGACGCCGACACGCCGCTCAACTCCGCCTCCAGCCCCGGCGGGCTCAGCGCGCTGTCGTCGCTCGCGTCGCCCGCGTCCGACCCGCCGCCCGCGCCGCCGCGCAACCCGGTCGGCACCAACCCGCGCGACGCCAACAACCCGCTGTCGGTGGGGCAGCTGACGTCACAGTCGTGGCCGCGCGCGCCGCCCCGCCCCGGCCACGAGGTCATCTCCGTGTCATAGTGGCGCCCCACGACCCCGCGACCCGACGCACACGCCGCGCGCGCGGCCTCTGTCAGCATTCTAACTCGATGGACGTTCCGCGATTATACCGAGCTAAAATCTTTACAGAGCCGCGTCGCGATACGAACTGTGCATTGTCAACTATTCGTTCTTTTCCCCGCTCGAGGCTCTTGAGAAGCGAACTTTTAAACCCAGCGGAGGGTTTTGGTAGAGCGAGTAGTTAACGTGAGACGTGTGTCGCCATCTGTCGGACAGTGAGGTGAACGTTCACCGGCGCCATCTAGCGGCCGCGGCGAGAAAACGAGTCGTGTCGGTTGTGATATGAACTAAGGATAAGTACTGATTGTTACTGCTGTTCTCAGTCATGTTGGGAGGAAACCGTAGTGACTAACCTACCTCTGTTCGGCTTTTTGACGAGTTTTGAAATTTAGTAATACCGGCACTTTTGTGAACTATCGTAATTTCGCTGATTATATAGCGAGGTAAGAAATATATTCATAAACCTAAAAAAAAAAATACCGTTTTTTCATGTAATAAAGTAAAAGGGCCTAATGTTTAACTAATAATATTATCTACACCAAGTGTTCGGTATTTCTATAATTCGACGTCGTTCAACTCGAGAGTGGATACTATAATTCAGCCTAAATCTACAGTAACGATACTATTTAGTAGTCCATTCTTCGGTCGAAGTGATCTCAAAATTGTGAGCCCGAATCGAGTCATTTATAGTGCATTTTTTATAGCAAGCCCACACTTGAAGTGACCAAATATTATCGAAATCAGTAATACTAGTCACATATTAATGTGCCATGTTTCATTATGAATTATCTTTTTTTTATGTAAAAATATTTTTATTTTTATAGTGCAGGAGTTTGTCAATTTCCACCTGTTTACTCTGCTACGTAAAGTTTTCGATTAAACCCAAATAAATTAACAAAAGTAAAAAAATAAATACATATCGAATCATGTCATCAGTCAATACAAGTCAGTCATTAATTATTTATTTTTCGATTCGTGTTTAATTTTATACTTTTTGACCAACAACAATTTCTTACAACTAACGTTTGGGGCTTGAAGACTATGCTTTAAAATCTTTTAAGATTAATATTTGGTAAATAAAAGTGTGGGTTCTTTTTACCATCTGTACCTTGAGTAGTCAACGATATTTTAAGCCATTTTATTGTAAACCATTGATTTCAATCACTTAATGAAATTCATGGACGCAACTTTTAAAAATTCATTGCTGTTTTTAAATATTTGACAGTCTATATCTAATGTTACATCGAAAAAAAAAAAAAAAAAATGATTTTCATCAGTTTTAATTTCTCAATATTGTGACGAACAATTTTCACCTCTATTGCTCTCTTGCTACGGACGATTTTGGTTATAACAGGCCTCTCTTGCTTGACGATTGGGCATTCGCCTAAAACTTGACGAAATGATTTGTTGTTTACCGGTCGGACCTCATTTTTTAAAATGCAGAAACATACTTAGCACCGGACATGACAAAGCAAAAAAAAAAAAAAAACACTTAAAACTACACTTCATTGAGGAACATTTTCTGACGTTTCATAAGTCTTACTGTCAAACAGTATTTATCAATACAAAGAGGTGCTTACTACTACTAACATTATCATCAAATTAGACCCTTGCGCTAACCAAGGTATGTTTCTGCATCAAGATCATGATCCAATGTGATTGTTAAATGCGTTCTCGTCACCCGCGACGAAGGCCTGGTGTTCTTAAAACTTCCTACCTACGGCCTGCACCAGATGAAGGTCACCATGTAGCGTTATTGATTTTGAATTTAGTTATTAAAATGTTTTCCCTTCGCGGTATGCTTGTGTATAAAGTATTGTTAAGGCGAACGGAGGGAAAAATGTTTTTCCGTTGTACGGAACTTGTTAGACTGTCGTAGATTAGACTAGGCACGTTGTATGAGTGAAGTATATCTAAGGTGTTGTGCCGAATGCCCTTTGTAATAAAATGTTAGAAAACTATAAAAAAAAAATAAAAAAAAAAAATCGAAAAGCTACATCATTCGTTTCAAAGTAAGTATACTAAATGTGTTGGTAAAATTGGCATTTGTTTTATTGTTTAATAATGGAATAATTTGTTTTTATAATAGTAAAGATGCATGTTGAATGTATTAATATAATTTTTCAATGATGAGTATATTTTTGGCTAAACAAAATCAACTTTTGGGATAAACATGAGATGTCACTGTACAATATAAAACCAAGTTCTCTTTCATCTTCAGCTTCATGCAATTTACATCTCTATAGTTCTAGTAATTGACGCAAGATGGCCGTATAGGGTAAGCCCATCGAATGGCATTTCGGGACAACACCACACTGTATATGTGTAAGTACATACATGATGTAAAAATATAGCTATAATCTAACTGTGTCATATTAGTATATAAGTGTACTATGCTACTTACATATGTATACATTATTATTATTATTATATAAAGAAAGAAGTTTAAAAGAAAAATATTAGTTAAATACTGACTCGAAACTGAAAATGTTTGGTACATACGAAGACACAAGATATTTTATAATTGGCAACCCCCAATAAGAGTCAAATTTGTAAATAAATTTGTAATTCACGAATATATAGGACATTTTGGTATAAAAATATTGCATTTATATTATTATTAAAAAGCGATTAGTGCCCTCGGAATGTTCTTGGATGGTTTGTTTTGTCCAACAAATGATTTTTGTTAATTACTTTTTAGTGTTATTATTAAGAATTTTAACGTTGTTACTTGAAATACCGACCCCACATTGATTTACAAATTACTCTCAGTGATTGAAAATGGAATTTTAATTGGTTATACAAGACAAAAAGAAATGAGACTTGAATATTAACTGACAAATATTATCAACATCAGTTTGTTTACAATTTGACTGAATTATGAACGTTGAAATTATTATATTGATCATTCGTACGATTTTGCATGAAATCCGACTTTGTGCAATACTAATTAAATAATATGGGTACTATATAGTTTTCTAAATATTAAATTAGATTTTTTTTAAATAAATTAGTAAGGTCTATTTTTGAGTTTTAAAGAGAATGATGGATTTGATTTTTTTTTTCATTTTGAAAAGGATGTTTTTATTTTAATAATGATTTTTATCCCGTGCGAAAACCATCTAGAACTACAGATTGCCAGGGAATTACGACCAGTTATGACCATAATATATATCATAATGTCTGTGCCAAATTTATGTATGAAACCGCAGGTATTGAGACGGTACCTTTACTTGTCTTTATGTTGATAGATTTTATAGGTTGTTTTTTATTGTTATGAGGGTAAAGACAGACTGCTCTTACGTTGGGCTAGTTATTATTTTTTGTAGACGAAATTGACAAATTAGTAAACTCAATTATTAGGTCTGTTCCCATGTCTTGTGTTCAGTTGAACGAATATTATTTTAATAAACAACTTAAAAATTGTATTTGAACTGTTTTATTTATTTATGCCCGCCTGTAATAGATCCACGTTTTGAGTATGAATAGAAAGAAAGAAAATACGTTTGTTTGCGGCAAACATGACGCAAAAAAGAACATAAACACAAAAAGAAAGGAGAAAGGAAATAAGTTTATCTGACCCAGGTTACGTAAGGCACACAATATTCACACAAAAACAAAAAACAGAAATAAAATACAACTTAAAACAGTATTGTGTACCTCACGGCTGCGCCAAATAGGCCCAGTTCAGCATGTCAGACAACTAATGGTCTGACGTTGGTTTTCAACAGCATAAATGTCAGACAACTAATGCCTGACGCTGGTTTCAATTGGACCCTATGTTACGAGGACGTGTTACAAAGAACAAGTTTGGGGAAAATATGCGTCACGTCCACGTAAAACGGCCATCGACAAATCCTTTTTACGGATGAGAAAATCTTCACCGTAGAGGAAAAATTCAACCGTCAAAATGACAGGGTATATGCACACAACTCACAAGAAGCTTCTGAAAAGGTTGCCAAGGTGGAAATTGGCCATCACCTAGCCTCAGTCGCGGTTTGGTGGGGCGAGTCGTACTAAGGAGTCACTAAGCTTCATTTTTGTCAACTAGGAGTAAAAAGCAAAGCAGCTAACTACCGGACTGATATTTTGGAGCCTGTGGTTAAGTCATTGAACCAAACGCTTTTTTCCAATAAGCATTGGATATATCAACAGGACTCTGCACTGGCACACAAAGCGCGAACCACGCAGCGTTGACTAAAGGAGAATTTACACGATTTTATTGCCTTCGAAGATTGGCCCTCTGGAAGTCCCGACCTCAACCCATTGGACTACAGGCTATGGGAAGTTTTAGAGTAGAAAACCTGGTCGAAGCCTCACCGTAATATTGAGTCATTGAAGCGTGGTAGCAGCAGCATCGATACCTCTAAAACAGTGCGTGCGGCGATAGACGAGTGGCTGGATAGATTGAGGAAGTGTGTCAAAGCAAAGGGGGGGCACTTTAAATGATTTTAACTTTTATTTTATAAACTAGGCAATAAAAAATGTCTATCCTCCTGAGTCGCTGAGGTCATTATCTGTAGTTAAGATGTGTGTGGTGTGAGGGCCACTTTGTTAAAACTCTTTGAAAATGTGCTTAGGATTTAGTGAACAGTCCCAAAGAACTGTGAAAGTTGGAATCACATTTTGTGAAAGTCAAATAACCGAGTTATGGACTGTAAAGTTGGGCCCTCACTTCTCACATAGAGGATCAGGCCCAACTGAACCTAATAAACTATGGACACTACAGAAAAAGTTTTTATGCCAAAATCTAAGCTAATGCCAAACAAAATTTGTGAAAACAAGATATTATCGCAAAACACTGTCCTACTTTGTATATCTTCGTATAAAATGGGCCCTCAATTCTCATACACGTAAAAGTTTATGGCATGTATTTAACGCGGCGACAAATTAATCTGAATTTGGGATTAAAAAATAATTAAAGACGGTAGCAAAAATAGTAGGTTGGCAGCTACGGACGGCGGATAAAAAGTAGAAAATGGGCATTCTTAAATTAAACAAAGAGGTTGTGTATCAAGTTAACTAATTATCTTTAATAATAATAATTAGAAGTAGTCGACGGAGCCCCGCTTCGCGGGGCCCCTATTTCCGCCTGCAGGGTTTAAAGGAACCTAACACGAAGGAGGTTAATATTAGTCGCCATGTCATTATTTTTAGTAGCAAATAGTTAGTCGCCCTTTTAAGTTGTTAGTCGCCTGGAAAATAATATTCCAAAGTTTATTACGCAAATAAAATGAAATTAGTAACTTACAGCTACCGTTTGAAATCCTACATGCTACTAAATAAATTGTGAAAATTGGTGAAAGCAAGAACAGCCGGTCGATTCTGTAAAAATCTCACCGTGTAATCATAAGCGAAGTGAGCACTTAATAGTGTTAATCCCTAGCGAATGGCAGCTCACTCCACGCTCACTTCACCCAAGCTTTCACGGTGAGATGGTTACAGAATCGCACGGCTGGTCACCACATTTTGTTGTTTGAAAGTTATGACCTATTCGGGCCCTCAGGCCTCCATGTCTTTTGTTTTCGTTTTATTACGCTTATCGTATGAAAGATAAATACAAATCTGAGTTTGTTTCGGCCTTTCTTCTCAGAGTAGTCAGATAGGAAACGCCGACCTCATCTAGTTTAAAAAATATGATTGACATGTAAAAGTGTTTGTACAAACCTACTTACAGAAAATAAAATCATTTATCATTTATCATTTACAAAATTGTCCCTTTTTGTGAAAAAAATTGTGCAACAAATTCGATACCAGAAATAAATTACAAGACCCTTTATTGTATAAGAAAATCGAGTTTTATTTTTATTCTCTGAATAAGGAAATAGGATGACCACAATTTCTTTTAGATTGCAGTAAAGATTAGTAAATGTAGTGTCATAGGTTTTTATAAACTTTCTTCGATTTTTCGCTTATTATCGTCATAGCAGGACTGCTTGTCACCACTGGACCAAAGTCTTGAAATGTGTTCTTAACAAAATTCTGTTACGAAAGTTCCTCTCGTATTTTGACAAACCGAAGAGGAATACATATATTGTAAACAACCGGTCGATTCTGTGAAAATCTCACCGTGAAATCATAAGTGAAGTGAGCACTTAATAGTGTTATTGACACTATTAAGTGCTCACTTCCATACCATTACGGAATGACTCACTTCACCTAAGTTCTCACGGTGAGATTTTTACAGAATAGCACTGCAGGTCTACAATTTACCGGCGAATGACGTCACTGAAACGTTATTTATGAAAGTAAGTTGATGCGTTTTCCTCGGAAGAGTTTTTTACACAGTAAAGTCAAACCCCGTTGCCCTACGATTTATTGTAAATCTTTGCCGCCGCCATTTCTTCATGTCAGCTGTTGCAGCGTTTGTTCACCGCAACTATCAAATTGACGTCAACGAGAAACGAGATTATTCGAACCGACGGACGTGCAATGGACACGCGTCCATAGTAATGTGTGTATCGCTACTTCGGCGCCGTCATCTCGTTTTCGCTGACGTCTCGTTGACGTGGCGGTGGAAATGGCAGGAAAGTGTAGGAAACCTTAGCTTTAGAAATAAAACAAAACATATGAGATTACATTGTTTATTCGTGACAATGCATAATAGAGAATATACATTTAGAAATTATGTAAAACGCTATAAAAATTGTGACGCCGTTGCAAGACTAGTACTATACGGAGATAAAAGAATTATTTTAAGGTTCTTGTACCGCGATCTTATGATATTTTGGCCCCTATACTGACCAATCGCATCCCAGTTTTATGAAGCTAGAAGTATTGAAGTCGAAAATTATTTCAACAACAGCCGGCCGATGCTGTAAAAATCTCACCGTGAAATCATAAGTGAAGTGAGCTTGAAGTGAGCAGTGTCAATAGTGTTAATCCCTAATGACAGCTCACTCCACGCTCACTTCACCCAAGTTATCACGGTGAGATGGTTAAAGAATCGCACGGCAGTAATTATACTGTAGTTTATTTTCAATTAAAATTGTCAGTCAATGGACCACACTCCAACCGACCCCAGCCCCAACGTACTTGTGAAAAACGCTAGGCAGATGATGGAATTTAAATAATTTTATTACATTAGTGAAACATTTTTTCATGAGTATCATAATTCTCCTGCCCTTACCCCAATTTATTTGTGGTCAGCGCAACATTTCTTTTTTTTCCATACTTCTCTATTAGTCATAAGTAAATTAAAAATGTAATAATCAAAATATTATCCAGATTTCTGTCTAAAAATGGACTGCAATAGATAGAACAAACATAATTAAATTGTTGAATAAAAAATCCAAAAGATTTTCGACTTCAATACTAAATAAAACCTAGTTGACAGTACACAGGTGATAGAATCGTTACAAAAGTGTTTATAAAACAATCAGACCTAACACTAACTTATGATTCTTGTGAAGCTACGTTCATACGGCTCTGTATTACCATAATATGTTAATGTTGGATCAGGTGGTCACATCCTACTTATCATACGGCCACATCCCGCTGAACATATGACTACAATCCCGGCGATTATACGGCCAAATCCCGCTTATTATACGGCCACATCCCGCTGATCATACGGCCACATCCCGCTGATTATACTGCCATATCCCGCTGATTATACGATCACATCCCGCTGATAATACGGCCGTATCCCGCTGATTATACGATCACATCCCGCTGATCATGCGACCATACCCCTCTGATTATACGATCACATCCCGCTGATCATACGGCCATATCCCGTTGATTATACGATCACATCCCGCTGATCATACGACCATACCCCTCTGATTATACGATCACATCCCGCTGATCATACGGCCATATCCCGCTGATTATACGATCACATCCCGCTGATCATACGACCATACCCCTCTGATTATACGATCACATCCCGATGATCATACGGCCATATCCCTCTGATTATACGATCACATCCCGCTGATCATACGGCCATATCCCGCTGATTATACGGCCACATCTCGCTGATCATACGGCCATATCCCGCTGATTATAAGGTTGAAAACAATGGTGTGGAACGCCGCGTTCTAACAAAAAGCGATCGTCGCGCGAATAGGCGATGGTATGAACTCCTCCTAAACGGCTGGGCCAAATTAGAAGTTTTTTTTTTGTGTGTCCCTGGATGGTTTAGAATTTTAGATTCACACAATTGGACCCGTTAAGTGGCACCGTGTTCGGGCTCGACAACATCTGACGGGTCCGCTAGTTTTACTGTAAGATATCGTACAGTACAGCGTCGTGTGAACGTAGTCTTATGAATCTTATGATAAACAGTAAGACGAAATCACGAAAGCACAACATACAGCTTGCGATTCATTCGCTCTTCACCTACTTATATAAATGATGGTTATGAGTTTATGATTTATGTTATGACAGCAATTTTTAGGTTAAAAATTCTTAATTATTACAAATTAATGTCTGACGGGAAAATTGTTAATACGAAATACAGGATTATTGAAATAATGCTGGCAAACTGTCAAGATATTAATTTATTAACATGGAAACACTAAAGATTTAAAGTCATCTTAATATTTGTAATTTTCTATTAGGAGACGATTTTTTTTCCTATATTACCAAATTTAAATATGTTAATTGAATGATAACAAAATCATATCATACAGCTTGCCAGAATAAAAAAAAAATCTGTGTATTTAAGATTGAAGTATAAGAATAAGTGAAATTGAGAATCTTAATAGCTGTATTGAAATCTATTCAATGCACTCTAAGATAAGGAAATACATAACAATTTTAATGCAAATGAATTAACAGATTAAAATATAAATGCATTTTTGTTAAAAACATTTTTGGCCCATTTTAGCAACAGGGGATTTGGAAGTCTATAAAACTAACAATTTAAGTGAATACAGGAAACATTCTAAAACGTTAATGTAAAACCTATTAATAATAATTATTATAACCAGTTAACATTGAAAATTGAAACAAATAATCAATATAAGATAATTATTATCCTGAGTAAACAAGATAATAGGTAAGTAATTATGTACGTAATTCTAATTTGTAGCAAATTTCTACAAATTTGAATAGTTTCAATTACTCTTAATTAGTTATCCTTTCAAATTAATTAGCGTGCCGTGCTTTGTGCCAAAATCCTTTTCGAAAAGAGCTGCAAGAAGTTCAATAAGAAATATTTTTTTCCTGTTTGCAACTCCTTTTCACAAATCTCTCCAAAATTTAAATATTTTCCTACAATCGTGACCTTAAAGTATTTTAGCGGTTTCAGCTTAGATTTCAATATTCAAAACACGCTAAAATGGAAAAAATATATTGAAATAACACAAAGAGGTGGAGTAAGTTCCGGAGATTGGATTGAAGAGCCGTTTAGGTGACATCTGATGACATCGTGAAAGTAGCGAAGTTTTGGGCCAACAAGATCTGGCACGACTGTATTTCAGATCTTGTTGGCCCAATCGTGTCGCTAACCGAAGAATAAGAATGGAAAAATCCCTTCGAATTTTATAGCCAACATTTTTGCGTAACTCAAAAAGTCCAGCTGGAACCACTAGCCCATTTAATTTAAGGCTCATACCTTACATCTACATATTCAGGAAAACAATGAATTTCAAAATTGTAATACAAGCTTAATCAATGAATAGTAAGTTAACAGCGTAATCGTCTACAAAACGTTATAATTGTTATAAATTTCACTAATCAATACGCCAGTGTGTCAGTCTACTTAAGACTACCCGCAAACGGACCAATCACGACAACCACTAATGGCCAACCAATAACATATTAATGTATTTCTAATATCATGAAATATTTGGTGAGCAAACTGTACGAAAACCTCGAGTTTTTATCGCGATCACCTTTTTAAGTTGGGTTAAGTTGGGGTTCAAAGAAAGCTGCAAATCTATTCAATAACGTAAATTATGGCGCGCAGACGGTCTTGCCTCGTAGACGGTCTTCCCAAAGTCGACCTTATACAAGGTGTAACTTAAATAACGCACAACCTCTTAAGGGGTCATTGTACTTTTACTATGGGACCAAACGCGAAAAAAAAAAATCAGCTGTTCCCTACATTTATGTTCGAATAACTCGTCAAAATGTAGGGAACAGCTGATTTTTTTTTCGCGATTTCCCGTTTGGTCCCATAGTAAAAGTTGTTCATAATGATGAGTACAATGACCCCTTAAGAGGTTGTGCGTTATTTAAGTTACAGCTTGTATAAAATGACACTCGCCGAATGCATAACCAACCTCCTTTTTTTAAGTCGAAAAAAAAATTTGATACGTTGCTATCGCTGGCAACTAGTGGCAATCGAAAGTGGTCCATATCCGGATGTACTAACTAAATAATAATTTTTTAACTGTTTTATTACGTCATGCCCTAATTAACAGTCTAACACATAATATACTAACGCTTAAGCTTTGGGTTATTAACGAGTAGCTTCAAAATTGGTTCTTAGCTGCCTCAAGCCCTTGGGGACACTTCTACTTGTGAAGAGTTACCGAGAGTATGCCCGGGTACGCACAGGTAATTTTTCGCGCACTGGATTTTCAACG
The DNA here is from genome assembly GCA_949629135.1 of Eremobia ochroleuca. Classification (NCBI taxonomy): domain Eukaryota; kingdom Metazoa; phylum Arthropoda; class Insecta; order Lepidoptera; family Noctuidae; genus Eremobia; species Eremobia ochroleuca. Next base: position 10,034,774 of record OX451409.1, on the reverse strand, counting down.
CACTAGTTAACACCGAGAGTTGAAAATCCAGCGCGGGATATTTTTACTCTGTGCGTACGTGGCCTAACGTAAAAATAATATTTGAGTTGGTAATACCTAATTTTAGGTACAAAATAACAAATTTCTAAGTTCTCTCAATACGGAACTTAACATCAAGCATCCAATTTCTTTTGTAACGTCAATTCTAAAGATATTTTCTACTAAATTATTTATCGTCACCTGGTCATCATACAACTCACACAAAATCACATTCAAATAGGGTTCTGAACCTAATTTTCAATCAAATATCGATCTTAAAACCTCTCAGTTCACAAAACCAATGATAATTTATAAAAAAAAAAAAAAATTAAAATAAAATTATCACAACTGTTCACAAGTATCAGTATCATGTCAATGCCGCAAGCTCACCAAGACCGGTTTCGGTATCGAACCGGTTTACCACAGGGCCGAGGACTTGCCGCCAGGAGGGTTCCTCACGCGGACTGAAGTCTTGGTATCGAGACCCTCGGTCTCTCCTGTAAATGAAACATATTATAATAATTATTAAAGAAGTTATCTATACTTGCTGATAATAAAGCTGAAGAGCTTCTTTGTATGAACGCGCTAATCTCTGGAACTACAAGTCGAATTTGAAAAATAGTTTTTCAATTTGTTTTTTTTTTCTATTTTTTTTTTTTTCAATATCTTGAGGAAGGCCATTTGACATCACGCTAGGACCCTTAGAAGCCAAGCAAACAGAAGAAAGTCAGAAATAACGCTAAGCGAAAATTGAAGTAATTCTTAAAATTGAAAGCTTCTTTCTATTTTAGAAACTGAAAGTCTCCTTGAACATTAAGTCTCCTTAAAAAGGTTTTCAGTCAATTAAATAATTTAGTCAACTATAAAATGTCTATGTAAGTGTTATTAGAAATCTACAAATAATTACAGACAGCAGACATACGAGACATTTCAGTTTTGTGGATTTAGATTGTTTTTTTTTTTTACATTTTGGAATGTAACCATCATGTAGCCATCAGAATAACCACCTGCTGGATTTCCAGACAGTGATATAAAAACAACATTTAAAGAGTTATCAACTTACTGCTAATAGAGAAAGTAGACGTCTGCAGGTTCCTCGTTCCCGGCTCCCGCATCTTCCTGCCAGTCGGAGTGCTACATCCAGACACGGACAGACTTTCAACACCCTTGTTCATGTGCCCTAGGTCTGCAAGAAAGGTGGAAGGGGGGGTTAGGTCTGAAGTTAGACGGCTAGATGGTCTAGGAAGCAACGTACACGTTTTTCGTGTCATTATTCCAATGATGTAAACAATTTATATAGAATGAAGGTTAAAAAGCCTTTCAAGACTCCGGGAGTCTATTTAGTAATTACTTAACAATCGAAAGATTATCTGTGCAATATTAGAACTATATTGCAAAAACAGTATGGACAAAGTTGAAAAATCATAGATTTTATTTGTCGCCTTTACCCGAATTGCAATGTTCTAGTAAGTAGTTTATCACTAGCTAAGGACAGAGCCGGTGGACTCTAGGAGAGTTTGTTAGCACAGTTCGTTAGCCGCGCGCTTTTACCCGACTGCGGCGGAGCCCAAAAGAAGTTCTTGAGATAAACCGTCTTGACCGACACAGACAGACGGACAACAAAGTGATCCTATAAGGGTTCCGTTTTTTTCTTTTGAGATACGGAACCCTAAAAACAAAATGGCGGACAGGTAGGTATGCCAAATCTTCAATCTCCTTTCGGACTAGGTAATCTTTTCACGATGGCGTAAGTGAGCTTTCGTATGACTCCAGTCGAGTCGACGACGGATATGCAATGTGTAACGTTAAATGCGCAAAACCTGAAAGTAGTTTGATCAGAATAACGAGCAGAATTAATTGAACCACTTTTTAATATAGGTCACATTTTTCAAAACATCTTCATTAAAAACGTTGCCGTGTCTATTTATTAATAGGTCAAGCAACCCAATGTCAGCGCGGCGCAGCGGCCCGGTGACGACTCCTCGCTCGATAAAGCGTCGTCGCAGACGCAAGAAACGATCAGAATAGCCAGTAAAACTAAAACAGCACATAAAACCTTTACAATTTTTTTAATGACTTATTTTCTGAATTAAAAATCAGTTGGGGTGCCTGAGGTTTTGCGCATTTAACGGTACACGTTGTAGAAGAATTGTCTCAAATATTACTTAATTTATTTCTTGTTTACATAATTGGAAACAATGAAAAGTGTGCGACAGCAGACCTTGTGGCCTTGTTGGTTCCCAGGTCGGGCAGCAAGTATACATGACATTTTCTGTAAGAGAAATAGTACGTTAGATCGGAATCGTGCCGAAATATGGCAATAAGCTTTGTCTCTTGGATTCCAATATGTAGCTTTAAATAGCGAAAAGCTAGCTGACTTTTTGTTAATTTTATAAGCCGAGTGTGTAATTTATTATAATTTTCTCAGCACGGGATCTAAAGGATATCTATAGAGAAACCACGAACATACAGTTGTAATATAAGTGTGCATACACACGAGCGACTCGCGTCGACAACAGAGGCAATTTTTTGTTTTTTTTTTTGTTTGGAACCTTGGAAAGTTGGAACCCCAAACTAGGCGAGGAATGCCTGTATTTTGGGGGTCTGTTGATTCGTCCTAAATAACAATGTCTTACTTACACAAATTTACAACATAGGATATTGTTATAGGATGGATCTTAAGCTACATACTAGTGCAACCGTCGAGGCGAGTCGGTGACAGCCGTCAACGTATGTCGGCGGCCTCTGTCGTCTACGCGTGTATGAATACTACCGTGAAGTAAGCGTTAGACCCTTCACACACACACGTTTTTCTCGCCGTAAAAACTGCGGTTTATCGCCGTGTAGTAAGCACGGTCGTCAGTGTTGTATGGATCACTTTGGAAGCTTGTTGACTGACACGTTTTTTCTGCGGCGCGGTTAATAACGCCGTACCGTGAAGAAAACGTGCCGTATACAAAGGACGTAAACGTTTTGGCATCCTAAACACAAGTTAAATCTTACTCTGGGTGCCAGAGTTCAACTAAAACAATCTTTCTCTTAGTTGTAACGCAGCATAGTGTTTAGATAAGTGTTTTTGTACAACTGAAGGTAATAAAAATCTCTTTTTTTTTTACAAAGTTGACATTTTCAAACATTATCTTGTCTATAAGAATGTGATTGCCGAATGTTCGTGCTTTCATAAGAAAATAAGGTCACAAGCTACAAAATTCACCAATAAATAACGTTAGATTTGTATTTCTGGTTTGCTGCCCGGCCCCTAACCACAAATACTTATATTTCACAATGATCTCGCCTAGCTTAGCTTAGAAATTGTGTGCTTATGTCAAAGTTTGCTTGCGTGCGTTTGGCTAGAAACCGTTGGAAAGTCAGCATCAAAAGGAAGTGCGAGTTTCAGAAAAACTTAGTTGCTTTTCACAAGTTAACACAATTAAAAAAACCGGTCAAGTGCGTGTTGGACTCGCGCATCGATTGTTCCGTACAAATTTGTAGGTATGTAAATAGTTTATCACGGGAATCGTGTCTCGAACATTTTTCCCGTGTTTTCGGATTTTTTCCTTTACTTGTGCTACATGAAATTTCTTCTTGCCAAATTTCATGATTCAACTAGGTCAACGGGAAGTACACTATAGGTTTTGATTCCGGAACATAAACGCCCGTATCTTTTGATTGCGTTGACTTAGAAGTTTGATTTTTTCACTGATTCAAGGGATTGCAGCCCTGAGAATTTGATATTAATTTCAACTTGATAACTCCACGCGTTCCTGAGAAAAAGGGTCTTGACAGACGGACAACGAAGTGTTTAAGGGTTCCGTTTTGCCTTTTGTGGTACGGAACCCTAAAAAATAACAAAATATATCAACAGAGTAAGTTGCACTAAGTATTTCTTTTGCCATTGCAACTAAATTAGTTAAAATAAATAGGTGTGGTCTCACGTAAATACTTCAATGAATCCACACAGAATGTATTTCACGTCACAATCTGTGTCTTAACACTATCGCCACTTCAGATTCTGAATATTATGATACTTATGATGCCAACTTTATCGATAACATAAAGCCAATTTACAGCCAACTGTCATTATAAAACAGAGGTTTAAGACAGTATTGCAAGCATGCGTGCCAGCTCCGCTTTTAGCCTGTGCGCTATTCCCACACCTGCCCAGTGTGGGTGTGTACAACACTAGCAACATGTTGATCTACAAACATACCGGGAGAGGGGGATCCGTTGGTGGCGTGAGCCGGCGTGTCCAGGAACTCGGGTCTGTGCGGCGCTTGTTCGTGGTCGTGTGCCACGTCGTAGACTAGCGGAGAGTCCACTGGAGTCTTCAGGAATTTTCCGAAACCTGCAGGAAAATCGATATTAAAATAACCACCCATGGATACACACAATATAAATAAACCTGTCTGCCGAAAAGCAGCGTTGCTGAGTTTCAGTGGGAGGATATGGGTGTCGAAATCATTAAAGCTAGGGGTTGAAATACCAGTATTTTTGGGAACCGGTACTATTTGCCTTGTTGTGATACCGGTACCAGAGTACCACCGGTAGTATTTCTACAGAAATCAGCACATCAAGCTACTACAACCTGTCAAATTTCTTTAATATTTTTTCAACTTTATCGCTAAAGCATAAGGTTCAAAGTTGATTGGGAAAATTGTACAGTTTCGGGTAGCTTGATGTGCTGGCGTCTGTACCTGTACTATTGGTATTTCTAATCAGTATCGGTGCCAAAACTGGTACCAATCAATTATAGACACAGATTTCAACACTCCTCATAATATGCATATAACTTGTCATATTTTATATTGTAGCGGTTTATTATCCCTCAATCATCATCATCTGCCTAGCCTTTTCCCAACTACGTTGGGGTCGGCTTCCAGTCTAACCGGATGCAGCTGAATACCAGTATTTTACATGGAGCGACTGCCTATCTGACCTCCACAACCCAGTTACAGGGTAATAAGATACCCCTTGGTAAGACTGGTTGTCAGACTTTCTGGCTACTGACTACCCGTAACGACTGTCAAAGATCCACGAATGACAGCCGGGACCAACGGCTTAACGTGCTTTCCGAGGCACGGAGGGGTCTTGTTATGTGAAGATGGTCACCCATCCACGGACCAACCGCGGCAAGCGTAGCTTAGCCTAACCGATCGACCCGTGCAATAAAATAAAATAAAATAGAAAAAGATAGTTAGAAAAACAACTTCAACGTACAAATACGAGATCTGTGGTACGCGGTGGGGATTTGGTACCGGTACTTGTTAGGTGGAGTACCGGGTACCGATTTTTGATAGCCAGCGAAAAATTTCTACTCTAGAGGGTATTGTTACAGTTTTTGCCACCCATTATGAGATAATGCCGCCCCTGCTTGCTGTGCCTGCAGCCAGAACCAACCTACTGGCGAGGAATCCTCGCACTAGAGCCATGCGTGTGGTGAACGGGGTCCACGAGAGGGTTGATGTATGGTGGTGCAACTTAAGCGAATTCGCAAAAGTTGCATTATATACTGGATTGATTTTTTTTCAGGCTCCAAATTTTTACAGGATGTTCTACTCATGAATATGAACAACTTTCACTATGGGACCAAGTCTGAGATCACGAAAAAAAAATCAGCTCTTTCATACATTCTGGTCAAGTAGGTATTGAACTTTTGTATTAAACAGTTGATTTTGTTTTCGTAATTTCAGAGTTGGTTCCATGGTGAAAGTTGTTCATATTCATGAGTAGAACAGCCTGTAAAATTTGGAGCCTGAAAAAAAAAAAAGCATCCTGTATATAATATGTTATTTAGATGTAGGTTAAGATTTCGGACATAGTATATAATTTTATACGATGTAGATTAAGGATTTAGCATGTAAAGCCGCGTTTCCACTGTGCAAGTGATTGCACGCAAATATGACGTCACACTTGCGTACAAGTTACTTGAATTGGAAACTAAAATTTATGGAACTTGAACCTCGCATGCAAGGATTTATTGGCATGCAAGTGTGCCGGTGTTCATCATGGGCGTGAGACGTGCTGTGGTCACTGCTGCTTGCCGAGTTGTTTCTGAAGTGATAATCCTCAATAAAGATAATTGTTTTATCGTTCCCTCATTTAGCAGTCATTATAATTTTCACTTTTTAAAAACTAACTAGTAAAACTATTAACTCGATACAATAATGCGCCTTCGTCACTCGTTCACAATTTGCGACTGGCACTTGAGCGCGCAACTTGCATAACACTTGCACACACAAGCGTCAGTTGCGCATTTTATTTACAAGTTCAAAACTACCCGCATGCAACTTGCAGGTTGCATACAGGCTACTTGCATAATGGAAACGCGGCTTTAGGCCACTCTACCGCATTGGATCGCAGATCTACCGGTCGATTCTGTAAAAATCTCACCGTGAAATCATAAGCGAAGTGAGCACTTTATAGTGTTAATCCCTAGCGAATGACAGCTCACTCCACGCTCACTTCACCCAAGCTTTCACGGTGAGATGGTTACAGAATCGCACGGCTGTAATGGTAGTGTAGGTAAGAATTACGTAAATAAAATAAAATAATAATAATATTACCTTCGACAACTCGTAGTTGTCCGTCGTCAAGACAGACGCGACCGTTCACGATCACGTACTGGGGACTACCCACCACGTTCTGGCCCTGGAAGTGTAAAATTAAAATATTAAATTGTTGCAATACCATAACATACAACAATACCATAACATTACATTTATCAATCTAATTCAGAGTAATTATATCCCATTATAATGTATTTAATGTTCAATTATTGACTTTTAATAGTAATGTTTTATTATATATTTTTTTAATGTAATTTCTTTCTTAGTTATTGGTACTTAATTTAATTTTAATTTAATGTACAATATCAATGTAATTAAGTTGTTTATATTTTTCCTTATGTTCTTTATTCTTGACAATATTATTTCAATTGTAATTCAGATTCGTCCTTTTCTTTTGTGAATGATGTGCATGCCTACAAGTAACTTATTTACACAGAATCCCATCGTAAATGTCTGTACATGTCTTATTCGTAAATAAGTTGTTGGTGTGCCTACATCAAATAAAAAAACAAAAAAACATGATTTCTGGAAGGGCTAGGCAGATCTGTATACTACTGAATAGTTTCACTGAACAAGGCGAGCGTATGGCCAATAACCAGGGAAAAATTCAGACTTCACGCTGTTACTGAGAAATTCAAAGGGGCAAAACTCAATAACGCTTTGTCCGAACTGGCGATTGAATCCAGTTGCAGTTCAGCAGTCGCGGTCAAACGATTTAAATATGCAATCACTTAAAAATCATAACATCTAATAATGGCGCCGATTTCCTTGTTCACAAGCTGAACTAAATTTAAGTTCAGTGCATCTTTTTCTTTCTATTTCATTAAGAAAAGGATAGAAGGTAAACATGAGTTTAGTCCTGTCATATTAGTCAACGCCTGACGTATTTTTAATAGCCAATTTTTGATCACGTCTAAACTTGTCTATAGACAAGTTATTGGCTTGTGGCTGAGTAATAACAGCCGCACGGATCGATCGATCAGGTTAAGCTACGCTTGTCGCGGTTGGTCCCTGGATGGGTGACCGTGTTCACATACCAAGACCCCTCCGTGCCTCGGAAAGCACCTTAAGCCGTTGGTCCCGGCTGTCATTCGTGGATCTTTGACAGTCGTTACGGGTCGTCAGTAGCCCGAAAGTCTGACAACCAGTCTTACCTAGGGGTATCGTATTTCCCAGTAACTGGGTTTTGGAGGTCAGACAGGCAGTCGCTCCATGTAAAATACTGGTATTCAGCTGTATCCGGTTAGACTGGAAGCCGACCCCAACGTAGTTGGGAAAAGGTTAGGCAGACGATGTCTAAACTTGTCTATAGAGTATCTTAATTTGTCCGTTTGTAATCTCACCTCAAAAATATTGAAATCAACCGCCTGTTTATGGGTAGCAGCAGAGATGGTCCTCTCAAGCTTGGGGTCCCAGATGACAATGTCAGCATCACTGTTGATGGCCACGCGGCCCTTCTGCGGCCAGATGTTGAAGATCTTGGCCGCGTTCGCGCTTGTCACGGCCACGAAACGGCACGGGTCCATTATACCTGGAATAAGGGAGAGAGGTTTTGACGTGACTATACGCTTTTTGTTTTGAAAATAACTCCGTAATTTCCGCTGAAATGCATACCGACTGGTCGCCGTCCTGATATCAAGAGGAAGCGCATTCCAAAGAAGAATGGCCTGAATATTAAATCGACGGCGAAGTGCCAATACCTCCTAACTGACAAAGTCAAAAATTTACACAAACTGAAACAAAACGTTAAAAATAGACACATTTGTTTAGTTGGGAGGTACATATTTACATATTTTAATTTAATGCTGTTGCAACTAAAAATACACTTAGGCGATTTAACTAAAACATGCGAATAACGCCTTTAAATTCAAAACGAAAAAAAAAAGTGAATTTCTCAAAAAAAAAATGTCAGTTAGGAGGTATTGGCACTTCGCCGTCGAAATGAAGAATGAACAAAGTGAGACAGAGTAGGAGAAGATTGTTAGAAGAACACAGATTCTTAGCGTGAGAAGAACATAGGTTATGTTCTTCTCACGCTAAGAGAGAAAAACGCCAGCCTGGGCTCTAACCAACGACCTAAGACTCGTAAGTCGAGGCCGTTCCCATTGGGCCACCACACTTTCTCTATTTACTGGGCAATTTTACTAGTACATTATAAATTGGCATCTTAAAAAATGGCAAACAATCTTTTAATTATTGAGTTATTGCCAAGACAAACGATTAATGAAATCGCTGGTTACAAAGTAGTTTACCAATCGATTAATGAAATCGCTGGTTACAAAGTAGTTTACCAATCGATTAATGAAATCGCTGGTTACAAAGTAGTTTACCAAACGATTAATGAAATCGCTGGTACAAAGTAGTTTACCAATCGATTAATGAAATCGCTGGTACAAAGTAGTTTACCAATCGATTAATGAAATCGCTGGTTACAAAGTAGTTTACCAAACGATTAATGAAATCGCTGGTTACAAAATAGTTTACCAATCGATTAATGAAATCGCTGGTACAAAGCAGTTTACCAATCGATAAATGAAATCGCTGGTTACAAAGTAGTTTACCAATCGATTAATGAAATCGCTGGTTACAAAGTAGTTTACCAAACGATTAATGAAATCGCTGGTTCCAAAGTAGTTTATCAAACGATTAATGAAATCGCTGGTTACAAAGTAGTTTACCAATCGATTAATGAAATCGCTGGTTACAAAATAGTTTACCAATCGATTAATGAAATCGCTGGTACAAAGCAGTTTACCAATCGATAAATGAAATCGCTGGTTACAAAGTAGTTTACCAATCGATTAATGAAATCGCTGGTTACAAAGTAGTTTACCAAACGATTAATGAAATCGCTGGTTACAAAGTAGTTTACCAAACCATTACCGAAATCGCTGGTTACAAAGTAGTTTACCAAAAGATTAATGAAATCGCTGGTTACAAAGTACTTTACCCAGAGATCTAACAATAATACATATCTAAGTACCAGTATTGACGGCCTTCTGCCACAGGATAGCCATGCGGTCCTCAACTCCGTTCACTCCGTTGGGGATCTTGGAGAAGTTGTCCTTGCCTAGTTCCTTGTCCTTCTCGTGGAAGGTGCAGTTGTCACTGCCCATCAGCTGGAGATGGTCGCTGGAAATGATAGTTGAAAATAAACATCTGCAATTTTTTACTGTGTTAGAAAGTTTTGAACTGCTTAGCTTGCTTTAGAGCTATTGATAGTTTGTTCATGGAGTTTTTTTTGTCCGTTCTTCTCTTTATGAAACCTACTACTCCTTGAGAATTCAAAAATGCTTTGACTTTAATACTTACATATTTGTAATCTTAAATTTATATTTTATCGTCGTAAGGATCAGATAAGCTCATTTACTGAACATAAAAGTTGCCATATTGGAACTTTCTCGTAGGTCTTTCTTTTTCGTCATAACTCCTTGCTCATTTTTTGACATCCACGTTTATAAAGTATTCCTATATACAACGTTTAACGTTAAATGCGCAAAACCTGAAAATAGTTTGATCGGAATAACGAGCAGAATCCATTGAACCACTTTTTAATATAGGTCACATTTTTCAAAAAATCCTCATTAAAAACGTTGCCGTGTCTATTTTTTAATAGGTCAAGCAAGCCAATGTCAGCGCGGCGCAGCGGCCCGGCGACGACTCCTCCCTCGATAAAGCGTCGCCGCAGACGCAAGAAACGATCAGAATGGCCAGTAAAACTAAAACAGCACATAAAACCTTTACAATTTTTTTAATGACTTATATTCTCTCTGAAATAGGTCAATTGAATTAAAAATCAGTTGGGGTGTCTGAGGTTTTGCGCATTTAACGTTACACGTTGTATAGTGTACTAACTCTGCCAGCGCCTCGCACATGGCCTGCGGCGTGGAGGGGTCGGGCCGCAGCGGCGGCGACAGCACGTGCGCGGCCGCGTGCCGGAAGCACGAGTTCCTGTAGTGCGAGCCTGTAACGTACAACATGTAAAATTATAGCCTAATTGCCTTTTTGGTATCAACGGATTAGTTAAGAATTCGTTAGGGCCCTTTCCCACGGCAAGATCCCGTTTTTTGCAGGTACGGTTTTTTGTGGATCCCGTTTAGTAGTGTACGTGTTTAAATATACATATTCACACAAGCATCCTGTATATTTAAACACGTACACCACGTGTTTAAATATACGTATTCACACAAGCATCCTGTTTGCAGTATCCAGAAAACGGGATGCTTGTGTGAATATGTATATTTAAACACGTACACTACTAAACGGGATCCTGGAAAAAACGGCATCTTGCCGTGGGTAAGGGCCTTTACAAGAGTACGTGAATCGGGGACCATCCATTTCATACCGAGATGCTCCATGATCGTGTAATAATAACAGCGGCACAGGTCGATATTCAAGGTTAAGTAACGCTTACCGAGGTCAGTCCGTGGATGGGTGACCATCCATTACACACCGAGACCCGGCCGTGCCTCGGAGCACAAGTTAGGCCATTGGTCCCAGCTGTCATTCGGTCATTGACAGTCGTTACGGTAGTCATAAGTCCGAAAGTCAGACAACCAGTCTTACCGAGAGGTAACAGGTTGGACTGGAAGCCGACCCCAACATGATGAACTTACCATCAGTTCCAACAGTGGCAGCCAGGGTCTCTCCGATGATCGCCTGACGCTGCTTGGTGCGAGCCAGCTGAAGAGCACGAACAGCACTCTTGGACATCATATGGACGATGTACAGGGGCGAGTTGGCCTGGAAGTCGAAACAAAATGGCGTTAGACGGTGAATGAATAAATGTAAAATTGATAGTCATATTTGTATGTTCAGAATATCAATACATACCGTAAACTGCCCTAACTTTGCCTCACGTTCTATGTTTGGCTAGGGTGAAAAAGATGTAATATCTTATTCATTTTACTTATATGACAATAGAAACTTTTAATACCTTTTTGGAATCATTATCTGGCAACCCAAAAAAAGTAAAATGAATAAGATATTACATCTTTTTCACCCTAGGCAAACATAGGACGTGAGGCAAAGTTAGGGCACTTTACGAAAACGAGTTTAAAAAAAAAAACACGAGGACACATCAAGCCATACCTTTCCAGTGTTTTCCAGCCTTTTCGTACAGTGAGAAGTCAGCTTATACTGGAAATTTTTAGCTTGATATGACGTCGTGAGTACGTACAGACGTCAGCACATCAAGCTACCCGAAACTGTCAAATTTTCCCAATCAACTTTGAACTTTATGCGTTAGAGATAAAGTTGAAAATCTATTAAAGAAATTTGACAGATTGTAGTAGCTTGATGTGCTGGCGTCTGTACATTACAAAGTTTCAATTTTTTTTTATAACTTAATTTATTTAGCGCCTTTTTATTACAAACAGTTAATCATTTCAGTGAAAGAATTCTGTTGTGTGACACTCAAACTCATTGTCACACAAATGTATTACTTACCACCCTTGCGCTAAGCCCTCTGGCTGCTTCTATACCTACATTACTAACCGCCCTGTATGGCCTAACACTGTCTCCTAAGGCCCGGCGCCCATTATCGGCATCGGTACGACTGAGGATTTTAGGTGGCAAATAGCAATATACTATAACATAATGGCAATAAAGTAGAAATTTCCGTGATATGTGGTCGTAATAACAAAAATACCGCTTCGGTATGCTTGAGGCTGGTGTATCGGCAGCCTTGAGAATGCTTCGGGATGCTTCGGCATCCTTCGGCAACCTTCGGTACGCCGCCGGCGCCGAGGCAACACTCGGGGAATAGTTTGAGAAATACGATATTGAGACGCTTCGGCAAGCTACAGGACGGTGCGGCATCCTTAAGGACGCCTCGTCATCCCTAAGAACGTTGCAGCATGCCAAAGCATAATTGCCGATAGTGTCCGCTTGCATGTAGGATGCCGAAGGATCCTTTTCCTTGCCGATGCCGATAATGGGCGCCGGGCCTAAGATACAGGACTACCTAGTTCAGGAGACAGGGTTACATGAGCTGTGTAGATTTATGTAGATATACCATGTTATCTTCTACATTATGCTCTTGTGTATCATGAATCTTGTGTGTATCGTAATAAAGAATACTATTATTATTATTATTAACTGACCTGGTTGGCGATGACACAGGCTCTGTTGACCGCCTCAGCTTCCACCTCCTCGTCACGAGACAGCTGATGAGCCTCGGGACCCGTGATCCCCTTAGCGAGGAGTTTCTCAATGTTGCGGGCGATTATGCTCCCGTTTTCGGCGTGCACCTGAAAGAGATTAAGTTTACATTAGTTATTATAAAACGAGTAGTTTCATCCACTTTTTGAAAATGTTCAACTTGCTTAGTAACAGCACTACAGCAACATCATCATCTGCCTAACCTTTTCTCAACTATGTTGGGGTCGGCTTCCAGTCTATCCGGATGCAGCTGAATACCAGTATTTTACATGGATCGACTGCCTGTCTGACCTCCACAACACAGTTACTGGGTAATACGATACCCCTAGGTAAGACTGGTTGTCAGACTTTCGGGCTTCTGACTACCCGTAACGACTGTCAAAGATCCACGAATGACAGCCGGGACCAACGGCTTAACGTGCTTTCCGAGGCACGAAGGGGTCTCGGTATATAAAGATGGTCACCCATCCACAGACCAACCGCGGCAAGCGTAGCTTAACCTGATCGATCGACCTGTGTGGCTGTTATTATTAAGCCACGGGCCCCTCAAGGCAAGCAACATACTGAATTATTTTACTAAAAATTTCCTTTCCATGTTTGTGGTGAATTGATTCTCTTGCGATTTCTTCAGCCATATAAATTTTACTTTCCTTTTTACCGTCCTTCATTATTATACACTTTGTTTGTCCACATTTTTTATACCAACAAAGAATTTATTACTTATTATTAGTTTTATATTTGCAAATCTCTGGACCATGGATCCCGGTCCTTTGGAAGGCGCACGAGGAGCCGAAGGCAAATCGCTTCGGCACGTACGACTTTTTAGTATTTTAGATTACTTACTACATACTGGTCATAGACCCTGCAAAATCCAACCAACCAACCACCAATTTTGCGCATACCGTATAATGCAACCGTATCCATCGCCATTTTTAAATTTAGTTGACAAACACGAACCAATCAAATACAAAACAAATGCCTACATTAATAACAAACGAACAGCGTCATATGACCACATTTAAATCATATTTAAATCAAACATTAAATCATCTTGCTCACAAGATAGGTGACAGACCATAATAAATATACCTAATATGGTGAGCCACCTATTGTATTATGGTTTAGTATGCCATACGACAAGTGTTTTGCTCACCATGATGACAAAACACTACGCCTGCGTTCCCAGAAGGGGTAGGTAGATGTAGGTAAATCTATACCGCATGTATCAGAAATGTGTGGTCGTATACAACGTGTAACGTTAAATGCGCAAAACCTCAGACACCCCAACTGATTTTTAATTCAATTGACCTATTTCAGAGAGAACATAAGTCATTAAAAAAATTGTAAAGGTTTTATGTGCTGTTTTAGTTTTACTGGCCATTCTGATCGTTTCTTGCGTCTGCGACGACGCTTTATCGAGGGAGGAGTCGTCACCGGGCCGCTGCACCGCGCTGACATTGGGTTGCTTGACCTATTAACACTTTCACTGTCGACAAAGTAGACACAATAGTTAAACAATCAACCTGAACCATATGTGGTTCATGGGACAGGGAAAGGGTTAATAAATAGACACGGCAACGTTGTTAATGAAGATTTTTTGAAAAATGTGACCTATATTAAAAAGTGGTTCAATTAATTCTGCTCGTTAATCTGATCAAACCATTTTCAGGTTTTGCGCATTTAACGTTACACGTTGTATACGGGTGTGGTACCGACCATGAAACTGAACAACTTTCTTCATGGGATCAGTATTAATATCGCGAAAAAATAATCAGCCGTCCCATTTCAGTCGATTAGGTATTGAAGTTTTGTATGGGACAGTTGGTATTTTTTCCTCGATTATGATGTTGATGCCATGGAGAAAGTTGTTCAGTTTGAAGGTTTGTACCACGCCTTTCTGATAGACGCTGTATCCCTTTGCAACCGGGAGTAAAAAACTCGCATAGATCAGTAAAATTTTTGTAACCGCTTGGAAAGTGTTCAGAGGTCCTGGAAAAATACTGAAAAAAATCTCATGCAAGCTGGTCTTCAGCAGTCAGACCCTCACATAAGTGAGGTTTAGGAATAATTTGCTAGTCGCACGATCGTGAGTGTATGTGCGTAGGCGCCGGGATTAAAAAAAACACAGTCATCCCTCATCCGGGTTTCAACGAACTGGCAGGACGGAACGTGCGCGCAGAGTGCAAAACTATTGTTGTCTCACTCTTAGAAGAGTCACGACAGATCGACGCAGGTTGCGTCCGCTATGGTTGTTTACATTTTTGCTCAGAATTTTGTAAAGTCGCAACTCACGACCGAACGATCACTTTAACTCGCTTGGAAAGGGGTACAGTGTACCCAAGTTTCGCTAGTTAAGCTTTGTCCTATTTCACATTTGTTTACATACTTGGAAACTAAATCGCGAACACAGTATATAAATAGACAGATATAATTTGCAACTGACCAGCTATAAGCTTGTCTTTTATGGCGAATTGAAGCTTTATTCGAATCATACCACTATTGAGAATTAGGGATGAGCCAGAACAATGAGCTAAGGTTCATTCAAGTCATCTTGCTATGTCTTTCTGGGTCGGCCTCGGCTGCACCGTCCATCTTCAGGCAACCATCGTGTTGAGATTTGAAATTACTGCACTAATTTTCTTGCAACTCACCTGAGGCAAAGCCCTGAGTTCAGCACAGGTCTCCATAGCACAGTACAGGTCATAGTCATCCAGCATCCAAGCGTCCTTGTATGCCATGAACATCTTGAAGGAGTTGACTCCATACTGCTCTGACGTCAGTTGCTGCATCTCCTTCTTCACCGCCGGAGACCACCAGGTTACTCCGACGTGTAGACCGTAGTCGCAGCATACCTGGCACAAAAGAATGTTTTTTTTTTTTAATAAAACTTTATGCACAGGTAAAAAAATACTTTCCAAAGGCGAAGTTAATGCCTCAGGCACTTTTTCTACCAGTCAACCTTAGGGTGATGCAGAGACAAAACATAGCAGGTGCAAAATACGGGACAGAAAGCTCGGAAATTACTTCAAAATTCAAGAATAAATAGATATATAAGGTCCCATTAAAATAGATGGAAAAACTTTTAGAAATCATTCATACCACCAAAATAAGGACAATGGTAAAGAAATATATAAGAAAACCGCATTAGATACTTACAAGAAAAATAGTCAGCTAACGAAAATACAGTAATGTGCCGGCAATTTGTTGTTTTAGGCCAAAATGAAATCACTTCAATCAGTGTTTATTTTTGCTTGGATATCTTTGGTTAGACGTACTGACGCTGTGTAAAAAATTGTCCATCTATTTTAATGGGACCCTGTATATTTAAACAAAATTAACTTTGTCAGGAGAAATAACGATCGGTGGAGGAGAAAACGAATCCAGCAAATCAGCCCTGGGATGTTTCCTGTGTTGTTTTTTTTATTGCAATTGATGAGACCAAAAGTTCTTAATCAGACACCCACGTTTTTTTAGTATTAAGATGTGAAGATGCAATACATACCTTACTATCAGCCTTTTCCCTCCAGCTGTTGTAGGCTTCCAGCAAGGACTGTCCCTTTTGCGGCAACACGAAGTCAACTGGAAGGTAGAAAAAGTAACAAATATGAAATGGTGCTGTGAATAAATACTGAGAATAAGTTTTCCGTGTAGTACCTATTATTGTTGTTGTTCTTATCTTCGAGATGGATCAACATAAGGAAAATATTTAAAAAAATTCAGTGGTAGTAAAATATGATACCTATTTGTACTATGATATTATTATCATCACTCAATTGACATGACACTCTTAGCTATCGACATCCGATAACAACTTGATAGACGGAACAATTGCTTGCATACATTTTGCATGAATATACACTTGAAACTGGAGACTGGACGAACTGAAGCCCGGAAATTTTATCTGCAAGCTTTTTTTCGAGCAATCAAATTGTGAATCAAATTTTGAAGGATATTGCTAATCCATTGCTTCATACGTTCGAAAAACGTGTCTGCTCGACAACTCAAATGACTCAATGACTGTTGTTGAATGGTCAAAATGAAGCCCATTGCTACTGACTGTGTTACGCAATCACCCCGCAGCATAATCTTCGTAATACTTACTGATACACGTAGTTCCTCCAGCGATTGCGGCCCTGGTACCCTTGTAGAAGTCATCAGCCGACTTGGCACCCATCATCTCGAGTTCCAAATGGGTGTGAGGGTCGATACCTCCTGGCATGACCAGTTTGCCGGTGGCATCGATGGTCCTGGTACCTCCAGGGATGATGAGATTGCGGCCCACTTGTCTAGAAAGAAGAGATAGTAAATTGAGTATAGCAGCTACCAACAATGGTTATTGACGAACGCTGATCCAAGCAGTAGGTATTTTTTCGGATAAACAATGTTAGGCCTTTTTTCCAGTCTCTCTATCCACCAATCTGCACAGTCCCGTGTGGATTATGGCCCAGTCCCTCTCGCAGAGAGGAGGCGTGTGTCCCAGAGATGGGAACATGATAGGCAGATTGTGTGTTGTTCTTTTTTAGACGTTGAGCAGACGACGGTTAATTTGTCCGCGGACAATTTGTCTGCGTCAGTAAAACTCACGGAATATTTATGCGATAGCACATACGAAGGACAAAAAGACTGCGCTGCCGGTGTTTGCCGGATGAGCTTGTTCGCAGTTATTTGCGGGAAAAATGACCGCAGACTGCGTAGCGCCCTAGGGGAAAAATATTCACGGCAATGTTCATGACATTTTGCATTTATAGTACCGTTAATACGAGTAAATTCATTAATCAGGTTGCAAAAGCCAGTCGTCGGATGGCCTATGCATATAAATTTAGAAAACCTCGAGCGGGCTAACAACTAACTACCTAACCAACTAAAAGAATTTTATATGCCCAGAGTGCAAACTCATTCCAGAGGCAGTCAGAGACATTCACAAACAATCTGGGCCGAAACTGTAAGAGCGGTTTCGCACTACGTCCGATCCAAATCCGTGAAAATACACATCTAGAAAACTCGAGCCGAATTCGGATATTGCTTTTCGCACTACCTCCGATCCAAATCCGTGATTCAGACGTAATTTTACGCAAAACCACAGCAGAGCGTTCACATTCGGCGGAATGCAACTCGGATTCGGTTCGGTTCGGCGCGACTGTTCATACAAATAATACTATGGCTACTTCGGTCCGACAATAATCTCCGAAATGGAGATTCACGGATGATGGAAATCGCATCTAGTGCGCAAACTACGATACAAATAGTTGTACGACTACTCCGGACCGTATTTTCATAGATTCTGATCGGACGTAGAGCGAAAGCGCTCTTACGATTCATTCTAACCCGGGTAAAAATAATTTTCGG
The DNA here is from genome assembly GCA_949629135.1 of Eremobia ochroleuca. NCBI lineage: Eukaryota > Metazoa > Arthropoda > Insecta > Lepidoptera > Noctuidae > Eremobia > Eremobia ochroleuca. Next base: position 10,016,682 of record OX451409.1, on the reverse strand, counting down.
TGTGATTTCGGCTTCTTTTCGGCGAGTTTTTGGAGTGTGTCGGCGTATTGTCGGCGTGTCGGCGTGTTTTCGGCGTTTTGTTCACTACCTCGGCCTGTTTTCGGCTCGTATTTTTTACCAGGGAACTCATTAATAGTTACAAGATTAGAGATTATAACAGGTAGCCTTCAGCAATTTTTTTAACCCTAATCAAAATCGCCAAATATCGAGAAATCAACAAAAGAATCGATTAGAAAACCGTCTAGCTGACTCATTCAACATACAAAATACAGATTCAACAATTTAAATTCTATTGCTAGCACAAAGCAATCTAATTTAAGCATTTAACTATATAGCGTTAGATAAGGTTAAGAATCTATTGACCTAATGTTTTCAATTGATGCGGGAACCATTTGGTATGCTGTCAGTTTATTAATTTTGATGCTACTTAATGAAAGTATTGGAGCGTGTGATTTATGGTGTTTTAAAATAAGATTATTTAACGATGCATTTAGATATGGGCTGTTATTTTTTACGATGTTCGTTTGATTTGATAAATTACTGCTTTGTGAACTTTCTAATATGTGAAAGAAAGAAAGAAAATTATTTTATTATTTACACGCACAGGAACTACGAGCACCGACTGGAACACTTCCTTCCCCCGAGCTTGTTTGCTCTTGCAAATCTCAGCCGGCTAATATAGGCAAGAAAGAGGTGGAAGCTCTGTTCCTCATCAGTGTTCACTCCAGCCGGCCAATTAAGGCAAGCGAGAGGTGAGGTTGTTCCTCACCACGACTACTCCCGGGAGATAGGGTCCGTGGGGTCGCTACTGCCCAACAGCTCGCCACATGCTGCCCTGCGGGTTTCTGTATCTCTCTTGGTCTGGCTCCTCACCCTAGACCTGTTCCGGCAAGGTAAACTCTACCGACGCAAGACCAGAGTTCGGAGCGCGCAAGCTCCACCACGACGTCAACGTACAGTCAAGTACGGGTTATTATTATCACTACATAGTATAAAACAAAGTCTTCCCTGTCTGTCTGTCCCTATATATGCTTAGATCTTTATAAGTACGCAACGGATTTTGATGCGGTTTTTTTAATAGATAGAGTGATTAAAGAGGAAGGTTTTTATGTATAATACATGCATAATATAGTAGAGAAACACTGATAATTTTAGAGGTTTCTAATGTGATGTCGTAAATAAACACATTTTTTTGCGCTTACATTGTAAACGCTGACTGAACCCGTCGAGATAGATCAAAATAATGTACTACAGTATTGTACACCTTAAAAAGGTCTACATAAAAGTCCTCGATGGTATATGTCTATCTCTTAGGGATAACCCACAATAACCATTTTTTATCCTATACTTTTTACGAGAAATAATGGCTCTAAAATTATCAGTGTTTCTCCATTGCACCCGTGCGAAGCCGGGGCGGGTCGCTAGTTATTATTATTATGAGCCGATGTTATCCTACTGCAGGGTACAGCCCTTCCTTCCCTCTTTCAAATTTTCTTTTTCAATGACTGTCATTGGGAGACCCTTGTAGCACGGGGTTCATATTTATGAGTAGAACACCCTGTAAAAATTTGGAGCCTGAAAAAAAAATCATGATAAATCGGGCTCAGCATTTCAAAAAAGTACTCAAGTAACAGAAAATTATATACTCAGACCTTGTCTTCCACATATGTGTCGTTATTTATATCTGCATTGGCATAAAAGAAATTCCAATCAAAGCTTCTTGTGTGGCCTCCAATACCTATATGAATAGAGCGATTCATCAGTTACTATGGGTGAATGGGTGCCATAATGGATGGTCCATCGTTCTATTCTGGTCAATGGCAATTGATGTGGGGAGCAACACAGACATTTTGTACATTATTTGTGTTAATATAATAATGATGATCGACCGTTCTGGCTGAGTATCCATTTAATTTATCAAATACTAAATAATTTAAAGGAAAAATTAAGGAAAGCCATTTCCTCACTGATTTTTAGGGTTCCGTACCCAAAGGGTAAAAACGGGTCCTTATACTAAGACTTCGCTGTCTGTTCGTCCGTCCGTCTGTCTGTCACCAGGCTATATCTCAAGAACCGCGATAGCTACAAAGTTGAAATTTTCACAAATTATGTATTTCTGTTGCCGCTATAACAACAAATACTAAACTTAATAATAAATAATAAAATTAAAATAAAATAAATATTTAAGGAGGACTCCCATACATAAAACGCCATTTTTATATGGTATCTCATGAACCGTGATAGTTAGTTGAACTTTTCACAGATGATGTATTTTTGTTGCCGCTATAATAAAAAATACAAAAAAAAAGAATAAAATAAATATTTAAGGGGGCTCCCATACAACAGACATAATTTTTTTTTTTGCTGTTTTTATAGATAATGGTACGGAACCCTTCGTGCGCGAATCCGACTCGCGCTTGGCCGGTTTTTTTGTCACTCATTGAAATACCCTAAACAATAATCAAGTAGGTGATCTAATAATGCAGCTCTAATCTCATTTCATAGGAATGTAAAGTTGCCGTATGTAATTTTAACTCTTTACATTTTTACAGTAATAGGTACCATCCAAGAGATCTATCTCCACAAGACAAGCTCGACCTAGTGTGGAGTTCATAAGCAATTAGCGAAATGCTTCCTTTGCGACTAATTAAAAAAAAAAAAAAAAACGGTCAAGTGCGAGTCGGACTTTTGATTTTATTTTTTTTTCCTTTACTTACTTGTGCTACATGACATTGCTTCTTGCCAAATTTCATGATTCTCGGTCAGTGGGAAGTATCCTATAGATTTTGATTCCCTTGCAAGTGTCAAAATATGCGGCATCAACGAAACATAAGCGCCCGTATCTTTTGATTGCGTTGACTTAGAAGTTTGATATTTTCACTGCTTCAAGGGCTTGCAGAACTGAGTATTTCATATTAATTTCAACTTCATACTTCACAGTTCACAGTAGACTAATATTTAGTAGATGTTTACAGAAGACACGAACGAAATACTAAACTATTCTTATGTAACATAAATCCTTGCCTTGACTTCTCACAATACGAACTAAAAAAAAAACAATTTAAAATTCTGCACGCAGCCGAACCGTCACCGGCATTATTATATCTACTAAGTAAATAAATCATTCATGTATGTAAATATAGTTTGTTATGTAACAAATTAAGATAGTACCTAAGTACTTTGCCACCCAATATGGCGGTGTCGCGGATGTCGGCTCGTTACCGCATTAGTGACTTCCTGAGTGCGCGCACGCATTTGAATGTAGCCAACGGAACGCGTCTGCGTTCGCAATTCAAACGTTCGAATTTGACACTTCCCTAACTGCTTTCAACTGTTTTTGTTACGGCGGTAGTTGGTGGTTCCATATTTGATTGGTTGTTGCCGTTGTTGGCATGTTATCATTGTTTTGAATGGCATATGACCGAATCCTATAATTTACGGACCGTTGTTGGTTAAAATTAAGACTCTTGTATCTTTAGCTATAACGAAGGACCTCATAGCTTTGCATAGTAGACCCTACCATAAGGAACTTCCTTATGGGAGGGTCTAATATGCAAAACTAATTTTACCTGTGATAGCTACTTGCTTACAGGTAAAAAATTAGCTCACGAATCTATTTATATGTCCCGTTTGGCAATAAAAAAATCCTACCATCGGTAAGCAAAACGATTCCTTTTTGGTTTTAATTTAAACGTCTAGTTCTTTTCATTGCTTTAGATAAATAAATTGTTCAAGAATTGTAAAGACGTTTTTTCTCGTTTAATCTCGGATCAAAATATTTGTTTAAAAATGCGGCTTTTTCTATTTATTACTAAAGGATCAAATGAACCAAGGAAGAAAAACTATCTACCTGTCAGTATCGCCATGGCGTACCCAGCACGATATATTCCACTAAACCAAATTCAATTTCACGGACCATTAGTGACGGTCTTATTTAGACCAGCTTAAGATTTAAATCAATATTAAGGCAAGAAGAAATATATTTAATGCTTGTAGAGACGCCAGCACATCAAGCTACCCGAAACTGTCAGATTTTCCCAATCAACTTTGAACCTTATGCTCTAGCGATAAAGTTGAAAATCTATTAAAGAAATCTGACAGATTGTAGTAGCTTGATGTGCTGGCGTCTGTACATTTCACTCTATACTAAATGGTTCGATAACATCCAGTTTTTTGAGAAATAATAAAAGTAGTTTGAACACCTTTTTCGGCTCAATAACCCACACATTACAATAAGTAATAATAAAAGTTCGAACATCTCTTTTCGAGATATTATTACTCCCGCGTATTATTACACCTCATCGCGTAACACATTTTCATACACAATCTGAATCATTTTGAGGGATATGATATTGCTAATCCACTACTTCGTATCTTCGAAAAATGTGTCTGCTCAACAACGTAAATAACGCAATGAATGTTGTTGAACTGTCAATATATAATAGCCATTGCTACTATGAGTGTGTTACGCAATTATCCCACCGGTGGACATTTGGGAGGAAATAAGTTCGGTGGTTTTCTAGGGTTTCTTTCTGAAGGAAGTGTTCCTGTGTTGTCGTAGTTGTTCTGAGAGGAAGCCACGAGAAATCGCACGAATGAACTGTTTTCGCTGATCATTGAATAAGGATTCCTCGAAAAAGGGGCATAAAATGTTCATTCTAAAAGTACTTCGAAAGGAGTCGGAGGAACACCGACCGATGGATATTTCTAAATTTTGCTTTTCATTGACAAATGCTTCTGCTCTAAGAAGTGTAGAAGATAAATAGAACAAGGATTATATCAAGAGACAGTCGATTCAGAAGAATCAATCTGTGCCCTAAAAAAATCATATGATAATTGAGGAGCGTCGGAACAAAAACCGATATGTCTTAATTAAGACATTATTTTTTTTTTTTTCTGTTACAAAATGTTTAATTATACACCCTTCAGGAAAGAAATCAATTAAAAAACAGTTATATCCATCTTAAAAAAAATATCAAAATACTGTTGTCAAATCAAACCCGACAACGACATTTTTAAATTCAACATGTTCTTGTTGTTGGATTAAAAACCAATAATTCTTATTAAGTTTTACACAATTCAGCAATGGTCGATTCAAATTCAATTCAGTCCAATACCGACATATCCATTTTGGTTTCGTCAAAAACCGATATATCCAAATGATCGCGTCAAAAACCGATATATCCATACTTGTCCGCCAAGTATTTCCCTAAATTAAGTATCTACCCTCCGTCAAGTTTCACACATCAATCGATGTCACTTTAACTGCAAATTGACATGCTATAATTTTCCACTTTTGTAACATTAAAAAACTTACAAGCTTTTTTTAATTTGTGAAAAATATGGTAAATTCGATATATCGGTTTTCGTTCCGACGCTCCTCAATTATCTATGATCATTAATGACAAATCTGTTTACGTTTCTGGTCATCTCTTAGCTGCCACGGCTTATTTTAATTTCTGAATTGTTTTTTTTTTGTTTTTATCTTTTTATTACGGACGCCTTTATTGCGCACGTTTTTCTAAATCGTTCTCACATATATAATTTCAACATGAATGAAGTAAACAATATTTTGTAACAATTTTTATGATTTAAAAGAGTGTCCGTGGAGTTTCTTGCCCGTTCTTCTCCACAGGTACCTACTACGCTTTGGAATGGGCAACTAGCTTCATCTTTCTGACTGACCGACCCCTTGACAATTCAAAATGCTTTGAGTTTGGCAAATATAGTAATTATGTAAGCGTTCTTTACTGAATTAGTGTTTTATTTTCAGAATAAAGGTTTATGGGAAAACTTAATGGCCTGTGATGCCAAGATTGCCAAGGTGTATGTTTACCGGCAGTTTCTATAACCGTGTTTAGTAAAGTAAAACTTTTTATAGACCACCAATTTTCTGCACACAATGGGGCGCCTCACTAATGAGTTTGAAAAGAAAAATTACTTTTACCTTCCGAACAATAATACACAGTTTTGATGAAATAAAAAGATATACTTCTCACGGGAATGTTGCCGTATTTTTTATTTCATAGCAATTAAAACACTTTCATTCCTATTGTTATGAAGACAGTTAATGGTGCATCATTGAGAACGTCTCAATTTTCAAACATATCTCCTAAAGAATGAGGTTGAAAATCGTGTGGTGATCTAAATATAGTGTGTAAAGAAAATAATGGCCTGAAAATGCACAAAGATACGATCGTTGGTCGTTGGCGAGATGAAATAGCTGGAAGGCATTTTGTTTGAGATAACGTAACCGCTGGCATTCATATTTACAAACATTGCAGTCAGTGACGTAATGATGATCTGTGAAGTGGCACGTATTGTGTCATCTTTTGAAGGATAAATTGACGTTCACAAACATCGGCGATTGAAATTTTATTGTGGTTATCGTACAAATGACTGCAGTGTTTAAATCAAGGGTGAACTTGACATAGATTTAAGAAAAACTGTATTTAGCGTTAGTCCTTGAATAAATTTTAATATTATTATTATTTATTATTATTACTTACAGATCCTGGCGAAATTGTGGTTTAAGAAGTAAGATTTTACTATGCACTTTTTGGGGTTCTTTGTGCAAAATACAGTGGCCTCCAAAAGTTAGTTGACATTTTTCCATTTCAGCTTTTACACGCCACATTATGATTTAATATTCTAGTGGTCCAAATGTTGGAACTGCTATATGTAACGTTTTTATTTATTTATTTATTTTACCATTTATGTACACACATTATAAACAGACAAGAAAAAACAGAACAGAAAAATAGGTACAAAGGTGATGCTTATTTCTTAAGAAATCTCTTCTCTATTGACTAATTCAACCTTTGACTTATCATAAAAAAAATAAAAGAAGTACCTAATCCCTTAGGAGTACTTGATTATTTGTTTACTTTAAATCATACGATTTAAAAGAGTGTTTTATGATTTAAAAGTGTGTCCGTGGAGTTTCTTGCCCGTTCTTCTCCACAGGTACCTACTACGCTTTGGAATGGGCAACTAGCTTCATCTTTCTGACTGACCGACCCCTTGACAATTCAAAAGTGCCTGTAATTGGTTTCCTTGAAATAAATGCTCTGAATTTGAGTTTGAGTGGCCTCACAGCTGAAATGGAAAATGTCAGCTAACTTTTGGAGCCCACTGTAGATACCTAGTCATTTAATTTTGTTCGGTCCCTGTAACATGGTTCCGCTGCTAATTGAAAGAACACAGCAAAATTACAATTACAATTCTCAAGGAAAAGATACGAAAGTTTTATTGGCTATACGCAAGCTTGAAAGCCTTATTACCATCGGAAGTATCTACAGCAGTCTCAGAGAAACTCCTCACGGAAAATATTCAAGAGTTTCTTGGGCTATTTATCAAACAAACTACGGTCCTGATCCTGTTCACATGCATAAATAATGGATGGGATGATGATGGTTCCACATGAATGATGTAATGAATTTTTTGTGACCATATTTTGATTGAAAAGAGTGTCCGTGGAGTTTCTTGCGCGTTCTTCTCCATATGTACCTTGGGCAACTAACTTCATCTTTCTGAAAGACCGACCCCTTGACAATTCAAAAGTGCCTGTGATTGGTTTATTTGAAATAAAAAAAGTTTTGGGTTTCAGTAGATTCTGTCTTGTAATCTTGTTAATGTGAAAAAGGAAGTCCATTCTTGTTATTCTTGGATCCAACTAGCGTCATCGTGTATGCATTTCCCTTGAATTGTTATCCTACATCATATATCTTCTGTCAGTGGCCATAGTTCGCCGGATAAGAGCAATTCAACCAATGAATTTTATTTAAACTACGTTGGGTCTCCCTGTAAACACTTCGATAAACCGTTTGAGTTCAACACTCCTGTTTTATATTACTAGTTTACTATGACGGGAAGCCGCTGTCCAGTGTCCATCCTTCCTGGCGTAAACTCCGAGTCATCGTTCTCTTGCCATTATGCCAATTTGTTTGGGTTCGGTGCAACATGTATTTTTCTTCCATACTTTTTTTATATTAGTCGTGGGGCCCGTGGCTAAATAATAACAGCCGCACAGGTCGATCGATCAGGTTAAGCTACGCTTTCGGCGGTTGGTCTGTGGATGGATGACCATCTTTACATACCGAGACCCCACCGTGCCTCGGAAAGCACGTTAAGCCGTTGGTCCCGGCTGTCATTCGTGGATCTTTGACAGTCGTTACGGCTGGTCAGAAGCCCGAAAATCTGACATCCAGTCTTACCAAGGGGTATCGTATTACCCAGTAACTGGGTTGTGGAGGTCAGATAGGCAGTCGCTCCATGTAAAATACTGATATTCAGCTGCATCCGGTTAGACTGGAAGCCGACCCCAACATAGTTGGGAAAAGGCTAGGCAGATGATGATGACTTCTCTATTAGTCGTCATCTCGGTTGTCACCCCCTTTCCACCCATATCGTCTTTCATACAGTCCATCCATCGCTTCCCTACTCTTATAGCCATCCACATTTATACCCTAAACTCTGAGAGTTGGTTAAAAATGATTGTAGCCAATATTATCCTAAGAGTAGTAGCGGCCCCGCCGTTACCACTGGTCCACAACTGCTTTTCTCTTCTGCACCACTGCTACTTACGAGTTGAAGGTCGAGGCTTCGAACCCGAGTAAAGGCTCGTGCAAACTGGCGCGACTTGTCGCACGACATGGCGCGCGGCGATTCTGCGATATTATCGCGCCGCAACACCTTTCACTCTAGAGCGACGTGAATCGCGGCCGCTATCACGATATCGCCGCGTCGCCATACAAAAGGAACATTTTGTATGGCGTCGCGGCCGCTGCGGGAATATCGCCGCGATATCGCCGCGTCGCCATACAAAATGTTCCTATTGGAGTCGCGGCGCAACCATGTTGCGGCGGGACAGGTCGCCCCTGTGTGAATTGTCGCACGCGTTTCCATAGAAATTGTGCTACGGATATATATTATCGCAGAATCGCGTCGCGCCGTCGCGTCGCGCCTGTATGTACGAGCCTTAAAGCGCGTCTAAGAGTTCGAACCTGCGACCTACAACTCGTTACTCGCGGTCGTTACCACGGTGTACGAGTATAAAGTACAGACTTACAAATAACTTAATGATGCTTTCACTGAGACCCGTTTAGGCTCATAACAGACTCAAAGTCCTAAGGACTTCAGCAGATGGTATCTTTTGCATCATAACTAAGTTCTTTTCCAGATAAGTCATGTCAACAACCGAGCACTAAATTCCAGATGGAAAAATTCAAGTTTTCATTATCAGAATATTACGATTCTTATTTATTTATTTAAGCTTTATGTACAGATGCTTTGGCGGACTTAAACATAGGAATTGCAATACGATTTGCATTCTTCTTTGGTACTTTTTCGCTCAGTCCTTTTTATGCCAATACAAGTAACTTTGTTTTTGTTGTATTGCCAAGTTGCGAGTTACAGATCAAGGAATGCCAAGTATGCAAATGTCAAGGGCGAGGATATTAGTATTCATTGCATCTTAATGATGAGTGAGTACGGTCATTGGTGGTGCTTTATCATCGTTTTTATGGTAGATTTTTTTTCATTTTACGCTGACTAAATAATTACGTAGGTATATTTATAAAACTTTTTGTTATTTTGATTTTTAAGGTAATATTTAAGTAAACTAGGTATAAAATAATTAATTAATAAAATTTTGTTATTATTTCAAGACTTCTAATGTTACCATAAAGTATGCTCATGCCGCCTGCGATACAGGTTTATCTTAGTACAGGCATCTAACATTATTATACCTTTGTAAATAGTTTCTAAGAATGTATGTAATCATTTTACCAATTTGATAATGAATAAAACATTTATTTATTTATTATTTTATTTTTATTGTTTGATCTACAAGCTAAATGTATTTACTACCTATCATATTATTGGTGGGTTCGGTAAAAAGGTGGGGTTGGATATCAATTTTTCTGTGTGTCACTGTGGGTTAATTCGATGGTAAGTGTTTGCGCTAGTTTTAAAACATAATTTATGTATGACGTGTCAAAGTATTTTTGAACCAATACATTCATAGATTAAATATTACTTAATGGCCTGCTTAATCTTCGAAATAAAATTATTGGTGGAGCACACAACAACATATCCTAAGTAGAGAATACAATCTCGGGATTCTAATCCCTGGATCCCGGGATCCCGGCCGTTTTCTGACCCCATAAATCCCGAGACTGTACTTGGCCATCCTCGCGATTTTCGGGAGTGGCAATCCTTAAAATCCCGAGATTGGCCAATTACAGTAATAGGATCCCTGGAGTGTATTCTCTAATCCTAAGAGACACCGCGGTACTATTTATTTATTTCAATCAACTTTATTTATTTATTTATTTATTTACTCAAAACACTTAAACTTTGGATCATACAATTAAACTAAATTAAAAATGATTAATGAAATTAAAGAATTACACTTAAATTAAAAATTATATATTAAGAATTAGATAAACAAACTATGATTAACAGTTTTCAGAGAACTCTTTAATGCCTCTGTGACAGAAAAAATACATCAACCAGCATTATCCCCTTTCCTCAGCTTTCAGTGTAATTGGGCGCGGCCGAATGTAAATATTTAACGAATCAGCTACGCGTCCCTATCTGACTTGCGCAACACAATAATTGGGAATGAGGAAACTACAGCGATATTTAGCCCACGCCTACGTAGGCACGGACGTAAAAATATCGCGTCGGGATTTTATCGCCCACTGGATTTTCAACTCTTGGTGTTGATCCAAGCATTGAGAATCCAACAGAGTGCATCCCAGAGCGTCAAAAAAAACACACTGTTGGATTTTCAAGTCTGGGAGCTAAGGAGTGTGTTGAAAATCCAGTGCTCGAAAAAAAATAATCGCCGCGGGGAAACGCGCTAGAGCGAACCGGGGCTTGTCAATCAATTTAACTGCATTGCTCCATCCATTTGCCAATAAATAAACTGTATACAACGTGTAACGTTAAATGCGCAAAACCTCAGACACCCCAACTGATTTTTAATTCAATTGACCTATTTCAGAGAGAAAATAAGTCATTAAAAAATTTGTAAAGGTTTTATGTGCTGTTTTAGTTTTACTGGCCATTCTGATCGTTTCTTGCGTCTGCGACGACGCTTTATCGAGGGAGGAGTCGTCACCGGGCCGCTGCGCCGCGCTGACATTGGCTTGCTTGACTTATTAATAAATAGACACGGCAACGTTTTTAATGAATTTTTTTTGACAAATGTGACCTATATTAAAAAGTGGTTCAGTTAATTCTGCTCGTTATTCTGATCAAACTCTTTTCAGGTTTTGCGCATTTAACGTTACACGTTGTATACATATAATGTATATGACATGAAATAGACATTTGCCATGAATTTCACACGGCCCAGTCTGTATGAATTAGTTAGAAGTAATTAGTGAAATTAAATTGAACACGCCTCTAGGAGTGGTGACTGTACGACGAGTCTGCCTGTCACCGATTAAAGGGTGATAAATATAATGTTATTAGGTTTTTGGATAACAGCCGCACGGGTCGATCGATCAGCCATGCGATTCTGTAACCATCTCACCGTGAAAGCTTGGGTGAAGTGAGCGTGGAGTGAGCTGTCATTCGCTAGGAATTAACACTATTAAGTGCTCACTTCACTTATGATTTCACGGTGAGATTTTTACAGAATCGACCAGCAGCTACGCTTGCCGCGGTTGATGCGTGGATGGGTGACCATCTTCATATAGCAACAAGACCCCTCCGTGCCTCGGAAAGCACGTTAAGCCCTGGGTTCGGGCTGTCATTCGTGGTTCTTTGACAGTCGTTACGGGTCGTCAGTAGCCCGAAAGTCTGACAACCAGTCTTACTAAGAAGTATCGTATTACCCAGTAACTGGGATGTGGAGGTCAGATAGGCCGTCGCTCCATGTAAAATACTGGTATTCAGCTGCATCCGGTTAGACTGGAAGCTGACCCCGACATAGTTGGGAAAAGGCTAGGTAGATGATGAGGTTTTTGGATTGCCTAGTTATAACGTTGCGAGATACTAAAACAATTATGTAGAAGATTTTTTTCAAAATCTATTCGCAAATGGTTTTTTACGGATTATACTGACTTATATTACTTAGATTATTGTCTACTTTATCTATGACTTGAGAAATGTACTACCAATGTAGGGAGAAATATAGGAAAGTTCATTGAACCTCAGCCGTGGTGGCATTTCCAGACAAAACACCACTAAGTTCATTGCGTTTTGCCAGACACTGAAACCCCCTATAATAAATTTAACGCCATTGGCAATGGCTTGGGGCTGCAGATGACGTCACGACGCAGACGGTTGAAAATATTCACCCTACTGAATTAGTCATCTTTTTAGAAGCCCCGAAAATCGTTATAGTAAGTGTTGTAGTAAAATGACCGATCGTTTGAAGACGTTTCTTCGTAGTTTCCCAAAAATACGTTAATCAAATCTTGGTTTTCTACAGAAACTCCAAATTTTCATTAACTTTAATTATTATAAAGGTATGTAATTTTTTCACCAGACCCTGATTTGGAATCCCTGAATAAGAAGACTGAACTGCTCGCTGCTGATGTTGGCCACCCACACCATGATGGTAATACAATGCTCTTGCGCTCATCAAATTATTGACAAAAATGGCACGTGCCGCTGGTGGGTCGTCTTCAGTCGGCGGGTATGCAGTGACCTATACGTTTAATATAAATAGTGCACCAAGTGAGAGTACTGCTGCGGCTGCCGTGGCGATGCAATGCGTCAGGGTTGTTTGCGGATTGTAATATTGATGGGTTTGGCCACCAACGACAGTATTCTGTGTGTTCGCAGATCGGTGAGATTTTTCGATGTTGCCGGAGGGGGATGCAGCTTCGGACAACGCCCTCTTCCAGCCCCCTAAATGGGTCCAGGGGCGACGGACTTGGGGACGTCCGCACATCAGGACCCGAGGCGGCGGCGCGTAGTGTTCCACGCGCGCCCCTCTTAGACGTCACGGGGGGAGTTTAACACCTCACCCCCCCCCCCCCCCTGACACGAGGGCCAGCACCAGCCGGGGGTTGCGGAAGTATCGTTCGTTCCCGCGACCCCCGGCGTAGGTGAGAGAGGGAACACCGGGGTGGTTTTTAGTCAGTAAGAGTCTGACAGACCCCGCCGCCCGCACTAGGGCGGCGGACATCCATGAGGATTTTCCACCCCGAAACAAAAAAAAAAGGGGATGCAGCTTCTCGCTGAATTTTAATTGTGTATGTCAATCTGTGTCTGTAACCTACTAACACTAGAAGTTAAGTAAAATTGTTACTAATGGAAATTAACCTGTGGACTCCGGTCAGAAATAACAGTTTTCTTTTCCAATCTATAGTAGGTCCAAGTCTTGTGGCTTGTGGTTAAGTAATCACAGCCGCACGGGTCTGTAGATGAGTGACCATCTTTACATACCGACACCCCTCCGTGCCTCGGAAAGCACTTCAAGCCATTGGTCCCGGCTATGATTCGTGGATCTTTGACAGTCGTTACGTGTAGTCAGAAACCCGAAAGTCTAACAACCAGTCCTTACCAAGGGGTATCGTATTACCCAATAACTGGTTTGTGGAGATCAGACAGGCAGTCGCTTCATTTCAAATACTGGTAGTCAGCTGCATCCGGTCAGAGCTAAGCTGACTCCAACAGAGTTGGGAAAAGGCTAGGGTTCAAATCATGAATTCCAAGCTTTCATAATGTCCATTTCAGATTTTTAAGCGTCACCAGCGTTTTGTGAAAACAATTACAATGAAAATATAATTTCTATGGTTAATAACGAAGACTTCACAATAGACCCTAAAAGAGCTTTCACATTGTTTATAGCCAGAGGAAAACGTTATGATTATGACTGAAAGTTAATTATTAGAAAACAATGGATATTGAAATCGAGATAACTTTTGTCTTGTTTTATTTATTTATTCCTTTATTTCAGGCAACTAAGGCCCATAGAAAAAACAATACATACTACTACAAACACACTTATAAATTAATACATACAAAATAATATTTAATAATATTTTTTTTGACGGCACGGTTGGCGCAGTGGTTAAGCGATTGACTGCTGCGCTGCGTGTCGCGGGTTCGATTCCCGCACGGAACAAATATTTGTATGACCTACATGTATTTGTTCCGAGTCTGGGTGTTTTTCTATCTATAATATGTATGTATTTACAAAAAAAAAATTGTATATAAGTAGTTTATCAGCCATCTTGTTACCATAACACAAGCATTAGGTTGCTTAGCTTGGGACAAATGGTGCTGTGTGAAATGTCCAGGGATTTATAATATAACTTAAAAATACTATACTACCACTACCACCACACCCCGCCGCTCCGCTACTATATTACATACATTTTGGCAATAAAGGAACAATTATATGGAAACCCTCTTTTATCTGTTTTTCAAAGACAGTTTTGCTCCAAAGCTATTTGAGAGAACTGCTGCTATATAGAAGCATAGCAGGAGCAATCCAAAGACAAGTCCATTTGCACGCTGATTAGCACCAAACATAAGTAAATTGGGAGTTTTTTCCCTACAGATATTTGTACAAATATCTTCTACTAAAGATTGGCTAAAAAAACGTTAAAATAAACGCAGTCGTCCAAATGTATGCAATCCAAGATGAAAGGTACCACACGACTAGGAGAATTTGCCTAAATAAAGAAAATAAAATAAAAATTTGTTTCAATATGTGTTACATTTCACCAAAGCATAATAGGTACTCTTTCATTAAGGGATCCTGCCGTTTTGCCGAAAAGATTTTGCCAAATTTTCATTACCCAAACAAATTTTAGCAACCTTTTTTTATACCAATGTAATATTTGGAATAATTTTAGTACGCACATTTTCATTTGGTCAAATGTTTACTTGGCAGATTATTACCAAGAATAATGTCATTAAGGCTTTTGGTCTTTAATCAAATGATTTATTACAGCAAACAAAATTAAGACAATAAACGTTTAGTCAAATGATTTGTTATGACAAAAAATATAAAGGCAAAAATAAGATTTTTTTGGGAATTGTATAATTAAAAATGCAATTTTATTTTAATATAGGTAATCATTTATTAACGCGAGTACAAAATAGCAAAAGCTAGTACAAAATATTTGTAACTTACAATTTTAAATTTTTTGCAATGGACATTAGCAGATTTATTTCGGAGTATTCAGACTTGTGTTGCAGAACTCGATTAATTCTGTCGTCTTTATCCATATATTTTTTTTTTCTTTTTTTGTGGCGGTTCACCTGATAGTATAATCTCAATGTCAGCTAAATTTGAAGAAACTTCATTTATTAATTCTTTAATTAAGCGATACACTCCAGGGTGGTGTTTATCAATGAGAATGTTTATTCTACGATGCCACGCCTCAGCTGAATTTGTCTTTCGTTTACAACATGGCAACTCCAAAAGCTTGGTGGATACTTCGGTTGCGTGTACCATGACCCGCTAACATAATTTTCTTCAAACCAATTCGCGATTTGCTTCCAATCAGAATCTTCTATACCTTCTATTAGCTTGTTAAAATATAGAATGATTTCATTTTCTGGCAAATAACTTAAAGCCAATAAACATTTTACTTATTTGTTAAATTTGATGTCATTTGCGTATTTCTTTGTAAGCTTATGTGCTTGAATTTGTCTGAAACAAGTCAAATTTATGGTTACTAGACATTAGGTTATGTATGGGACTAGTTACAGTAGGTTATTAATTTAAAAAATGGTTAGGTTAGGTTAGGTTAAAACTGTGACCACCTACGCACGAGCCGAGCGAGCGATGCGAGCGGTGCCGCGGCAGCGGCCGGCGAGTGCCAGAAACGACTAGATTATATAGAAAAAAATATGGAAAAAAGAGATTATTTTTAGGAGGCTATCGAGAGAATTAATATAATTATAATAACATTATTATTACCTGTTTAGAATTTGTTTGTCTGTTTGTAAAATTGACGACACCAAATATTTGGCTTATTTAATTTTGCGTAAAATATGATATACCAACTGAAATATTTGACTAGATAAAAAATGGTAAAAGTACTAGTTGGTGAACAAGTTATTGTTCAAACGTTCACTTGCCAAACATAGGTTTTCGTAACAATTATTTGTAAAAAGATTTTTTGGTAAGTAATAATTTGGCAAATGAAATTATGCGAAAATTTGTTTGGGAAGTGATAATTTGGCAATTTCTTTTCGGTAAAACAAGGGAGACCCTTTCATTAAGCTTCAAATAAATCAACGATGATCATGCTCAACTGTCATTTTCAATCTCGTTGACAAATGACGCATCATCAACAAACACCATATGGCGATGATGAATGACGTCACTATAATATTTTCGTTGATAGATGCGCACCCGCATATGTCCTGCCGATCTATTATCAAGTTCAAAAGATTGCGCCCAATTGATGGAGCACGTTCGTCTGAGTCAGACGAATATAGATGGTAATAATTTTTGTGATGATGGAAGTGCTTAAGGCTGGATGTTAATAAAATGCGTTGATTGATGCTTGACAGACGGGCCCAGACATAATGTCTAAGCCATTTGGCTTAGACATTTTGTCTATTTTTGACGTATATCTATGACTAAATGCGTTTATGGAGCTTTTAAAAGGATACAATAATATAAATACCATGTATATGTTTTATTAAGAGGGGAAATCTGGTTAGTAAAAAATCTTAAATGCATTCATTCACTGACAGACAAAGCACAGTCACAACAACTGCAACAACAGACCGCTACACGGAGAGAAAAATCTTAGAAAAATTACTGTGCCGTCTCATAATCTGCATTTGAGTGGTAATGGAAACATTACCATGCCAGCACAGTAAAAATTCTTATGCTGTACAGTAAAATTTATTGGACAAATAGTGAATTTTTCCCAATCTCACTCAGAAAATTTCCTGTAGGTATCACTTGCACTCACTTTACAGTGACGAGCACAGTAATTTTTCTAAGAATTTTCTCTCCGTGTAGGTCTAGCTAGAACCATGACACAGAAGTTCATTTTGTGACGAGGGTAATCATTTTTGAAAGTGGAAATTATCCCCTGAAGAGAATTAGGGAAATGCCACCAGGCGAACGACTTGTACGACTTGTGTAGAAGATACAAGAAGACGATTCATTTTATTCGACGCTCCCTCTAATGTGATGGCCGCAATCAAAAAATAAAAAAAATATTGTTAAAACTAAAAAACACGCTTTAATAGCAAATCGAACTGCTGTTTCTAAAGCGACAGCTATTTTTACGTTGCACTAAAACAAACTTCACACAATAATTACAAAGTTTACTCATTTCAGACAGAAATTACCACATAACAAATATTACGTGTCTGTAGACGTCTAGTGCTGAACTTTCTCTGCAGACTGCAAAAATGGCGCAAACTGCAGTGGGACTGCAGGGTATGCTGCAGTGTTTATATATCTTTCTATCAAAGACGAAGCAGATCCGAACTTGGAAGGAAACGCACAGTTTAGCCAAACCAATGAAAAAAATCTTGTTTATCATAAATTCAAGGGTTTTTTTTGTAATAGAAATGAAAACTTTTCGAGACAGCCCCCTAATTGCGTCACACGCTACTAATCTCAGTCTGTAACCTTTTGAAGGATATTGCTAATCCATTGCTTCATATGTTCGAAATAATTGCCTGCTCAATAACGTCAATAAAGCAATGGATGTTGTTGAACTGTCAAAATGAAAGCCATTTCTACAGTATGTTACGCAATAACCCCGCTGATCAGACCACCCATGAGCGGGTCAAACGAAAAATAAAGCCAGAAATCCTGGCAAGGGCAGTTTCCAATCTACCTGTTTTGCCTTAACCCTTAATTGCATGATTTTTACTTTTTAAGCAAATTAAATTTATTTGGAGATAACATTAGCTCTATAGTAAGGAAAAATATTTTTAAAAATATAGTCATAAAAATACTTTTTTTTTTTTCTTTCTACATGGCCTGGTGGAAGTTTACATCTTTATGTAATCAGAACGAATCTACTGGGAACAAAATGAATTGAATATCTCTAACAATTGGGGAATCCCCGTGCTCTGTGGAAACGAAAATATGGCATTGGATTGGTTGATGGAAATTTCCATCACGATGCAGTTAAGGGTTAAACACTGCATCGAAACTACTGCAGACGCAGACTAGCCATATTCTGCAGTCACTGTACAGGTATAAACATTAAATCTTTAGCCACGTAAAGAAATGAATCACTAGAGTTGGCACCTAAACTGCTAAAACCAGTACAATTCACAAATTGCATCTTTCATTGCCAATTTTTTGTCAATAGCACCAGCCGAATTAGAGGACATTGACCTCAAGCTAAAATTAGGTGCACAGTATTTTTATGTTTATTTTTCCGAGAATTGAAACTTTCTCGATACACGCGGTGTGTACTGTATGTACTTTTAATTAGAATACCAATGTAAATAGGGTCTCGGCACATTTTTTACGCATCTCTCACGAACGATATATGGATATAGTTCATTCAACGTCATCATCTGCCAAGCCTTTTCCCAACTATGTTGGGGTCTGCTTCCAGTCTAACAGACGTAGCTGAGTACCAGTATTTTACATTGAGCGACTGCCTATCTGACCTCCACATCCCAGTTACTGGTTAACAAAATATCCCTAGTCTATCTGTCTATTTGGTCAGTAATGTCCCACTGGTTTGCAATAGGCCTTCCCCTCCCTTTTCCGCACACTATACAACGTGTAACGGAAAGGGAGTATCAACCCTGAAGGAGGTGAATGTGCTCATGAAACTCAACAACTTTCCCCAAAGAACATAGGTCGAAATATGAAAAAAAAATTTGGCCCTCCCTTACAAAACTGACTACCAGCTGATTGATTTACTATGGGAGGGCCAAATTTTTTTTTCATATTTCGACCTATGTTCTTTGGGGAAAGTTGTTGAGTTTCATGAGCACATTCACCTCCTTCAGGGTTGATACCCCCTTTCCGTTACACGTTGTATATAGTTCATCATTCACTGTCGATAGTGTCAAGCCCTAGCATCAGGTGGGATGACAGTTCACCTCTCCTAAGTTTTCACGGAAAGATTTTTACATGTCTGTTCTGTAATACATTGATGCCCGACGTGGTCCAGGTGGACCTCCAGGAGTCCACGGGAGACTCGACGGGGGTCTCTAGATCTAATCTTCACATTTTTTGTCGAGTTTCGGGAATATGGTAGAAATGTAGCTGCAGGGGGTCCACGGGAACCACGAAAATTTTTAAAGTGGTCTATGAGAAAAAAGTTTGGGAACCTCTGCTGTAATTGCTGCGGCTATTGTAATTTTCGACAGCAAAATTGATTTGAAGATGGATCAGTCTTTCAGATACCGCGTGTAAGAATATCGACCACGCGTGGAGGTTATTTTTACACCATTCTGACTTTTATATGTCATGTTTACATCCGAGAAAGACGCAGACCGATTACTCCCGTTAGGCGTAATCAGAATCAATCAACCTATTACAAAACAAACAAATGCAAATGCAGCGTAAAGAAGCTATAAATAAATGTATGACACACGGCTACCATGACTGCATTAAGGAAGATTTACACGAGAAGTTTCTTGAACGATGAGACAAAAAAAAAAAATTGTCCATGCAAGATTTACCTCATTTACCTCTTAGGAGACTAGAATACAAACGTGACGTCATGACGTTTACACTGACGGTTTCAATTTAGAATGACGAAGCGATTTTCACATCTCTTTCGACATCAATGAATCGTAAGTGAGGTTTACAAGAGTCAACATTTTTATCTTCCTACATTAAATTCGAGGAAGATATTCGAGAAAAGAAACTCTCTTTGTGTAAACTGACCCATTACGGAAGAGTTTTTAATTTTTAATGGGTTTACTGCCAGTTCGCCCACATGGGTTTATTTCATGCAGTAAACAGTGTTTCCTGTTTTAATGGAATTATTAAATTCTGTACGGAACGTAAACGTTGCGTAAATTCTACGAATCGTTAAGTTTTATGTGTTTATGCCGAAGTAGGAAAACTCCATAGGAAGTGGCCTTTTGTGATTTTGATCTGCACAACTTGGGCTACGGTTGCTACTATTCTGAGAACGGATTCTCTGTGAGGGATTGGATCCAGAATGAGGTGAGCAGAGAACCAAAGTTGTCGACATAGCTCACATAATAAGCAAGCCGAAGTGGGCCTGCTATATCGTCGCCTTGGAGGCCAATGGAGCTAAGCCACAATTTTTGCGAAATGGAGTTAAGTGCATTAACGTACTCACAAAGAGCCATACTTTAAAAATAACCTGCTGCCTGCTAACTGGCAAATTTAAAAATAACCTGCTTACAGTTATGATATCTATTAGATGTATTGACTAATATAAAGTATGGCTCTTTGTGAGTACGTTAATGCACTTAACTCCATTTCGCAAAAATTGTGGCTTAGCTCCATTGGCCTCCAAGGCGACGATATTAGCCGTAGAACCGATGACCGTTGGGGTAGACGTGTTCTTGAGTGGAGACCGCGAATCGGTAAACGTAAGGTGGGATGCCCTCAGGCTAGGTGGAGCGACGATCTTCGCAGGGTTGCTGGTAGAAGCTGGATGAGAGTTACCGTGAATGGCGTGCAATTGGAGAGGCCTATGTCCAGCAGTGGACTAAAAACACACGAAATATAGTTGGAGCTGCTGAAGATTGAAAAAACTATCTATGTATTGTATAAATTCAATCCCTTAATATTGTATAATTGCATAACACACGTGTGAGCACTATGCACCTAAACTATAAAGCTATCATTTACTGGGTACATCTTTCATTGAATTGAATGTGCCCTGGCGGCTGGGGGTATGTCATGCTCACTCAAATGTCTTGCTGGTGGTGGCGTGTGTGTTGGATCATTGAGTTCCCTTCAAAATGGTTGAGCTAAATGGTGCTGATCCATACGTCATGTTCGTGAACGGGCGCCGCCAGTAGGGACTGGTCATCTCTTAGCCGCCACATAGAATTTCATTTCTGAATTGTTATTATTTTTTTTTGTTTTTATCTTTTTTAGTACGGACGCTTTTAACGTGCACGTCTTTCTACATCGTTCTCACATGTATAATCTGAACCTGAATGATGTAACCAAAATTTTGTAACAATTTTTATGATTTAAAAGAGTGTCCGTGGAGTTTCTTGCCCGTTCTTCTCCACAGGTACCTACTACGCTTTGGAATGGGCAACTAGCTTCATCTTTCTGACTGACCGACCCCTTGACAGTTCAAAAGTGCCTGTAATTGGTTTACTTGAAATAAATGCTTTGAGTTTGAGGTTGACTGATGATGACGAAGATGAGATCGGAGATAATTCTTTCAATAGCAGCTAATTACTGCTAAGCTGGATCTTGAAGATCACGACCATGGCAAGAAATCTGAGATGTATGAGTAAAATAACGTGGGGACGGCCATGATGGAAAAACACAATAGTGGTAATTGGTAATAGGTAATACGGGCTGGTGTCGGCAACTCCACGTCAATGCTCGTTTTTTGCGTAGGTACGGGTGAGATAACAAACAAAACAACAGTGACAGCCGCCACATTGACAGACATAAGGATAATACATAGAAAGTATATATTACACTTCCACCCTTAATCTCGAACGTCATTATATTTCACCTTTATTACCATAAATTATACCTAAACATCCGCCAAGCTTTTTCCCAACTACGTTGGGGTCGGCTTGCAGTCTAACCGGATGCCGCTGAATACCAGTATTTTACATGGAGCGACTGCCTATCTGACCTACACAACCCAGTTACTGGATACTACGATACCCCTTGGTGAGACTGGTTGTCAGACTTTCGGGCTACTGACGACCCGTAACGACTGTCAAAGATCCACGAATGACAGCCGGAACCAACGGCTTAACGTGCTTCCCGAGGCACGGAGGGGTCTCGATATATAAAGATGGTCTCCCATCCACAGATCAACCGCGGCAAGCTTAGCTTCTACCTGATCGATCGACCCGTGCGGCTGTTATTATTTAGCCATGGGCTCCTCTTATATATCCAAGTATATGCAATCAAATAAATAATCGTCTACTCGTCTGCAGATCTGTTATCAGAAGATCCCTAAATATCCTTCAGAACAAATCCCATAAACTACCTAATAAGGAAATCTCATCATGGAATATAATAACGTTTATTTTTATTCAGTAAGTATTATTGCGTCAGATCGACCAAGTAATCCTGAGCTCGCGTCTCACGACAATTCCGGAAGGTAATATAATTCCGTCTCGGTGTGTAAAGATGGTCTCCCATCCACAGACCAACCACATCAAGCATAGCTTAACCTAATCGATTGATCTGTGCGGCTGTTATTAGTTAGCCTCAGGCCCCTCATTTAGAAATTTTATTCAAATAATTGTTCTAAATTAACTATAATTTTGCACCCCCGTAATGAGGGCGAAGTAGGTCCTGTACTATTATTTAATTAAACATCTTGTGTGCCTAACATATTTCAGCCAAATAAATAATTTATGATTATGAAAGAAGGCTGTGTTGGAGGGGCCTGTGGCTAAATAATAACAGCTGCACAGGTCGATCGATCAGGTTAAGCTACGCTTGCCGCGGTTGGTCTGTGGATGGGTGATCATCTTTACATACTGAGACCCGTCCGTGCCTCGGAAAGCACGTTAAGCCGTTGGTCCCGGCTGTCATTCGTAGGTCTTTGACAGTCGTTACGGGTAGTCAGAAGCCCGAAAGTCTGACAACCAGTCTTACCTAGGGGTATCGTATTACTCAGTAACTGGGTTGTGGAGGCCAGATAGGCAGTCGCTCCATGTAAAATACTGGTATTCAGCTGCATCCGGTTAGACTGGAAGCCGACCCCAACATAGTTGGGGAAAGGCTAGGCAGATGAAAGAAGGCTGTGTTGAAATCTAAACCAGCTGTTCTATGCAGTCCTCAAAATGTTCTCGTTCTTCGTCATCCTTGTGTGCGGTCGCTGCGGCCGCGCATAGACTTTGTAGTTACTTTGCTAACTTGGCAAGAGTCTGTTTCACCTCTTGAGAGGTCTGAGACCCTCGTGAACATACAGTTTGTTCAAACTTTGTGGCCTGCTACGGTGAATCGTAAAACAGTAAGACATCACAAAGAGACAAAACTAGAAATGAGAACTCTTACAAATATAGCAGTCAGCCATGATAATCCGCTCGAATGATGCGTTCGCGCAACCGTGCGTAATCCCAGTGATTGAAGCTAACGACATAATAAAACTAAATGGACTCGCTATTCGATACTTATACGGTTTTAATGAACAATGACACCTTTTATTTAATTGCAGCCTTATGATTGCCTGCACGTTGGTTCTAGTGGTATCAAGAACAAATGCTGAGGATAGAGAGGACCCTATGTGTGTTTGGTCACCACTTTCAATCACAGCCCGAATAATTTTGAAAGAAATTCCTAAATCATTGCCTCATATGTTTGAACAATTCGCCTGCTTAGCAACGTAAATAACGCAATGAATGTTGTTGAATAGAATAGAATCTCTTTATTATGTACACCAAATTTTACACAGGGTGATACAATGTGGCCGGTCTTTTAAAGACAACCTTTGGATGGATTGAAAAGGGAAGGAGGAACGAAGGAAACATTCGATTCGATATTCATTCATTCAGTAGGTAATCCGAATTCAAGGTACAAATAAATAATAACAAACGTGACACAAATGAATGCGAATAATGTTCCTCGTCTCAATGAAAGAAAAGAAAAAAAATGAAACAAAAGAATGGATTACCGTCGACTAGTGATGGGACGATACAGTTCAAAACTTCATCGATGATTATCTTATCGAAGGAAATATTTACGATACGCCTTATGCAGGTTTTCAATGATCATGTAGCCTTTTAGGTAATATCAACTCTGTATGGCTAATAAAACGACCTACAGAATAAGTGAAACATAAACCAGAAATTAATCGACAAAGTTATGACCAATTATAGTATTGAAAATCCATTAAAATAGCTCAAGTAAAATTCCATGTGACTCAGTAAATACCTACCCTTCTATCGGGTTATATTTTCCAAGTTAACCTTCAAGTTTCTTCCACGGAAAGTCTTTGTCATGTCCATCAATTGGTGCGTGCGCAATATTTTCTCAAACAGACGTAATAATAATAAGTAGCAAATGTCACGCAACGTTTGGTCACGAAAGCTTCGCGGCGAGATTGACATGCTCCGAAAAACGATCAAAGTACTCCGTTTACGTTATTGAGGAAATCGGTTATTTATAATTTTATGAACAAGCGGGTTTGAGAATGTAGGTCATTGTGGTTCTTAGAAAAAATGGAAAGTACATGGGATGTACCTATGTGTGAGATATAAGAAAGATTGAGTGTTATCTGCTCACCTAAGCGAGACTAACAAACAGAATTAGTCCAATTTGCCGCATCAGTAGTCATAATGAGTTATTCATTAGGTATGTAATCTTTACATCTAATTCGCTATTGCTTTACACATATGAATGGACAGGCACTTCCCGTGTGGCTACTTGGCTACGCCCACGATTCATCTTTCTTTTTAGGAGCATACAAATTAACAATAGTTCAAAAAGGGAAAAACATCGACATCAAATTCCAACACTACGAAATTACGACCTAAAAAAAAAACAAAAATCGAAAAGAGAATAATAAAAACAGACAATTAGAAATCCAATTGTCAAAATCCATCCAATGACGTAATAGAAAAATAAAACTAATTAAAAAACAAAAACATCAAATTAAAAAGAGAACAATACAGAATAACGGCACCTCAAAACTCGCTTTCAATTCAGAGCGGCTTTGCACTGGCTGGCATAAAGACCTGAGTGACCTTACTAATTGGAGCGCTCAGGTGTTTGACCCAACACTATTGTATGCACTTCGCTGTTAGTGAGAATATCGCGAATGCAATGACAGACAATACCTGCATTCTCTAACGCACAAAAACATCACGCGACCATTTATGAATTTACTGTTTGCATTAATTGTGGAGATTTTTCTTTCATGTTTTTATTTGGCGGAATAGATAGGCATCGTTCTCATTATTGTTTGACGTGTGACAGTTTTTCGCACGAGTGTCATCTTCTTCGATTATATGATACCAGCGGGGTGATTGCGTAACACACTATCAGTAGCAATGGTTTTCATATTGACAGTTCAACAACATTCATTGCGTTATTTAAGTTGTTGATCAGACAAATTTTTCGAACATATGGAGCAATGGATTAGCAATATCCTTCAAAATGTTTCAGATTGAGATTGATAGTGTGGTACGCAATTAGAGTGTAGTTTCTGCCTGCGGCTTCGTTCGCGTGGTTGTCGTAAGATGATGACATGTTAAATAGCCCTAACTTTTGACGGCACGGTTGGCGCAGTGGTTAAGCGATTGACTGCTGTGCTGCGTGTCGCGGGTTCGATTCCCGCACGGAACAAATGTTTGTATGACCTACCAGTAGTTGTTCCGGGTCTGGCTGTTTGTGTATGTGAGTTTAAATGTTTGTAAACGCACCCACAATACATGAGAAATTCCTAGTGTGGGGCAACGTTTAAAAAAAAAATCCTCAAGAACTGGCTTGTCAAATGCAAATCCGACTGGTGTTCCAGAGATTATAGGTGTCACAAATTCTTCAGTTTTATTATTCGTATCATAGATTGTATAGATTTGCTGAGCTGCCTTTTTCTACAGCTAAGCTTTAGTTATTCAAAGTTCAAGTACGTATGTGATCCATACGTCATGTTCGTGAACGGGCGCCGCGCCGCCAGTAGGGACTGGTCATCTCTTAGCCGCCACGGCTTATTTTTATTTTAATCTAAGTATTTTCATTTCTGAATTGTTATTTTTTTTTTTAATCTTTTTTAGTACGGACGTGCACGTCTTTCTACATCGTTCTCACATGTATAATTTCAACTTGAATGATGTAACCAAAATTTTGTAACAATTTTTATGATTTAAAAGAGTGTCCGTGGAGTTTCTTGCCCGTTCTTCTCCACAGGTACCTACTACGCTTTGGAATGGGCAACTAGCTTCATCTTTTGACTAACCAACCCCTTGACAATTCAAAAGTGCCTGTAATTGGTTTACTTGAAATAAATGCTTTGAGTTTGAATTATGTCTGTTAAGGAAATCTAGGCCAAACCTGCATTTTCTGCACTATGCAGATGATCTCAGTGGCTTCGATGGAGCTCGTGCTAATATCACTTAACCTACAAAGAACCGTGCTCAAGTGTTTATGAACTAGTTTAATTTAAAAACTGGGTCCCCTCTGATCTTCTAACTGCCTATTAGTCTGGAGAACAAATGTTCCTACGCAATCTAGGGCCTACGGTATGCCTGTATGATACATCAAAGGCACTGTCATAAGCAAAGGATTATTAATTTGAAGATCTACATGTAACATATATACGTTCTTCGTTGTCGTTTCGTTCTTCGTTGCTTAGTAAGTGACGATTTGTATTAGTTTACCAATTTTAATTTTATTTTTATTCCCCGAAAGAAACATATTATACAACGTGTAACGTTAAATGCGCAAACCCTGAAAATAGTTTGATCAGAATAACGAGCAGAATTAATTGAACCACTTTTTAATATAGGTCACATTTTTCAAAAAATCTTCATTAAAAACATTGCCGTGTCTATTTATTAATAGGTCAAGCAAGCCAATGTCAGCGCGGCGCAGCGGCCCGGTGACGACTCCTCCCTCGGTAAAGCGTCGTCGCAGACGCAAGAAACGATCAGAATGGCCAGTAAAACTAAAACAGCACATAAAACCTTTACAATTTTTTAATGACTTCAATTCTCTCTGAAATAGGTCAATTGGTTTAAAAATCAGTTGGGGTGTCTGAGGTTTTGCGCATTTAACGTTATACGTTGTATAAATATGTTTACCTAACTTCCTTAAACCCAAAAAAAATAAAAAATAAAAAAAATATTATATCACGTCACAATTTCGTCCTGCAGTCAAATGTTTTTTCTTCAACTGTACCCAACGTGCTGACGACAGTTTATTGTTTATTCGTTCGCTTCAAACGACAATTATTTTTTGATTGTTGCATAATCAATTAAAAAAACATAAAATTCATTTTAAAGTTATTAAACTTATGAAGTATGAGGGGAACGTTTCCGCCAAGATTTAAAGGTTTTTGAAGAACGACATCAAGCATTTTGGGATGAAAACATGTTAGGGGATTACTGTTGGTCCACTATAAGAAAAACTGATTCAAATAAATATAAAAATAAGGAAACAATTAATCATTTTTTTTTTTTTTTTAGTATGTATACCAAAATTATGTAATCCAGTTAAGTAAATAAATATTTCAGACGTGACAGAATTTTTTAAATTATTTTTTCTGGATAATTCTACCTAAATAAACAATAAATTAACACGGACTTGTATCTTTACTAATAATGGAGCAAGACCTCATAGCTTGTAGACCCTCCCATATGGAAGTTGCCATCACAGGTAAAATTAGTTTACGAATCTATTCACATGACCAGTTTTTCAATAAAAAAATCCACCATCGGTAAGCAAAACGATTGTTTTTTGTTTATAGGAACCGAGTAGTCTGGACTTAGACTTGTTACATCTTACTTTTCTGTGGATTGCCTGAGAACGACTTGCAAGACGTATGAATACGTTTAATGACATCGCCAAAATATCAATCCCTTTAGTCCTTACACGAACCTCAATGAGGGAAAGTGGAAATGGATCGATTCTTTGCCAGGCAACTAACATAGTTTTATTTCTATGACTTCACCCTCTTTCCTCTTACTTATTGCTTCTGGAATGTTAAGAAATTATTTTCTTGTGCCTGTTTTTGTCCACACAGGAACCTTGGTTCTAAGTGGTCCACTTCCCGCCGTGTGTGTCGTGGAAATGCATTGTTTGACCATAACTAATGTGTAAGTGGCAAGCTGTATAACTGTCGTTGACCCGGTTTGTACGACGACTATATTATATTTTGATGTGGGTGGCAACACTAGCAACTGTGGAACTGTGGCTAGTAGCGATGTGTGAAGTTGTGGTACTGCCCACGTACAAACGCCCGTATATCAAGCTACTACAATCTGTCAAATTTCTTGAATAAATTTTCATCTTTATCGCTAAAGTATAAGGTTCAAAGTTGATTGGAAAAAATTTACAGTTTCGGGTGGCTGCCGTCCGCACATATGTCTAAGTTTCGTGTGGCTTTCTTATTAGTGATTGAGAAAGGAGGAAATGCCTCTAACCAATATTTATAGAAATATAGCGTTCTATGATGTTTCGAGGAAGCTAGGTGTTGAATTTGGATATCATTTTGAAAGAAGGATGAACAGCGTGGTTACGTCCGCACAAGGTGGATTGGCGACTCGGTGAACACCGCGGGAATCTGCTGGAAGAACTGGACTGGTCGCTGTGTTGATGCTTTGGGGAGGACATTGACCAGCAGTGGACTCGTCACGGCTAAACGATCCTGCTGAATCATTTTAAAAGGTAGGTAACCAAAAAAAAAATGTATAAAAGTTATAAAAACAGCATAAACCAACAAATCTTGGAGATGACAAACAATGAAGCACGTTCGAAGGATATTGATGTGCCATCCATAAGTCAGTACCTACATAAGCTCGTATTCGCAATAAAAGTCGATTGTGTAATGTGTATCTCGATCGAGCAGCACTCACACGCACGCTGAGAAAACTCAAGGTGGGCTATTCTCAAAGCGGTTCCCTTTGAGCCAGTGCGTGCGAGCACAGAGCATAAATAAATAACCAATACAAGATAAAAACATTGGCGTAATGACAGGTTATCATCCCATCGCTTAGGAGCTGCGCTCGCGCGTAACGACCATAACAGTCTATACACGTATGATCGTGTTATCGTGAGTGCAAGTACCTTGCGAAGTGGTCTGAAGTGGGTAGTTCTAGATAAGATAATTTCTGAGGACACCCCTCCTTTTACTCTATTTGAAGAGAAAGTGTAAGGAGAAAGTATATCAGATGTCATCCTATCTTTCTGAAATGTTATCCTTCCGTCAGCCGTCATTCCCTGCATTCGATAGCTCTGAAGATGAAAGTGATTGGAAATGTTTGCTTAGTTAATCCCTAGCATCAGATATGGACTAATTTTTTGGGGAAACTCAACAAACAAGGATATGATTTTTAAAACGCAAAAGAGAAGCCTGAGGGCTATGTTTGGACTTCATGTTACAGAGAGTTGCAAACCATTTTTTAAAGCATATAAAATATTAACCCTTCCGTCAATGTACATTTTAGAGACCATTATGTTTGTCAAGTCGAATCCACACCTATTCCCCTTATTGGCAGACAGAGTAGTTCGAAATAGACGCGACAATAGTATACTATGTATCCCGAGATCCAGGACAACTCTAATGCGTAAAAGTGTTTTCTGTATGGCGCCAATTCTTTATAATAAGTTGCCAAAACATTGGAGGGAATTGACTACTGGAAAATTAAGAAATAGATTAAAAAGCCTTCTGTTAGAGAAAGTCTATTACAGCACTGACGAATTTCTGGCTGACAAATTAATTTGACATGTATAATGACATCCTAATTTTTATTAATAATTGTTTAACATTTGATTTTTTTATTTGTATTATTGGATTTGTATTATTTGCTATGATGAGCTTGTGACACTATTTGATTTTATTTTATTTGTACCTTTTAGTTAAAGTATGGTCTAAATTGGATGGATAACTGCTAGATTTGCTGTGTGTAATGGACGAATTTAAATTCACTTGATGCTGTGTAGAGTCATATTATATTTGTACGCCGTTCAGGCAAAACATGACTGTCATAATTATAATTTGATGTAACACCTTGCATGCTATGTGTGTGTATACTCATGTTTTGAACAAATAAAAATTATCTTATCTTATCTTATCTTATCAGTGGGATGACACTGACGGCTAACTCCACGCAAGTTTTCACGGTGAGATTTTTCTAGAATCGACATGCTAAAGGCGACAACGCATTGAAGCTTAACAAAGGAAAAGCCTGATCGTCTTTTCTAAATCACTTAGATGAAAGCAAGGATCCAGAGAAAACTAGGTCCAGGTTCAAAGAGGAAGTATCTAACCCGCAGTCGGAAATGAAGACGCGACATCGATGATCTATCCAAAATGAATAACAAAAACAAACACCATTCCAAACCGTCACGTTTCAAAAATACCTGCTAATGATACTATTTATATTCAAGCCCAAAACACCACGAAGCTCACTGGGTCTATTTATAAACTCTAACCGATATAAAATGAGGTTATCATGAATAATAAAAATGATAATTATCTTTATCGAGCTTATGCCCTTGACCGTGTATCGTTGTCGTTCATGGCTTCTCGGGATTCTTGATCATGTTAACGACCTGGCATCACATTTGGCAACACACCCCGGGCATGATGTATTTATAGTTTTTTTATTTAGTGCTCCGGGTCAACACTTTACAAATGAAAACTTTGTTAGTTAAAATAGAGCGAGACGTCTGTAGAATTTTGATTTGGGAACCGAAATTCACTCGCAGTCATCATATTCTTTGCGTCTATTATGTAACCGTTTATATAATTCAGCAGTGGTTCCCCGTTGGTATCGACCCCAACTTACGAGTTGTAGGTCGTGAGTTTCGAACCCAGACAGGCACTTTACTTTGTGTATTTAGTTTTATCACCACTGCTTTTAAAACGGTGACGGAAAACATCGTGAGGAATCCGGCATGTCCTAGAACCAAGAATTCGATAACATGTGACATGCACCAACCCGCACTGTGCCCGCGTGGTGTATTACGGCCCACTCCCTCTCGCAGAGAGGAGGCCTGTGTCCTAGCAGTGGGAATATTATAGGCTGAGTCTGTATATGTATTTCATTAAGATGCAGAATTAAATGAGTTCTAGAGAAAAAAGTATATAAAAAATAATAATATTCTATTTTAACTGCCGGTAGCTTGGACCCTGTTCCCGTTACCGGTGGGCTACTATTTTTTATATTTTTAAATGTTTTTTATATTCTAATATTTAAACATATAATTTATATGTATTTAATTAAATTTAATTTAATTTAAAAATTAAAGGAAACAATAATAATAATTTATTTGACACAGAACATGTTTTACATTTGAACAGATATATAGGAGTAACAGTATACAGGACAAATTCAAATTTTCTTAATTTTATACTGAAGGCATCTGTGTCTGAACTAGATAAAAAATATCTGTATCTCAGACATCAGCGATCTTCCTTATGATGACCATTACATTACTCGCTTAGTTAGAAATATTAATAATAGGAGTATAAGAGAGAGAGAAGCCATGGAGGCTTCGTAATTAATATCGCCGCTGTGTGACTCAGAAAGCATTTCCATCTGCAATCATGCATACAAGCCGTACACTGTACAAGTGTACGATAATTAGCATTTAAACTAGCGTATAGGGGTACTTCGATGAGCTACAATGTGACTGCGAACAGAAACTGCAATTTTTCTTTTCGTGTCAATGGTAAATTGTTAAACGAGTTGGTTCCAGTAGATGGCCACGCTAATCGTGGCATCAGTAGCGTTTTTTGGGTCCTCAGAAGTGCAGGTGTATGGGCACTGCGGACACGCTAACTTATGGGGCATTGATTGCTATGAGACCTGGACTATGAAATACCCATGTGTAGGTGTGTATGTGTAGGTGAGTTCAGTTCAAGTTGAAGCTAATGTAAGTAATCCATGGCATCATCAAGAAAACGAACAAGCAGAAGGGGGTCATAAAAGTTAAAGGTAGAAGCAGTAACAAACGACTTCTTCCATTTCAGATTCAGAAGACCCAAAAACACAAGAGCTCTTCAAAATAACCACATTCACCGAAACTACAATCTTCAACACACCATATTACAAAACGAAACTAAAACAATAAATAAAGTCTATTTCAAGAACCCAATAAACTTTTGATCGACACAGAACAACACGCTTGCGTGTAACGTAAACAAGTTCGATGCCGATATATAGTAAAGAAAGTGAAAAATTATCTGATCGTGATTACGTACGCCACTTTTACTTAGAGACGTCGCATGTTTCCTTCAGCATTTGCATGAGTAATTTCCATTAACAAGTTATATAGTTTTATCGACCATCATTTTGAGGTCTGTTTACCTTGGGAGCTGATGTAAGAATGTTAGCTAATGATATTTTAACTACTGACGATAAAGACTTATAAGTGTTTCAGGAAACGCCATAAGGCTTCTAAATCTGAAGCTAAATCTAATAAATCCTATATATTCACTGTATATCCCACTACAGCAGTGCTATTCTGTAAAAATCTCAACGTGAGAACTTAGGTGAAGTGAGCGGGAAGTGAGCTGCCATTAGAGACTAACACTATTGATACTGCTCACTTCACTTATGATTTCACGGTGAGATTTTTACAGAATCGACCGGCAGATCATTCTAACAACGTATATTTAGTACTTACTACTGAACCTAATTATAATAAAGAGATCGATAAATGATCTTTTAACAACTGGCGATAAAGACCTGTGTTTCAGGAACGCCCTAAGGCCTCTGACCCTAAATCTTAAATTATCTCAGATGTACAGACGCCAGCACATCAAGCTACCCGAAACTGACAGATTTTCCCAATCAACTTTGAACCTTATGCTTTAGCGATAAAGTTGAAAATCTATCAAAGAAATCTGACAGATTGTAGTAGCTTGATGTGCTGGCGTCTGTACAATGCAAAAGTCATTATTGAGTAAGTAGTAGTATATTTGACATTCAACTCTTCATATATGGCTTATGTAGAAGAGACAATTTTTGCCAATATCACGTAGATAAGTAACAGTACCTACTTATCATAGGATAGACCATCAAACGCTGGAGACTAATCAGTGAATATATTATTTTTGGAAGGTGAAGAGAGAGTAAGTAAATAAAAACGATATTATTATAAATATACAAGGTTTCTCTGGAAGTATGGATCAAATCGAATAGGGGCGTGGGCAAGGTCATTTCCAAACTTTTAAATCCTGAAAATGTCGGAGTAATTTTTTACGGTTCAAAAGTTATGACCAATTTTTCTTTTTTTAAAATTAACCTGAAAACGAGAAAAAAAAGTCAGTTCCCTACATTTATGTTCTCGTACGAGTCGTCAAAATAATAATAATAATAATAATCTTTATTATGATACACACAAGATTCATGATACACAAGAGCATAATATATAAGACGTTTTGGTATATCTACATAAATCTACACAGGTCATGTAACCCTGTCTCCTAAACTAGGTAGTCCTGTATCTTAGGAGACAGTGTAGGGAACAGCTGATTTTTTTTTCGCGATTTCAGGTTTGGTCCCATAGTAAAAGTTGTTCATAATCATGAGTACAATGACCTCTTAAGAGGTTGTTGGTGTTTTACAAATAACCCTGTATAGTACCTGACATTGAACCTAATAATACAATAGCGGTCGATAAAGCCAAACCGTCAAGACGCAAAGGCCATCTGCAGTGTCGCTAGCAAAAAAGGTCTACATTGTCCGCAGTTCCGCTCCACCAATGTTATTTAGAGGTAAGTACATTACATACTGTACAATTCAGGATGAGAACGCTATTGGTAATAGACGCTTATTCGCGAAATAAGCGTCTTCTTTAGATAAAAAATTTCACGATCATGATTATTTTGGACACTTTTCTCTGTTCCTCATACCTTCGGATTTGGTCTTAACATCTTTGAAGCAAATATTGTTTTCAAAATATGCCCCCATATAACAGAAAATTTACGTTGTTTTAGCCTAGGCTTCCCAGTTCAGCTTTATATTAAAATCATAGTTTTCCAATACTACTAATACTGTCAATCCAACCGCCTGTTGATATTAACTTCCATCCTGTATAGACGGCAAATGACGCTATACATACACATACATCAGTCGCCGTCTGCCAAGATGGAAGAGCCCGCTAGATCAATACGCACCGGCTTGGGGGAATGGGAGACTCAAGTAATTTCGTTTGGCACTCGCATTCAATTCAAAAGTTATAGGATAGATTTATTTTAAGTCTAGCGATCTGTCTTGGTTTAACACAGGTGCCGTTTATTAATTTCATGAAATATCAAATGTTTTATACTTAGTATCATATAAATATTCGAGATATTCTCTTCTCTTAATGATGGTTAAAATTGATCAAGATGTTTTGTAGTTTTCTTTTGTTTGCAGACACACATAATAATATTTCTTTATTTTGGAGATATCAAAAAAAAAAAGTTTTAAAAACCAGCTTATTCAATATTTCAGGTGTACTAAAATGAATTGGTCCGCCATCTTTGGGACTCCACCATATTGGATTTAGAATGATGTCACTTAGCTAACCGTGCATTGTCATCCAAACCAAACGTGTATGCAAAATTTCAGCTCAATCTGTTGGGTATAACTGTTATAAAATTCAGTTGCAAGATTTGACGCAGACGTACAGTTAACTAACAAGGCAAGTTAAATAAAAGCTTGTAAAATAAAAAGAGATAAAGCTCTTGTTGCTGCAAGTTTCAGTCAAATGTCAAAAAGAACCGGAATTTATTATTATCTTTCCTGTTTCAAAGTTTGATAATTGATTGAAAAAAAAAAAAAAAATCGTCGGAGAAATTGAAACTCATAGCTATGTTCCATGGCAGATATATGAGCTAATTCGGGAAATAGGTTACCCAATGATGTGCGTACGCTAGGCCTGCAACCTGTCAATTCTAACATGTTCAAACTCATAATGTATTTAGATTATGTCCGTCTAATTTGTTTTGAAGGCAGCGGATGCTCATTCTTTATCATTTGATGAGATAACTATGAAATCATCGAAGTATACCTACGTTATAATTATAATAGTGTATAACAAGGCCAAGTCGTCTGAAAACATCATCATCCGCCTAGCCTTTTCCCAACTATGCTGGGGTCGGCTTCCAGTCTAACCGGATGCAGCTGAATACCAGTATTTTACATGGATATATGGGCCTATCTGACCTCCACAACCCAGTTACTGGGAAATACGATACCCCTATGTAAGACTAGTTGTCAGACTTTCGAGCTTCTGACTACTCGTAACGACTGTCAAAGATCCACGAATGACAGCCGGGACCAACGGCTTAACGTGCTTTCCGAGGCACGGACCCCTCCGTGTTTCTCGGTTTGTAAAGATAGTCACCCATCCACAGGCCAACCGCGGCAAGCGTAGCTTAACCTGATCGACCGACCTGTGCGGCTGTTATTATTTAGCCACGGGCCCCTCTAAACATATAGTAACGTCTGAAAGCATATAGTAACGTAATATTGTAATAAAGTATCTAGTAGACAGGAACGTTAGGTAGAGATGCCAAGAAACTTCGCTAGTTCCTTCCATAGCATATCAAGATAGACTGCAGATATTTTTCCTTGCCCACGCCCACACTGATGGGCGATTATTTAGTCAGTAAATTCAATATCCAAAATGTGGTTACAGATATGTATTCTAACATTAAGACCCTCTAGAACAAAGGTGACAAGTACTTACTTGATGATGCCATCTTCAATGTAGATGTCTAAGTCTTCCATCCCGTCATCGTTGACGACGCGTCCATTTTTGATCAGCAGCCGGTTCTGGGAGCTCTGAAAAGATGGAGAAGAAAACGTTAGTACACAATCAGACTTCCTGAACTCGTCAATCAGTTCATCAATATTGATATTAACGGCTTTGAACGAGAATATTAGACCGTTAGGAACAATAGCCGTCTGTTTCATTTCGTAACCCGCCCTGTCTGACTATAAATCATATTCAAACCGATCATAAATTATTCATAGAGATATGAACCCTAAGAAAGTTACTTTTAGGGTCATAAATCTATGATACTTTGTCTCGTATGACAAGTACGAGTAGCTCATTCCCTATACGACGCTCAATAAAGCTTCTTTACAATGGGACGATCTACAATAGTCCATGATTTGAAAACGTCTAGGAGGGTAGAAGCCCCTTCAATGCAGAAACCCTTTCACAGTTCAAAAACTACTGCTACGTACGGTATCTATATTTTTTTGCATCGCTAGATTATCAAGAAATAGCGACTCTGCAACGATTACGACTCGTCAAAAAATCAAGATTTCTTTGTAATATGTGAGTTTTATACCGTGTATTATACATATATAACCTTCCGGGACAAATTCTCTAAATTACGGTGAAAACCGTATCAAGATCCGTTGCGTAGTTTAGTACAACGTGGTCATACAGATAGACACGGAACGCGACTTTAATTTATAATATGTGTAGATAATGACAAAACAATTAAATAAAATCTTCTATTGGTATAATAACTGTAACTATGTACTTCTAGACCTACAAGTGTTATCTTGTTCAAATATTACTAATCCGTGTTAGGGTTCCGACTGTATGCTGTATCTCATTCTAAGTATTTACTGAAGGTTTGTACCTCTTAAAACAAGAATTAGATAAAGGAAATAAAGTACCGAGCATTACAGACGAGACATAAAAATAACCTAAGAATCTTCAGCAATAAGACTGCAATGTTAGTCGTTTTCTAAACAAAGGAATTAGAAAATCAAAACACCAAGAAATGTTAGGTCGCACATATGCATGGAGAAATAACGGCATAATATGCACTGTCATATAAAAGGAAGTTCATTGCGAATTCCAGTCAGGACTAACTTAACGTCCTATGAATATCACACGGAGACAGTCAAGCAGTACTTAAAATATAACCCGAACAAGGATGTGCGCAAATTCTTAAACAGAGACAAAAATGGAACTCACTTTAATATTGATACCAGAAACCGACGTCGGAGTAGAATCAACCGTCATTTTTCAAATTTAATAGGGGATATAAAACTGACTAACAAGTTAGTAGAAACAGTAATAGTTCGCGTTTAATGTTGTGTTACGCCGAGAATGGCGACCGGCGCGCCGTACGCGGGATCGACTGAAACTGAAAATGTGATACCGAAAATAGAAGGTGCGCGTCCCCTCGCTTTACGTTGTGTACGTAACTATATGTTTTTACATCAAATAGAAAGCGATAAAAGATGTGCAGATGATATAGCATAGCGGACAATATTAAAGAAGTTGGACGCGATAGATTGCAATGATCGCGACGAATGAACAGAAGGGCAATTCTCGTATTTTTAAGAACGTTCGCAATCTGATCTCATCCTCAATATGTAAAAAATACAACTGATTTCCTTACATTTTTGACAAGTTTTTGACATTGATTGTCGCTGACATGAGATTGAGACTAGATCTTGAACGTTTTTAATTACAGGAATTGGCCTTCTAATGTCTGTCGATTGCTTAAAATACTATGATTAACGTACGAGTACTAGCGTTTCCAAAACATATGCGCCGATTCCCTAGTTCACAAATAAACTAAATTTAAGTTCAGTGCATCTTTTTCTGTCTATTTCATTAAGAAAAGGGCAGTAGATAAATATTAGTTTAGTCCTGTCAAATTAGTCAGCGCCTGACGTAAGCTGATGTAATTTTAGTAGCCAATTTTATTAATCACGTCTAAAATTGTCTATGGAGTATCTTAATTTGACAGGACTAAACTAATATTTATCTTCTGTCCTTTTCTTAATGAAACAGAAAGAAAAAGATGCACTGAACTTAAATTTAGTTTAGTTTGTGAACAGGAGAATCGGCGCCATTGTGGTTTGTTGGATTTATGAGTTTGTTTGTAGTTAAAGGACGGAGATTAGGTTAATTGGTTTCACGACGGAAAGTATTTCTAAATCGAGTTCTTTCTAGTCGTTAAGGGCAGAATTATGATTAGTTTGAATGCGATCCTGAGTCATGGGACGCTAGCTCATTTAATGAAAACATTTCCAGGGAAAATTGTTTTGCGCAGAACAATGAAGGCGAGTTTAGAGAAATCAGACATAGAATCGTATATCGAATGGATATCTAAGCATTGACAGATTAGAAAATTAAATGCTGCCAAATGAAAAGAGAAAAAACATAGTAATTTATCACTCCTGTGTGACTTTGAAAGACAGAATGGACACATTAAATGATCCATTATCGATTTAAAAACAATACGCACATAAAAACTCTTTCCCATTACTATAACAGCATAAGAGCCAGAAAAACCGGGTTGAGGGAAAAGCGCGCGAAACTGAGTCCGCCATCTTGAATTAACTTTCCCAGTCGATAAAACAGTTTCTTTCTATTGAATGACATTGAACTTATTACAGTTAATAGAATGATCATTGTAATTGCTAATTAGTACACTATTTGCGCTGTAGCATGGTGCGGGTGACAGTTGCCCGTATGACATTTGTCAGTACCACGTAGGGATGTGAGGTTATGCAATTCATTTTTATCGCTAACGATACTCGCAGCGTGAATCTAGTTCTCTTTAATATTGTTATGAAAATTAGTGTATTATTCAGTTGTGCAGTGTAACTACGTGTGTGCTACGTGTATAAACTTGTCAATATAAATGTTTTATGGCTACATAATTATCTTTGTACTTATATAAAATAATCAAAATCGGGTTTATGTTTTTTTTTTCGTGACAACATTTTTGCTCTATGGTGCATCGGCGCGGCGGCCATGTTGTTTACCCGTGCGATGCTGTGAGTGCGAGTACGAGTGCAAGCGCGTTATATTGTGACTTAATGTGACACGTATTACGATTTCATTGTTTGTTTTCATTTTTGTTAAATTGTTATTTGTTATAAGTTTGTTGAGTTTGTTGTTATTACCATGCCTAAGCATACAAAAAAAACTGTTTTGGGTAGTCAGGCCAGGGAGCTTGTTGTTCGCCTCCGAGACTACTTTGAAAGAGAACAACAAAATAATGGACCGTTGTTACCATTGAATCATATTGTAGAACGAGTAGCCGAAGCTCTTGATATTGGCCGCAATACTGTTTCGCGTATAACACGTGAGAAAATTGGCCAAGATGGGATGTTTGAAAATAAATTATCGACACCCAACAAAAAGCGGACCAAGGTGAAGCCAATCACAGATTTGGATGATTTTGCTAAGGTTGCTATTAGAAATCATATTTATGATTATTATAGAAGAATGGAGCTACCCACATTGCTCAAGCTTCTAAAATCATTAAAAGAAGCTGACTTGTTCAAAGGAGGTATTACTTCGCTACGGCAAGTTATAAAAGATATTGGCTTTGTTTACAAAAAAGTTAACAAAAGAAAGATTATTATGGATAGGACTGACATTGCCCTAGCAAGATGTAGATTTTTAAGGAAGGCCAAAAACATAAGTGATTGGAGCAAAGTTGTCTTTTTGGATGAAACGTGGCTAAACGCCAACCACACAGTGGGTAAAAGTTGGACCGACGATACGGCACAATCGTGTACCAAAGTGCCGGAAGGCAAAGGCGAACGCCTTATTATTTGTCACGCAGGTACAGCAAGTGGATTCGTCCCTGATTGTTTGCTGGCTTTTAAGTCAAAAAAAACTACGGAGTATCATGAGGAGATGAATTACGAAAAATTTAAAGATTGGTTCATAGGTCTATTAAACAATTTAAAAGAGCCTATGACCATAATAATGGACAACGCACCCTACCATTCGGTGCAAGTTAATAAACCCCCAAACCAATCCAACCGCAAAAGCGAGTTGGTGAAGTGGCTGAGTGAAAACGGAGTTACAGCAGATATAAAAATGTTAAAGACGGAGCTTATTGCCTTAGTCCGACGCCATAAGCCACCAACTCCTACCTATGCTCTGGACGAGATGGCAAAAGAAAAAGGCCACCAGGTCCTTCGACTACCACCCTACCATTGCCAGTATAACGCTATTGAGCTGATTTGGGCCCAAATAAAAGGTATGCTTTTAATTTCAATTCCCATTTTGAAGCTTTATAAAAAAATCAGCTTTCCGATCGTAGCATGTACCTAGTTTAAAAACATTACCAGATACTAGATTAGGCTGATTGATGATTATTTGAATACTTTTTTTTATAAGTTCGTTTATTTTTAGGTTACGCCGCAAGAAATAATACTTCGCCGCCATTTACGGCAAATAAGATGTTGGCCCTATTACAAGAGGCCATCAACAATGTTCAACCTGAAGACTGGTCGAAGGTCGTGAATAAAACAAAAAGGGACATTATGTCTGATTGGGATCGTGACATACATATTGACAACATAATTGAGTCATCGTTAATAATATCCGTCACAGATTCAGATGATGAATTGAGTGACAATTCAGATGTTCCTGACTCTGATATGAGTTTAGACGAATAACATGTATTTTTTTTTAGCAACCTTTTAAGCAACCTTACCCTATAAATGTTCTGTTGTATAATTAGACCTTTTAAAAATAAAAATTGACCTACGCACAATATACGTTTTTTATTATAAAAAATATCGACTATCCATCGTAGCAGTACATCCCATCACTAAATACGTCTATGGCGTTACGTTATACGCATAACACTTTGCTTAATTTTTCATTCAATTTGATTTTATTTCTTGATTAGAACATTCTGGTTGGGTTTAATTTAATTTACTACAGTTATTAATTATTTAATATATTACGAATGTGGTACAACTGAAATACTAAGTCATAAATTGTAAATCGCGGCAACTTTCAAGAGTGAAACGAAATGTTACTGAAACTGTCACCCGCACCATGCTACAGCGCAAATAGTGTAATTACATAATTATCATTATGTTTTTGTTCAGTAAATCGTTGTATTTGCATTTGTATACACGGTCATATTAAATTAGCAAGCGAAACTCCACAGACGTGTTGGGTATCGATATCTAAACACGATAGAATACAAATAAAATAAGTATATGATTTGATGTTATTTGGGGGTCAACATGTACACAAAAAAAAAAAACAGATTTTTAATTTATATCCATGTGACTATACTAACTGCAGTCGAAGACCCACAAAAAAAAAGACATCAAATTTATTAATTTATTGTTTTCTAATGTTTAGAATTTAGATATCGATACCCATCACGTCTCCGAAGCCCCGTTAGCTAATTTAATTTCACCCTGTAGGGGAAACCGGGGTAATGGCGCTCACGGGGTAATGTCGTTCATACCTACTTCGTGTAACGTTAAATGCGCAAAACCTGAAAGTAGTTTGATCAGAATAACGAGCAGAATTAATTGAACCACTTTTTTAATATAGGTCACATTTTTCAAAAAATCTTCATTAAAAACGTTGCCGTGTCTATTTATTAATAGGTCAGTCAAGCCAATGTCAGCGCGGCGCAGCGGCCCGGTGACGACTCCTCCCTCGGTAAAGCGTCGTCGCAGACGCAAGAAACGATCAGAATGGCCAGTAAAACTAAAACAGCACATAAAACCTTTACAATTTTATAAATTATAATAAAGAAGTGCACTTGTTTATTTTCGGTCGCGCTGATTTAATTTTTTTGGTGTAAGTATGTTTTTTTTGGTCAGTCAAAAATTTTAATACTTTTTTGTTATGACTATTACAAATTAAAGTAGTTATCTATTGTGTTTAACGATAGTTTAGCTATTAAAGTTAATATTTTATCCGTTAAATTTGCATACATAGGTTTTAGCGTCATTACCCCGTTGCTTGAGCGCCATTACCCATGGTCAGGGGTAATGGCGCTGAAACCTGTCCTTTTTTTCAATATTTTATTACTCAAAATTAATAAAAGTTTCATAAATTTTGTTCAGGAATATTGATTGTTGGATGGTTAATATCTATTTTATCCTAATTTTAAAATAAAGATATTAACAACGAGAATATAAAGCCTTTTCCTTAAGTGGGCGCCATTCCCCCGCTTACCCTATGAGTTTTTGTATCTGTAACATGCGATACACATATGGTAACGATTATCAGTGGATGCCATAGTTTCATGGTCGTGTGTAAGATCAAAATTAATTATTTACGTTCAAACAATGAATGGTTCAAGGAAATACCTATTGACAGATCTGTAAATTATGCTGAAACCATATAATGAGTACTTCACGTTGTGTTGCTGTGGGCAATTTCCTTTAAACGAAGTACCTAGTTTATTTGAACTATAAAATCTTACGTTTTATGCGTGTTTATTATTATAGTACATTATGATACATGTGTGCTATGTTGATCATTGCACCCGAAGCGGGATTATTCACTCGAGCCGTAGACGAGAGCAATCAGGAACACGAGTGTGTAATGATCAATGCACACACGTTTCATACGACGTTTTTCAATACACTTCATCATATGCCTAGCCTTTTCCCAACTATATTGGGGTCGGCTTCCAGTCTAACCGGATGCAGCTGAATACCAGTACTTTAAATAGAGCGACTGCCTATCTGACCTCCACAACCCAGTTACTGGGTAATACGATACCCCTTGGTGAGACTGGTTATCAGACTTTCGGGCTTCAGACTACTCGTAACGACTGTCAAAGATCCACGAATGACAGCGGGGCCCAACGGCTCAACGTGCTTTCCGAGGCACGGAGGGGTCTCGATATGTAAAGATGGTCACCCATCCACAGGCCTCGTTTATCAACATACTTGTGAGAAAAAAAAAGACTTGTATTGTTATTAACTTTTATGGAAAATTGCGCGCTGATTTTGTTCTTCCGCGCGCCGCGTTAGCGATGCGCGTGCGAATAAAGGCACCAGTTTTATAAAACTGTCGGTAATCATTCTAATTTATACTTTATTACAATGAGATAAAAATTACATTGCAATTTGGTTTTACGTCATTCAAATTTGATCGTGAATGCGCTGCGTAAAATGTCCCGACAATTTTACTTCTGGGCGACAATAAACTTCCGTCTGTGAAGTTGCTACGATCACTGGATTTCGTTTTTCTCCCCAGATTTTTTCTAGTGTAACTTTTACTGCCGTTTTATTCTTGATTCTCCCCATCGCCCATC
This sequence comes from Eremobia ochroleuca, assembly GCA_949629135.1. Classification (NCBI taxonomy): domain Eukaryota; kingdom Metazoa; phylum Arthropoda; class Insecta; order Lepidoptera; family Noctuidae; genus Eremobia; species Eremobia ochroleuca. Next base: position 9,973,879 of record OX451409.1, on the reverse strand, counting down.
TGGCGTCAACCGCTAGACTTAAAACGAAAAGCTCGTTTTAACCCCCGCCAACTTTTAGCAGCTTTGCGGCCATCCCGCCCTCGCCCGCATTGTAATTAACAAAGTCTGTCTACCAACAAACTCAGCCATTTAATAAACATACTAAATGTCCGCCCATTCAATCAACTTTTCTTTCATTGTACGCATAAATATGGACCTACATTGCAAACAACAACATAGTTGCCTTTACTATGGGTGAAAAAAATGTTTTGTCAAATCTATAACCATGGCGTGACGTAACAGTGACGTCACCAGTAAAAAGTAATTAGTTAATTTAAGGCCAGTGTGAAGCCTGGGCACTTAATGCTCACGGAACTTTGAAAGGTGTAATAACTCTATTTAGTATTACCTTGTTATTTTGAAAGCTAGGTGGAAATTAGGTGAAACTATTTTTATGATAGGTATTTTGTTGACTTGTGTTAGTAGGTTTAACTAACTTAACAATCTATACATGTCGTTATATATACAACATTATTTTTAGTATACTGCAAACCTGAATATAGTTTGTTCAGAATAAGTAACTGAATCGATTCCAATAATTTTTACACCATGTTATATTTTGCCCCAAAAATATTAAAAAATGGTAACAAGTTGGACACCGAGTGACACTAAGTACATATCCGCAATCATATGCGCACAACACAGGTCACAGCCGTTCAGCCGGCGGCGCGTGTTAAGTGGTAACCAACTTTTTGTACGGACAATCAGATAACATAACAAGCTTATAACTTCGTGATTTTTCATGATACAGTTTTGAAATTTTGTACATAGATTCTTTACAAATAAATACTAGACACGTGTTTCGGGTATACTAAAAATAATGTAGGTATTCTTCTGTACGTGGGTATGTCACTGAACTCCTCGTGAACGGTTGAATTGATTATGATGAAATTTTTTTTTCTGTGTGTTTGAGTAGGCACTGGATGGTGTGCGGCTTGCCCGGAGGATACGACGCAGCACACGTTGGAGGAGTGCCCAGCTTGGGCAGGTCTGCGCCGTGACCTAATCGCGGCAATAGTCGGGAGCGATCTCTCGCTTTCGACCGTCGTTCAATCGATGGTTGATGCCTCCTTTTGCGAAGATGTCATGTCTGCAGAGGCGGAAGAGCGTGAGAGAGAAGCCCGCAGGAGACGCACTGGGCGCCCGAGAAGGGCGCAAAACGACCTGCGACCTCCATGAGAGGAGGCCTGCGGGGGTCGGACTAGGGGCGTCCATCGTCCAACCAGACAGGCCCGAGTTAGCGCCGCAGTGGTCCACGCGCGCCACTCAAGATTGGGTGCTGCCACTATGGGAATGGCCGTACGGGGAGGTGGGACCCGCTGAGGAACAGCGGGTGGAAGAACATAGGTCGAAATATGAAAAAAAAATTTGGCCCTCCCATAGTAAATCAATCAGCTGGTAGTCAGTTTTGTAAGGGAGGGCCAATTTTTTTTTTCATATTTCGACCTATGTTCTTTGGGGAAATTTGTTGAGTTTCATGAGCACATTCACCTCCTTCAGGGTTGATACCCCCCTTCCGTTACACGCTGTATGGATAAAATATTTGATATGTTTCTTTGTTAAGCATTTACGCTAAAACGGCTCAACGTTTATGCAAATTCATGAAATTTAGCACATGGGTAGGCCATGACCTAGGAAAGGACAAATGCTACTTTTCATCCTAGATCGCAGACGAAGTCGCAGGGAACAGCAAGTTGGAAATAATTATGTACGACATTTTTAGCTACATACACGACGATAAGCACAAGATAAAGGGACAAGAAAAGACAATCATTTTTAGTATATGTGGATAATTAGTCAGTTTTATTACCTAGATAAAACTCAAATCTGCCAGTTAGATAAAGGTTATCGTTTAGTTAAACATAACATAATCCAATCGTATAAACATAAAACGTTTTTTACGAGAACAATAATCAATTGTACCTAAAGTCCTAAGTTCAAGAACAATCCTGCCTTAATATACATAGTTTGGAAGGCCAGCAATGTCACGTAGGTAAACGCGAACACTCAAGGGAGCTGAGTTATAAAATTGGAGGTCATTTATTATGTTCTTTTCACTTGTTTTATTACTTTACACAAATCACCTGACTGGGTTCGAACCTACTACTCGTAAATACTGTTTACAAATGCTTCTTCAAAGTGGCCCTTTGGCATCCGCCTCCAGGCCATTGCCTGGAGACGGATACTCATTGTAGTTGGAAATTATTTTACATTATAATTATGTGAATCTAAGGATTTCATTAATCATCGTTACAAAAACTATTTTAACGGTTTTCTCATGCTTGTAATCGTTCTCTTGAGATCATGCGTGTATAGGTAAGTAAGTACAAAAACTACTAATGATATCCGCTAGAAACGGAAATCGGTTATAACGCGTTAAGATAACATTCGAATGTAACGGTAACTACGAACGTTTTAATTAAACAATTTAGGTTCGTAAGTTTATTTAGAAATTGATAACTGATAAAATTATTATTTTGTGTTTTAATTATCATCAAAACAATTCATTTGAACATTCTGCTTCGAAAACAAATAGAGGAATAATTTATTCACAAAGACACAAAAACTACAATTTACAAGCTAACACTACCTATATTATATTATACAAAAAAAAAAGAAAAAGGCAGGAGCTCATTGGGTATCAAAAGAATTCGTCCGCATCGCTGTCAATGGGATAAGCGCCCAAAAGGCTGACAGCATTACCACGTTGGATGGCAATGCTAATTCTTTGGGCTAAAAATAGGCCAGCCCTCTGGTCACGTGAAGAGTCAGCCAGGTGCTTGGCCATGTCCCGAAATATTCGATGAAAAAAAAAAATAGACGAAAATTAAATATGTATTATTGTGGCGGACTAACCCCTGTTAGGAGGTGTTATACAGTAGCGGGTTGTACCCTGCGGCTACCGAGCCCTCGGGACAGTTCAACCCGATTTTTGACGTACGCTGCCTTACTGGTTCGCTGGTCACGTACGCCACCACGCACCCCTGAATGCGTATCTTCGACGACGACGGAGCACGTAGGAGGACCTCAGAGTGGATACCGAAGAGAAATGAAACACGTTTTTGACTTGAAAAGGTTCTTCGGGGTTCGGCTCGAAGCTTGTTTCTTAGTGATGTTGCCTCTTCGGTGGCACGTTTTCGACTGACACCGGACCAAAAATTGGCCCGTCTTATATACCCCGCTAAGTTCCGTTAACGGGAACCGCGTATTTTTGACCTAATTTTACTTTTAATTTCGCTTCAGCCGAACCCTTTCTGACGCCGTATTTATTTATTGTTTTACAAAACCATGACAATATATACATCAAAATGTCGGTTACAATCTCTACTTTTACATAAAACAATAACATATTACATACAAGTTCACATAAAAAAGTTTCTAGAACAAAAACTGTAAAATATTCTAGTTCGTACACATTCATCGAACACAAAACTTCTTATATCTTTTCCAATAAGATTCTAATTAGGATTCTATTTGCTGTAACATCATTTTCTAGACAGATCCTAACTAATTACATAAAGATCTTGCTAATTAGTCATCAAATAAAAAGTCTCATTTTCAAATTCTAATTACGTAAAAGATCGCGAACATTTTAGATTTTCAACTTTATCTAAATCCTTGCAAATTGAGATCTATCGTTACAAATAGCTACTATTAGGCTAAAAAACACTAATTAACAGGAATAGAATAATAACAATGGGTAGTAACGCAAGTTAAATCCTTAACATCACAACAAACATATAAATTCAACGAATTCTTCAACAAGATCAATTTTTCTTATAAGATCTTATAGGAATCTTATCCATATCGTTATTCCCGATCTTACTAATTAATGGACTTGCTAATTACAGACAGAATAGAGACAATAACCTAAATCGTATTCTGCCATCCATAATAAAACATAAAAATCTTTAGAAATACGTTAGATGCTACTTATTTACACACTTATATTAGCAAAACTCAGTCTTTAACAACTAAACCTAATGAGATAATAGCTAATTAATCCAAATAAACATCTAATAAGTGAAAACATCCTATTCTAAACATATAAAACATGACAAAAAACTACTTGCGTGTTAGGTGGTCTCCACCACTACTTGCGCCCTGGTGCCGGCATGGGACCCTCGTCGCCGACAGTCTCCCCCTCGTGCGTCGCACCATCCTCCAGCCTCGGCGATACTCCCGGCACCAACAACACCACCCGCGAGCTCGGCCGTCGCAGCACACCGCCTCTTGTCTCGACGTCGACGATCCTGATGCGCCCGTCTGGTCCAGGATACACCCGCAGGATTCTGCCGCGTGGCCAGGTGCATCTCGGCAGGCTGTGGTCGACGATGAGCACGATGTCGCCAACTCGCAGGTCCGTGGAGCTGGTTCTGCCCGTAGTCTTCCTCGGCAGCAGAGTGGGCAGGTATTCACGCAGCCAACGTTGCCAGAAGTGGTCGGCAAGTCGCTGCGTAGCCTTCCAGGTGTCCCTGCCCACGAGCACGTGATCTTCGAAGCTGCCGATTCTCGTAGCGCCGCATGATCGCCCGATGAGGAAGTGGTTTGGTGTGAGCGCTTCTTCTTCAGGGTTCTCGGAGATGTGGGTGAGAGGCCGAGAGTTGACTGTGTGCTCGGCCTCTAGGAGGAGAGTGTGAAGTACCTCCTCTCGAGGATGTCGTTCTTTAAGTGTGGCGTCCAGTGCGGTTTTGATGGATCGCACCAGACGCTCCCATGCACCGCCCATGTTGGGTGCACCAGGCGGGATGAACTTCCATTGCACGCCGATCTTCTCTGCTTCTGAGACGAGGTCTTCATTTCTCAGCGTGTCGAGCGCTTCTTTCAATTCTTTGTTGGCGCCGACGAAGTTGGTCCCGTTGTCTGAGTAGATTGTCTTCGGCATTCCTCTTCTTGCAGCGAACCGTCGTAGAGCCATGATCATGGAGTCGGTGGAGAGCGAAGGAGCAAGCTCGATGTGCACTGCCCTGGTAGTTAGGCAAGTGAAAAGCGCTCCCCATCGCTTCTCGCGTCTTCTTCCCACGGCGATCGTCATTGGACCGAAGTAATCAATGCCGGTGCACGTAAAAGGAGGTGTTCCGTGCATCAGCCTCTCAGCAGGTAAGTTGCCCGTCGGTAGTTCTTGCGGTTTCGCCTTCTTCGTTTTGCACCACTGGCACTGGTGCTGAACCGCCTTGATTGCTGACCTCAATCCCAATACCCAGAAGCGTTGCCTTATCTCGTTCATCACTGTCGCATGATTCCCATGATTGAAGCGACAGTGGAAGTCTTCGATGATGAGTCGCGTTGTCTTGTCCTTGCTGTCGAGCACGATGGGTCGCTTATACTCTCTTGATACACCCTGTATCGCGTCGATTCTTCCTTTTAGGCGCAGGAGTCCATCTTCGAACACTACGTCGAGCCTTTTCAATTTACTGCTGCCCTCGAGTTGTTTCCCTTGCTGAAGACACTTGATATCTTCTTTGAAGTTCCTTTCTTGGCTTCCCTTCAACAGGAGAGTTTCAGCTTGCTCTAGTAGGTCTGCGTCTAATGGAGCGTAGCATTTTTCCGGTTTCTTCGAAGGTCGAATATTCTTCTCAATTGTCTTCGCCTTCTTGCCTTGCGTCATCTTCCAGGTTGGGTCTTCTTTGCTGGCGTGAACCTGTTCCTTCCTTCTGCAACGTTGTATGAACTGCAGTACCCTCGCTGTAGCTCGCCAGAGTCTCTTCCAGGACGAAAACCTCTCTGGGTCAGGTGATGGGTGGCTGATGCTCGCTGCTGCCGCGATGTCGATGGTCTTCTCTTCACCGGTGGTCTCCTTCTTGAAGGTTCTTGGTGCAGGCCAGTGCGCTTCTTCTTTCTTCAAGAAGTCAGGACCAGTGAACCAACGGTGATCGCAGTCGAAGTCTTCCGGCACGTCGCGCGTCGCATCATCTGCTGGATTCTGAGCCGTAGGTACCCATCTCCATTCCTGTGGCTTTGTTAGATCTTCTATCTCTGCCAAACGATGAGCTACGAAGGTCTTGAACGTTCTTGGGTCCGTCTTGATCCATGAAAGCACTATGCTGGAGTCTGTCCAAAAGGTCTTCTTTTGCACCTTCAGATCCATTTCCTCTTCCACTGAGTGTGCTAGTCTGCTTCCTAGGAGGGCCGCCTGCAGCTCAAGTCTGGGTATTGATACCGGCTTCAATGGCGTCACTCGTACCTTCGCCGCCACCAAGCTTACGTGGTATGTCCCATCTTGATTCTTCGTTCTCCAATACACGGTGGCTGCATACGCTGTCTCGCTTGCATCTGTGAACGTGTGCAGCTCCCCCTCGGTGCGATGTGGCGCTAGACACCTCGGTATCTGAAGGTCTTTGAGCAGCTTCATCTTCTCCAGGTAAGTCTTCCATGTTTCATATTCCTTTTCTTCTATTTCTTGATCCCAACCGATGCCACTTCTCCATATACTTTGGAGCAGCTTCTTGCCTTGGACGAGAACCGGTGACGCCAACCCCAATGGGTCGAAGGTTGACATGACAGCGCTGGTGACTTCTCTCTTGGTCGGAATCTTGAAACCCTTTGCTATCTCTTCTGGTGTGTTTCGAAGATTCGCCCTGAATCCGATGGAGTCTCTTTCTGTGAACCAACGCAGTCCTAGTGTCTTCTCTTCTTTCTCGCCAAGGTCTACTTCTGTCTTCTCCGTTGCTTCGTTGTCCGTGCCTTGCAGCAGTTCAGGTTGATTCGATGCCCATCCCCTGAGTTCGAAGCCCGCCTTCTTGTGAATGAGGTCTACCTGCGCTGTCACTTTTCTGAATTCTTCTTCCGTATGAAAGCTGTGCAGGTAGTCATCCATGTAGTGGTTCAGCTCTACTGCCCTTACTGCCTCTGGATACTGCTCCTTGAAGTCCGCTGCATTCCGATTCTTGATGTATATGGCTGTGCAGGGAGATGATGTTGCACCGAAGACCACTGAAGTCATCCGATATTCCCTCGGTGCCACGTCTCGTCGATCACCTCTCCACAGGAACCGTAGACTGTCTCTATCTTCTGGTCGGATGCGAACTTGCAGAAACATTTCCTTGATGTCGGCTGCTACTGCTAATGGTCCTTGTCGGAATCTCAGCAGCACACCGAAGAGCGATTGCAGTAGGTCTGGCCCTGGTAACAGAGCGTCGTTGAGGCTTCTTCCTTTACACTTCGCTGCGGCGTCGAACACGATACGAATCTTCTTCTTGAGCGGATGAACCACGGAGAAGTGAGGTAGATACCAGGTCTTCTTATTTTCTTCTTGCTTGGCAGGTGCTTCTTCTGCATACTTGTTGTCGATCAGGTGCTGGATCTGCTTGCAATATTCCGTCTTCAACTGAGGATCTTTATCCATCTTCTTCTCGATGTTGAAGAGTCGATTTTTCGCTGAAGTGTAACTCTCAGGCATGACTTCATCTTCTTGTTTCCATAGCAGACCAGCTTCAAAACGACCGTCTTCTAATCTTCTGCAGGTCTTCTCAAGGATGGCCAGTGCTTTTCCTTCTGCATCTGTCGTAGGTCTTCTTGGTTGCACACCTAATGCTTCTATTGCGAAGTGTTCCTTGATGGCTTGATGCATCTCTTCTTCTGTTGTGCTGGCATGAAGACACCTGTTGGCAAAGTGCACTGGTCTTATTCCTCCCGTGTCGAACCCATGTAGCACCCAGCCAAGTCCCGTTCTTGAGGCAACTGGTTGACCTGGTCTTCCTCTTCTTATTTCTTGAGTCACGATGAGCTCCCAGTTGTCTTGACCGATGAGCAGCTGTGGTGACTCCCCTTCATAATACAAAGAGTCGGCGATCTTCTTCAAGTGTGGACAGTCTTCTATTCTCCTCTTGTCCAGGAACTGAGGTGTCAGCTTCAGGTTATCGACGGTCCGGACTCTCTCAAGGGTCTTCTTTCTTTCTTGGTGAATCCCCTTCACAATCAGGTCCAATGTCTGCGAGTCCTTCTTCTTGATAAGCTGACCTCCCACTGTTTCGATGATCAGTTCTTCAGTCTTTCCTTGAGCGCCGATCTCCTGTGCCACCCTCTCATCTAGCAGTGACACCGTTGACCCTTCATCCATTAGAGCCAATATCCTTTTGGATCCATGTGACCCGAAGACTTCAACTGGTACTATCTTCAGGTACGCCCTTGCATTGCTGGCCGCATTCACTGATGCCATGACACTTGCTACTTCTGGCTGTGTCTCATTTTTCCCCTCTGAGGTCCTCTCTTCCGTGTTCACATGCAGCAGATGATGGTGCCACCTCTTGCATTCTTTACACGGCGGCTTCTTGCAGTTCTCTTTGCGATGCTTCCCTTGGAGACACTTGAAGCAGACGCGACTCTTCTTGACCAATGCCCACCGATCTTGCACCGACGCCTTCAGGAACTTCTGGCAATCCAGGAGGAGGTGTTCGCCTTGACACAAGGGGCAAGTCTTCTCGCTGATTCTTGGTTCCTTTTCTCTGAAGTTCCCTTCCTTTTCCTTCGTTGAGTGCGTCGCTTGTCGATGAGTCCTCTTGGTCCATGTCTTTTCTTCAGAAGTCGCGAAGGCTCCACATTTGTCCGCTTCAATATTCAAAAATCTGGATACCAGCGTCAGATCCGAGAACTCGCCTTCTTCTGTTGCTGCAGTGAAGTCGTACCACCTAAACTTGAGGATCGTAGGCATCTTCTCAACTATTTGCTTCACAATTTCCGGTGAATGCAGGTACTGCGGCTTCTTCAATCCTTTGATGGCTGCTACGCTGTTGTTGATCTGGCTCGCGAAGACGCAGATGTCCCTTGGGTTTTCTGATATCCTTGGCAGCGTCTTGATCTTGTCCAACTCAGCCAGCACCAGCGCGTCAGGTCTTCCGTATCTCCTTCTCAGGGCCTGCATCACTTCCAACGGAGAAGCTTCTGAAAACAGCAAACTCTTGATGGCTTCTCTTGCATTGCCCTTCAGTGCTCTTCTTAGTCGAGCCATATTCTGTATTTCGTTGAACATCGGTGCCGTGTCTTCATAAACAACCTTGAAAGCTGTCCACTCGCTGCTGTTGCCGTCGAAGTAGGGTAACTCGTGGATGTACTTCGGCTGCTCGGTTGATCCTCCTCGTGTGGCAAGGGCTTCCTTCAACGCACTTGTTAGCGTTTGCAGCTCGATCGTAGCACCTTTCGTTGAGGAGTTCTCTTCAGGCTTTACTTGCAGCTCTTCTGATGGACGCTGACCTCGTAGCTCGGGTTGTTTGTCTTTGCACTCTTCAAGTACTGAAGACTGGATCCAGTTCTGCACCTGTGCTGTTCGTTCTTCCAGGTCTTCATCCACGGAGTCATCATCATCGCATTGCGCCAGCTCCAACCTGACGCGTGCCAGCTTCGCTGCTGCTTGTGCTTGCTCCAGTTCCAGGCGTGCCAGCTCTTCCCTGGCTTCCAGCTCGCGTCTTCTGGCTGATGAACTCGTGGTCTTCGTGGACCTGGCTCGACGACTGACTCCCTTCGGCTTCAAGGTGGCAGTAGAACCGGCAACACCCTTTGCCGGACCATCTTCTGGAGTCTTCTTTGTCGTCCCTTTCGGTGCGGCATTTTCTTTCTTCTGACCGGTAGCACCGGTCGCCGCTGTGGTCGCAGTCGTGACAGTAGCCTCCGTCGCTGAGGTATCTTCCGTTCCCGTCGTCCCTGAAGAAGTTGTACCAGTGGTTCCTGTTGAACCCGTTCCCGTTGTTCCTGATGACGCAGACGTGACTCCTTCTGACCCGGAAGCTTCCTCTGTCTGGTCTCTCTCGGAGGGACGAGACGGGTTGCGTGAGGGGGCATCCTTCTGCGATCTCGTTACGGGCATCTTCTTGAATCTTCTGGCTGCTTCTTCTTCTGTCTTCTTGCAGGGATCCGGCTCGAAGGACCATAAACTGTGGCGGACTAACCCCTGTTAGGAGGTGTTATACAGTAGCGGGTTGTACCCTGCGGCTACCGAGCCCTCGGGACAGTTCAACCCGATTTTTGACGTACGCTGCCTTACTGGTTCGCTGGTCACGTACGCCACCACGCACCCCTGAATGCGTATCTTCGACGACGACGGAGCACGTAGGAGGACCTCAGAGTGGATACCGAAGAGAAATGAAACACGTTTTTGACTTGAAAAGGTTCTTCGGGGTTCGGCTCGAAGCTTGTTTCTTAGTGATGTTGCCTCTTCGGTGGCACGTTTTCGACTGACACCGGACCAAAAATTGGCCCGTCTTATATACCCCGCTAAGTTCCGTTAACGGGAACCGCGTATTTTTGACCTAATTTTACTTTTAATTTCGCTTCAGCCGAACCCTTTCTGACGCCGTATTTATTTATTGTTTTACAAAACCATGACAATATATACATCAAAATGTCGGTTACAATCTCTACTTTTACATAAAACAATAACATATTACATACAAGTTCACATAAAAAAGTTTCTAGAACAAAAACTGTAAAATATTCTAGTTCGTACACATTCATCGAACACAAAACTTCTTATATCTTTTCCAATAAGATTCTAATTAGGATTCTATTTGCTGTAACATCATTTTCTAGACAGATCCTAACTAATTACATAAAGATCTTGCTAATTAGTCATCAAATAAAAAGTCTCATTTTCAAATTCTAATTACGTAAAAGATCGCGAACATTTTAGATTTTCAACTTTATCTAAATCCTTGCAAATTGAGATCTATCGTTACAAATAGCTACTATTAGGCTAAAAAACACTAATTAACAGGAATAGAATAATAACAATGGGTAGTAACGCAAGTTAAATCCTTAACATCACAACAAACATATAAATTCAACGAATTCTTCAACAAGATCAATTTTTCTTATAAGATCTTATAGGAATCTTATCCATATCGTTATTCCCGATCTTACTAATTAATGGACTTGCTAATTACAGACAGAATAGAGACAATAACCTAAATCGTATTCTGCCATCCATAATAAAACATAAAAATCTTTAGAAATACGTTAGATGCTACTTATTTACACACTTATATTAGCAAAACTCAGTCTTTAACAACTAAACCTAATGAGATAATAGCTAATTAATCCAAATAAACATCTAATAAGTGAAAACATCCTATTCTAAACATATAAAACATGACAAAAAACTACTTGCGTGTTAGGTGGTCTCCACCACTACTTGCGCCCTGGTGCCGGCATGGGACCCTCGTCGCCGACAATTATCAATCCTTAAGTTCTAAGTTGAGTTGCACGATTTCTGACAAATGCGTGCACTGACTGGACAGGTCCAATCAATCTGTGTGGTTCTTACCTCAAAAGACGATTTCAGACACCAATCTACATGGTCTTCACATGATCTGCCCAAGATGAATCTGACTTTAAAAGAGACTATGGCTGTGACCTCTGAGTTTGTTTCGGCCTTTCTTCTCAAACGCCGACCTCAACTAACTGATTTTTCATTTTTTTTTTTTTATAATAGGACGTGTAAAAGTCATTCCGATATCCTTTTTACTGAATAAACAATTTCATTTTATTGCCTCCTCCTGACTGTTTGTGGAAACTCAAAATAAAAATCGAAATCGCAACGAAGCATCTAAAACAAATATCGATAAAATAACACTTGTTAGTCGATAAGAATCGTAAGTGCATTATCACACCAACAATATAATTATAACTATACTCATCTGAGCGTTCGTGACGCAATGTTTACTTAACTAAAAGGAAAACCCGGAGAATATCGCGTTACCAAGTTTATTGATCGCTTTCACCGCAAGTACTTGTGTAGGATCAGGGCGACCGCACATTGGATGCGTTGTCGTACGAATATGAACGATGGCGCGCGAAATATCCCGAACCTTCAACTACCGATTACGAGCCCGCATGGACTTCCATGCGCGTATAGTTTCGAGACGTGCGAAATCAACGTGAATTTGTCATGACACTTGTGTTTTCATACTTGGACATCATTCGTGGAGGACGATTCCCGTAATGAAAAACATTCGAAATCTAGAATCAATCTCATCTTAGCGACAATCAATGTAAAAGACTTGTCGAAAAAGTGGTAAGTATATTTCGCAGATTGAGACCGAGGTTTGAAACCGAACGTTCTTAAAGATCTCTGATCATCACGCATCATTTTAACGGACAAAAAAGCAGCCCGCTTGGATAGCATAAGCATAATCAGCCTATGATATTCCCACAGCTGGGATACAGGCCTCCACTCGGTAAGAGGGAGTGGGCCGTAATCCACCACGCGGGCCCGGGTTGGTGGCTGTCACAGGAGCGAGTCGGGCTCACGCACCGAGGGTTCCGTACCATTATAAAGTGTGCTGTTTAGAGACATCATTTTATTTTTCCTGTAATCTTTATATAAACTTCTATCACATAAAATAATTTCAGATTTTTCTCTATGCAAACTTCGGAGATAAGGGGGGAACGGTATTTTTTTTACATTTTTCATCAAAAGTCGAAAACTAAGTGGCCTAAAAAAAAGAAAAAAATAGTTAAGAATGTGCAAACAGCACTCTTTCATATGATACCCCACATGCCCTAGTAACCCCACTTCGAATTTTTAAGACCCCCCCCCCCCCCACCCCTTTAGTCCCTCTTGCAAAAAATAAATATATTTTTATTTCTTTCTTATTTACAAAATAGTTGGGCAAAGGTCATCTAAAACTATTCCAAATTTCAAGTTGATAGCATTAGTCATTCTTGAGATATCCAGCTGTGACAGACGGACAGACAGACAAGAGAGACTGAGTCGCACCATAAGGGTTCCTTTTTACCATTTTGGTACGGAACCCTAAAAAGTATCCAGTGTACGGCGTGCCTTACGGATAAAATATGCAGCTTGGCATGCCACCACGTTAGTCTGGATGAAAAAGGCTATGGAATTCAGGAATCAGTTTTAAATCATCTCCTGTGTGGAAAAGCTGGTTGAAGAAATGTTAAGTATCCATTAATGGATTGGCTAGCTATTGAAAGCAGTCTAACAACTAAATAGGGAGTTTTTAACACTGAAACAATTTTTTTTGTTTGTATTATTTAAAATCCACTTTATAACTTTGCAAAGGTCACAAAACCCAGTCTAATGGAATATAGACATAATTTTTGAAATATTATTGTTTGATATCTCACTCATGTTTCTTTCTAGTCATCAGGTAAAGATGTAGGAAAAGAACTGTACAAACCGACATAGCTTATAGAGTTAGCAAGCTGAAACGGCAGGGGGCCGGTTATGTCTGTTGAAGGACCAATGGCTGTTGGAACAGACGAGCCATTCATTAGAAATCACGAATCGAAAAGCATAACGTTGTCTACACCTTCATAGATGAACTGCAGGACCAAAGACAAAAAGAAAGGACGGCCGGTTGTATGCAGGTGAAGAACCAGGTGCTATGGTGTGATTTGGCTTATCTATACCCAGCAGTGGACTTTGACAAGCTAAATTGATTGATTAAAGATGCCAATGAAAGTCGTAAATGGAAATCAATTGATCACATCATGTAAATGTCAAAGCAACTCAGTACCCATGACGAATGAAAAGAAAAGATTTACCGCGGTCAATTTTAATGACCGTAGCAGAGAAAAGAGCCGCTTTCTTTCCATGATCATATACAGGGATAGCATATAGCATTTTGCACCACAAGTGCTGCATTACTTCTCGTCATGTCACGTCATCCTTCTAGGCGTCATGTTTAGCGCAAATGAACGTATTTTCTTTTTTTTCAACGAATTCATCTGTTTTACTGGCAAACTGGATGGCTTTTCCATCGATCGTCTTCAGACCCTCGTCGTTGCTTTTAAAACATAATAGACATTTAACCTGTCATTATTTTCAAGACACTTCTACAAATTATACCTAGGTGGTATAATTTTGAAAAGAGAGATATTACGAGGAAAACGCAGCACCCGTTGTAAACATGTTATAACACTTTTTTGCAAGACACTTTTTTTGAACCAGCCTATTAAAATACCAAAGTTATTGGAACCCCAATACACCGATTTCTTCATTCATGTATTGATTTCTACAAACGGAAGCAACGTCGCCTGCTTATACGATACATACATATTCATACAAAAAAAAATATTTGTTACAAAGAGCTTACTCAGGTTACAGCAAAAATGAAATTACAAATGCAAATCGCCACATGGGAACTCGCAATGATTCAGCGAAACTGTAATGCTGAAAACATACAAGTTTAAAAACCTCCGTGAAAGGAAATCAGTTCATTTGGTATAGCCAATTCAACGTCGTATGCCATGCAAAATAGTACGAGTAGTTAGGAAGGCCGTGCCCACAATGGAGGTTGGCTGTATTATGCTGGACTATAGTGGACTGGCACAAAGGTACAATAGGATAGTTTATACGGCTGTTGTATGATTAAAATGTTTGTTGCGCAGTTAGGGGTATCCTTGGTAATCATATGAAACGATAAGTCAAATGTAATCAAGGTGAATGGCATGTCTTACTTACAGCATTCTCTTGAAGATCAGCCCATCTCTTCTGTAGATATCTCACCGTGAAAACAAAAGTGAAGCGAGCGTGAAGTGAGTCCTCAATAGTGTCAACCCCTAGCATCAGCAAGACTCACAGTTCACTCTAAGCTCACTTCACCTTAGTTATCACGGTGAGATTTTTCCAGAATCGACCGGCTGAAGTGCAATTTTCGTAATTAAAAACGTTCAAAATGTAGTCGCAGTCGCAAACTCAACAAATGCCAAAAATCTTGTCAAAAAAGGATTGTGTTGCGAGAATTGTCCCTCTGGTTTCTTCGAATACTCTTATCGATGAACATAAAATTTGTTATGTCATTAATGAAGAAACTGTCCCACTTGGTAATGAGAATCGTATTGTTTTCTTAATTAATATTGAAGCTGGCAACAAGCCAGAAAACGCTAAGAAAGAAAAATGCGACATCACGAGAAAAATATCTACACAGTTATCAAATAATCATGTTACTCGTAACTTATAAGATTATCTTAGAGCAATTTCAGAAGCTATACAGATAATATTGGGCTGCAGCAATCGTAAACCGATCAAAGATATTAAACCGATACTCTGCCTTTGACAGGAAACTTAATCCTAAAGAAAATGGCGGGAATCTATACAATTTTAATTGAAATCTACTGGACTTTTATAAATACTTAGTTTTCAATTAGCAACTGAATGTTGGAAGGCACTTAAAACCCAAGAATTAGTGAGAGGAGTATTTTCATTTCATGTGGTAGGTACGGATCATCGCATACTATGAATAAATCAATATTTGCGGTTTTGCTGGATAAGCTCGACAGATTGTTCAACAATGGTATCCGGTTCATATTCAACCTCAGAAAATATGACCAAGTATCGAGCTGAAATGGATGTCCATTCGCCAAAGAAGATTTTCTCCCTTCTCAACTCTCCCACACCTCTTTCTTATCTCGTGTCTCACTTTCAAGATCTATGTTCTTCTCACGCTAAGAATCTGCGTTCTTCAAACGATCTTCTCTTACTCTGTCATTCTCATACTTCTGGCTTTGTTCATTCTTCCTTTCATATTCAATTCTATATTTATGTCTGCAATTTATATTGTGTAAGTACATAATAAATAGTATTCTAGTCTATTCTATTACATTCTTCTTTGGAATGGGTTTCCTCTTGATATCAGTCGGTATGCATTTAAGCGGAAATTGCAGAGTTATTTTCAAAACGAATAGTGTAGTCATCTCAACACCTCTCTCCCTTGAATTTGTATATATATATATATATAATTATATAGTACATATTATAAGTATAAACTTTCATATGCCAAACTGGCGTAGTACATTTTTTATCAGTACAGTCAGTTAAAGTTGGGCGAAGTATTAATTTTTCATTCTTGGTTCGGATAAATGTGACATTTTCTTCTAAGTTATAGCAGTTAGCTAAGAATTTAAAACAACAGGTTACACAAGCACTACTCAAGATTACACAAAAATCAATAGAAAAAAAGTAAAGATTTGTAGCTAAAGGAGTTAGAAAACCATCACACGGAGTACCTACATTTTTCGAAAAAAAAAAAAGAAATGTCTGTAATGTAAAAAATACATGAATAAAATTTTTTTTAAATATTTTTCTGGTAACTATTATGATTTGTCCTATCACCCGATTCCGGCTTGTAGGGTAAAATGGTAAGACGCACTTTACTTTCATTTTCTTTTTAATTTTATATTTCCATATTTGTTCTATTCCTAACAAAATGTATTAACGTTAATAATTCCCAATAATAAAGTAAATAAATAAAGTTGAAAAAAAAAAAGATGAGTCGAGTGGACTTGAACTTTAAATTCATTTTTCTCGAAATTGAAAGCGTAGTGCGTCTTACCATTTTACCCAGTTATTGAGGGGAGGCAACCATACAACATATTATGTAAAAATCAGCGAAATCCGCTATTCCCAAGTTTGCTACTCCCTTTTTTAGAACTATTCAGCTCTTAAGGATATAATATTATTTGAATAGGCCTAAAAAGTAGACACATATTTTTGATCTTATGGAATCTTTTTAAAAGGTAAATTCCATCTAAAATTGTTATTTTTATCTTAATGAGGTGCAGTAGCAATAACGTTTACCTAACAGCATTCTAGAATGTACTGCTAATGTTTAAATGTCATGTCCAATTAGGCGAGTACATCTACTAAATAGAATTTAACATCACTCATCTCTAGATCAATAATGACGGCTACACAACAGGTGACGTAACTCCATTCAAGCAACTAATCCCACACTTCTGCAGAACCAATTAACATTGTCCAATGTAAACACAGTTACGAAGACGTGGCCATATAATAGTACAACACAGAAGGTCCGGTCTATACAACGAAGGAGAACAGGCGCTTGCACACATACGCGTACGTACGGCGATCTCTAAAGACTGGCCAGGAGGTGTACTTCCTAAACACGAAGTCCGTAGTTTCAGCCGAAGGTACTGGCGTTTTCTGGGGGTCAGCTCTCTAAGACCTTCAACAAATATATGGGCCAAATTAAGTAGTAAGTGTCAAATTAAATTGTTCGAACGGGCAAATACATGTAGGGAGTATTGACAACTGTCAAAATGTGTTGTCATTCAGTCTTAGTTCGGGCCCCGAACAGTCATTATTATGTCCGTAAGTGACACGAAATTGGAAGCGCCCCTAACTTCGTCCAAAATTACGGACTTCGTTGTTAGGTGTACACCCCCTACTCCGTAAGATTAGTTCGGGGCTTGAACTAAGAATGAACGACAAGACGATTTGACAGTTGTCCCTAACCCCGATGTGTTTTTGCCCATCTTAGAAATTTTATTTCTTACTTGTTTTGACGGATCAACTACTTTAGACAGACCCGTATCTTCGTTGACGGACTTACAGAGTAGACACCTAGTCACGAGTACACTTGCACTCGCTGTACGTGAAACGTGACTATGTGTGCGTGCGATTACGCTCGTTGTATGAAGCCGACCTTCTGTAGTATTCTGTGACATAATTGCATAATCGTCACAACTACAGTCTAAAGATACACCAAACATGTGTCACCTAACCGACTGACCTGTTTCTCATCGCATTCAGATAATCTTAACGTTGGTTTTAGATAAGATTTATCTTCGGGCTCTTATTTTGCTGGTTAGTTTAACTGTTTAAGAGTTGGTGTTTGGCCGTTAGTTTCTCTGTTTGTGTGGTAACTTGTGGAAATCCTCTAGCCGTTAGACCATTTCCTATTTATATCAAATAAGAACAGAATAACCGACACCGACCGGAGTAACCGACATAGCTTGCAGAGTAAGCCAACTGAAGTGGCAGTGGGCTGGCCATGTCTGTCGAAGGGCCGATGGCCGGTGGAGCAGACGAGTCCTGGAGTGGAGACCGCGTATCTGCAAGCGTAGTGTGGAACACCCCCCAGCTAGATGGACGGACGACGTAAAGAAGGTA
The DNA here is from genome assembly GCA_949629135.1 of Eremobia ochroleuca. Classification (NCBI taxonomy): domain Eukaryota; kingdom Metazoa; phylum Arthropoda; class Insecta; order Lepidoptera; family Noctuidae; genus Eremobia; species Eremobia ochroleuca. The sequence continues at coordinate 9,955,971 of OX451409.1, read as the reverse complement.
GCTGGGGTAGACTGGATGCGGAAGGCGGAGGACAGGGTGTTGTGGCGCAGTCTGGGAGAGGCCTATGTCCAGCAGTGCACTGCGATAGGCTGAGTTGCTTGATTGATTGAAGAACAGATTGAGAAGATCTCTAGAAACAGCGCCTTACGCCTTCTCATAAGACATATAGTGACCGTATTGGTGAAGTTCTTCAGAAAGGTTAGTTGCGTAGTAATCGCAACCGGCGTGCATGTATGACCATGTATGAAAGTAAACGAACCAAAGGAGTATACGAGTATTAGGATCGTAGCAGATGGATGTGGTGGGTTTCTTTCTGCCTATCCTATCCCCATGAAAGAAACATGATCTTTGACATTTCAGCAGAGGTCCACGCTCGAGGTTTGCCAGAGAGCTATGGACCCGAGTATTCTGGGTATTATACTTCTGGGTATTAACAATCCGTTCCATCACTAAAATTACTGATGTCACTCGGAAAGCTGCCACGGTCAAATGGATTTGGGCTGGACATAACTGCCGCATGTCAGTCGGTCAATGAGCCAAACTTACGACCCAGTGGTTCGCGCTTGATGTCAATCGACATCGAGGCAAACCCAGGCGGAGATGGCAAGATGAGCTGGACTCCTTTAACCCTTAATTGCATGATTTTTACTTTTTAAGCAAATTAAATTTATTGGGACATAACTAGCTTTATAGTCAGGAAATAATATTAAAAAAATATACAAGGTGTAACTTAAATAACGCACAACCTCTTAAGGGGTCATTGTACTCATCATTATGAACAACTTTTACTATGGGACCAAACCTGAAATCGCGAAAAAAAAGTCAGCTGTTCCCTACATTTATGTTCGCATAACTCGTCAAAATGTAGGGAACAGCTGATTTTTTTTTCGCGATTTCCGGTTTGGTCCCATAGTAAAAGTTGTTCATAATGATGAGTACAATGACCCCTTAAGAGGTTATGCGTTATTTAAGTTACACCTTGTATATTCATAAAAATACTTTTTTTTTTTTGTAAATGGCCTGGTAGAAATTTACATCTATGTAATCAGAACGAATCTACTCGGAACAAAATGAATTGAATATCTCTAACAATTAGGGAATCCCCGTGCTCTGTGGAAACGAAAATATGGCATTGGATTGGTTGATGGAAATTTCCATCACGATGCAGTTAAGGGTTAATAAAAAATGGTCCTTGGCAGCTCTAGACGGAAAGAGGTGGAAAGAGTGGGGACAATAAGAAAATAAAAAATTACATCAGTTTTAGACGTAAAAATTCACAAGGTTATTTCAGGGCTAGATCCGAACTATTGTAGATAACTGTTTTGAAAAGAAACATTGTATAACCGCAGGACAAGTTTTAGATAGTCTTTATCACAGACCTTTTTGGTATACAACATATTTTTAGTTTACTGCAAACCGGAACATAGATTGTTCAGAATAAGTAACTGAATCGATTCCAGTAGTTTTTACACCATGTTATATTTTGTCCCAAAAATATTTATTTTAAAATGGTAAAAAGTTGGACACCGAGCGACACTTAGTACATATCCGCAATCATATGCGCACAACACAGGTCACAGCCGGTCGGTCGGTGGCGCGTGTTAAGTGGTAACCAACTTTTTGTACGGACAATCAGGTAACATAACAAGCTTATAACTTCGTGATTTTTCATGATACAGTTTTGAAATTTTGTACATAGATTCTTTACATAAAAATACTATACACGTGTTTCGGGTTTGCGATATACTAAAAATAATGTTTTAGATAAGATTTAAGATAAACATTAGCGAATGGGCAATCCAAGGCGTGGTCCAAGATCGTCTGATAATTGTTTGCCTCAAAGAAAGTCACCAATTTGAATAATGCTGGCTCAATATCATTATCATCGTCCTAAGTCCCACTTCACTCAATGAGCTTATGTCTCTCTTTTCTTGTGTCAATCTCCAGGCTCCTGTGCCGGCCTCATCCAGGTTCTACCCGCAGTGGCAACAATATCGTCCGCCCATCTTGCCGTCGGACGACCGACACTTCGTCTTCCAGTCCTTGGACGCCACTCGGTCACTGCCATACGCCACTTGCCATCTCTGTGCCTTACCTGGGCTCCTGCCCACTCCATTTGAGTTCCATAACTCGCTTTCCAATACAGAAAGCCTGCGTACGTCTTCAGATCTCGACGTATTGATCCCGATCGGAACGTTATGCCAACCATGGGACGCACCATGGCTCTCTGTGAAACTCTCATCCTGTACACAGCCTCCTGCGTGAGCGTCCAAGTCTCAGCACCGTAAGTCAACCATGACTTACGGTGCTGTGAATTTCTCTGACTGAGCCATCTTTTTACCAAAAATGCTGGCTAAGTCAAAGAAATTGCATTCTTTGGATACCTCAAGTCTACTGGAAATTCTCAGATAGATACTTCAAATATTGATCTAAATAGGTTAGTGTCGCAGAGATATTGATGGCATCCAGAATTTCTAGAACGAGTTTCTATTTACTGACCTCATAGTTTGCGATCCGATATACTTTCTTTCATAATAAACCTATACAGTGTGTCCGGACATGGACTAGCGATATTCTAAATACTTAAATATAAGCTATTTTAAAGTACAATTACACTATAGGCTTAGGTCCAATATACTTCCCCGCTATGTGGCAGCCATTTTGTTTTTTTTGTTGAAGTATGCTCTATGCGAGTACAAAAAAAATCATATATCTCAAAGTTTTAGTCATACTGAGATAAAAATAGGCTTATTCGAAAGGCAATAATATTGTCTACCGTCTGCACTACAAAGCAATATGTTCACAATTCCATAACTTTTGAAAAAAAATGTGAAAGTCGAAAAAAAAAACAAAAAATTATGCAATTCAACCAATAATTGTTAATTACTACAAAAACAACCCCGAGAGCTTTTTTATTTTTTATACTAGATCGACAGTTTTTGAGCTAAGCTACAATACAACATAAAATTCACAACTGTATGTCTAATACTTTAAGAGTTATTGTTGTATGAACATAGCGTATGCGCAAGCACAAAAGGCCTTTGTCGGAACCCTAAACAGGAAATCATTAAAAAAACATAACATTCATATTGAATTTTATTTAATGTTTTTTCCAATATTAAATGAAGATTAAAATATCTAAAGCAGTTGCTCAAAGTGGCCACCTCCAGCTTGTAGACACACTACGGCTCTCTGTGCCACCTGGGTTGATGAGCGCCTAATTAAATCCAAATCGGATCTAATTTCTTCGGCGGCTGCCATAATTTTTGCGACGAGTTTTTCCCTGGTATTTGGAACTGTAGCGTATACTTTTTGTTTCATATGACCCCACAAAAAATAATCCAAGGGTGTCAAATCGGGTGAGCGAGGCGGCCACGCTACTACACCACCACGACCGATCCACGGCTGTAGATTATTATTTAAATATTCTCTCACTGCTCGAGAAAAATGCGCGGGTGCACCATCGAGCTGGAACCACATACGCCGACGGTATGATAGAGGTAGGTCCATGAGGCTGTCCGCAAACTGTGTCTGTAAGAATTCTAAAAATCTAGCGCCGTTTAATGTAGGTGGCAATTCCAATGGCCCTATCAGCCTATCGTTGATTATGCCGGCCCACACATTTACTGAGAATTCATGTTGAAATGAGCTTGGGCGCACCGCCCTTGGATTTGCGGAGCACCAGAGATGGTCGTTTCTGTGGTTTGTAATCCCAGCTCTTGTAAATTTGGCTTCATCAGTCCACAGTATTCTTTGTAAAAAATTACGGTTCTGTCTCAAATTTCTATTTATCCACGAACAAAACACAGATCTCGCAGCAAAATCTGGTTCGATCACGTCTTGAACCCGTCGAAAATGATAAGGGTGTAACCCTTCTCTTTTCAAAATTCTCCATACATGCCACTTAGACATTCGAAGTTGCACTGAAATCCGTCTAACGCTTAGTCTAGGATCATTGGTTATTAGTCTAAGCACTTCTTCTTCATCTTCGGGCGATACCAAGCGATTGCGTTCATTAACAGCTCTTTGAATACCTCTTTCCGCTAATCTTGAATGCACGTCGATAAAAGTTTGGCGACTCGGTGTAGGCCTGTTAGGGTACCTTCGTCGATATTCTTGTACAGCCAAATTTGCACTTCCATTGCAAAAGCCATACACAAAGTGTATGTCAGCAATATGTTGCGATGAATATTGACGCTGTGCCATACTTTATCACACTTTTAAATACAAAACACTAACGCAGCACGTAAACAGCACGGACGGTAAGTGAAAGTAGCGATAGCGATCACAACGCAGGGCGAGGGACAACTAAACTAACCCAACTAATAATTTGTCCTTAAAACTGATTTTGTTTCAGGTAGTGGACTAATACGTTCTATCTCGCTTACTCACGGTAGTAACGAACAGTATTTCTCGCCTGCTCTCAGATGGAATACAGTGAATGCCATAAATGACACTCTGGCGGTTAACAAAGACGTTTTGTGCTTGCGCATACGCTATGTTCAAACAACAATAACTCTTAAAGTATTAAACATACAGTTGTGAATTTTATGTTGCATTGTAGCGTAGCTCAAAAACTGTCGATCTAGTATAAAAAATAAAAAAGTTCTCGGGGTTGTTTTTGTAGTAATTAACCATTATTGGTTGAATTGCATAATTTTTTGATTTTTTTTTCGACTTTCACATTTTTTTTCAAAAGTTATGGAATTGTGAACACATTGCTTTGTAATGCAGACGGTAGACAATATTATTGCCTTCCGAATAAGCCTATTTTTATCTCAGTATGACTAAAACTTTGAGATATATGATTTTTTTTGTACTCGCATAGAGCATATTTCAACAAAAAAACAAAATGGCTGCCACATAGCGGGGAAGTGTATTGGACCCAAGCCTATAGTGTAATAGTACTTTAAAATAGCTTATATTTAAGTATTTAGAATATCGCTAGTCCATGTCCGGACACACTGTATAGATTACTTGAATGAAAAACCGATTGAATTATACACCACAGAAGTTAATTAAATAATGAAAGTTTTATGTCGGCGCCTGAATACATTTTACGGTCTTTGCTTCGTAACTTGGCTTTTATAATAGAATGAAATCTATGCATAATACGAGTAGTAGACCAACTCTGAAATCACAAAAACAAAATCAGCTGTTTAATACAAAAGTTCAATACCTACTTGACCAAAATGTATGAAACAGCTGATTTTTTTTTTGTGATCTCAGAGTTGGTCCCATAGTGAAAGTTGTTCATATTCATGAGTAGAACACCCTGTAATAATTTGGAGCCTGTAGAAAAAAAGCATCCAGTATACGTAACAGTATGAGCTCAATAATTATTCATAGCTAACTTTCACTCCCTTTCAGTCGTCCACTGTTCTCATTAATTCTCTCCACATTTAATTAGAATTTTTTTTTATTAAATTTCTGCTAAGCCATCTAGTTTATCCCCCTTTTCCTGAGTCATAACGAGTTGCCTAGCCCCAATCGTATCAGATGGGAACATGCAAACCACTTTATATTACGAGTACCCTATGGCAGTCACAGAATTCAGTCTACTGTCTATACTAGCGTAGTTTTATGGTGAAGTTTTCAGTCTGGCTGGAATGATAAGCGAGTCTATGGTGTTTTTATTTTCTAAAGTGGTGATTGTTTCGTTGGCATACCATTTGTTCTGGTAATTTGTTCTTTAACAGGCTTATGTCCATGTGAACCTTTTGTACGGGGACGAACGATGGTTTTACCATTCTGAGGGAGTATCTATGTCGCAGATTGATTGTAGAATCCGCTGTTTTACAAAACTGCTAGTTATTTTACGAAACAGCACAGTTATGTAAAACAGTAAAACAACTGAACAGCGTTCGGTATTGTCATCGCGCTAGTTTTGAAAAACTGCTACCAACGTTTAGACGTAATGCAGAATGACTTATTTGCAGTCACAATATGAGCGTTTTTCATAAAACTCTGATAACTTTTAATTAATATTTTCCTTCAAATCAGTTTTCACTTGAGTTAAGCCCATATTTACTCGTACCACTCGTTTTATTTATTTCTGTTTCGGACGCCATTATTGTTGTTACAACACACAGAGCCACGAGCGACAAAATTTAGAACTAAAATCTACAATCTGACGTTTACTTTACTTTCACGCTGTTTTACAAAACCGCTAATCGTTGACCCGCTGCATTGATAAATGCAAAACGTTTATGGAATTCTGCGTGTTCAAGTTCAGTAATCATGGAAAACCGCTGAACGTTGAAAGAAAAGAAAAGAAAGAAAAAAATAATTTATAAAAGAAATAAAAAATTATGATTCTATGGGGGACAAGGACCGCTCTGCCGCCCTAAGTAAAAGGGGCGCATCTGCCGAAAGGTGATGGTAAAAATGAGCCTTAATGGATGCGCCTTTTTCTTTTAGTAAGGTTTATTTTTCTTTAAATTTTTGGCCGATATGCGTCTTTTTGGCTTATTGCGGCAGCGCTGGTGGCGTTGTTAGTTAAAGTATGAGTTGAGAAAATCTGTTTCTATTTTTTGATTCTCGATTGATCTGTTTCTAATTTTTGTTTTATCGTGTTTAGATATCGATACCCATCACGTCTGCGGAGTTTTGCTAGCTAATTATATATTTGACCTTGTAAAGTGTAAATGTTATCCGTTTTTTAGGGTTCCGTACCTCAAAGGGAAAAAAACGGAACCCTTATAGGATCACTGTGTTGTCCGTCTGTATGTCTGTCTGTCAAAACCCTTTATATCGGGAACGCGTGGAGGGTTGAAATTAAAACCATATATACTTAGATCTGGTCAGTGGCCCTGACTACAATACTCAAGGTCGTGGGTTCGATTCCCACCCAGGACAAATGTTTGTGTGATGAGCACGATCATTTGTTCTTTGTCTGGGTGTAATTTATCTATAATATGTATGTATTTAGAAATATATATGTATGTTTATCAGTTGTCTAGTACTCATAGCACAAGCTCTGCTTAGTTTCGGACTAAGTGGCGTTGTGTGAAAGTTGTGGAATATTATTATTATTATCTACAGTCCCTTGAAGCTATGAAAAAATCAAACTTCTAAGTTAACGTAAAAAAAAAGATACGGCCGTTTATGCAGCAAAAAACGTATATTTCGACACTCTCACTTACTATTACGGGTACTTCTCGTTGACCTAGAATCATGAAATTTGGCAAGAAGCAATTTCATGTAGCACAAGTAAAGGAAAAATCCGAAAACCGTATATTTATAGTTACATACCAAAAAAATTGTACGGAACCCTCGGTGCGCGAGTCCGACTCGCACTGGTACCGGATTTTTTTTCTTTACATGTTTTAATTGTCCCTTCACATCACCCAGAAGGAAAGAAGGTATATTATGGCATGAGTTTTCCTGGAATAGTTGTGGGTTTTTCGGGTTGCGTGTTTAAAAGTTTTGAGGGGTGAATTGGGGGAATCAGTAATTACTTGCTTTTATGCAATATTGCGGTGTTTGGTGGTGTAGTGTTAGAGATAAGTCTGTGTTGAAATTGGGCTTATAGAAATAATAGTGCAGTAAGAAAACCAGCGAACAATGAAAACTAGTGGATGATATAGAAAGAGGCTATACTTATATGGCCAGAATTGGAAATCTGGTAATTGTTATGTAAACAATATTTTCAGTCTAAATCGCATCACTAGCGTCAATAACCTGGCAAGCGGTAGGTGGTCTAATGAACGTTGCATTTACACAAACAATTAACATTATCTCAGACACACACAAATTACAACGTTTCTTTCGCACGATATTTTTCATATGAAGCAATAATAGTGTTTCAAAACCCTGTATATTTTTGTTCGTCGTGAAACTTGGTGAAGGGCCATAAGACCCTTCCCAAATCTGATGACTTCATAAAACCTGTAAAAAAAAAATCAAAGCTGTCGATCACGAAGTAATCCACTGTCTTCCAACAGATTGAATTTCAATCAAATCTAACGACTGTGTCACAAATGATTCATTCGCTATGCCCCGGTACAAAGAACGTTGGATATCCGTTGGAAACCAGGCAAAATCAGAGTTGTCGGAGATGCGAGTTATAGGTGTTGTTACTGTAGCCGAGGTAAACTGCAATGCAAAAATCTATAGTCCTCGAAAGGCGAAGTCACTCAGAAATGCAATAAAGATAACCAGAAACAGTAATGATATTTTTGAACAAATCACAAAAAATCAACAAAACACTCATGATACTGTCACACGCGGTATCACAGAGATATAAATAAAATAGAAAGCATCAAACCCGGCTGACAAGGGTTATGTTTTTAGCGCATGTCTTTTTATGGTACATAGTTATGCTCTATGTATGTAGGATTCTTTATTCTTTCATAGCATCCAGATGTCACGTCATGTGAAATGTAATGATTTACATGACGTTAGGATTGTGGTGACCGCCCAGCGAGAGAAAAGTAATAACCCCATCAATAAATAGGGTGAATGAATTAATGAATGGGTGAATCTCATAAATGTTTTAATGAGAACGCATTAAAATAACTATAAATTTGAGAACTATTCATGTGGTCTCACATCGGAAGTGAATCTCCCTTTACAGAGCAATAAGTTATCAGGATAATCTGTTCCTGACATTGGCTATTTTCGGTCTCAGGAAATGGAGTCAGTAAACTCTAAAACAAATAATCTTTACAAACGAGGATATATTCATACTGGATGATTTTTTTACGGGGTCCAAATTTTTACCGGGTGTTCTACTCATGAATATGAACATATACATGAACGACTTTCACTATGGGACCAAATCTGAAATCACGAAAACAAAATCAGCTGTTTAATACAGATGTTTCAATACCTACTTGACCAAAATGTATGAAACAGCAGATTTTTTTTTTAGTGATCTCAGAGTTGGTTCTATGGTGAAAGTTGTTCATTCTCGTATTCATGGGTGGAACAGCCTGTAAAAATTTGGAGACGGTAAAAAAAATCATGCTGTATATTCACCATGTTAGATTTATGCTTGGTATTCCTATTCGTGAACGACTTAAGTTGTGAAAAAATATAGCGATAGTTGAAAATCAACACACAGTGGAGATTCGACACAGCGGAATTGCTTTGAAGCGATGGAGGGATACGATGGACAAATGTCAACTGGCCATCATTCACATATGTGAGGCACAGTCGTGTACTTTGGAAGTCAAGCGGAAGTTTTGGCTCAAAAGCGGCTGTTGGTTTATTAATTAAATTCTTTAAGCAGATAGGTAATTTCCTATGCCACTTTCTGCAACATGACGTGGATGATGCAGAGAAACAATGGTGGATGCATTAGAATCCGATATATTATAGCACTAACGTTTAATAAAGGTAGGTAATGGTAGATAATATGGCTCGAAAAAAAAAACGACGGGTTGCACTCCGGGAGTGCCGGCAGAAGTGAAAACTTAAATATTAACGTTGTGTATTTTTTATATTTTGGAATGGTTAGGGAATCATTTTGCACGAATTGCTTTAATTATCAGTATAAAAGTACTATCATTTATGTCGTAGAATACAATATTTATTTATTGCGCTATCTTGCACAAACATGACAATTTATATTACATTAAAAAGTTTATCTCTCAGAAAAATCAACTTCCATCCATAATTTCGACGACTTTTTCACCATCATTATTACCAGAACCATTATTTTATTATTTTTTTAATTTTTTCACGTCCACCGGAGGTGTGCCATATGTTCCACCAGTTATCTGTAGTTCCCAAATTGCAGATTTATTGTCGAGAGATGTACCTTCAAGTCTATCAATACATTCTAACTACAATTCTAATTAATTCATTCATTTAAGTTAAGTTTGTTTCTGTAACATAAACACACACGAACATTCGCGCAAGCACCCTGCCCCACCTAAACTAAACAACAGGCGCAGGCATACATTTACGCCGCGCCGCCGGCTGTGTACTCACCATCAGTCTTACGAATTTTCGATCAGGGTCACGTGTCCTGACGCGAGTTTTACATTTTTTACCCGTTACAAAAAAAGTGTACAACGCCGCTAAAGAAGTTCTCACTTCAAAAATAAGACATGCTGCAACTCCAAATAAATTGAGATACAGGTAGGAGGATAGCTTTCCAACACCGACTGCTTTAGGGCTATTGTGTGCAAGAGAGTGGCCTCCCTGATGTGTCGTGTGCGGGGCAGCCCCAATGGCCTTCTAAACACCTTAATAGAAAAGGTGGAGTGTCCGATTGTGCGGCACTGGAATAAGGTGCATAGTGCTGGTGCCATCCGATTTAATGTAAGATAATTGAGGAGCGTCGGAACGAAAACCGATATATCGAATTTACCATATTTTTCACAAATTAAAAAAAAGCTTGTAAGTTTTTTAATGTTACAAAAGTGGAAAATTATAGCATGTCAATTTGCAGTTAAAGTGACATCGATTGATGTGTGAAACTTGACGGAGGGTACATACTTAATTTAGGGAGATACTTGGCGGACAAGTATGGATATATCGGTTTTTGACGCGATCATTTGGATATATCGGTTTTTGACGAAACCAAAATGGATATGTCGGTATTGAACTGAATTGAATTTGAACCGACCATTGTTGAATTGTGTAAAACTTAATAAGAATTATCGGTTTTTAATCCAACAACAAGAACATGTTGAATTTAAAAATGTATTTGTCGGGTTTGATTTGACCACAGTATTTTGATATTTTTTTTTAAGATGGATGTAACTGTTTTTTAATTGATTTCTTTGCTGAAGGGTGTATAATTAAACAGTAACAGAAAAAAAAAATGTCTTAATTAAGACATATCGGTTTTTGTTCCGACGCTCCTCAATTGTAAAAATGTAATGTCTAATAAATAAATTAATAAGTAGTTTTAAGGTACTATCATAGTTTTTAAGCCTTTACTAATAATTTTATATGGAATTATGTTCTGAATTCAAATTATTGTTATTATAGCATAATCAGCCTATAAATGGATGGCAACCAACCGATTATCCTTTAAAGGTTCGAGAGCACATTCGCAAGAAGCTGGCAGTATCATCACAGCGCTAATATTTTCTCATTGTTTGTCCTATTTATTTTTAGTATATTCATGTATTTATGTATATTTATTTCTGCTTATATTTAGCTGTAATTAGGTATATATTATACTTATTGTTTTAATAGGTTTATGCATATCTTTATTTTTAAATTTTTTTTCCTCAATATTCATGATTGCACCTACTACTGTTTGTCACTGCATCACCCAAAGGTTGACTGGTAGAAAATGCCTATGGCATTATGTCCGTCTCCCTACATTTATGTGCTTGAAGTAAATAAATAATGCACTGCTGGGACACAGGCCTCCTCTCGGTGAGAGAGAGTGGACCGTAATGGACCACGCGGGCACTGTGCTGTGGGCGCGGGTACTGTTGGTAGATGTCACATGTCTTTGAATGTTTGGTTCTAGGACATGCAGGTTTCCACACGTTTTCCTTCGCCGTTGAGAGCAGGAGGGTGGTGATGATTTACTCGTAATAAATGTAAGTTCCTTTATTTTCCACAGCAACCGCTTAGCAACTCTAAGCTCAGGTACGGACGGGCGCGTTTATCCCGCTTTGGTTTTTTTTCGCGCACTGGATTTTCAACGCTCTGTTTAGCGCCGAAAGTTGAAAATCCAATATTGTTTTTTCAACGCGTCGTATGTGCTTTGGTGGACGCTGGGATGCGTTTTATTGGATTCTCAATGCTTGACGATTTCAAAATTCAGTGCGTGATAAAACTCCGGCGCGATATTTTTGCGTCTGTGCGGACGTTGGCTAAGTCATCATCTGCCTGCCCTTTCTCAACTATGTTGGGGTCGGCTTCCAGTCTAGCTGGATGCAGCTGAGTATCAGTTTTTTACATGGAGCGACTGCCTATCTGACCTCCACAACCCAGTTACTGAGTAATAGGAAACCCCTTGTTAAGACTGCTTGTCAGACTCGCGGTTCTGACTACCCGTAACGACTGTCAAAGATCCACAAATGACCGCCGGGACCAACGGCTTATCGTGCTTTCCGAAGCACGGAGGGGTCTTGGTATGTAAGGATGGTCACACATCCACGGACCAACCGCGGCAAGCGTAGCTTAACCTGATCGATCGACCCGTGCAGCTGTTATGAATTAGCCACAAGAACGTTGGCTAAGTGCACACCATAAACCTGGACTGAATTTAACAACCTGTTAACGTGCACAAACGTCACCGTCATTAGCCACACTAAACTCATTAGTCCACAGTACGAACAGTTGACATTACTGTTTTCCATACATTTCCTAATGCAAAAGTTAAAGTGAAAACGACTGGTTAACGAGTTTGTGCAAACGCATTGTTCGACATTGTAGCTGGCTGCTAGAAAACTAGTAAACAGTCCTTCATGGAGTACTGGAAACTTTAGTGTTATGGATTTGTTCTTGTTAGTAATGCTTTCAAGCAGGATGCACGCACGAAAGGGAATAGCAATAAAATATTATCGGTAATGGTAGGAGATATTATAAGTTCTTGGAAGGAAATCGTAGAAGGGGCAAATACGTGTTAATTGGATGGTTTTAGCAGTTGATAAACAATTATACACGCTTGCATAAAAAGCAGTCCAGTGTGGAGAATTGGTGGCCGGCCTCAACTTAGGATTTGAGATCGTGGGTTCGAAGGCCAACCCAGACAGGAGCTTTATTTTGTGTACTTACGAGTAGTAAAAATTTCATCACCACTGCTCCTAAAACGGTGAAGGAGAATATCGTGAGGAGACCGGTCGATGTTTTAGAATTCAAAGACATGTGACGTCTACCAACCCGCACTGGGCCCGAGTGGCGGATTACGGCCCACTCCCTCTCTTCGGGAGGAGGCCTGTGTCCCAGCAGTGGTAATGCTATAGACTGATTATGCATAAACAGCATTATTAAAAGAATCTATCTCAATAAAGACAATACTGTGTCACAGAATAGAATAGTACTACGTACAGAATGGACAATCCCTTCCCCGCGCTCAGATCAGATACCGCACCTCACCGCGCACTTCGAGGTATTCGTCGCCGACTCTTTAGCAAGGGCTGTACTGCTGACACGAACACACAATTTTGCGATTTAAAAGTTTTATTTGAGTTTTAGTCACGATGGTTGGATATTGCGCTGCTTATCTTCATCAAGCGATATCAGCATCGAGCAATTAAGCAATATTTAGATACCTTATTTTGTCATTGAATAAATAAAACTCTCTTACATAATAACTATTATAATATTATTTTTATTTCATTAGTCATTATGAACCCGACTTCATAAATATGTAATTGAATGCTGCTCGTACAAGGTCACTTCATAATTATGCACACGTTCGGGCAGCGCCGTCGACGTTTGGTTCGCCCGACGCAAATCGCTGCACTTTCCGCGTGATTTTTTACGCTACGCACGACAGTCAACCCTACTAAACTTCACGCACACATTTGCACGTGTACAAACGTCATTTGATTATGTAGTAGTAATAGGTAATTATTTTGCGAGCGTTGTATGAAGTGTCCGAGGCGTGACTGTTTGTCGGCCAGCGCTTCTATCTCCATAGTCTATTGTAATGGACATAGTGTGAAATAAAATGATGTCATTAAATAAATTACACGCCAAAACAAAAGGCCGTTTAATCACAATTTAGCACACCGCAATTACCAGGTGTCTGTACAAAAAACCTTGAACATTGCCATCCGAAATCACAGCAATATAGGCCTAATGAAACAAATCGAATCAAATTGCCAAACTGGCCGAGATTGGATCATTTGGTTACTTTGCATGCTACAGGCTCGTTAATTGTGTTGTCGGCGACCTTATAGGCCTAGAAATTATTCGGTTATGTAATACAATAGTTTTTATTATGACACTAGGTAGGAACTTGGAAATTTCTTGTTACCCCGACCCACCCCGACACGACGTCGGTGTCGCGTCGCATCACCTGCCCGCGCGATCACTTCGATTTCACTTAGTGTTCTTTCCGACTTTTTTCTTTTTGCTCGGTTTTTAAGGGTCATATCGTGAGGCAACGTCTCAGTCACCACACCCCTACCGCACCGCGCTGCTACCTCAGGCAACGTCTCAGTTAAGCGGTCGGCCTATTAAGAGGGTTTATCCCTTAGAGCCATGTTGGAGATTCAAAATTGATGATTTCCGACGGACAATAAAACCATAATGCGTTTAATTTATAGATGAGATATTGACGTCATATTATTGTGAATTTTATAATCTAGTGCATGGCTGAAAAACATTTTCAATTTTTTGTGTAGTTTTCTCATCAGAACCGTTTTTATGCAAGCCTTTTTTTAAACTAGCGATCGACGGTCTAAGCAGATGCGAGATATTAGTAAAACCATATACGACAAACTTATAACAACATTACTTTATAAAAAATAATAACATTTATTAGTGCATGGCTGAAAAAAAAACACGATTACTGTAAGTTTTCATTCAAGAAAAGTATATTCAAAAGTGTCAATTGTAGCCACTTTTCGAGATATTAAAATTGTTAGTTTAGGATGAAATCTCAAATATTTATATTTTCTTTTAGACCTAGTAAATTAAGACATTTATGTTCTAAAACATGGTTTAAATATTTTTTTAATAAGTTATATGTTTATTTTACTATGAATTATTTAGTATTGCTAGAGCGGCGCGCTGAGCGGTGGCGTGAATCCGCGCCGATTATATAGCAATACTAAATAATTCATAGTAAAATAAACATATAAGTTATTAAAAAAATATTTGAACCATGTTTTAGAACATAAATGTCTTAATTTACTAGGTCTAAAAGAAAATATAAATATTTCAGATTTCATCATAAACTAACACGTTTAATATCTCGAAAAGTGGCTACAATTGACACTTTTGAATATACTTTTCTTGAATGAAAACTTACAGTAATCGTGTTTTTTTTTCAGCCATGCACTAATAAATGTTATTATTTTTTATAAAGTAATGTTGTTATAAGTTTGTCGTATACGGTTTTACTAATATCTCGCATCTGCTTAGACCGTCGATCGCTAGTTTGAAAAAAGGCTTGCATAAAAACGGTTCTGATGAGAAAACCGTACAAAAAATTGAAAATGTTTTTCAGCCATGCACTAGATTATAAAATTCCCAATAAATTGACGTCAATATGTCATCTATAAATTAAACACATTATGGTTTTATTGTCCGTCGGAAATCATCAATTTTGAATCTCCAACATGGCTCTAAGGGATGAACCCTCTTAACTATAGGCCGGAAGCCGACCCCGACATAGTTGGGAAAAAGGCTAGGCGTGGGCTAGGCGTGGGCGTGGCCAGGGCTGGGGTGTGCGGTTGGTTGATGGTGACATCAACCAACCGCACACGGGCCCACCGTGTGGTGTATAACGGCCCACTCACTCTCTCAGAGGAGGCCTGTGTCCCAACAGTGGGAACATTACAGGCTGATAATGCGGCAAGTATTGTAGACGATGAAACCAAACAATACAGATCCCAGTATTTGATTGAATCAGGTGTGTAAATTTAAAAGTATTCAAGACACGAACAAGGGGTTTGTAAGACCGTATCGCAAAAGCAAAGATTGTATCGAGGTGGGCCCCCAAATTGCGTCATGATTTTATTTGTAGTTGGAGCACAATAATGAAACTCTTGAGAGGGGTTATTTATTTACAAAATCAAGCCAAGGGCAAGGTTACATCGATAAAAACTTACGACATAGTCAAAAACACTAAACACGAAAGGAAATTCTTCAAATCCCCGACGTTTACACATAAATAGTTAGAATTTCTCCGCTTTTAAAGCATGGCCATATTTTCCATACTAGGGGAAACAGTATAGGTATTGGTCATTTAATTTTAGTTATTGACACTAGTTTTATCTCACTCTAAGTCACTTCATTTCCATTTATTATGCAAATTACTATGAGGAGGCCAACAACTGTATGGTTTCCGCTAACTAAAAATAATCCGTTTTACAATTTCAGCGAATTATTTTACGGGTTTTCTTTGAAATATTCTCCGCCCCGCCATGTTGTAACCGCCCGTTTTAAAATAAGGTACTAAGTTTAACCGTTTAACGCGTTCGTAAATCATTATTTATTGGCCTTTGTAGGGGAAGAAGGGGAGGATCCCCTATACCATGGTAAGAATAGCTTCTACTTGCTGGCAAGAACCCATGGGTAACCCAAAATGGGATTTAAACCTTATGATTTGGACAGTAAGGTTGATAGTTCTATAGGAGAAGGTATCGGAAACTGTCTTGCAATAGAAAATGAGTGTGCCGGACGTTGACGCCGTTAATTTTGCTAACTGTACTAGGTGGCTTTCGGTTTGAATATTTACATGTTAATTAGGTGACTGCTGGGCACTGGACGGGAATAAACCTGGTACTTGTCGGAAACGCGATGCGATACCGTTGCGGTTAATGTCAAGGTAAAATATTTATTTATTTGGGGACAACAAACAGCAGAGTGTAATGGTAAGTAAACATATGTTAGAACTTAATAATAGAGGAAATAAATCGATGCCTCCCACGTAAGTTGTTGTAACCCATAAACTGCAATTTTGCCTTACTGAGTTCAGAGGGGAAAAAGGAAATAATTTCCACTGGGAACTGGGAAGGCTCGAACACACAACCTCTGTGTTCATGTTGAGTTGCAGTTTTCGGCAGACTCCAACACAAGAATTCCTTCTAGACCAAAAATGAGCATTAAGGAAGATTTTTTTTAATTCATCCCCAAAAGGTAGTAGGATAGGAGATGAAAGTTTCTATGAAAAGTAAGTAGTCATTTTTGAAGTTAGATATATGGAAGTTTAGGAATAGGAAGATAACTAAACTAAAAAAAATAGAAATAGGAAGTTAGCTAAACCGATAGGTTTATGACCGTTCATCCCTTAATGGTGGGCCCACACGATACAGACTTCATACAGACTTCTATAGAATTTTGTCTGTGTAACAAAGCAGCACAAACAAATGTCGACATTTTTTTTTTTTTACTCGGACTTCATAGTCGGAGATATCTGTACGAACAAAAGTCTGTATCGTGTGGACCCACCATAAGGCGCCAGAGAAGTTGACTGTTGGGAAAACCCATCGGGCATACGGGCACAAAAAAGTAAAGTCAACGAGCCAGACGAGAAACGTTGAAGAATTGGTTTGGATGCTTATAAAGTAAATAAATAAATAATAATAAATAAGGAGGTGACTACTGAGATGACTACTGAGATGACGACTGATAGAGATGAAGCTATCTACATGGAAGAAGAAAAAAGCTGAGCCGATCTCATACAAATTGGGATAAGAATGATCGAGATTCAACTTTAAAACAAAATTGTCTAATAAGGAAGGTATCCCGACGTGTCACCTCCGATTTTTTTGTGGCTGATATTATATGTTATTCTCCATCAAATTTTAAGGGACACATATTTTTTTTTTTTTGCCAACGCGCCTTTTTTGGGGGTGAAATAGCCCCCTAAACATTACCACCTTTCGGGGCAGTTTGAGGGTTTTACATACTTCTAGTTAATATTTTTCCAAAAGACCAAATGGATATTAATATATATAAATATATCCATTTATTTTCCATTTTTTTATTTTTTTTTAAATATATTAATTTATTGGATATATTAATATATCCATTTGGTCTTTTGGAAAAATATTAACTAGAAGTATGTAAAACCCTCAAACTGCCCCGAAATGTGGTAATGTTTAGGGGGCTATTTCACCCCCAAAAAAGGCGCGTTGGCAAAAAAAAAATACGTGTCTCTTAAAATTTGATGGAGAATAACATATATCAGCCACAAAAAAATCGGAGGTGACACGTCGGGATACCTTCCTTGTAAGTTATGTTAGGCGCTACGCCATGTGGTGGCCAACTAAGAATAGATAACGGGCCGGCCACCGTATGGCACAGATTTACAGGAGACTACTGCTGTCAACCAGTCAAGAACATCAAAGGGCACTTACGAGTAACTGAGTAGCTCAGCATCCAGCTAGGGAGTGTCCTAACAAAAACCTGTCTTCTCTTAAGATGTTGGCAGTTTACGCCTTACTTTTCATGGAATTCCACTTGAAGCATAACATTGTAGTGTTTCACCAGAAGGCTTCTCTAAACTTTTAGTCACTTTGAGTTGTATTTCTGCGAATTGACTATGGGTAGGCGTACCGGTGTTATTATTACAAACGCGTGACAGTGTCTATGGAATGGAAAACTCATTGCGATGCTTCTGGAATTGGTGACATTACATTACGAATACATTATAATAATTATTATATTAATAATGTCCATAGATTTGGGCAGTCGGCTTGTTTGCCATACAATCACACATCACCCCATTCATGCCTTGAAAGCAAGAGTGAACCGACATCTGGGCACGCTCGTTCCATCATAGTATTGTATTCTCATCATCATAATTATAAGCTAATATTGTTGCTAATATACAACGTGTAACGTTAAATGCGCAAAACCTCAGACACCCCAACTGATTTTTAATTCAATTGACCTATTTCACAGAGAAAATAAGTCATTAAAAAAAATGTAAAGGTTTTATGTGCTGTTTTAGTTTTACTAGCCATTCTGATCGTTTCTTGCGTCTGCGACGACGCTTTAACGAGGGAGGAGTCGTCACCGAGTCGCTGCGCCGCGCTGACATTGGCTTGCTTGACCTATTAATAAATAGACACGGCAACGTTTTTAATGAAGATTTTTTGAAAAATGTGACCTATATTAAAAAGTGGTTCAATTAATTCTGCTCGTTATTCTGATCAAACTATTTTCAAGTTTTGCGCATTTAACGTTACACGTTGTATACTAACAAGATATGGATTTTAATTATCTGAAATAAATTATTATTATTATTATTATAGACCCCATCCATCGCTTTTCATCAGGCGTGATCGAGGTCAAGAGCAGGACCATTTAGTATAAAAAAAAAAAAAATCTGTACCGATAATAAAGCTGAAGGGTTTGTTTATTTGAACACGCTAATCTCTGAAACTACCAGTCGGATTTGAAAAAAATCTTTTTGCAATTAAAAGCTCAATTCTTCAGAACGGTTAAAAGCTATTTAACATCACGTTACGCCCTCAGAAACCGAGCAAAAATAAAAAAAAAGTAAAAAATAACTAAGCGAAAAGCGAAGTGTTAGCGCGGACGAGCATGCGCAGCGACGCAGTGGATCGGGGGCCGAAATCGTGTGCAGCAGTTAGTTTTTTTTTTTAATAATTTACTCTATAGAATTCATAAAAATTAATACTCTTTAGAATAAAACCAAAGCAAAATGTCGAGATAACGTTATGGACTAACGGACAGAGTTTTAACAGATGTGTTAGATACTAGCGCGGACGAGCGACGCGGTGGTCGGGGTCCGAAATTTTACGCGGACGAAATCGTGTGCAGCAGCTAGTTTTTTAATTTTATAATTACTCTGTATAATTCATAAAAATTAATACTCTTTAAAATAAAACCAAAGCAATAAGTCGAGATAACGTTACGGACTAACGGACAAGTTAGCGGATAGAGTTTTAACAGATGTGTTAGATACTAGATTGGATTAGTCATTCCGCTACTTGGCCAGGACTGAATACGTAATGAAATAATTATAAAACGACTTCTGTAAGTAATAAAATGAGTGAAGTATCTTGTACATGTTTAGTTTGACTTCCCAAGGCTCCGTCTGCACTGCTTACTAACTTTAATTTCTCGAAATGCATCTCAGCACCCTCACGAGGATCATCGTGGTTCATAAATTATTGCCAGGTATAAATTACTGCCAAAATATACTGATTCGCAAGTTTACTGTATTAAGTGTATTCATAAATTACTGCCAAAATATGCTGATTCGCAAGTTGCGGCAGTTACCACTGGGCCACCATTCCTCTCACTGGGTCACCATTGCTCTCATCTTGTGTAAGGAAGGATATACAAGGTGTAACTTAAATAACGCACAACCTCTTAAGGGGTCATTGTACTCATCATTATGAACAACTTTTACTATGGGACCAAACCTGAAATCGCGAAAAAAAAATCAGCTGTTCCCTACATTTATGTTCGCATAACTCGTCAAAATGTAGGGAACAGCTGATTTTTTTTTCGCGATTTCCAATTTGGTCCCATAGTAAAAGTTGTTCATAATGATGAGTACAATGACCCCTTAAGAGGTTGTGGGTTATTTAAGTTACACCTTGTATAGGGTGACTGGTAATTAGTGACCGATACTTAAACACATGATTCTACTCATAATTACAAACAACTTTTACTATCGGACCAAATCCGAAATCGTGAACAAAAAATCAGCTGTTCCCTACATTTATGTTCGTACGAGTCGTCAAAATGTAGGGAACAGCTGATTTTTTTTTCGTCGTTTCACTTTTTGTCCCATTATAAAACTTGTTTGTTGTCATGAGTAGAATCATGTGTTTAAGTATCGGTCACTAATTACCAGTCACCCTATATGTCGGTATACTTAGATGACCTCATAAGAAACGTATAACAGACAGAGTAACACCACGTCCGTTTTCAGACGGCGTGGAAAATGGCTTGTCTGCGTGCGTAGTTACGCGTAAAAACATAGAAATACGGATAATTATGGTGGTCGGAAATGTGGGGCTCTTAAACGTATAAGTAAGTTCCCAGTCACAGTCCACGGATGCTACTGGCTACGCATCAATCAAATACGTTACTTCTATATGACGGTCTGTTAATTCCGATAGTACTTATAATAATGTAAAAATATCTAGTTAAGTAAACATTAGTAACTTGGTTGGGACTACTGGTTCAACGTACTAGGTAAGTAAAACAATTTACAGCTACTCAGATGTTGTAAGTACCTACTCATGAATAGTAAGTGTTATGTGAATCAACCGGTCGATTCTGTAAAAATCTCACCATGAAAACTTGCGCGGAGTGAGCTGTCAGTGTCATCCCACTGATGCTAGGGATTGACCAAGCCAACATTTAGAATCATAATCGAGATTTTAATAATATTTTTTATACTAATTCTATCGATCATTTTATACAACGTGTAACGTTAAATGCGCAAAACCTGAAAATAGTTTGATCAGAATAACCAGCAGAATTAATTGAACCACTTTTTAATATAGGTCACATTTATCAAAAAATCTTCATTAAAAACGTTGCCGTGTCTATTTTTTAATAGGCCAAGCAAGCCCGGTGACGACTCCTCACTCGGTAAAGCGTCGTCGCAGACGCAAGAAACGATCAGAATGGCCAGTAAAACTAAAACAGCACATAAAATGTTTACAATTTTTTTAATGACTTATTTTCTCTCTGAAATAGGTACATTGAATTAAAAATCAGTTGGGGTATCTGAGGTTTTGCGCATTTACGTTACACGTTGTATAACTATCTCACCGTGAAAACTTAGGCGAAGTGAGCGTGAAGTGAGCTGTCAGTGTCATCCCATCTGACACTAGGGATTGACCAAGAATACATTACATACATGACCAGTGCCCCAGAAGTGGGAATGTTATAGGATGGACGATCTTTACTTCATTTAAGCCGGAAAAAAAAGTTAGCGACGCCGAGAGCATCATTATCTCCCATAGAAAAGACACGAAAATAATTGACACGTTAATTAATTTATTAGTGAGCTTGGTGGACCGGTTTTTTTACACTGTGACCACTTGAACACAGAGGTGCTTGAGAATTAGACGTTAACGAAATTAACCTTGAATTAAAATAGTAACCATGTTACGTTATTACGATTTTTGTGTTTCTTCAATTTAAACAGACACGTGTATGACTACTCGTAACCTCTGTAGCGCAATGATTATTTTCTTATGGAAATACTTTGAAAACTAGCGTTCACCGAGTCATTGGTAAACATCTGTTGAAAAATAAGATCACATCATGAGGGGCTCGTGGCTAAGTTATTAGAGCCGCGTGGGTCGATCGAAGGTTATTCACCCAGTCATTGGTAAAAATCTGTTGAAAAATAAGATCACATCATGAGGGGCTCGTGGCTAAGTTATTAGAGCCACGTGGGTCGATCGAAGGTTATTCACCCAGTCATTGGTAAAAATCTGTTGAAAAATAAGATCAAATCATGAGGGGCTCGTGGCTAAATTATTAGAGTCGCGTGGGTCAATCCGCTTGTCGTGGTCGGCTCGTGGGAGATCCATTACATATCGTGTCCCCTTCGTGCCTCCGAAAGCACGTTAAGCCGCACGATACCAGCTGTCATTCGTAGATTTTTGAAAGTCGTTAGTGTTTGTCGAAAGCCCAAGTCTGACAACCAGTCTCATCAAGGGATATCGTGTTACCTAGTAACTGGGTACTGGGTGGGGGAGATCAGATAGGTCGCTCCGTGTTAAATACTGGTATTTAGCTGCATCCGGTTAGACTGAAAGCCGACAAGGCTAGACTGATTGAATAAGAAAAATTTCATACATCGGTTAGCTTTGATCTCGGCCCCAGTCTACCAAAATGCAGTTCAACAAGATAATGCCCCAATTTTGCTAATATGTCGTCAATGATAAACTTCTTTTTCCTTTCTACCGTTTTCCCGGATTGCCAGTATCCGTTCTGATTGAAGAAACAAGTGCCATCCGCCTATTTGGATGTCGTCCTTCATCCATGAAATTGAAAGTTTCTTGTGAGTAAGTAACTGCAGTCCGTTTACAGTTATAGGGCAGAAGATCCTGGATAGTATGTTAAAAATAAAACACGGGGATATTAAAACTACTACGAGTATATATTTATTGAAATTTTTATGGTAATTTGCATTTGACACACTATTTTGCTCTTTTTTCCGAGAGCTTTACTGCTGCATTTGTCTAACGTTTAGTTTAGCCGCGATGATTCAAAATGTATGTTGTCCAATATATGGACAGAGCCCTATAAAGGTTTAACCTTTGATTTTGCATCACTGTCCAAATCACACGATCTACAACGTGTAACGTTAAATGCGCCAAATCTGAAAATAGTTTTATCAGAATAACGAGCAGAATTAATTAAACCACTTTTTAATATAGGTCACATTTTTCAAAAAATCTTCATTTAAAACGTTGCCGTGTCTATTTATTAATAGGTCAAGCACAGGCCCGCCGCTAGCTGTTTAGTCGCCCGCGTGCAATACCGATTATGCCGCGCCCTACGACTACTTACGCTGAGTTTTGTCAAAAAAAGGCTATTTAATGTTTTCTTATTATGGTGGGAAAAAAGAAAAAAAATCATAACAAAGATAAAACATTTATTTTGATTGGGTATATAGTTATTTTCGTATCTACAAAAATGTACCTCTTCTACGACGACGTTTGGCATTCATTACATCTTAGTTTTAACAGATAATACGAGTAATAGATGGCGGTGTTAACGCTAAGATTGCGCGCCGCCAGTCGGGTTTTTTTTCCATGCGATGACATTTCTTATTCTGTAGGTGGGGTGGGTATTATGACAATGATTTTGAATATTGATGAGTCGCTCGATTTGCCGCCCCCCTGGACGTGCCACGCGCGTGCGGTGCACGTCTTGCACGCCCGCTTACGGCGGGCCTGGCAAGCAACCCAATGTCAGCGCGGCACAGCGGCCCGGTGACGAGTCCTCCCTGGATAAAGCGTCGTCGCAGACGCAAGAAACGATCAGAATGGCCAATAAAACTAAAACAGCACATAAAACCTTTACATTTTTTTTAATCACTTATTTTCTCTCTGAAATAGGTCAATTGAATTTAAAATCAATTGGGGTGTCTGAGGTTTTGCGCATTTAACGTTACACGTTGTATATTCTCATTCTAACAAGGTTAATGTTGGGTTTCTGCCACTGGCAAGTCTGTAGAAATATTTTTGATCTATTCTCGTTTCAATACGGTTGCTGCTGTCAGAGGTAAAATAAATACGAACGGGCTGTACTCAGATTCCTCAAAAAGTCAATTTTATTCAATCTAAGTTACGTCACTTTCGGTCGAAGATGCAAAGGACGAAAAATTTGGATTAACAAATGTCACGCTACATTAATTCAGGCGTGTGATCGGAAATACCTAGTTTAGCCCGAAAAAGATGGCTGCCTGTTTCCTTGACTAGGTAGGTAAGGACCAGTGGGGTAATATCGTAATACACTAACAGTAGCTGCAATGGCTTTGACAGTTCAACAACATTCATTGCGTTATTCACGTTGTTGAGCGGACAAAATTTTTCGAACATTGATGCAATGGATTAGCAATATCCTTCTATTGTTGCTTCTGGTGTTGCTTTTAGAGCAAGGAAAAGACTGACAGACACCTATGATGTCTTCAGACGGTGACCCTACAGACTGCAGTGCCCGATGACAAAACCTATCTCAATAAATCAATAATTGTAAATGGTCTGTCTAGGAACAAGACTAAATTACCGGAAAGTTGTTGAGTTGGGGCGTAATGTAACGCAATCTGTACTTCTCTGTGATGAAAATCTATCAAACTCCTACTCTGTCAATCCCATATACGCCACAAATAAACGTCGCCCAATTCGTCTATTGTTAAACCTTTTCAATAGCAACAAAAAGCAACAATAGTTCCTCTTATAACAAAAAAAAAAAAAAAAAAATCCGCATTCCGAGATTCGCCATGATCTCAAATCCCGTACACACTGCGCATGTCACGTTGGTCCTGCCAACCGAACGGCAAAGGTCCCTAGAAACTTGAAGCTCGAAGGGCTCCATAAATGGGGTCATTCACCGTGACCAAGGCTACAACATTACAAAATTGCCATTTTTTTTTAAGACTGCGTGTCTTACAAATTTTAATGTGAATTTATTACGGAAATAATATTTATTAACTGTATGCGGAGACTATGCTATGTTCTGACCTGAATTAATTTATAGTTCCCTAGTGTAAAGTAAGAATAAAAACGAAAATAAGGAACTGACACATGAGAAAAAAAAAAACAATGTAAGTAGGATTACATCGTAAAGTAATAAAGTAGGTATTTAACTATTTAACCATTCTACTGGTAAAATAATGACGATTATGTTAGCTACTAAATATTCGAGATTTGAAATATTCGAATAGTTAATTAACTAGTAGGTATGCAAAACGAGTAAAACTACAGAGAACGATAAAAATAGTATAACATTCGATAACGTTATCGCCGCGACAAATATGTTTTATAACCGAAATGTTGTCGAAAGATTTTTCTTCTACCTCGCGATCTTATATCATTTTACACATTGTGTACAAAATACGTCAAATTGATTCACGAGTACCTACTCGAAAGATTAGCTCTACTGTCAGTAGGTATCATTGTTTTAACTGACTACGTTTTCGCAAATCGCCGGCAACCTAATTTTGAATGAAAATCAGGTCAGACTATTCCTAGGCATAGATTTTGGCAAAGAAGAAACGTTGCGGCAATTTTGTAATGTTTTTACACTGGCTAGAACTCACCACAAGACGATTTCTTCACGAAAAACTGTTTCAACTATTTCTTTAACGCGAATTTAAGCGAAAACAACAGGTGCGAAATAAAATGACTTACCTGCAGGTGTATGGGGACTTTTTTTACTGGTGCGTTCGACATTTTTCACAAAATCCAGTCACTATGCACTAACACAAAGTTTATTTATAAACCAGGTGTAGGCGTTACGGCGATTATAAATTTTCGCAAATCTTTAGCACGTGCAACCCGGCGCAACGGATATACGCTATCGACAAAAGTCTACTGATTATTTTCATTGAGTGAGTTTACTATGCTCCCCTCCATTGCGCACGCGTAAAATTCGCCCTTCGTTTTGGTTGGTTGATATGACTGGTTGTAGAGTTTGGTGAAACCATTCGCTATGGTTCGTCGTAGAATCCATGAGAAATCAAAGATGGCGCTAACAAAAGTTTGATTCAACGATTTGTTTGAGATTTACAATACTACTTTACATTAATTTGAAAAATCTCTAATGACATATAAACTGTGATTTTAGAAGTAACGATTAAGGTTTGGTAGATAAAGATAAATCAATAAAAAGGATTCAAAGGGGTAACACAGTCTATTCAAATTTTGAAGAGCTTTGGAGTACCACAACAGATGGCGCTGTTATCAAAAAAGCAATCCCGATCATTACATTGGAAGTAAACCCGTCTCAAACCAAAACATTCAATCGAACCATGAGTCGGGCGCCAGTAATATTTCGCGCCCGAATTATTCGCGGTTATTAGAAAAAATACAAATAATTTCCATAAACAGTAAAGGTGGTGTGAAGTGATTTTTTAAGTGGTATTATTTGGACCCCATGCCCTCACTACACCTGAAGCCCGGAATCACGGTAAATATTTTTACGATAAGCTCCCGAAAAATACGATACTTATATTTTTAAGCTTGCTGTATTAATAGCCGTGAATTGGAGTTTAGTTAAAAATATACTGTGGATTACTGCGTGAGAGGTTGTTATTCATTGCCATGCTATAGATTTAAAACACAAGTAATCCTTCTGTTTAAAAAATCGTTAATATTTTCACTCTTCGTTGGAAATCCGCAAGTCTAAGGTCGATAAAATAATAAGGGACGTCTTTCAAACCTTAGCTGTGAATATTAAAATATTTTTGGAACATTACCGGTAGATCTACGTAAAGCCGTAAAGTTAATAAAGTTTTTTTTTTTTGTGTGTTCCATAACCCGGGTGAAATAAGTAAGTAGGTACGTTTATTTTTCTAGTTATGTTTCTGTATAAGTGAATTTGGAATTCTTCAGAGAAATAAAATATCCAAAACCGTATTTTCTTAAATAATAATTTTGGCAAAACTTTTCCCGAAGTAAAATAATCTCGCGGATTTGGAGCGCCTCAAGCGAATTCACAAGTGCTGGTCTCTCATTTAATATTACACCGTACGCTAAAACTTAAGAGGCCTCGAATATTTCAGTCCGTCCTTGAAAATTTAATTTATGAGTGATAGCAGAGTCTTTTGTTTCAAAACAATATTCAGCGTTTTTATGGAATTTAAACGTGCTGGGGTTGGTCGGAGGGTCTTGAGTCAAGAACCAAGGTCTGTGGGGGATAAAAAATAAAAAAAAATTCAAACTATGTATTTATTTCAACATGCATTCATCAAGATTTATTATTACATGAGAATAACGCTCAATCTCTTTGAGAAGATTATGTGCGCTATCGGATTTGGGTGTTACTCACTCACAGTTATTGGTCCGTTCGTAGACCCACACGCAGGATGTTTTTCATATAAGGAGAGGTATAGCTTCTTGTGCTTCATCATCATCATTTGAGCCGAAAGACGTCCACTGCTGAACATAGGCCTCCCCCAAGTACCTCCAGTTCGACCGGTTCTGTGCTTCTCGCATCCAACGGGTTCCTGCGGCCTTCACAAGGTCGTCGGGCCACCTTGTGGGAGGGCTTCCAACGCTACGTCTTTCGGTACGCGGTTGCCACTCCAAAACCTTTCGGCACCATCGGCCATCTGTTGTGCAATGTGACCTGCCCATTGCCAGAATCGTTACAAAATATCTAAAGGCTACTCTACAAATTAAAAAAAAATAAGTGTCTGTTTGTAATGTCAAAATAACAGCTTTTTACTAATTTCAAATGGAAGTATAATATACTTCCATTTGAAATGAGTAAAGTTGTTATTTTGTTATAAGTTCCGTAAAATAACAATTTTTAAAATTTTTGTCTGTCTGTGTGTTTGTTCCGGATAATCTCCGAAACGGCTCGACCGATTTTGATGGAACTTCTACTGGCAGATAGCTGATGTTAGGAGTAAGGGTACTTTTATTTTAAAAAAGAATTAGTGATGGGACACATTATTGTTTACCGACATCCACGCGAACGAAGTCGCATTTTTAAACTCAACAATCGAAAAACTATAAACGTTAAAGAGTAAATAATCAATATCTATTTGTAAACCACAGACAGACACTTTATATTCTTATTTCTTGAGAAAGAGGTCTCCAAACTTGGGAGCATCGTACAATAAGTATGCTAATCTTATAGATTGATATTGTGCTCATATCGTCGACCGTAGGTTCAATTGCTGTAAGGGACAAAATACCCAAAATGAGTTGAGTATACAGTTTTGTTCAGAATTTTTCGCTCTATCGAATGGTGAATATGAAAAAATTCCAGCTTAAAAAAAATGTCCCTTACTCTAATGATTTTTGGATCAAAATTTCGAATCAGCCCCATAATAACAATGTATCTGAAAAACTATGCAATATAGGAACTTGAAATGGTGTAATTATCGCCGCCAATCCACTTCAAATAAGGTAAGGGTCTTCCCAATCAACGAATTACCATTACATGATTTATTTTTAAGAAACAATAATAAAATTGGCCTTACACTAATGTCTTTGTTATCTCAAAAAAAAAATATCATCCATACTTTAAATGGATTGCACGAGTTTTGACATAGTTGTCCCTTACCCCAATTTGCATTGTCATACTTTAAGCAGTGTCAACGTTACACCTATTTGAATCGAATTATTGTACTATTACCATCCTTTTCTATCTCACAACGTCTTTCTGTGTGCAAAAGAGAGGATGGTACCAATGCGAAAGCAGTGCGCGGGCATAAAAAAGTGGTATCAGTGCGAGTTCATCTGTCGTTAAAAAACAACAAAAATAATGGCTTTTTGGCAAAACGAAGTGTGAAAAAATTTGAAAAAATTCTGGAAAATCAACTACATAGAGCCGAACAATTTTCGAAAAAAAATTTCATGCGGAAACCACCCCTTCTATTGTTTATTTATAAAAAATAACGGCTTTTTGGCAAAACTAAGTGCTCTGGCACCTTGAAACTTTGTAAAAAAATTCTGATAAATCAACTAAAGAGTGTCGAATGATTTTCGAAAACATTTATCATCCGGAAATTACCCCTTCTATTATTTATTTATAAAAATAATGGTTTTTTAGCTAAATTAAGTGCTCTGGCCCCTTGAAACTTTGTAGTAGGTTTCAAGGAGCCAGTGCACTTAATTTAGCTAAAAAAACATTATTTTTATAAATAAATGATAGAAGGGGTAATTTCCCGATGATAAATGTTTTCGAAAATCATTCGACACTCTTTAGTTGATTTATCAGAATTTTTTTACAAAGTTTCAAGGGGCCAGAGCACTTAGTTTTGCCAAAAAGCCGTTATTTTTTATAGATAAACAATAGAAGGGGTGGTTTCCGCATGAAATTTTTTTTCGAAAATTGTTCGGCTCTATGTAGTTGATTTTCCAGAATTTTTTCACATGGTTTCAAGGGGCCAGAGCACTTAATTTTGCTAAAAACCATTATTTTTGTTGTTTTTTTTTATAAATAAGCAATAGAAGGGGTAGTTTCCGAATTATAAATGTTTTCAAAAATCATTCGGCACTCTTTAATTGATTTATCAGAATTTTTTTACAAAGTTTCAAGGGGCCAGAGAACTTAATTTTGCTAAAAAACCATTATTTTTGTTGTTTTTTATAAATAAACAATAGAAGGGGTAGTTTCCGGATGACATATATTTTCGAAAATCATTCGGCACGCTTTAGTTGATTTTCCAGAAATTTTTCAAAAAGTTTCAAGGGGCCAGAGAACTTAAATTTGCCTAAAAGCCATTATTTTTGTTGTTTTTTATAAATGTAATCTGATTAAATTGTTCCCTTTTTATTATTTAGATAATCACTCTATATTTTTTTTTATAATGCAATAATAACAATATGTTACAATGATATGTCTTATTAATCGTAATTAAGGTTTATTATTCAATATATCTTTCATTATTTCGATTTTTTGCATATAAGAACGTAGTAGAGCCGCCTTTTCTACTTTTGGAATTCAAACGTTTGTAACTTCAGCTACATGTTTGGTTGGGATTGTGTAATACAAATTTGCTATTACAATGTAGTTACAAACATTGCATGTAAGCGACATACAAAAAAGCACACACACGGTTCTAATACATTTTCATGTCTTTTAAATGATTTCTTATAATGATTTCCAAATTTAAGATATCCGTACGTCAAAAGTGTGTACTTCATTTTCTGTCAAAAATCTCTTTACAATGTATTTTTTTCATAAATTTTTTTCAACAAGTCCTTTACACTATTTTTTCATTAATAGATTGGATCCAACGCAGAGGTCAATTTGATGTAAGGGACGGGACTACAAGATACTTGGTCAGTAAGCGTTGTTGTAAGGGACATCTATTTTCTTAAATAGCTAACTTATTTAAATAAATGTTACACATGTAGATAGAGCACTAAAATACAAGTTTATGTGTGAAATCAGACCCGAAAAAGGTTAATAACAAAAAAAGTTATGGGCGATTTAGTCCGAAAAAAAACTTTGTCGGCCTCTCCTGAAAAATCGTATTTTGTCCCTTACAACAATTGAACCTACGGTCGACGATATAGCTTAAAGATATGTTTCTCTTAAAAGAAAACATACAACCCCTATACGAATACAGAGGATGTAAGGGCTATACAGGGGGTGAATACTGAGATGGAGACTGATAGAGAAGTAGGTACAGACGCCAGCAGATCAAGCTACTACAATCTGTCAAAGGAGACGGGGATTTCTGGGCCTGATTGTAATAAGTTGAGGTATGGCTTAAAAAAAAGGATATATTTTTCAATTTCAAAATGTGAAAAATCAACTCAATTTACAATCTGGAAAATGAGAAATCCAATAATTAAGTTAGGGTTACGAAGTAATTGGAATATCGATTCAATTATAATCGATTAACGTTACAGAGTTCATACTGTTTACGAAAATGCTTTCACCAGATAATTAATTCAATTAAAATAATTAAATCTCTCAGAATTAAAGTATTAAGAGTTTAAACTAATTAAATATCTACATAATTAAGATAAATCAATTCACGTTTACTAATCGATTATTGTATTTTTAACCTGTGCTAACTCTGACTTGACATGCATGACATGACATCGACACTCGTTCGTATCGTCTAGTGCGTGTGCGTTTTGAGTGTGTTTCCTCCCATACTTTTATTGATATTTTATTCGACCCCTGCTTTCCTACGGACTTCTGATCTTTCTTCTTGTACTACCCTTGCCTTGCTACCATACCGGACACGGAGAACCCCGCTTAAACGTTGAACTTGGACTTGTTGATGTATAACATCTTTCCTTTCGTTTCCTGCAATCTGTGGGACTAATTTCTTGAAAAGAAACGAAAGTGTGTAACAGGAAGCTGCAGATGCGCGCGCTATTTGATTTGATCAATAAGCGCCCGTGATATAAAAATTTAAATCTCCTAGTATTAATTAAATAAAATACAATTTTTATTAAAAATAATTATTCTTCGTTACGAAAAATCATTTTAAATAATACCTGAATCATTTTTTTCAGGATATAGTGTTAATGTTGCTTATTACCAAGGTGAGATGTTAGATTACACATCATATTTACACATCATATGCGACTACTATAAGGCTCTCTCGTTTTTTTATTTTGGATTCTATGAACGACCTACCGATTGAATATTGATTGACATCATGGATCGTTGTGTAAATTGTAGCTCCTCCTGCGGAAGTCGGGTAAAAAATGACAATCCCACTTCAAAAATCGGCTGTTAAGTACAGATTGTTACGTAACCTCACTTTTACTAAATCTTTTTTTATGTCGGCTCGCAGATTGCCAAAATCTGCAAAATGTTCAGTGATTGTTTGTTAATATAGTAGCTATCAATTGACACCAATTTCATCTTTTTACATCCAGGCCCAAAATTGTATGAAAGCGTACCCGTCTCCTTTCTTTAATAGATTTTCAACTTTATCGCTAAAGCAGGAGGCTCAAAGTTGATTGGGAAAAATTGACAGTTTCGGGTAGCTTGATGTGTTGGCGTCTGTACATCAAAGAAAACATCAATCTACCTACCCTTTTCTCAACATGTTGGGGACGGCGTCCAATCCAACCGGATACAGCTGAATGAAACCAGTATTTTACATGGAGCGACTGCCTATCTGACCTCCACAACCCAGTTAAGTACTGGGTTATATACACGATACCCCTTTTGGTAAGACAGGTTGTCAGACCTTTGGGCTTAACGTGACAGCCGCGATCTCTAGGGTTCTCAAAATGGAATGAATGGTCACCGATCCAATGATGCCGATCAACCAGGGCAAGCTGGGCTGTTATCATTTAGTCACAAGTCCTTCCATAGAAGGAAAACACATCTTTTTCGTGTCTATGGTAATCTTCCTCGTTGTTTTTTTTTTTTTTTTAAGTGAAAACTTCTTTAGCATCGTTGTGATTTGAAACTCAATGAAACGAAAAAGCAACAGTAAAAAGAGATAAACACATATCTATAGGATTTAACGTGCGAGAGAATGAAATAGAAGGCATTATACAGTGCTTCTTATATTTGTGATCTCCTCTTTGTGCGCTGTCCGTACCCTCTCCCGTCTTCATACGTTCGGGAATATTCGTAAGTCTTCGTAGATTGTCGGTACTGCTCTGGGCGCCTTCAAGCAGAAACCTAATACTCTGATAGTGGTGACGTACCTACGTGCTACGCACGACGCTTGGGTCCGAGCGTTGTACGTGTTTTATTACGTGTGTGCGCTTGCGTATTACGAAGCTTGGGTAAAAGCATCATGACAACCAGGGCTCTGAACCGGTTTAAAAAGAGCGGTTAATTTCGATGAAATACCGGTAAATATATCGTTCCCTCATTAACCGGTTAAACAAGTGAACTGTTCATATGTAACCCAAATGACAAAGGTTACCGGTTACAGAAGCACAAACGGTTCTGACACCCAAATTAACCGGTTAATTCCGTAAGTCGTAAATATTTTTCGTCTACTTTTTTCACTTCCAACAAGTTATAGTGACATTAGTACATTTAGTACCCCAGAAAATATTAGGAAAAAAAATGTTTGATCTGAGGACGTCAAATACAACCGGAGAACTTAAATGGTGCGGGTAGATTCATGTTGCGACTTGCTTAGTTAGGGGGCGGGGGGTGTTTAACCGGTTAATTTTCACTTTCAAAACCAAAATTCATGAAAAACCGGTTTCCCGCAAAAACCGGTAAAAACCGGTAAAGTGCAAACCTTAACCTAAATCGATTTCGGTTTGGGGTCAATGACCGTAACCGGTTAAGAATTTCAACCGGTTTCCGAGCCCTGATGACAACCGTGGTGTATTGTACCAGGGCTCTGAACCGGTTTAAAAAGAGCGGTTAATTTCGATGAAATACCGGTAAATATATCGTTCCCTCATTAACCGGTTTTACAAGTGAACTGTTCATATGTAACCCAAATGACAAAGGTTACCGGTTTCATAAGCACAAACCGTTTTGACACCCAAATTAACCGGTTAATTCCGTAAGTCGTAAATATATTTCGTCTACTTTTTTAACACTTCCAACAAGTTATAGTGACATTAGTACATTTAGTACCCCAGAAAACATTAGGAAAAAAAATGTTTGATCTGAGGACGTCAAATACAACCGGAGAACTTAAATGGTGCGGGTAGATTCATGTTGCGACTTGCTTAGTTAGGGGGCGGGGGGTGTTTAACCGGTTAATTTTCACTTTCAAAACCAAAATTCATGAAAAACCGGTTTCCCGCAAAAACCGGTAAAAACCGGTAAAGTGCAAACCTTAACCTAAATCGATTTCGGTTTGGGGTCAATGACCGTAACCGGTTAAGAATTTCAACCGGTTTCCGAGCCCTGTATTGTACACGTGCATCGTTTACATAAATATTTCTTTATTGAAGCTTCTATCGCGTGTGAACTGCAGACATATTTTTTTATACAGTGTTAGCCCAGTAGGTGGCCACGATAATTGCGGCATCAGTAGCATTCTTTAGGTCATGCGAGGAGCAGGTGTACGGGCACTTAGGACACTCCAGCAACTGGGGATAGTCTGATCAGAAGCACTGCACTCGCAGTGGGTGTTGATAGCGCGAAATAAACTGGTCTGAAAGATGACCATGATTACGTCACGAAGTTATTAATTTACCTTACGAAAGAGAATATTAAATTTATACATCATTTAAGCTCAGTGTCAATACAGAAAATTTACCTGGTACGTCGAGAATATCCAAGCAGAAAACCTTTGTGATTCCGTTCGATCGTTTATCACGATTAATCTCCGATTGAAGTCAACATTCCGATCGAAGATTTGTTTTTGTCGCTCCCTATTGGGGTCTAGTAAGTCCCCGGCTTATGGAAGATCTAAATGCGGTTTTAAAGTACCGGTCTAAAGCCGCCTGTAAATTCAGGCAAAATAATTGTTAAACAAATTGGCTACCTACTTAAATTATCCTTATATTCAAGTCGTAACTGTCAT
The DNA here is from genome assembly GCA_949629135.1 of Eremobia ochroleuca. Lineage (NCBI taxonomy): Eukaryota > Metazoa > Arthropoda > Insecta > Lepidoptera > Noctuidae > Eremobia > Eremobia ochroleuca. Next base: position 9,921,755 of record OX451409.1, on the reverse strand, counting down.
TCTTTGACAGTTGTATGAAATTGCTATCATCATCATCATCTTTTCAGCCGAAAGACGTCCACTGCTGGGTATATATAACGTGTAACGTTAAATGCGCAAACCCTGAAAATAGTTTGATCAGAATAACGAGCAGAATTAATTGAACCACTTTTTAATATAGGTCACATTTTTCAAAAAATCTTCATTAAAAACGTTGCCGTGTCTATTTATTAATAGGTCAAGCAAGCCAATGTCAGCGCGGCGCAGCGGCCCGGTGACGACTCCTCCCTCGGTAAAGCGTCGTCGCAGACGCAAAAAACGATCAGAATGGCCAGTAAAACTAAAACAGCACATAAAACCTTTACAATTTTTTTAATGACTTATTTTCTCTCTGAAATAGGTCAATTGAATTAAAAATCAGTTGGGGTGTCTGAGGTTTTGCGCATTTAACGTTACACGTTGTATAGGCTTCCCCCAAGCACCGCGTTGACCGGCTTCCTGCGGCCTTCACAAGATCATCGGTCCACCTTGTGAGTTATGGGAGGCTTTCCAATGCAACGAATTCTATTGGTTAAAGTTTTTTCCTAGCACAACATATTTCCGCTCCAAATGGCCACGATGTATTTCGATATGTTCTATATAAATATAGCGACTACAACAAACACTATAATAAAGTCAAAAGCCTTGATTGTTGTAAGAATCTTGAACCTCGCTGATAAAGTTATCTATTATTTGCAGTACAATCTCTGATGCGCAGCTTCTTGTTTTATTAAACGCTGTTCTTATCTTGGGTGATATAAGTAGGTAAAGGTTTTTAGTTTCTATAGGAACTATTTTTGCTATTTATAAAAGACAAATAGGTAGTGATATTTTTTGAAGATTCTGCTACAACAACCTAAGGTGCTTATAAAAATTATATATCGAGTCCCATGACCTTTTGAAAGGGATGCCATAACTGTTGCTTGTGGGACAAGTCTGCGTAGAACTTGCTTCGCACAGAGATTGTCTACCTGCGGCTTAGGCGGATCATACACACACTACAAGTACAACGCGCCACGCGTCGGAGCGCGAGAAACAGAGCCAAAATTTTTATTGAATTTGTACGTAAAAATCACGCGCGGGGCAATCGCGGGGGGTAATTGCGTTATCTCCGCCCCGTCGCGTGGCGCGTTGTAGTGTGTGATCCGCCTTATCAGAAGTCTCGGGCTTCTTAGCTGATTTATCAGTATCGATCCACTTACCTGTCATGGCCAGTTCATTCTGGTCTTTCCTTCCCGCGTAACTGATATATACAACTAGCGAACAAATTGGAAATTCGATTGTGAGTGTGGATCGCAACTCTCGCTAAATATAGAGAAAATTAATCAACGCTCCATACCAACAAACATGGTGATATTTATTCAGCAAAACAAATCTATTTATAGCCCAACGCAGAAAGCTACACGCTTACCCAACAAAAAGGGTGTGCCTGTTTACTTTCATATCGATGCAACGAACAGTATTGATGAGAACGCAGGCGCCATTGAACCTCACCTTGAAAGAAAGTCAAAGGAAATCGATAAACTATACACGTAGTCTATTGAAGTCGGTAGTTGTAATGATAGAGATGTTAGTAGTTAGTATGCTCAATATAATAAAGCAAAACAGAAGAAATTTTTAAGAGTTTGGTCAAAGCTTTTCATAATTCAAGAATAAAGATGGGCGTCTGAAGGGAGAGAGAGAAAGGGGCCTGTGGCTAAATAATAACAGCCGCACAGGTCGATCGATCAGGTTAAGCTACGCTTGCCACGGTTGGCCTGTGGATGGGTGACCATATTTACATACCTATACCCTCCGTGCCTCGGAAAGCTCGTTAAGCCGTTGGTCCCGGCTGTCATTCGTGGATCTTTGACAGTCGTTATGGGTAGTCAGAAGCCCGAAAGTCTGACAACCAGTCTTACCAAGGGGTATCGTATTACCCAGTAACTGGGTTGTGGAGGTCAGATAGGCAGTCGCTCCATGTAAAATACTGGTATTCAGCTGCATCCGGTTAGACTGGAAGCCAACCCCAACATAGTTGGGAAAAGGCTAGGGACATGATGAAAGGTGGGTGGCTGGACAGTTTCGTCCGATCCACATCTCTTACGGACATGAGATTACTTCGGGGCCTGAACTCAGAATGAATAACAACACGATTTGACAGAGTTGCCCCTGATCCCGATGTGTATTTGTGGCCCAAAATTCAGTAACGCGGATAACATTGATCATCACTTTTTATAAAGTAAAATCCCACAAGTATTGTCCACTGCCGTACGATTCTGTAACCATCTCACCGTGAAAACTTGGGTGAAGTGAGCGTGGAGTGAGTCGTCAATAGTGTCAATCCCTAGCGTCAGTATGACTCACAGCTCACTCTAAGCTCACTTCACCTTAGTTATCACGGTGAGATTTTTCCAGAATCGACCGGCTGTTCATCGAATTACAAACCATTCATTTTAATCATTGAAATGAAACAATGTGATATTAAAGCGCCAGTGGCAGTGCGTCAGCATTTGAATTAAAAATTACTGTAATTATTCACGCGGTGAATTGTTGTCTAATTAAAGCAAAATGTTTGTCTAATTAATTAGACTCATTGTTTCAAAATGTTATTAACTACATCGAGTGTTGTGCAAAATAATCTGAGTTTGTGATCGAGCGACACACGAGGAGCAACTGCAGCCGTTGACGCGTCGGTAGCTGCCGTTGACAGCATACCTCTCGTGACCGTCATCTCGTCACCGTACTCAACATGAAGACTATAGATAAGGAGTCCAAACTCTGTACATTAGAGTTGTGCCAGAAATTTGAAAAAATAACGTTGGCGGGCAGAGTGCGCTGAGGTCGCTAAGTTACCAAGGTAGAGGGGGAAATTCCCGGTATATTTAAATGCATAATTGCTAACTAACTTCACGCGTCTTACATGCCGCTAAATTCACTCGGTACACTACGTAATGCAGCGCGGCTGGTGGCTGGTTTTAGAACTATTGCTCTAAGAATTTTTCGGGACAAATTTTCCGTATGCGATGCCCTAGAGTTTGGACTCCTTTTCTCTAGTCTTCATGGTACTCAAGCACACTAGCGCACAGTGTACCGTGTAGAACATGCTAGGTGGACAATATTATTTTATGTTATATAAAGATACTTTTATATATAGGCAGTCATATTGAGGCACCATTAATAGTTTTTGGTATGATTTTGTAATAAAAAACAAAAAAATATAATAAAAACAGAAAAAAATATTTAAAAATAATATACAAACAACAAAATTATTTTACGAGTGCTATGCACACCAGATAAATATTGTATCATGTGGTACTGTACTAAATAAATAAATACCTACCTAAATAAACAAATTAAAAATACTAACTTAACCTAATCATCATAATCATCATCAATATCTTCAGATGAATCGTCATCATTTTGTGGCGTTGTGCGACGATATGATAACGTTTCCGGTCTTGATGCTACTATGCTCGGGCTTACAATTAACTGTAATACCTCTGTACATATTTTTTCTGGCTTTTTTTGGGGAATCTCACGAAGGCTATTTATCAAAGAGTCAGATGTTATAATTAACATGGAGAGCAAGTCTCTATTCGTGGCAACACGTGAGCACTTGCGGGTGTTGTACTCGCTAAATCTGCGGCAATCTTCAATTCTTGCGGCAAATCCACTGTTTTATTTAATAAGGCTTGCAAATTTATTTCAGCACGAGTTTCTGTTATAGCAATGTGCTCCTCTACAGGGAAACAGGCTTTTTTGGACTTTACTACACTAAAATATGACGGAAACACATTATGTCCTGCCATTATGGACCACTTCCTAGTTTGTTTGTAAGAATGTGTTGTTGACTTAGAATGTATATAGTATGCTAAGGCTTCGTCACTACTTAATTGCCTAGGATTAACGGAACTGGAATTTTTTGACTTAATAATATTCTCTAGGCTCTCACTAATGTCTCTAATCACATTGGCAATTTTTCTTTGCCCCGCTGAACGCATAGCAATTTCGACAGCAGTCACTAATTCACTGGCACTTCGAGATTCTACGAGATCCACGACTCGACGTTTCTTCGTCTTAAACGACGATTCCTTGAAATCTTTGCGAGGTCTTCCTGCAGAAGTCACAGCCTCACTCGATGTCGAAGGTTGTGGCGCTAAAGAACTCGCAGTAAACTGTATGTCTCCTTCATTCAGCCGAGTCTTATTTTTAATTAAAAAACGCTCCTTCGATTTTCCTAAAGCCAACCATTTGGCACCGATCTTACTAGAAAAGTTGGATATCTTCAACTTTATTTCTTTTTGGCTGCTTTCAGTAATGTCACCAAAGTGAAATTTTGAAGAAAGATAGTCATAAATACGCGTTTTTTTTTCATTCTTCGTGTATTTCAACCGCTCTTCGAAAAATGCTACCCTTGAAATAGAGTAAACGTGTTCTGAAAAAAAAAGAAAAAAAATATGTTGTACTGAAGTGTGCTGAATAATATGTGTATTTTGACAAACTATAAAGTTATTCCTACGATATATCTAAAAACTAGCCCGGATAGAGGTGAATGTCTGTATATTGTGAACGTTCAAAGTTTTCTTTATGAAAAAAATTACCCTAAAATTTATACATTATGTTAAAAAAATGCTAAAAATTAATTTTAATAGATTCTAATAAAAATAATATATTAAAAATAATAGTACTTACCCTCAGTATTAATATACATCACAAAAACTTTCACAATATTACTATAAACCACTATGAGATGTGCACAAAACTGTCGCTAAATTGCAACTGATTGACCGGAACGGTTGCATCAAACTTATTACCTGACTTCTGAACTCTATGACTCATCAGTTAAGAATTTGACAAACAACTTTTTCTCGGAATTTGGAGTTTAGGGGTGTTGTTTGTGTTTTGCAATTAAGATTTCCTGGAAATGATAACATGAATTTTGTCCACCTAGCATGTTCTAGACGAAATACCGTGTAGCGGCACGTTGTTGACGGCGGGCGTTGACAAGTGTCAACGGCTGCGGTTGACGCATGTCACTCGTGTGTATGCATACTTTGATGAACATAAGCCGGTTCATAGCGATCTCAACTTATCGTTTTTAGTTCTGTCTTCATAATCCCAATTTATTTGGGGACGGCGCTGTCTGTGCCATACATCTGGCTATCTTAGTAGCCACCTCCTTCTAGCCATACCATCTTTCACATGATCTATCCATTGTTGGTTTGATCATTCCTTTCGAAAGAGGCGTGCGAACTAGCCGTCTTTATGTGCTCTCTGAAAGTAAGGTGGTGGTCGAGAATAACACCTAAGTATTTAGCTTGCTTCCCCTAACCTGCGGGTCGTTGTATATAAATGCTAGTTGCGCGGTAAACTCTGCTTGCGCGTTGCAGGATTTCGCGTGACGTCAGTATGATGCGTACTCCGCATGTGGCGGTGTAGATGCCGCTACAGACTATTTAAAATCACGTTAGAAACCTTAGGAGACATGCAAAAAGAAAAAAAAGTCAGGAAGAACACTAAGTGAAAACGAAGTAATAGCGCGGACTGGCGATCGGTGCGAACAAGAAATTTCATGAGGACGTAATCGCGGACAGAAGCTAGTTAATAATACATTTCTGACAATTAATCTTCAAGATTTCAGTGATGTCATTTATTTTTACATTCGCACTATTAGGTACCTACAAACACAGAAATAATGGCATTTGGTTCATATCTTTTGTATAGTAAAGAATATGGTAACGTTAGTATGAATCATTTTGTTTGTAAGTTCGGTATCGATCACTGTTATCGAATCCTAATCTCTGTGCGGAAAAGCTTTCAATATCAATTGCCTTCGCGTCCGGTCCGTCGATTTACTGTTATACGGTATATTTGGTTCCTGCAGTGTTATTCTGTTAAAATCTCACCGTGAGAACTTAGGTGAAGTGAGCCAGAAGTGAGCTGCTGTCATTAGGGATTAACACTATTGACACTGCTCACTTCAAACTCACTTCACTTATGATTTCACGGTGAGATTTTTACAGAATCGACCGGCTGTACTAAGCTTTCGTATGTGTGATCTGACAGATTAGTGTAAAGTTTCGACCGAAAGTGCTAAAGAAAAGTATGACGTTTGGGTTCATGGAGCTTAATGCGTTAGTAAGTTTAGAGTATAATAATATTGAAAACCATTTTATCCGTGTGTATACTGCATGATTTTTTTACAGGCTCCAAATTTTTACAGGGTGTTCTACTCATGAATATGAACAACTTTCACTATGGGACCAACTCTGAAATCACGAAAACAAAATCAGCTGTTTAATACAAAAGTTCAATAACTACTTGACCAAAATCTATGAAACAGCAGATTTTTTTTTTATGTACAAACATTGTCCTGGCAATACCCAACACAACAAAAAAATAATAATTATCCAGTTTGGTGCTGTCATTCGGTAGTTATGCGCGTACAGATATTTCGGCGACTTTGTTTTATACTATGCAAGAATGGTATGGCAATGTTGCTATCCCAAAAAACCCAAAATCATTTACTAAGTAAAATCTCAACACTGGATCCTACCATGAGAAGTTTCTAGTGGTAGAAAACACCAGGGTTCTCAAAGACGACACTGATCAAAATACCACTGAAGTATATGAAAGAAGACAGTTAAATGAAACCACAAAATATAAAAATGTGAAGCTCTCTAACAATACAATATCTTGAAAGCATAATTTCAAGGTACGACGCCATTGAAAGTCAACTAGTATCAAAGTCAAGGGGAATCAATATGCCGATGGACATTTAAATTAAACGACTCGACGATACTCTGAGTAAAGTTACCACTTTCTTAGGGCAATTTTCAAACCGCAATTTGAATTATCTTTGCTAAGTAATCGGTTCATACGATTGTGAACTTTACATTTTAACACTTAAACCTTTATAGGGCAGAAGATTCTGGCTTGTATGTTAAAAATAAAATAGTGGGATATTGAAACTAATATTGATTAAAAAATTTTGATACGTTTTTTTGACTTAAAAAAAATTTGGGTTCCACAGTTTGGACACTGCCCTTTCTCATGTATGAAATTGTGCAAACCATGGTGCAATGCATAATGGTACTTTGAATTTGACACACTATTTTGCTCTTGTTTCCAAGAGCGTCATATTCATTTTAAACTCCGCAGATGCGATGGATATTGATATCTGCCGGTCGATTCTGTAAAAATCTCACCGTGAAATCATAAGTGAAGTGAGCACTTAATAGTGTTAATCCCTAGCGAATGACAGCTCACTTCACCTAAGTTTTCACGGTGAGATGGTTACAGAATGGCACGGCAGAACATGATTTATTTCTGTTGGGTCATCGACTGCAATTATTGAAGTCTCTTAAAATATCAGTTTGCAAGTCTGTTTTTTTTTTGTGTAAGCTTAAACGATAAATCATGCTTCACGTAACAACGCTTTTTTTCTTAGTCTGAGGTCATAGTTCTAGTAGTGCCTATTGTAATTTTTAAGCCTTCTCTTTGTACACTTGGTTAGCATATACAACGTGTAACGTTAAATGCGCAAAACCTGAAAATAGTTTGATCAGAATAACGAGCAGAATTAATTGAACCATTTTTTAATATAGGTCACATTTTTCAAAAAATCTTCATTAAAAACGTTGCCGTGTCTATTTATTAATAGGTCAAGCAAGCCAATGTCAGCGCGGCGCAGCGGCCCGGTGACGACACCTCCCTCGGTAAAGCTTCGTCGCAGACGCAAGAAGCGATCAGAATGCCCAGTAAAACTAAAACAGCACATAAAACCTTTACAATTTTTAATGACTTATTTTCTCTCTGAAATAGGTCAATTGAATTAAAAATCAGTTGGGGTGTCTGAGGTTTTGCGCATTTAACGTTACATGTTGTATAAGCAAAATTACATGTTTAACTTCTACATTGAGTACGCTACCCCTTTTTGTACTAAAGCTTTATATGTATGTATAAGTCTCAAAAACAATTTAATCGCTAGGAAATCTGTTATTTATTCTACATTGAATGGAAGTTCAAATACAGCATAGAAACCTAACGTACCAACGACTCGGAGTCTACCATTCTAAATTCAGTTACATAAAGTGAGCTAACTGACTATTGAATGCTGGCCGTCTGACCTGAGTCTGTGGACTTTGTAAATTCAATATTGAAGATAAACTTAGTTCGGAATTCAATACAATTGAAGCCTTCGATCAACATGGCATTCAATTAACGCAATTCGACGAAGGCAGTAATTAAAAAAAAAAAACGGGTAAGTTAGAATGAACAAACTTAACATTGTAGTTGAAAATCATGTTATCCCATACATTGCAACTGCAAATGTAAGTTGGTCGACTATTACTCGTAAACTTGTACAGCCTACTTTGCTGTGATCGTTTTCCTTTTAACTTCGTAATATACCCTTTGTCGGCGTGTTTAATATGGATATCCATGCCAAATTATAGCTTTCTAGTACTGAGTCTCTGAGCTAAGCTGAAGACGGACGTACGGGCGGACAGACGAACTTGGCGAAACTATACCGTAATTGTTCATAGATCATAGAAACTTACGGCTCGCGTGGTTAGCTATCATCAAAATAATATGGCCAACTTACAAAGTAAATAAATCGAAATAAGTTTAACAATCTGGTTTATGGGGAGCACAACTGCACCCTCATTGTCTAGGTGCACGAGAACTAGCATCCGCATTGCGGGTCTAAAAGTTGAAACTTCTGGAACTAGATTAAAACAAATACAGTGTGAGTCTTTATAAAGTGCACATATTAAAAAGGGTGAAAATATAAACAGTTTTATCGACGGAAAAAATGTCAAAAAAAAATTTAAATTTTTAATTTTTTTTACTCTCGTCTGGGTACCCCATGCAAACAAACTGTTACTACTTTTAAACTAAATGTCATATTAAAACAAAACAAAATTAATAATGATCTCTAATAATAGGCCAAGCTAATAAAGCATATTTTTTTGAAAAAGAAACCTCATAAATTAATTATTCATGATTTTTTAAAGTAAATTTACCATTTTTTACCATTAAAAAAAAACTTTTTTTTGACATTTTTTCCGTCGATAAAATTGTTTATATTTTCACCCTTTTTAATATGTGCACTTTATAAAGACTCACACTGTATAATATTATTAAGAAAACTCAACATGAACTCTAGGGATGATTTTACCAAAGTCCGATATCTTTTATCCGTGGAAGAAAATTGACGTCTGACAGTTCTAGTATGGAAAATCTGTACAAAAAATGAAAATTTATTTTCAGTTTAAGACTTATTCTATTTATAAAAGTCTGGAGGAATGCGCCCTTAAAGAGGATTTAAAAAATTTAATCACAAGAGTGCTACAGCTCACAGCATACGAGTATCCTCTTGAAAGCTCTTCTAAAAAGCCTAACTCAGACTTTGATGTCGCAGAATCATGAAGTCGATCTTAAACATTCTTCAGTTACAAGGACCCTCCACTATCGGTTTTCCATAATCGCAGCATATAGAGCAGCTGGCAAATTCCGATTTGCAGTTCTTAAACTGTAGATTGAATTTTCTGGATACGTTCCCGTTTTGAAATTAACAAAGGAGACTTCACTTGGAGACGCTTTCATATAATATCGGGTCAGCGGATTAATTGCGTAACAAACTATGGGCAAGATCTCGTTTTTTGCAGGTACGGTTTTTTGCAGGATCCCGTTTTTATCCCGTAAGTAGTGATAGTAACATTAACAAATAATAAACTATATAATTAAAAATGACCCAGCGAAGCGGGTATTCACAGCTAGTCAAATAATAAAAATAAAATAAAAGAAAAAAAATTAAAGAATTTACCCATACAAGAGCGGTTTTTTTTTGTAATGGGCTGTATCTCACGAAACTTTATATGTAGGCTGTTGAATTGTTACAGAGGGCGTATTTCTATTGCCGCTTTAACATCAAATAATAAAAGGACACTAAATATCTAAAAAAAAACATGTTTTTTTTATAGGAACTCGCACTAGTTTTTTTTATTAGGAAACAGTTTTCAATAGCAGCCCGAAGTCTGGGTTTGTGCCCAGTTAGCAACAATAGGCTCGCCCTCTATTTCTTGGGACTTTAACGCATTGAACGCCATGGTGGTCACCGGTGAGCGACAGCAATTTTTTTTTTTTTTTTTTTAAACTATCACACAACGCCACCTAGTCCCAAACTAAGCAGAGCTTGTGCTATGAGTACTAGACAACTGATAAACATACATATACAACGTGTAACGTTAAATGCGCAAAACCTCTTAAGGGGTCATTGTACTCATCATTATGAACAACTTTTACTATGGGACCAAAGCTGAAATCGCGAAAAAAAAATCAGCTGTTCCCTACATTTATGTTCGCATAACTCGTCAAAATGTAGGGAACAGCTGATTTTTTTTTCGCGATTTCCGGTTTGGTCCCATAGTAAAAGTTGTTCATAATGATGAGTACAATGACCCCTTAAGAGGTTTTGCGCATTTAACGTTACACGTTGTATATTTCTAAATACATACATATTATAGATAAATTACACCCAGACAAAGAACAAATGATCGTGCTCATCACACAAACATTTGTCCTGGTTGGGAATCGAACCCACGACCTTGGGCATAGCAGTCAGGGCCACTGACCACTAGACCAACAGGCCTGTCAAAATTCTTTGAATAGTAATAAGAAATAATTACTTATTTACAGCCCACTGTAAATAAGTAATTATTTCTTATTACTATTATGAACCGTATGAGCCAATAAAATATAACGTGTAAAGGAGGGAGTATAAAAGTAGTCAATTTTTGCCCAATGAGCGGCAAATTAAATATGATTGATAATTGAAGTTCACATTCTACAGAATTTAGAAATATAAGTTGTAAACATTCTACTTCCAGGGAACATTTTAAAAATTATTACTCAACCACTTGAAAAGTTCAGTGGTGGTCAGTTGTGGTCACCGGTGGCCACCGCGGCGTTCAATGTGTTAATCATAAATGGTGAAACATTGATATAGGTTGCAATTCAGCCCTGTTGCCCTTCAGGCAAATACAGGCGTGATGGTATATTCTGTTAAAGTAATATTAGTCACCTCCCACTCCCAGCTATTTGGTTTCATATCAAACATAGATTTTGGCAGACCAACTTTAATAAATTGATGTTGTTACTAGTTCCAAATTCCCAAGAGCCAAATTCAATTCAAACTGTCGTTTCTCCGCGCTGTTTTAAAGGGGATTGAAGTTTTGTAAATAGATACGTACTGTCCGCCATTTTGTTTTATTTTTTCAAAATTGCGGCCACGCATGAAACTTATACAACGTGTAACGTTAAATGCGCAAAACCTCACACACCCCAACTGATTTTTAATTCAATTGACATATTTCAGAGAGAAAATAGGTCATCAAAAAAATTTTAAAGGTTTTATGTGCTGTTTTAGTGTTACTGGCCATTCTGATCGTTTCTTGCGTCTGCGACGACGCTTTATCGAGGGAGGAGTCGTCACCGGGCCGCTGCGCCGCGCTGACATTGGCTTGCTTGACCTATTAATAAATAGACACGGCAACGTTTTTAATGAAGATTTTTTGAAAAATGTGACCTATATTAAAAAGTGGTTCAATTAATTCTGCTCGTTATTCTGATCAAACTATTTTCAGGTTTTGCGCATTTAACGTTACACGTTGTATAAATCGATAGCTGACATCAATGCAAACAGAAAACATAATAGGACCCAAGCCCGTAAAGCATTAGGTGTCCGAGATATTTACGTTAAAAGATCGCATGATATGATATCCATATTTATTTTGAACTTGCTAATATCTTGTTGCATAGATATTTGAAATATACACTCTGAATGCCTAAGGCATTAAGTCCGCCTTTGTACCTTTTGTGCGAAAAGTTTAAATAAATAAATAAATGTATAAAATCAAAATGGCGGACTGGTAGGTATGCCTCGGACCTTCAATGCCATTTGTAGCGTCCATAGTTCAGTTGGTTATCAGATAATCGAATTTTGCATGCCCCGGTTAATTTCAGTTAGTGGTGTGTGCCATATTGCCGTCGGTACAATTACTGTTAATTTATGGGACCGTTTCGTTGCCAAGTTCGAGGTTAACACTTCAGCGGCTTCGGGTTTTATGTGGAGTAAAACCGTTGATGAAGTTTTTTGGGGAATTAGTACGGAATTGAATGGTGACAGAGATAATGTTACCGATGATGTTTTTGATAATTTTGTAATTGAAAGAAAACTTACAGAAGGAAAGGGAAAAATAGACGGGAAAAGAGGAAAGAAAATAAAAGGAAGGGGTACAAGGCCGTGTTTTACCTACAGAAAGAAAGAAAAAAAATAATTGTTTACACTACATGTTACACTGCGTACCGGAAGATGTAGCGTGGTAAGGCCTCCCACCGACGACCTTGTGAAGGCTCAGGAATCTGCTGGATACGGGAAGCACAGAACAGGTCGAAGTGGACGTGCTTGGGGGAGGCCTACGTCCAGCAGTGGACGTCTTTCGGTTGAAATAATGATGATGACACTAAATGTTACGCAGAAAGATCACAAAATATAAAAAGTAAAGGTATAAAAGAAAGAGAGGGAAGATGAGAGCCTAGGTAAAACATAGCCTTGCACCTGGAAGTGGACCCAAGAAGAGATGATACTATTCTACGCAGTGACAACGTAGAAAAAAACCCAACATAATCATATGAATATTTTTGGAACGTAAAAAACTAATCCAATAGTTCTCTACAAGTTGACTGTTTGTACTATTTATCGACCGTTTTTTATCGCAGTGTCGCTAGGCTTCTGCTTTAATTCAAGGCTGTATTTGAATCCGAATTGAATTACAGAATAAATTTAAGATTTATAGGATCTGCCAGTCGATTCTGTAAAAATCTCACCGTGAAAACTTGCGTGAAGTGAGCTGTCAGTGTCATCCCTCCCATTGATGCTAGGGATTGACCAAGCAAACATTAACAATCATAATCGAGATTTTAATAATATGTATTTTTCATGCTAACTTTATTGATCATTTTATATAATTTCAAAAATATTATTTTAGTTGTCAAAACATTACTATTTTGTGGGGTTTTAAAATAAAATAACAAAACAGAAACATAGAACATCAATTTTGTTGTTTTTTTCCTAGATTTGATTTTTTTCCCCACAAAATAGTAATGTTTTGACAACTAAACTACTGGCTTTGAAATTATATAAAATGGTCAATAGAATTAGCATAAAAAATATTATTAAAATCTCGATTATGATTGTAAATGTATGCTTGGTCAATCCCTAGTATCAGGTGGCATGACACTGACAGATCACTCCACGCTCACTTCACCTAAGTTTTCACGGTGAGATGGTTACAGAATCGCACTGCTGTAGTCTTTTTAAATAGCAGGCAGCATATTGAGTCATAATCAACGGCCAAGCCTTTTTCCAACTTAGATGGGGTCGGCTTCCAGTCCAACCGAATGCATCTGAATACCAGTATTTCACATAGAGCGGCTGCCTATCTGACCTCCACAACCCAGTTACTGGGTAATACGATACCCCTTGGAAAGACTGGTTGTCAGACTTTCGGGCTTCTGACGACTCCTAACGATTGCAAAGGATCTACGAATGACAGCCGGGACCAACTCCGAGGCACGGAGGGGTCTCGATATGTAATGGGAGGTCACCCTTCCACGAACCGACTGCGGCAAGTATAGATAGTTATATCGTACCTTCGACCAACCCGCGCGACTGTTATTTTTTAGCCATGAGCCCCTTCTTTACTCATGGATCTGCCGGTCGATTCTGTAAAAATCTCACCCTGAAATCATAAGTGAAGTGAGCACTTAATAGTGTTAATCCCTACCATTAGGGAATGACAGAGCTCACTTCCCGCTCTCTTCACCTAAGTTCTCACGGTGAGATTTTTACAGAATAGCACTGCAGGTACGTAAAGGCGCGTTTGTCCCGCTGCGTTTTTTTTTTGCACACCTGATTCTCAACGCACTGCTTAGCTCCGAGATTTGAAAATCGAACGGTGTTTTTTTGACGCGCTGGGATGCGCTCTGTTGGATTCTCAACCGTCGGCGCCACACTGAGAGTTGAAACTCCAGAGCGCGAAAAAAATCCTCCGCCATGTTTTTATGTCCGTGCGAACGTTGACTTATTACTTGATGTTCACTATGATCCTTCACCACCGCTCCATCACCGTTCCATCATTTGACGGCACGGTTGGCGCAGTGGTTAAGCTATTGACTGCTGCGCTGCGTGTCGCGGTTTCGATTCCCGCACGGAACAAATATTTGTATGAACTACAAGTAGTTGTTCCGGGTCTGGCTGTTTGTGTATGTGAGTTTTAATATTTGTAAACACACCCACAATACAGAGAAATTTCTAGTGTGGGGTAATGTTAAAAAAAAAAATCACTGCTCCTATAAATAGTAACACTCATAGCATTGTATTTTTACAATGTAATGATAAGCATCTCACTGTCTGTCATAATCAAACATCGATTTGCACTGAATGTTATCATGACAATACTACATTATTCTGGTGTGCTGTTGCATCCTTTTATAAAGCTCTACAATGATAGAAGCATTATTATTTACATGGTTTTACTTGTTTATCATCATTGTTACTTCAACCTATAAAAGGGCCACTCTGACCATGAGTCTATTTATAACTAGTCCCGTATTTCTATCACATAAGCATGTCGATTCTGTAAAAATATCACCGTGAAAACTTGCGTGGAGTGAGCTGTCAGTGTCATCCCACTGATGCTAGGGATTGACCAAGCAAACATTTACAATCATAATCGAGATTTTATTAATATTTTTTATGCTAATTCTATTGATCATTTTATATAATTTCAAAACTAGTATTTTAGTTGTCAAAACATTACTATTTTGTGGGGGTTTAAAATAAAATAGCAATACAGAAACTTAGTCAGAATGTCATTTTTTTTTTTTTTTCATTTAATGCTAAAACTAGTCCTTATATAAGGACTGGTCTTTATTTTCCTAGATTAAAACCCTAGAAAAAAAGTAATTTTTGGCTATTAAAATACTACTCGTAGCTTTGAAATTATATAAAATGATCAATAGAATTATTATAAAAAATATTAATAAAATCTCGATTATGATTGTAAATTTTTGCTTGGTCAATCCCTAGCATCAGTGGGATGACGCTGACAGCTCACTCCACGCAATTTTTCACGGTGTGATGGTTACAGAATCGCACTGCAGTATGCTTACGATAACAGAATTATTATACCATAAAAATATACGTCAATATTGGCTAAGTCTCTAAAACAGCGGCAAGTATTCGAAAAAATGCTATGAATGGCCTTTTTTGGCCATTACCATTAGGGACCCTTAAAGCCTCCTGCAGACAAACGCGATGCGACAGCGCGACGCGACCCTAGTAGAACAATTTCTAAGAAAACATCGTGGAATTTGTTTTACCAGAATCGTGTCGCACTGTCGCGTCGCGCTTATCTGCGGGAGCCCTAAGGCTTGTTCGATATCATACATTACCATCTCGTTTATAACACCCCGAGGGTTGAGAGCAAATGGTTTTCCTATAGACCTATCTCCATTATCGGAACGAATACAAAATTGTTACCAATAATGTCTGACCGATGTAACTTTTCTTCACTCTGGAATATAGTCCATGTCTCTCAAAAGAAAAATCAACATCAATAAGGAGAAAAAAGATAGCGTTGCTAACGACTACATTCCAAGCGACGGTCTCCAAGGAATCAAAACATAGCTCAAAATGAGGAAACGCCGAGCAATAATGTTGCCTAACCATTGGGAGTTTAACTTCGTCCATGTCTAGGCAAGCGTAATGGATGTTTCTAGAAGATAAAACGGCTATTTGTTTAAACTGGCAGAGATTGAACACAGAAAATGAAAAATCTTGTGAAATTGAGTAATGGAAGACGCTGTGGCTCTTGGTGCGCAATTTTTAATAATAGCTGCTTTGATGAAATGTTCATTGCTTATGACGTGACTGTGAATTATGGCTCCAAATTTTTGACTGTGAATTAAGGTGAGCTCACCTTAATTCACAGTCAAAAATTTGGAGCCATAATTCACAGTCGAAAATTTGGAGCCACTTTCACCCAGAGAATTAATAATTTAATGAAACTGGCATGGCGTCCGTTAACACTATTTGTATGTAGGCAAACCAAACATCTGAGCCGCAACGTTTTGACATGAAACAACAACCAAAACTGTGTCAGCTGTTTCATATTCAGCGTTTGTTTTTGTTTTATCCTCATCCTTTTCAATTTCGCTGTCGTCATGAAACAGAATCTACGCAGCAACATTTTCAATTCTACCATCTATTACTAATTCAATATCCCCTTGCCAAATATTTCTCTCGGACACAGTATTTTCCAGTTCGCTTCATTTGCCGCCTGTTATCGCTTTAACCCGGCCTTTATCTTATGCCCAAGGCCAGGCCTTGTATCCAGTGTATTGTATGTATAATTTTATTGTCTCCCAGTGTCTGAACTTCAGACACTGGGATACAATAAATATATATAATAATACCTTCAGACTCTGAAGGTCGGCCTATGGTATAATACCTCTATTGTCGGAAAGTAAAATATTTTCTGAAGTTTTTACTGTAGTCCTGGGAGGAACGTGGGAGATTTATGTACATATGTTGATTTTGATGCGGGCGTTTTAGCGATGGGTAGGGAATGGATGAAAATTGCTGTTTTTTTTTGTTGGTTAACTTCATTGGAATGAGGGCCTTTCGAGGTCATGTGAAATCAACATTTGGTTGCGATTCTTCGAAAGATATAACGGGCAATACTATTTGAAAGAAGGATAAGTATCCTATTTACTTTAATGATAAAAAAAAATATTTGCGTATAACATGGTATTATTAAGTTTTATTTATTTATTTATTTTATTTTATTTATTATACAATGGTGTTAAATACAAATTTATATGGCACAAACATGTTTAAATAGGGTAGGAAAAAGCATGCAAAAATTTCTAATTCAGGGAAATAGGTATGGAGGCATCATCAATGAACTATTTTTAAAACATTCAAAAAATTCTTTTAAGCTATAAAACTATTTTCAAGTAACCGTTTATAAAATTTAGTTTTAAACAATTTGGTATGTAATGTTTTAAAATGCCTCAGTATTTTATTATAAATGCGCACACACATTGCTAGGCAGTTATTCTTGTACCTACTTAGCTAGCCTAGGCAAATAGTCGTGTTTTCGTTGACTTGATAGACATCTCTTTTGCTACGTGTTCCATTACTATTTGAAAGGAGATCAGTCGTATTGGGCCCAAAGTCCAAAATAGACGGCCAGCCTACGAAAAAAAATGTATTAATTACCCTGGACCTTAATTCACAATGACACAATGAACGAAACCACGCGAAAATAACGCGAGATTGGCGGGATTGGCTAAGGAAATGATGTGGTTCCGAAATAAGGGCTCATTCCCGCGGCAAGATCCCGTTTTTTGCACGTACTTTTTTTGCAGGATCCCGTTTAGTAGTGTACGTGTTTAAATATACATATTCAAACAAGCATCCTGTTTGCAGTGTCCGGAAAACAGGATGCCTGTGTGAATTATATGTTTAAACACGTACACCACTAAACGGGATCCTGCAAAAAACCGTACCTGCAAAACACGGGATCTTGCCGTGGGAAATGGCCCTAAGGAATCGTTAAGTAGTCATATTGAATGAAGGCCAGCAGGGTAATTGCGTAACACACTATCAGTAGCAATGGGTTTCATTTTGACAGTTCAACAACATTCATTGCGTTATTTACGTTGTTGAGCAGACACATTTTTCGAACATATGCAGCAATGGATTAGCAATATGCTTCAAAATGATCCAAATTGAGAGGAATCGTGTGTTACGCAATTAGGGTGCTGATCATTTTGAAGGATATTGCTAATCCATTACTTCGTACGGCCGAAAAATGCGTCTGCTGAACCACGTAATCAACGCAATGTATATTGTTGAACTGTCAACATTAAACCCATTGCTACTGATAGTGTTTTACGCAATTAGCCCGCTGGTCGGGGAAGTATTCCCGGTATATTTTTTTACTACGAGTATTGCGCCGAATCTCTACGACTCTTCCTTCAGCTGTTTACAAATTCTAGTTTTATTCATTTTAATATCTCTTTGGGTTTTGGGCCCAACTTTGAATGAAACTTGACTGGTCTTCTTTCTGAAAGGAACAGTCATAGCATGGACTGTTATTTTGTACGTGAGCTAGAAGAAGCTCTGCATATCTCTAAACTAGATTTATCTCACAAAGTGAAGAAGGTCATTATGAGAAAAATGTGAAAGAAATTCAATTTCTTTGAGTCTGACGCTGAATTTGTTTGACATTTAGCAGAATTATGCACTTGAACTAGGTCGGCATTAATATCCGTTTCTCTAAGGAAACTGAATCGAAGAAGCATTGTTATCTCGCGGAGATTTGACGGGAACAGGATAAAAGTTGGATCGACGATTCTTTTCTTTATCGTTTTCCTATGAACTATCTTCAATCTTGACGAGTCTGCCTACTGAAGTAGTAAGTGACCTACTTATTATAGATACTAGCTTCCGCCCACGGCTTCGTTCACGTGGTACCTATATCGATAACAACCCTATATCCTTCTCCAGAGCTCAAAATATCCAGATACTAAATTTCAGCGCAATCGGCCCAGTCTTTTCGGAGATTAGCCGGAACAAACAGACAGACAAAATTTTTAAAAATTGTTTTTTTAGGGTTTCGTACCCAAAGGGTAAAACGGAACCCTATTACTCCCACTCCGCTGTCCGTCCGTCCGTCCGTCTGTCACCAGGCTGTATCTCATGAACCGTGATATTTAGACAGTTGAAATTTTCACAGATGATGTATTTCTGTTGCCGTTATAACAGCACATAGGTACTAAAAAACAGAACAAAATAAATATTTAAGGGGGCTCCCATACAACATACATAATTTTTTTGCCGTTTTTATATATAATGGTACGGAACCTTTCTTGCACGAATCCGATTCGCGCTTGGCCGGTTTTTATGATTATAATTGTATAAATACATATTTGTTCCCGATAGAGTGACCTGCAAATTTTATAAAATACTAGCGACCCGCCCCGGCTTCGCACGGGTGCAATGCTGATCACTATCACTACATAGTATAAAACAAAGTCGCTTCCCGCTGTCTGTCTGTCTCTATGTATGCTTAGAACTTTAAAACTACGCAACGGATTTTGATGCGGTTTTTTTTAATAGATAGAGTGATTCAAGAGGAAGGGTTATATGTATATAATACATGCATAATATAGTACAGAAACACTGATAATTTTAGAGCCATTATTTCTCTTAAAAAGTAAAGTATAAAAAATGGTTTTTGTGAGTTATCCCTAAGAGATAGACATATGCCATCGGACTTTTTTGTAGACCTCTTTAAGGTGTACAATACTGTAGTACATTATTTTGATCTATCTCGTAGGGTTAAGCCAGCGTTTGCAATGTAAGCGCAAAAAAATGTGTTTATTTACGACATCACATTAGAAACCTCTAAAATGATCAGTGTTTCTCTACTATATTATGCATTTATTATACATATAAACCTTCCTCTTGAATTACTCTATCTATTAAAAAAAACCGCATCAAAATCCGTTGCGAAGTTTTAAAGATCTAAGCATACATAGGGACAGACAGCGAGAAGCGACTTTGTTTTATACTATGTAATGATATAAAAAGAATTCCACTATGACACTTTCGCCTTAACTAATACTCGTAGATAAAAAGTTCGACGAATTTTTTGTTACAACCAGTAGTTGTAGTTGGTGATGAAGACTTTTGTACAGAGGCCAGCTGGCACATCAAGCTACTACAATCTGTCAAATTTCTTGAATAGATTTTCAACTTTGTTGCTAAAGTTTAAGGTTCAAAGTTGATAGGGAACATGTGACAGTTTCGGGTAGCTTGATGTGCTGGCGTCTGTACATATTTAATTTCAACTAATTATTCTTCGGGACCGATTACAATTTAATTTGCTCTGCTATCAGTCTGTGGACTTCCGAAATTCCGGCGTTCTTATCTCTGAACAAACATTTAACATGATTTATGCAGTACCAACTGTATTAGTTACTATTATAATAGTTTAGGTACAGCTGGTCGATTCTGTAAAAACCTCACCGTGAAATCATAAGTGAAGTGAGCACTTAATAGTGTTAATCCCTAGCGAATGACAGCTCACTCCACGCTCACTTCACCGAAGCTTTCACGGTGAGATGGTTACAGAATCGCACGGCAGAATCTCATCTGAATCATTCAACTTCTGTAATGCCCGTGATACACGAGGCTAGTTTCTCAAGTCAGGAGAGTAAGCTAGTAACTCTGACTTTTGTTTTATAGAGCCATACCTCTATAAAACTAGCTTACTCGTAGCTTAATCGTGAGGCTCCTCAAGCTCTGAGTTGAGCTGCACGATTTTCGACAAATGCATGCATTGATTGGACAGATTCGCTCAATCTGTGTGGTTCTTTACTCAAAAGACCATTTCAGACACCAATCTACATGGTCTTCACATGATCTGACCAAGATTATGTCTGGACTTTAAAAGAGACTGTGACCTCTGAGTTTGTTTCGGCCTTTCTTCTCAGAGTAGTCAGATAGGAAACGCCGACCTCATCTAGTTTTAAAAAAATGTGATTGACATGTAAAAGTGTCTGTACAAACCTACTTACAGAAAATAAATCATTTATCATTTATACTAGTCCAGAAAAGAAGCTACATAGTTCTGTATACTCAAAAACCAGAGTGATCTTTACACGCTGTTCCTCATAAGGAACAGGGTGTAAAGATTACTCATCCTCTATATAGAAAGGGAGGATCCTCCAAACAGCACTTTTCTCAACAGCAATTTTCTCTTCTATTTTAATTTTTTTATTCTTATTTTCTGTACTTGTGTGTTTTGGATTAATCCTTATTGCATAAAACTTGGATCATATTATTGGGAGAAGACACTGGCTCCTGTAACAGAGGTACTATACCTAGCGCAGGAGTCAGGGCCTCACTACTTTTGTTAAAAATTATTTATGTCAATAAAGAATTATTCTTATTATTATTATTATTATTATTGAGCTACACGCTATCAATCAGAATCAGAATAGTTTGAAGGGTATGGCTTATGCATTGCTTCATATATTCGAAAAATTTGTCTGCTCAACAACGTAAATAACGCAATGAATGTTGTTGAGATGTCAAAATTAATGACATTTCTACTGTAAGGGTGTTACGCAGTTAACTAGCAGACGGGTGCCGTGCCCAGTGGGCGATATCGGGATGTTGTATATAATTATACTACTTGCACGGTAAACTTCGCTTGCGCGATGCAGGATTTTGTGTGACGTCATTGTGATACGTCGTTCGCGTCTGGCGATGTAGATGCCGCCACAGTCTCAAGCTAGGATAGTCTAACTGGATGAGGTTCTATTTTTTGAGCTAGTAGCAATCCCACCACTGGTTTAAGTATCCTGGTTTGTGCATTAGCTTCATGTGGCCGGCCAATCTAGTGTTCGGTTGGCTAGTGTGCAGTGAGTAACTACTTGTGTGTTGACATTATTAATGATACTGGCTTAAAATTATTTGGCATCATGTAAACAGCACTAGCATGTGCCTGTTAAAATAAAAGGCATTCCCTTGCTTTCATTTTGACAGTTCAACAACATTCATTGCGTTATTTACGTTGCTGAGCAGATAAGTTTTTCAAACATATAAAGCAATGGATTAGCAATAACCTTCAAAATGATTGATACTGTGTTCGAGAGTCGGTACTGGCTTAAAATAATATGGAATCATGTAAGCAGCCGTGAGATTCTGTAACCATCTCACCGTGAAAACTTGGGTGAAGTGAGCGTGGAGTGAGTCCTCAATAGTGTCAATCCCTAGCATCAGTATGACTCACAGCTCACTCTAAGGGTGCGTCCACATCTGGCGCATGCGCAGCTGGCGAGCCGTTCGCGAGCCGCCCGCGAGCTGCGCGCGTGCATTTTAAGTTCGCGCACGTGAGCTGGACGCGCGCAGATCGCGCGCCGCGCACGATCTGCGCGCGTCCAGCTCACGTGCTTACACTTTCGTTTGCCTAGCCTCAGCGCGGGGAGGAGCGATAGCGCACGCGCGACACTTGCGCCGCTCGCGCACGGCGCGTGAACGGCGCAAGAGCAGTGCGCGAACATAAAATGCACGCGCCCAGCTCGCGGGCGGCTCACGAACGGCTCGCCAGCTGCGCATTCGCCAGATGTGGACGCATCCTAAGCTCACTTCACCTTAGTTATCACGGTGAGATTTTTCCAGAATCGGCCGGCAGGACTAGCGTGTGCCAAGCCAGGATCGCAAGACAGGGATATTATACCGAGATTTTAGCTTACTATCCTAGCTTCGAAAACTAGCTCCGTGTATCTTGGGCATATCTCACAGCAATTTTCGTGCCTAACGGAGATAAATTCTCATACCAAAAGTGCCTATCGTAGAATCGTTAGTATGCATGATGATATCTGAGGCTCACTCAGGGATTCAGTGAGTGTAAGTGAACGAGACTCCTGAACAAGGTCGAATGAACAATTTCATGATAACCTCCGGTCCATTTTTGATGTTCAATCTTTTCTAGTGCTACAGGCGAAAGCTGGGAAAGTGTTGTATGAGACAGAAAAGTAATTGCTTTAGTGAATGAAGCGTTTTTAGGGTTCCGTAGTCAACAAGGTACCCTTAAACTTTCGCCATGTCCGTCTGTCCCTCCGTCCGTTCGCAGTTTAGCTCAAAGACTCTTAGTACTAGAAAGCATTAATTTGGCATGGATATACATATTAAACACGCCGACAAATTGGTGAAATAAAATCATGAAAAAAATTTTTTTTAGGTTACCTCCTCTACACGTAAAGTGGGGCTGTTTTCTGTCTCGTCTACCTCATGGTGTGGGGTATCGTTGGATGAGTCTAGTAGTTGGATCCAATCAATCAATCAACTCAGCCTATCGCAGTCCACTGCTGGACATAGGCCTCTCCCAGACTGCGGGCCACAACATCCTGTCCTCCGCCTTCCGCATCCAGTCTACCCCAGCCACCTTCTTTAGGTCGTCCGTCCATCTAGCGGGGGGCCGTCCCACACTACCCTTGCCGATACGCGGTCTCCACTCCAGGACTCGTTGGATCCGTTTGTGAAATATTAAGCTTTAAAGTGCAATTTTTTTTTGGGGACAAGTGACCCCAAACCCACCAGCTAAATGGTTGCTTTGGATATGTGTAAAAATTCGCAGCAGTACTATATATAACGCAATTAAAAGGAAAACTATCACAGCTAGGCTTTTACAAGTTTACGTGTAATAGTCGATCATTTTAAATTTGCAGTTGCAATGTATGGGAGAACATGATTTTTAACTCCAATGTAAAGTTTGTTAGTTTGTCCTTGGTATAAATTCATTCCAACTACGGAATCCTTCACTGCGCCTGGTCCGACACGCACTTCGCCGGTTTTTTTTTTATACATAGTGTCTATTAGGTAATATGACATTTTAATCCGAATCTTTGACCGAAATGTTTAATCCTATCAAAACCCAACATGTACCTTACGTCGGTATCTTAATTCTAGGATCCCAGCCAATTTAGTCAGTAATCAACATCAAATCAATTTCGCATATATGTATATTTTTTTTTATAAAAAATTACTTACAAACCCCAAAACATTTTAGTTTTCGGTGCTAACGAATCACTTTGCGGGCTGTCAAAAATATCTCAAAATACAAGGTGTAACTTAAATAACGCACAACCTCTTAAGGGGTCATTGTACTCATCATTATGAACAACTTTTACTATGGGCCCAAACCGGAAATCGCGAAAAAAAATCAGCTGTTCCCTACATTTTGACGAGTTATGCGAACATAAATGTAGGGAACAGCTGATTTTTTTTTAAGTTACACCTTGTATATTCGTAAACATTAAGAAAATCGTAAAGTTTGCGACAAAGTTCGGTAAAATACCGATGACAAACGATAACTTTGAGTGTCGAGACTAGCAAATATCGTTTACACGGATCGTTAAGACTTTGCGACCGAACTCGGTCGTAAAGAAATCGATATCTATGTTGAGACTGCAGCCCAAGAAGTGACAGTTTTTCTTAGTGACGTGTTACCTATAGACGTCAACGAACTTAACTCGTTATGAGAACTAATGTAAACCAGCGTTACCTACGGTCAAGAATCAAGATACAAATATGGTTATGATAAAAAAAAAAAACAACGGTCAAGTGTGAGTCGGACTCGCGCACCGAGGGTTCCGTACAAATTTAGGTGCGTAACTACAAATTTACGGTTTTCGCAATTTTTCCTTTATGTGTGCTATAAGACGTTGCTTCGTACCAAATTTCAAGATTAGGTTTTGATTCCCTTGTGAGTGTCGAAAATTTTCGGAAATTAGCGGCATAAACGGCTGTGTCTTTTGATTTGCGTTGGTTTAGAAGTTTGATTTTTTCACTGCTCCAAGAGACAGTAGACTTGAGTATTTGATATAAATTCCAGCTTGATACCTCCACGCGTTCCTGAGAAAAATGGTCTTGACAGACAGACGGACGGACAACAAAGTGATCCTATAAGGGTTCCGTTTTTTCCTTTTGAGGTACGGAACCCTAAAAAAAACAAAATGTATCTCACTCAAGTCGGGCTGGTCCAGTTTTGGTCCTCAACTTTTCCTACTTTGGCTGTGAACAATAGCTCTTGTGCTAAATACCGTAAAACCCATATACGTGGAAGTTAACGTGAAATAAATTGAGGTCACTAACAAATCTTCTTCTTCCTGCTCTTGTCCCATTTTATTTGGGGTCGGCGCAACACGTTTTCTTCTTCCATTCTTTCCTGTTAGACGTCATGGCATCATTTACTCCTTTCTCTTTCATATCATTCCTCACACCGTCCATCCATCTTTTCTTTGGCCTTCCTCTCCCTCTCCATCCATCTACATTCATATTCATCACTCTTTTCGTTACATGCGCTTCATCCCTCCTCATTACATGTCCATACCAAGACAAACGACTTCCTTTCAATTTTTCTGTAACAGGCGCCACTTTTAAACTTCCTCTAATATACTCATTTCTTACTTTATCCACTTACAAATACCATTACCTAAATAAACATTAAGCTAAAGTTCTTCACTCGTGTCGGAATAAACTTTAAATACCTACTTGATTTCAATATCTAACCCTTTCCATGGTAAAAAAAAAAAATTATAGCTAGTCTGCAAGGTGGTAACGGGCCTCACTGCCCTATCTCCCAGACCCCTCATGATAGTGGAAGAGTGGGGGTTTTAGTTGGCAGGAGTCACACAGACATTGTCCTCCGTTCTCCCTGGAAGGAGGGTACCCGTCCAAGAGGATTATCCCAAAGGAAAAAAAAAACGCGTGTAGCTAGACGTACATTTCAGTCGGTCTATTCTGTAAAAATCTTACTGTGAATACTTAGTTGAAGTGAGCTGTCATTCCACCTGATGTTTGATTGACACTGTTGACAGCTCACTTCATCTAAGTTTTCACGGTCGGACTTTTACAGAATAGATACAGCTGTTTGTACTTATAGTCGCTCGTGGATGTTACAATATTTTATTTATTTATTTATATATACTTTATTGTACGCCACAAAAATACATAACGAAAAATAAATCGAACACTACAAAACATACAATGTGCGGCCTTATCGCTTTCTGCGATCTCTTCCAGGCAACCTTGCCAGCTTGGCAGTGATTTGCCTCGACACAATATGAAAAAAAAAAAAAAAACGTTTGTATAATAAATGTTTGTAAACGCACCCACAATACAGGAGAAATTCCTATTGTGGCAACGTTTATATAAAAAAAAAATGGTAAGATTATTTCATTGTTAATACTCGTAGAAACAGCATTTCACGTTTCCAACTTTGTATTTGATAGCTTTTGGCGTGAGATATTCTGACGTTTTAATGCATAGATTATGTATGTACATTTTATTGCTCCAGACACGATCTTAACAATGTTTACATTCGTCTAGATTGTAATATTCAAGCACTACTAGCAACAGGGTATTGTTGAGTGCCTTCTCACTGCATAAAAAGTAAAATAATAGAGAATCTAGAAACCTAGATACATGCAACTGTAGATATTACAATCGTCGAAACAATACGCAACCGCATTTTAAATCTACTGTAACTAGGTACTGACGACAAACTTCTGGCTTTCCTCCGTCTAAATTCTTTTAGAGAAAGTAAGAAACTTTCCCAAAAAGCCCTCCATCGAATTTTCATCACTTGAATGTTTTCTCCATATTATGTAAAACACTGATATACATAATATATTTCTTATTAATGAGATCCTCAATATTACGGCGCTGATTAATTTGACAGGACTAAACTAAAATTTATCTTCTGTCCTCTTCTAGAAAGAAAAAGATGCACTGAACTTAAATTTTGTTTGTGAACAACAGATTCGGCACCACTTTGAGTTCTTTACGAGCTCTCAGTACCTACTGGGAAGGGAATTAAACGAGGGGTTGTCATAAAACTTCGATTAATTATTCCTAGAAAACCGTTCTACGTTTTAATACATTTTTATGCCAGTATACAATTCATATTTTTCATCTTCTATCATATGCTTGTCAGCTAATCTGACTTCTCCTGGTTTTTTTTCTGCCAATAAATTAATGTTTGTCTCGAAATCCTTGCCAATACAGTAAAACGGGGTGAATAGGAACGCAGGGGTGAATCGAGACGAAACTTTAAAATGGATTTTAACATTGAAATAATATCGTTTTTTTTCAAAAGGTCTCTTAATGTGTATACTATACTAGCGACCCGCCCCGGCTTCGCACGGGTGCAATGGAGAAACGCTGATAATTTTAGAGCCATTATTTCTCGTAAGAAGTATAGGATAAAAAGTGGTTATTGTAGGTTATCCCTAAGAGATAGACATATACCATTGCGGACTTTTTTGTAGACCTTTTTAAGGTGTACAATACTGTAGTACATTATTTTGATCTATCTCGACGGGTTCAGCCAGCGTTTACAATGTAAGCGCAAAAAAATGTGTTTATTTACGACATTACATTAGAAACCTCTAAAATTATCAGTGTTTCTCTACTATATTATGCATGTATTATACATATAAACCTTCCTCTTGAATCACTCTATCTATTAGAAAAAACCGCATCAAAATCCTTATTAGTTTTAAAGATCTAAGCATATATAGGGACAGACAGACAGGGAAGCGACTTTGTTTTATACTATGTAGTGATTATAGTTGACGATTAAGGTGTGTAGAGGGCTCACTGGCCTTGAGCATGTGGGCGGAGCTAAACGCCCTACTCCCGAATACGTAAAACGCGTGCGGTGGCGCCCTACACTAAAACGACGATCAAAGAATATGCAGAGGCGTAGACATGCTGCACGTCGGTCGCCATTTTTGCCTACGTTTCCAGAAGGGAATGGGGGATGCGCGGCTGATATATTTTGTATAGATAGATGTTACGTATATTTTAAGTTTGTACTGGACAATTTTTTTGCATTTATGTGGAAGAAAATACATTTATTTGCTCAATCATGTGTACACAAACCATAGTAAATTTTTCGTCACGGGTGTTTTTTTTCATAGTTTTCGATTGTGTTAAACCTGATGGTGAAGTCAAAATGAAAATCCAAGATGGTGGCTGCGGAAATATTGGAATTTTTCGTCATGGGTGTCGTTTTCATAGTTTTCGATGGTGCTAAGCCCGATGGTGAAGACAAAATAAAAATTTAAGATGGCGGCTTCGAAAATATTCGAATTTTTCGTCATGGGTGTCGTTTTCATAGTTTTCGAGGGTGCTAAGCCCGATGGTGAAGTCAAAATAAAAATTCAAGATGGCGGCTACGGAAATATTCGAATTTTTCGTCATGGGTGTCGTTTTCATAGTTTTCGATGGTGCTAAGTCCGATGGTGAAGTCAAAATAAAAATTCAAGATGGCGACTGCGGAAATATTCGAATTTTTCGTCATGGGTGTCGTTTTCATAGTTTTCGATGGTGCTAAGCCCGATGGTGAAGTCAAAATAAAAATTCAAGATGGCGGCTGCGGAAATATTCGGATTTTTCGTCATGGGTGTCGTTTTCATAGTTTTCGATGGTGCTAAGTCCGATGGTGAAGTCAAAATAAAAATTCAAGATGGCGGCTGCGAAAATATTCGAATTTTTCGTCATGGGTGTCGTTTTCATAGTTTTCGATGGTGCTAAGCCCGATGGTGAAGTCAAAATAAAAATTCAAGATGGCGGCTGCGAAAATATTCGAATTTTTCGTTATGGGTATCGTTTTCATAGTTTTCGAGGGTGCTAAAGTCGATAGTGAGGTCAAAATGTAAATCCAAGATAGCTGCTGCGGAAATTTTGTTTTAGTTTAAAACATAAGTGAGTGAGTGTGTGTGAACAAACTTAGTTGGAACTAAGTTTAAAAATGATTTCGAGTATTTTCGTAAGAATAGAATAACATTTCATTTGCGTAGACTGTAGGTAGGAGGAATTACATAAAAATGAGATCTTATAAAAAAAATGTTTCACCAATTTTTATTATAAATCAGTAAAAAACCTACCTAACTAGCACTGTACAGACGCCAGCACATCAAGGTACCCGAAACTGTCAGATTTTTCCAATCAACTTTAAACCTTATGCTTTAGCACTAAAGTTTAAAATCTATTAAAGAAATCCGACAGATTGTAGTAGCTTGATGTGCTGGCGTCTGTACCTAAATAGCAATTTTAGGGTTCCGTAGCCAATTGGATGATATTGTAATAACTTCCCGTCAGGGAAGTTATATATAAATTATTTACACAGCAGGTAGTGGTATTCTAATTTGTGTGGGGTAGCCGCCACAACTAAAAATTGAAAAATAAAATACAAAAAAAAACAAGAACCGACTTCAGTAAAAAAAACACTGCAAAGTGAAAAATAACCTTATTTCGAAGTCGGTGGCAAAAAACGAAAATTCAAATCCAAAGACACCGACTTCCCAATTAAAGTTATTTTTCACATTCTAGTGTTTTTTTTGGAAGCTGGTTTTTTTTTTTGTAAAAAAATTTTATTACTATTAATCGTACGTAAAAGTAACACCGAAACGACGCGCTTCGAAATCTTATTGTATTATTATTCGAAACGCGTCGTTTCGGCCATTTTCTATGAAGACAATACTGCTGGTCGATTCTGTAATCTGACCCACTTGCCGTTCTCCAACACTACCAACGGATTCTAATCCACAGTCTATAACTCCGTGCTTGGCGATTTTCTTGTTCTGAATAAAAGTAAGCAATATTAATTATACGTCGCCCTTCGATGAAACAGCTTGGGACTTGTTGAGATTCAGGCGATGTTTTGACCTAAAAAAGATAATATATAAATTTAAATTAACCCTAACAACATTGAAGATGACATGTTGAAGATTTTTGTCAAGGAATTAATAGGCGGGCTAGAGAGTTGGATAAACCAGAAGGCCAATGCCCGTGTGTAAAGCGTTCAATTGGTTTCATAGCAAAAATTTAAGTATTGATTATTTGAAGTCAATAAACTTTGCAGGTACAAGAAACAAAAAATCGAGGTAAGACGTTTTTTTACCTGAATCGGATTTTCTGTTAACTTTTGTAATGTGGTTGAAATATCGTTATTTTCTTCAAGACTTTCCAATAGCAAGTCTGATCTGGAATGGTGCGGTCCACTAGATGTTGCAATATGCACGTATAAGATATATTTGTAAAATAAATATAGGTTGTAGGACTTGTAGGCATAATTTTACCTGAATTGGAACTTCCATCGTTTTTTGTGCAGACAGAGATATAATATTGTGGTCTTGTCGACATTCTATATACAGGGTGAAATTGAAAACATGCGACAAATCAAAATGAGAGATTGTACTCATCATTGTGAACAACTTTTACTATGAGATAAAACCTGAAATCGCGAAAAAAAATCAGCTGTTCCCTACATTTATGTTCGCATAACTCGTCAAAATGTAGGGAACAGCTGAATTTTTTTTCGCAATTTAAAGGTTTGGTCCCATGGTAAAAGTTGTTCATAATGATGAGTACAATCTCCCATTTCGATTTGTCGCATGTTTTCAATTTCACCCCGTATAAGTCTGGCCTGGAATGATCTGCGCCAGTGGATGTTTCAACCTAAAAAGTAATTTAAAGTTTAAGTTTCAAACATACATGGTAATAAATAAATTTAATTGTGATTAAATTTTTTTTTTTACATTAATTGTGTTAAAAAACATTTAATTATGTTTAAACATTAAAAACAAAAACAAATTTTCGCAGCCATCTTGGATTTACATTTTGAGCTCGCTATCGCCTGTAGTGCCCTCGAAAACTATGAAAACGACACCAATGACGAAAAAATTGAAAATTTTCGCAGCCGCCACCTTGGATTTTCATTTTGACTTTACTATCTGCTTTAGCACCCTCTAAAACTATGAAAACGACACCCATGAGGAAAAATAAGATTTTCGCAGCCGCCATCTCTGATTTTCATTTTGACTCCACTATCGACTTATGCAACCTCGAAAATAATGAAAACGACACGCATGACAAAAAATTCGAATATTTTCGCAGCCGCCATCTTTAATTTTTATTTTGACCTCACATTCGGCTTTATCACCCTCAAAAACTATGAAAACGACACCCATGACGAAAATTTTTAAAATTTTTGCAGCCGCCATCTTGGACTTTCAGTTTGACTTCACTATCGGCTTAAGCAACCTCGAAAACTATGAAAACGACACCCATGACGAAAATTTTGAAAATTTTCGCAGCCGCCATCTTGGATTTTCATTTTGACTTCACTATCGGCTTAAGCAACCTCGAAAGCTATGAAAACGACACCCATGACGAAAATTTTGAAAATTTTCGCAGTCGCCATCTTGGATTTTCGTTTTGACTTCACTATCGGCTTAAGCCACCTCGAAAACTATGAAAACGACACCCATGACGAAAGTTTTGAAAATTTTCGCAGCCGCCATCTTGGATTTTCATTTTGACTTCACTATCGGCTTAAGCAACCTCGAAAACTATGAAAACGACACCCATGACGAAAATTTTGAAAATTTTCGCAGCCGCCATCTTGGACTTTCAGTT
This sequence comes from Eremobia ochroleuca, assembly GCA_949629135.1. Taxonomy (NCBI): domain Eukaryota; kingdom Metazoa; phylum Arthropoda; class Insecta; order Lepidoptera; family Noctuidae; genus Eremobia; species Eremobia ochroleuca. The sequence goes on along the minus strand of OX451409.1, from coordinate 9,890,620 downwards.
TGACTTCACTATCGGCTTAAGCAACCTCGAAAACTATGAAAACGACACCCATGACGAAAATTTTGAAAATTTTTGCAGCCGCCATCTTGGATTTTCATTTTGACTTCACTATCGGCTTAAGCAACCTCGAAAACTATGAAAACGACACCCATGACGAAAGTTTTGAAAATTTTCGCAACCGCCATCTTGGATTTTCATTTTGACTTCACTATTGGCTTAAGCAACCCCGAAAACTATGAAAACGACACCCATGACGAAAATTTTGAAAATTTTCGCAGCCGCCATCTTGGATTTTCATTTTGACTTCACTATCGGCTTAAGCAACCTCGAAAGCTATGAAAACGACACCCATGACGAAAATTTTGAAAATTTTCGCAGTCGCCATCTTGGATTTTCATTTTGACTTCACTATCGGCTTAAGCAACCTCGAAAACTATGAAAACGACACCCATGACGAAAGTTTTGAAAATTTTCGCAGCCGCTATCTTGGATTTTCATTTTGACTTCACTATCGGCTTAAGCAACCTCGAAAACTATGAAAACGACACCCATGACGAAAATTTTGAAAATTTTCGCAGCCGCCATCTTGGACTTTCAGTTTGACTTCACTATCGGCTTAAGCAACCTCGAAAACTATGAAAACGAGACCCATGACGAAAATTTTGAAAATTTTCGCAGCCGCCATCTTGGATTTTCATTTTGACTTCACTATCGGCTTAAGCAACCTCGAAAACTATGAAAACGACACCCATGACGAAAGTTTTGAAAATTTTCGCAGCCGCCATCTTGGATTTTCATTTTGACTTCACTATCGGCTTAAGCAACCTCGAAAACTATGAAAACGACACCCATGACGAAAATTTTGAAAATTTTCGCAGCCGCCATCTTGGACTTTCAGTTTGACTTCACTATCGGCTTAAGCAACCTCGAAAACTATGAAAACGACACCCATGACGAAAATTTTGAAAATTTTCACAGCCGCCATCTTGGATTTTCATTTTGACTTCACTATCGGCTTAAGCAACCTCGAAAGCTATGAAAACGACACCCAAGACGAAAATTTTGAAAATTTTCGCAGTCGCCATCTTGGATTTTCATTTTGACTTCACTATCGGCTTAAGCAACCTCGAAAACTATGAAAACGACACCCATGTCGAAAATTTTGAAAATTTTCGCAGCCGCCAATTTGGATTTTCATTTTGACCAAATTCACTCTCTCTCTCTCTCTCTTTCTCTCGCTCTCTCTCTTTGACGTCTGACATTACCATATCTATCAAAATTGAAAACTAAAACTAATTCAATCGTCAATCGTTAAACTATTTTTTTTTTCTTTTTATAGTATTATTTACCTGAATAGAGTCTTCTATATTATCAGCAGATGTACTCGGATTATTCGATTCTGATGATTTCTATCTAGATTTCCTGGAACAATTCGTAATTATTTAACTTCAAGTATGAAAAAATGAATAAACAATCGCTCACCAGATGATTACAAAAACTAATAAAGCATAAAGTTAAATACAGTAATATGTATATAGGTAGGTAGGTACTTACGTCATCAGATGCATTTTCATAGCCTTTTGAACTCTTTTATTCTTTCCTTGCTTTGCCTTGGCATTTTTATTTATTTACAAATTATCTTATATTTACACAATATACAATATAAACAAAAACAGTATTTAGAAATAGCACCAATAATAAAGCGTCCACGCGCACAATAGAAATGGGCCCTTTGCAGCGAGCTTAGTCTATAAACGCACACTGACACAATTCGTTTGTAAATATTTGCACTAACACAATCAAACGCGCGTAGTCGGTCGATAGCCGGAGCGGAGCAGCGAGCGACACAGCCCTCCCGTCCCAGTGCTACCGCACGACTGCCGCCCGCGCCCGCGCAGAGCACCTCTGAACCTCTATATGAAAGTGGGGATATTTTCTATGAAAATGTTGATTGATTTAAAAAAGCTGTTTCAAATCTGTAGTACCTTTAACCAGCTATTTTTCAGTGTAAAAATATTTCCAAACATCAAAGCCGTTTGGAAGTAGTAGGGAATATTAGCCAAAAATAGCGTATTGGTAAATATTTTTTTCTGGCAAAAGTATTAGCCTTAGAAAAAAATCCTGCTTCAAAAATGTTGTTCATGAATCTATGGCAAACATATATTTTTTTCAGATCTTCTAACCAAGCCGTTAATGAGGAGTAGGCTTCATAAAGTGACCGTGTTACGGTACTAAACGAGAGTAAGGCCCTTAAGTGTAATTGTTGGCTACAAACTATATTACATCAACGTTAAAATCCATTTTAAAGTTTCGTTCCGATTCACCCCGTTTTACGGTAACTTTTAACCGACCTGCGGAGCTTGGAGCAGTGGTGGTGGTAACGGCCGTGATTTACGAGTTTCAGGTCGTAGGTTCGAACCCAGACGCGGCGCTTTACTATGTGTAAATTATTTCATTACCACTGCTCTCAATACGTTGAAGGGAAACATCGTGAGGAAATCGACATGTCCTAGAACCAAAAATTCGAAGATGTGCGACATCTACCAACCCGCACTGGGCCCGCGTGGTGGATTACGGCCGACTCTCTCACCGATAGGTCTGTGTCCCAGCAGTGGGAACATTATTAGCTGATTATGCGGAGGTCGCTTGTGAGCACCAAATAGGTTGTAATAATAATAATAATCATTTTATTATCAGGCAACTAAGGCCCATATATAAAATACACAAAATAATCTAATACAAAAATAAACCAATACATAGTAAACACCTTTAAACTATGACTATACACGTAACGTTGTCGACGTCGTGTTTCGCTGCGTGGTATCGCGTAACCGTCCTCAGAAACGTAGATATCTACTGACAATATTTACTACTTACCATCAGGAACAACGAATCAATTCATACTTAACCTTCAAGCAGTCGCGCGGCGTCGAATCGACCGCGATTCGATCGATTCTCGATAAATTTATGATGCCAAATTGCTTACAAATCCAAAGAAAATTAGAATATTATTTTGATTTTATAATTTTGTTTATGTCCTAACATAATGATAATGTGATAAATACAAAAAATATTAAATAATTAGAGTTTTAAATCCCTGAAATATCCTATAGGTCTTTTAGGTTACGCGCGACCGCTGGCGTTACAAATGACCGCGCGCCCGCTTGAAGGTTAAATCAGCAGGGTAATTGCGTAACACACTATCGGTAGCGATGGGTTTCATTTTGAAAGTTCAACAACATTCATTGCGTTTTTTACGTTGTTGAGCAGACATATTTTTCGAACATATGGAGCAATGGATTAGCAATATGCTTCAAAATGATTCAAATAGAGAGTAATAGTGTGTTACGCAATTAGGGTGCTGGTCATGATGGGTTTATTAACACACATAAATAAAGGTTTCTTTTGTACACGAAGTTACAGTAGAACACTGACTCCTAGGTCACACGGTTCCCCTAGTCTAGGAGGCAGGGTTTTTCACTATTTGTGCAGCCTTTTCCCAAAATCCATTGTACAGACGCCAGCACATCAAGCTACCCGAAACTGTCAGATTTTCCCAATCAACTTTGAACCTTATACTTTAACGATAAAGTTGAAAATCTATTAAAGAAATCTGACAGATTGTAGTAGCTTGATGTGCTGGCGTCTGTACCTATGTGAATTGTATTGGTAGTGTTTACTAAGGTATTTTGTGTCAATAAACTTATTTTATTTTAATACTGGTACTAGCTGCGCCCCGCGGTTTCACCCGTATAAGTCTCGATCTCGTAAGAATATCGGGATAAAAAGTATTCTATGTGTTAATCCTGGTTATAAACTATCTGTGTGCCAAATATCATCAAAATTGGTTCAGCCGTTTGAGCGTGAAGAAGTAACAAACATACAAACACACACACGCTCACAAACTTTCGCCTTTATAAAATTAGTGTGATTTTTTTACTGCTTAAAAGTTGTTTACTATATCTACAATGTGTTACAAATTCCATTATCACATGTAGTATGAAATGATTACATTACCGTTCAACCGACCTTTTGAGAGCGTTTCTTTGATCTTACGTACATACTTACTTCAATCGTGATTGAGATGACGCTCAGATGCAACCATATGGAGGACTTCATATTGTATCTGATGTAGGGATGTTATCGTAAGTAGTGAATAAACAAGTCAAATTATATGTATTGATACACCAAAAAAACCACCAACATGACCAACATGGTCCAAAATGGTTCGGCAATATCAGTTACGAAAAAAAGTAGAAGTATTTATTTTCTGCAGTGGACGAAAGTCGTGGGTAAAACAATACTACATATTACATCACTATCCGCCTTACTTAACATACAGCTGTGCCACTGGGGAGTTTGTTGGGAAGTGGTGAACGATGGGCGTTTTGTCTTGTGTAATTTTGTCGCTCAAAAAGTGCTGATTCTCAGCCTAGTTTGAATAAATCAATTTCTGATTAAGATTTCATTTTTGGGATAGTCGTGGGTAGTCGACGATAAAAAAAAGTGGAATGATTTGCTAAGCGTCAAAACTGATCGCCAAAATCGCCTTCAGTAAAATTGCGTAGAATATTGGGCACAAATTTCCAAGCTAAGTGGAAAGCAATACAAAAAAGGAGGCACAAAGGAAAATAAATCACAAAATACGACAGAGATGAGGCCCAGGATACGTCTAGCATAAAACATTTGCTGTGTCTGCTTAGAATGCTAATGCGAATACGGCAATTTTCTTTAGACAAAGCCAATCTTGCAAATAGGTCAGTAAAACGACAGCGTTTACTTAACTACAGTAAAACGGGGTGAATAGGGATGCAGGGGTGAATCGGGACGAAACTTTAAAGTGGATTTTAACATTGAAATAATATAGTTTTTTTGCCAACAGGGACACTTAATCGTTAATTATAATATATTAAACACATTAGAGACCTTTTTGGCAAAAAAAACTATATTATTTCAATGTTAAAAAATCCACTTTAAAGTTTCGTCCCGATTCACCCCTACATCCCTATTCACCCCGTTTTACGGTATGTATTATCTTGTACGTATACTGATGCCTACACGATTTAAATACTAAATTCTATCGTCAGGTATCCTATATTTTTTTCTAATCCATGTTTTTAAACACAGAGATATCACAGAGATATCTTAACCAACACACAATACGACACACGACACGACATGATGTTTGGCAGGTGACATACTGCGCCAGAATTCAAAGAAAATGTGACAAAAAAGTAATAATAGATGTATGTCTGTGTGCCTCCTTTCTTAGAACCACCATCACCCTAATTGTGTAACACATTCTCAATCATAATCTGAATAATTTTGAAGGATATTGCTAATCCATTGCTTCATATCGTCGACCGTAGGTTCAATTGATGTAAGGGACAAAATACCCAAAATGAGTTGAGTATACAGTTTTGTTCAGAATTTTTCGCTCTATCGAATGGTGAATATAAAAAAATTCTAGCTTAAAAAAAATGTCCCTTACTCTAATGATTTTTGGATCCAAATTTCGAATCAGCCCCATAATAACAATGTATCTGAAAAACTATGCAATATAGGAACTTGAAATGGTGTAATTATCGCCGCCAATCCACTTCAAATAAGGTAAGGGTCTTCCCAATCAACGAATTACCATTACATGGTTTATTTTTTAAGAAACAATAATAAAACTTGCCTTACACTAATGTCTTTGTTGTCTCAAAAAATAAATATCATCCATACTTTAAATGGATTGCACGAGTTTTGACATAGTTGTCCCTTACCCCAATTTGCATTGTCATACTTTAAGCAGTGTCAACGTTACACCTATTTGAATCGAATTATTGCACTATTACCATCCTTTTCTATCTCACAACGTCTTTCTGTGTGCAAAAGAGAGGATGGTACCAATGCGAAAGCTGCGCGCGGGCATAAAAAAGTGGTATCAGTGCGAGTTCATCTGTCGTTAAAAACAACAAAAAACGAAGTGCTCTGGCCCCTTGAAACTTTGTAGTAGGGTAGTAGGTTTCAAGGAGCCAGTGTACTTAATTTAGCTAAAAACCATTATTTTTATAAATAAATGATAGAAGGGGTAATTTCCGGACGATAAATATTTTCGAAATTCATTCGGCACTTTTTAGTTGATTTATCAGAATTTTTTTACAAAGTTTCAAGGGGCCAGAGCACCAAAAAGCCATTACTTTTGTTATATTTTATAAATAAACAATAGAAGGGGTAGTTTCCGGATGATAAATGTTTTCGAAAATTATTTGGCACCCTGTAGTTGATTTTCCAGAAAATTTTTACAAAGTTTCAAGGGACCAGAGAACTTAATTTTGCCAAAAAGCCATTATTTTTGTTGTTTTTTTTATAAATAAGCAATAGAAGGGGTAGTTTACGGATGATAAATGTTTTCGAAAATCATTCGACACTCTTTAGTTGATTTATCAGATTTTTTTTACAAAGTTTCAAGGGACCAGAGCACTTAGTTTTGCCAAAAAGCCGTTATTTTTTATAAATAAACAATAGAAGGGGTGGTTTCCGCATGAAAAATTTTTTCGAAAATTCTTCGGCTCTATGTAATTGATTTTCCAGAATTTTTTCACATGGTTTCAAGGGGCCAGAGCACTTAATTTTGCTAAAAACCATTATTTTTGTTGTTTTTTATAAAATAAGCAATAGAAGTGGTAGTTTCCGGATGATAAATGTTTTCGAAAATCATTCGGCACTCTTTAGTTGATTTATCAGAAATTTTTTACAAAGTTTCAAGGGGCCAGAGAACTTAATTTTGCTAAAAAACCATTATTTTTGTTGTTTTTTTATAAATAAACAATAGAAGGGGTAGTTGCCGGATGATAAATATTTTCGAAAATCATTCGGCACTCTTTAGTTGATTTTCCAGAAATTTTTCAAAAAGTTTCAAGGGGCCAGACAACTTAAATTTGCCAAAAAGCCATTGTTTTTGTTGTTTTTTATAAATGTAATCTGATTAAATTGTTCCCTTTTTATTATTTAGATAATCACTCTATATTTTTTTTGCTAATGCAATAATAACAATATGTTACAATGATATGTCTTATTAATCGTAATTAAGGTTTATTATTCAATATATCTTTCATTATTTCGATTTTTTGCATATAAGAAAGTAGTAGAGCAGCCTTTTCTGCTTTTGGAATTCAAACGTTTGGAACTTCAGCTACATGTTTGGTCGGGATTGTGCGCGGTTTTTGCAGCTACTCTTATTTGAATAAGAATTCAAAGTAAGTATAGGTAAAATTGTTACCATTTTTTTAATAATTTGATTTTAATAAGATGTTCATTAAAATCAAATTATTAAAAAAATGGTAACATAAATAAAACAATTATTAATAAAACAATTTTATACAATAAAATAAAAATTGTTTTATTCAAACTAATACAAATTTGCTATTACAATGTACAAACATTGCATGTAAGCGACATACAAAAAAGCACACACACGGTTCTAATACATTTTCATGTCTTTTAAATCATTTCTTATAACGATTTCCAAATTTAAGATATCCGTACGTCAAAAGTGTGTACTTCATTTTCTGTCAAAAATCTCTTCACATTGTATTTTTTCATAAATTTGTTCAACATGTCCTTTACACTATTTTTTCATTAATAGATTGGATCCAACGTAGAGGTCAATTTGATGTAAGGGACGGGACTACAAGATAGCTAACAAAATACGTTGTTGTAAGGGACATCTATTTTCTTAAATAGCTAACTCATTTAAATAAATGTTACACATGTAGATAGAGCACTAAAATACAAGTTTATGTGTGAAATCAGACCCGAAAAAGGTTAATAACAAAAAAAGTTATGTGCGATTTAGTCCGAAAAAAAACTTTGTCGGCCTCTCCTGAAAAATCGTATTTTGTCCCTTACTGCAATTGAACCTACGGTCGACGATATGTTCGAAATATGTGTCTGCTCAACGACGTAAATGACGCAATGAATGTTGTTGAACTGTCAAAATTAAAGCCACACCTAGTCCCTACTGATAATATTTACGCAATTGCCTCGCAGATCACTGTTGGAATGTGTAAAAGATAATTTGGATATTAAGAAAATGATGTCTGAGATGGTCTGAGGTGAAGATGAGAGACGTAAGCAAAAAGCCACGCCAAATAAATTGATAAAGATCATCATCATCTGCCGAGCCTTTTCCCAACTATGTCGGAGTCGGCTTCCAGTCTAACCGGATACAGCTGAATATTAGTATTTTACATGGAGCGACTGCCTATCTGACCTCCACAACCCAGTTACTGGGTAATACGATACTCAGACTTTCAGGCTTCTGACTACCCGTGACGACTGTCAAAGATCCACGAATGACAGCCGGGACCAACGGCTTAACGTGCTTTCAGAGGGGTCTCGATATGTAAAGATGGTCGCCCATCCACAGACCAACCGCGGTAAGCATGGCTTAACCTGATCAATCGAACTGTGCGGCTGTTATTATTTAGCCAGTGGCCACTCCAAATAAATTGATAAGGATGAACCTGTATTATTAAGCAGGACGATAAAAATGTTCTATAATATGTACTTTAGAAACCTTTTACCGTCATAGTATTTAATTGAGAATTTCCGTTAAAAACACGATCTAAATGGGCTCATCCGTTGTGCCTATAAATAATTACCTACATGTAATGATTAAGCAGTTATTCTACACTTCAGGGTCATTCCCTTAGGCAAAAAAAAACTCTGCGTAAGGTACTTTTTGACCATGACATGAAAAATATTATAGTCTAGCTCAAGCAATACTTGCATAACTTCTTAAAATGTTTCTGAAGCGAAAATGACAACAACATTAATTTAGCTCCAATGGACTTGCGTAAAACTTTTCGGTTTTTCGTTAAAAGTTTGGCCATAAAAGACGACGTCTGCAGAATTTATACGAGTGGTTTTTTAAACACTGTTTTTTAAAAGCGTAGCGTTTATGAAAGATATAAAAACAAGTAGGTAAAACTTCGCGTAACTTTGTACACAAAAAAAAAACAATTAAATAGAACCCCCCGAAAACCTTAGTTTGACTGACCTAGGTAGGGGGTACAATAAGCAACCTAATTGTGTAAATCATTTTGAAGGATATTGCTAATCCATTGCTTTCTTTATACTAGATGTTTTTTTTACAGGCTCCACATTCTTACAGGGTGTTCTACTCATGAATATAAACAACTTTCACTATGGGACCAACTCTGAAATCACGAAAACAAAATCAGCTGTGTTACGAATCTTTGTTTAATATCACCTTTTTGGAACATTAATGTTTGTATTCGAAATTCTAGTGTTACTGTTAGATTTGTCTTGTCACCGATTTTCAGTGTGTAAGAAAATAAACTGTGGCTACTAAACCAGCGCTTTCTATTTACGATCAGTAATAAGCTGTTTAATACAAAAGTTCAATACCTTCATGACCAAAATGTATGAAACAGCCGATTTTTGTTTTCAGATTTGGTTCCGTAGTGAAAGTTGTTCATATTCATGGGTAGAACATCCTGTAAAAATTTGGAGAGGGTAAAAAAAATCATGCTGTATAAGAAGGGCTTCTTTTATGCATTAGTTGTACAGTTTACTATATCTTTATCATTCATCACTAGTGTAATCTTGAAGAAAATGAAAGGCCCCAGACCTGCTGATCTATTCTGTAAATATCTCACCGTGAAAACTTAGGTGAGGTGAACTGAAAAAAAAAATGAAAATGAAAAATGAGCTGTTAATATTGTCAATCCCTAGCATCAGGTGAAATAACAGCTTATTTCAAATAAGTTTTTTGTAGAATTGACCCGCTGCAACTAAGGTCCCTATCCCACTTGGACACCAGTGGTGGTGCAACCACGGTCGCACTGCCAAAAATATTAAAGTTGGTTGCGCAACCGATCGGACGTCTGGTGAGGTCATAGAGAATAATAGTCTTTGGGTGAGGTACCCACAATAAAGCTGTGTATACAACGTGTAACGTTAAATGCGCAAAACCTCAAATACCCCAAATGATTTTTAATTCAATTGACCTATTTCCGAGAGAAAACAAGTCATTTAAAAAATTGTAAAGGTTTTATGTGCTGTTTTAGTTTTACTGGCCATTCTGATCGTTTCTTGCGTCTGCGACGACGCTTTACCGAGGGAGGAGTCGTCACCGGGCCGCTGCGCCGCGCTGTCATTGGCTTGCTTGACCTATTAATAAATAGACACGGCAACGTTTTTAATGAAGATTTTTGGAAAAATGTGACCTATATTAAAAAGTGGTTCAATTAATTCTGCTCGTTATTCTGATCAAACTATTTTCAGGTTTTGCGCATTTAACGTTACATGTTGTATATTTTTCTGGCACCGCGACCATGGTTTCGCCACTATTGTCTTAGTGAGATATACAAATAGGGTTGGGATTAAGGTGTAATTTTTTCTTCCTTGTCGAGAAAATTTGTACTACAATCAATCCAGTCTAATAGTGCCGCTTCTGCCGTATCGGAGTTTCTTCGAAAACTGCCTTGATAGTGTCGACACTGTAGGGCGAGCAACGAGTAGCGAGTGCATGAAGTATGACGAGCAATTACTCGCTAGTATGGGTGGATATGTAGCAACCAGGGCTCTGAACCGGTTTAAAAAGAGCGGTTAATTTCGATGAAATACCGGTAAATATATCGTTCCCTCATTAACCGGTTAAACAAGTGAACTGTTCATATGTAACCCAAATGACAAAGGTTACCGGTTACATAAGCACAAACGGTTTTGACACCCAAATTAACCGGTTAATTCCGTAAGTCGTAAATATTTTTCGTCTACTTTTTTAACACTTCCAACAAGTTATAGTGACATTAGTACATTTAGTACCCCAGAAAACATTAGGAAAAAAAATGTTTGATCTGAGGACGTCAAATACAACCGGAGAACTTAAATGGTGCGGGTAGATTTATGTTGCGACTTGCTTAGTTAGGGGGCGGGGGGTGTTTAACCGGTTAATTTTCACTTTCAAAACCAAAATTCATGAAAAACCGGTTTCCCGCAAAAACCGGTAAAAACCGGTAAAGTGCAAACCTTAACCTAAATCGATTTCGGTTTGGGGTCAATGACCGTAACCGGTTAAGAATTTCAACCGGTTTCCGAGCCCTGGTAGCAACTACCAAGTGTGAGTCTCTCAACGTGTTGCTGAGAGACTGCTGCCAATCAAGTGTCGCGAGTTCTCTCTTCAATCGCTCTTGTCGCTACGACAAACGAGTACTGGTGAACAGTCAGCGATCAACTGTTAATATAAATATATCTCTTTTAATTACACAGGACCAGTAAGCTTTTGTATGTTTCTTGACGTTTTCGTTTCTTTCTCGTCCGCGTTGAGATAGAACGGTGCCTAAAGGTAGTTTTCTGCAATACTCCGATCAATGATGGCATAAAAGTTGTGGTTAACACTTGTTCTTTTCCTTGTTGCAGATGGCACGTTACAAGAAAACGGGTTTCATGGACGATGACGCGGGCAGTGTGAGCTCCATTCAGCTGAACGAAGGCGTCCGGTCTGGGGGTACCCATATTAGGTACCATATGGTGAGTACCATCAACATTTATATTTATTAGTCGTGATGTAACCAAAATGTTGTAACCATTTTTATGATTTAAAAGAGTGTCCGTGGAGTTTCTGCCCGTTTTTCTCCACAGGTACCTACTTCGCTTTGGAATGGGCAACTAGCTTCATCTTTCTGACTGACTGATCCTTTGACAGTTCAAAAGTGCCTGTAATTGGTTTACTTGAAATAAATGCTTTGAGTTTGAGTTTGAGTTTCCTTAGGGTCTAAAACTCGAAACCGCGACTCGAGTGACAGCGAGTGACGTAGGCAATATCTCGCGATACTTGCAAGACTGTTGCCAACTTTTGTCGTGGCGCGAATTTGTATCCCGTTGGATGATGCATAGTTTTGGTCCTTCTCAAGACAGTGTATTCTTGAAACTTCGTCGAATGGGATGGCACGCAATCCGACACGACAGACAAAATTTATTATCATAGTAAACCGAAAATAATCACTGCTGTACATATATGCCTTTAATCGTGCTGTAATCGCGCAGCAAACCGGGAAACAATATAGCTACAGGCATTGTATCTGTCTGCAGCCTACACGAATGAATAGAATAGAATAGAATACTCTTTATTATGTACACCATATAAATTACAGACATAAATATAGAAATTTTACAAAGGGTGACAAAATGGGCGGTCTTATCACTAAGAGCGATCTTTTAAAGACAACCTTTGGATGAATTGAAAACGGAAGGAGAGAGAAATACTGTATGTAGTCTGTGTGTCACCATTTACACGATAAAATGAATACATACATAAAGTATATTATACTAATCTAAATAAATATATACATATAACAATAAACATGAAACAGGAGTAAAGAAAATATAATGGTGCTGTTTAAGGAGAGAGGAAGTCCTTTTTTATCATAATTTTAAACGTGGTCAAAGATTGAGCACGCCTTACCGACACGGGCAAGTCATTCCATAACCGTACTGCTTGAACAGTAAAAGATTTGTCATAGAAACTGATGGAACCCATCGGCATCTCTAGTCTCAGGTTTTCCGATGACCTCAGATATCTATTATGTGTGGTGCATGCCCGGTTGCTTTGTTTTGAAGCTCTGCACATGAATTGGTATGCAGTGTTTTGTATTTGTAATAAAAGGATAATACTAAATACGCTTGAAAGGGTCATTTTTATCACAAGCACTATTTACTTTGATTACGAGTATCAGTCCACTGTCCGATAAAAGCTTTGGTTTTTTTCCAATCTAAATGTATTTTTATAAATATTATCTAGCTTGTTAATAGAATCAAAATCAATATTAAAACATTTTATTTTACATTAACCTGCCGTGCGATTCTGTAACCATCGTGAAAAATTTGGTGAAGTGAGCGTGGAGTGAGTCGTCAATAGTGTCAATCCCTAGCATCAGCAAGCCTCACAGCTCACTCTAAGCTCACTTCACCTTAGTTATCACGGTGAGATTTTTCCAGAATCGACCGGCTGAACTGGTATTTATGAAACTTCAGAAGCTAAGTGCACGGTTCCAATTGGTCGTTTCCAATGGAGAAGAGCCGGCAAGGAACTCCACCGTTACTCCTATAAAAATAATTGGATTTTACCATATTTTCAAATAACAGTATTAATAGGTATTGGAGGACAGTGTAAACCTTTCATGTCAATAAAACTGTGATAGGTACGTCAGTCACATATAAAGAGGGAGTGAGTATTGATCACCAGGCTTGCACAATGCATTGGTTTTATCTTTTCTAGTATCGATACGACTACTAAACTTTACGCACACGTGTGCACATGTACAAACGTCATTTCGTTATGTAGTAGTAATAGGTAATTATTTTGCGAGCGTTGTATGAAGTGTCTGAGGCGTGTCATCGCTATCGCCTGATAGCTGAGCTTGGGGATCTGGGTACAATTCCCAGGTTAAGTAAAGTGTTATTGGGAATTTCTTAGTAACAGCCCGGAGTTTGGAAGTTAGCGGTGTGATACCCCTCTGCCTCGGAAAGCACGTTAAGCCGTTGGTCCTGCGCCAGATCTCTCTCCGGTCGTTAGTCTTTAACGTTTATCTTGGTTCTCCTGCGAATCTCCCCATTTTTGGCTCAATCACGCAGACGTTTTTTGATGTGAAACATCTATAGCCGCACGTAAAACAGATTTCTGACGTGGCGACGCATACTGCGGCGACGCGTCGCCACTACGGTAATACTGCGCAGTAGGTACTGCGCAGTATTACCGAAGTCACTGATTAAACGAATTAAGTTGTCACGATTTGAAATAAATTCTTAAATTTTTGTATTTAATGAAAATAAATGTTAATCGTAATATTTTATTTCATCATTATGCCATATTTAGTTCCTATCACAATCTGTTCTGTTCTGCATATTACTTTTAAAATCAAATCAAAATCAAAAAGTCATTTATTCAAACTAGGCTGAGAATCAGCACTTTTCGAACGTCAAAATTACAAAAGACAGTCCCCCAAAACGCCCGCCCTTCACCACTTCCTAGTGCTTTCGCTGGGAAGAAGAAGTGGCGCAACAAACTCCCCAGCAGCACAGCTGTCTGTTCAGTTAGAAAATACTTGACTGAATACAATACAAGGTATGCAAAGTAATTAACATTACAAGACACAGGACACTAAATTTAATTATTTGCCATATGTCAGCTAGCAACGCAAACTATACGTAGGTACTCAAGCAAAAATTAATAAATGAAAATTAAATAAAATAAAAGCCTCCAGGTATGAAGGGCGTGACCGCTAACATATTTATGCAATGCTGGGTTCTGTTTACATAGCTGTCGCTTGAAGTCACAAATGATAAACTAGGACCATCGAAGGAAACTAAATAAACAAGTTATTACTAATTATAACAATAATAAAACCATGGTCAACACAAAATAATATCGATGTTTCAGATCTGCCAGGCGTCCCGTGACGGCTCACACTTTTTTTTTATAAACATGTATCTTTAGGTTCAGGTGATTAGGTGAGTTTATCTAGGGGCCTATGTCGCCTTAAAACTTCAATCAACTCAGCCCATCGCAGTCCACTGCTGGACATAGGCCTCTCCCAGACTGCGCCACAACACCCTGTCCTCCGCCTTTCGCTTCCAGTCTGTTCCAGCCACCTTCTTTAGGTTCCAGACACCTTCTCAGGTTCATCTGGCTAGGAAGCGTCCCACACTACGCTTGCCGATACGCGGACTCCAGGACTCATCTGTTGCAAATAGTTTATTATTATCATGGCACACAATTTTGGTAATTTCAGTTCGTTTAGTCCAGAGTTAAATTAGATCATGCGTCAACCAATCTGTTTGCGACACTGCTACGCATATATGGGCAGTAATTAAGTTAATTACTGGGCATTGGACTTTCGAGTGGTCTTTATTGATATTGCGTCGCTAAAAGCCATCGACGGACCACGGGACTAAAAGCTTTCAATCATTTACCATGAGTGGAAGGTTTGCCTCGTTGTAATCTCTATAGATTACAACATCATCTGCCTAGCCTTTTCCCCTATGTTGGTGTCGGCTTCCAGTCTAACCGGATGCAGCTGAATACCAGTATTTTACATGGAGCGACTGCCTATCTGACCTCCACAACCCAGTTACTGGGTAATACGATACGAGTACCCCTAGGTAAGACTGGTTTTCAGACTTTCGGGCTACTGATTACCTGTAACGACTGTCAAAGATCCACGAATGACAGCCGGGACCAAAGGCTATACGTGCTTTCCGAGGCACGGAGGGTCTTGGTATGTGAAGATGGTCACCTATCCACGGACCAACCGCGGCAAGTGTAGCTTAACCTGATCGATCGAGCCGTGCGGCTGTTATTACTTAGTAGATTACAACGATTAATTAAGATTAGAAATATGCTTCAAAATGATTCAAATTAAGAGTAATAGGAGTCATTCCCGCTCCTCCACACCCCGTCGTCCACACTGCGGACGACTGGGAATGTTGCGTTCTGTTCGTCTACACTGTGGACGAACAGAACGCATTATTCCCAGTCGTCCACACCCCGTCATCTCACGTCTAGTCTAAGAGTTAATAAAGAAAATATGATATTTTATTAGAATATTATACTAGATGGTATTTTATACTAAATGTATAGCATAACCAATATCAGTTTAAATGCAATTAATATCGATACCTCTGGGCTCAAAGGTCGTAAAGGATAAAATGCGACTTTTCAGGAGAAGCAAAAAACGAAAAAAAATAAAATATTTTTACTCTAACTTTTTTGTTTCTTGAGCTATTTAAATGAAACCTAGGAAAAAAGTGTTTAGAATTTCTAGTATTATCTAGTGCAGTGTTAAAAAATTACCCTAGTGACGTATTTACCGAGATAGATTTCCTTTACGACCATAAATTTAAAAATAAAAGTCCTTTACACCCTTCAAATTTTCACCCTATGATATAACCTAAGGGCGTAAATCCACTTTACTGCACAAAACTAAACAAAATAAGGAAATAATCGACAAGTGTAATATTTTTTAGGTTCTTAAGGATAACCCGCTAAGGTATTCTGAAAGGATAAATTCTTCTCAATACTTCTCACACGCTAAGAAGAAGGATAAATTAATGGATTATGTATTTTTGTATGTATTTATGTGTATACTACTGTATTTTCTTTACGAATATTCATGAAATAACATAATTATACAAATAAAACGTACATTTGTGAAATCAAATTAAAATCGTTTATTTGTACTTACTTAATTGAACACAAAGCTAAATGTTTAAAAATAAAAAATAATAATTTGGTAATTAACACAGTTTTTCTTGCTTGCCTTTTCTCTACTCTCTTCTGTATTCTTTTAATTAGTTTCACTTCTTTAATCAACTTTATTCTCGTAAACTAACTTTCTTCTATACAGCGTGTAACGGAAGGGGGGTATCAAGCCTGAAGGAGGTGAATGTGCTCATGAAACTCAACAACTTTCCCCAAAGAACATAGGTCGAAATATGAAAAAAAAATTTGGCCCTTCCATAGTAAATCAATCAGCTGGTAGTCAGTTTTGTAAGGGAGGGCCAAATTTTTTTTTCATATTTCGACCTATGTTCTTTGGGGAAAGTTGTTGAGTTTCATGAGCACATTCACCTCCTTCAGGGTTGATACACCCCTTCCGTTACACGCTGTATACTAACTTTATTCTGTTTGATGAGATGATGAGTAAATAGATCACCATCAGCTGATAATTTATTTATTCACTTTCTTCCTCACTTTTTTCATCGTCCTCTTCGTCTGTTTCTTTCAAAGTTTCACACGTAGCTCAGAATTGCATGGAAACTCCCGGTATTCTTTATGAAATCTTTTAGGTATTGTTCCATTTTCACACAGGTTTATCAGGTCTTTATATTTCGCAGCGGCTATTGGTAATCTACTATTGTATAGCTGCTTCACTGCATCCATACCAATTACGGGTTTATTGTTAATCTGGCTTTTTTTCCCTTTAGACTTTCCCTTCCCCTTTCCTTTTGTTTTTCGTTTCTCTGGGGTTTGCTCGCATAATGTTACAGAATGGAGTATTTGACAAACATTTGGTCGTTATGCTTTGTTTTGAATGTGGTGACTCTGATGTTTTTGAACTTAATATTTTTTAATGTCTTTGGCGTGAATGTATTTAAAGCTAATTGATCAAATTGTAAAAAGTCAGTACATTCCATGACATTCACTTTGTAAGGTCTTGGTCTTTTGCGGGCCGACTCTAAATATGTAGACCACTGTGAGGGACTCCATACAATAATTTTACGCACTTCCCTTTCGATAACTGCATGAACTGTATCGACAGGCATGTATGTATAGCCCGGGAGTAAATAGTTAATTTGAATGACCTCCAAATTAATTGCTGATTTTAGGAAATGGTTCATGGCAGCTAATACGATTTTATTTTTATTTTGACCACAACACGAATCACAGTACATCAGTAGATGTTTTACGCCCGTTTCGTCCTTTTCCTCAAGATATTTCATTAAGCAAGTTGCAATTTCGTTACTCCCTCTTTTGCCATCACATTCCCCCATGTATAACAATTAATTTTTTTAACAACAACAATTAATTGTTGAAAAACATCAGAGTCGCCACATTCAAAAAAAAGCATAACGACCAAATTTTTGTCAAATACGAAGAAGATGGAAGAAGAAAATGGAAGATAAAGCAGAGACTCATTCTGTAACATTATGCGACCAAACCCCAGAGAAAGAAAAAACAAAAGGAAAGGGGAAGGGAAAGTCCAAAGGGAAAAAAATCCAGATCAACAATAAACCAGTGATTGGTATGGATGCAGAAAAAAGCCGCTAAACCGCACTGTTTACTTGTTTTCAACAACAAAAACAAATAATGGCGCGTGCACGAAACAAGTGCCGAAATGAATCGGCAAAACAGAAATGGGCAAAGTATTGTGATCTTGTATACAACGTGTAACGTTAAATGCGCAAAACCTGAAAATAGTTTGATCAGAACAACGAGCAGAATCCATTGAACCACTTTTTAATATAGGTCACATTTTTCAAAAAATCTTCATTAAAAACGTTGCCGTGTCTATTTATTAATAGGTCAAGCCATCGCGGCGCAGCGGCCCGGTGACGACTCCTCCTTCGATAGAGCGTCGTTGCAGACGCAAGAAACGATCAGAATTGCCAGTAAAACTAAAACAGCACATAAAACCTCTACAATTGGTTTAATGACTTATTTTCTCTCTGAAATAGGTCAATTGAATTAAAAATCAGTTGGGGTGTGTGAGGTTTTGCGCATTTAACGTTACACGTTGTATAATGTAGGATGTAAAGGACCTACAATACATTTTCATAGATTATTTGGGTAGTAAAGGACAAGTTTGTTTTCGTTCAGTTATTTTTTCTGGGTTGTATAGGACATTTTATTTAAGTGTCGTAGATACACTTTGTACTTCATAGAATACTAGTTATTTACAACCTAGCCAATACATGAGGCTATTTGTTGAATATAGGTAAGTAATGTATAACGAGTATTAGAAACATTTTAATAAGGTAGGGGTTGAAAATTTGTGTACAAAAATCAAATTCTACGATAGTGAAGAAATAAATAAATTAATTAATAAAAAATAAATAAATTAATAAAAAATAAATAAATTAATACCTAAACTTGAACATCTTGTAATTTCGATAATCATTATAATACATTTCGCAAAATTGTGAGTAGTAACAGTTTCGTGTAAATGATTTAATTTTTATTAAGTTAGGTAGTAAGTTTACATTAAATTTGTTGTTTTTTGAATATTCTAATATTTATGGGACAATTCCTCACTTACGTTTATAAACGCCCTTAGTGGAAGCAAATAAAATGAAACTAGGTCGTAAAGGACACTTGTCATTTTTTATTTTAAATTGTAAGGGTGTACAGGACAATTTGCAAAGACGATGTCCTTTACATCCAAATTTTTGAGGTGAATTATATTAACGACCTAAGGTGGTATAAGACAATTGATATTTTTTATGTATTTTACACCAAAAAGTTGTTCTATACTTTGCTTTACTACCAAAATGAGTTCACTCTGGTAACTAAGTGTTATTTACATCCATATTTTCACGGTAAACTATGTTTTATAAACGTCTCAAATTATGTGGGTCGTAAAGGCATTTTTTTTGCGAATTTCGTAAAACGGAATATACAGATCGATAGAGAATTAAAACCTGAGTAAAACAGTATCAAAAAGTCATTTTCGCCCAAATGTCCTTTACGACCTTTGAGCCCAGAGGTATCGATATGTAAAAAGTTTTAAAGTTACAATCGCCTGGATATACTCAACTATTATTACCCTGTCGCTCCTCCAACAAAAGAGAGTCTTTGCTTATCAGTTTTGACGACGCTTCCGGGAATGAACAATAGACACATGGCCTTGAAATAGCCAATCAGCTCGCTGCATATTGCAAGCCCACGGTATATGGCAATAAAGTGACGATGAGCTTTTGCATTCGGGATCATGTCGGGGTTAAGTGCACCGGCTGGTGGTTCCAGTGACCAAACTGTGCTCGTGTTACTTTAAAAATGTTTATGTATATAATACCAAAAAAATATTAGTTAAAATATTGCCTTTTAATTATTGTAAATTATGTTGATCTGTGATAAAAACTAGAATTGTTGTTAATTATTTTAACATCTGATGATTTTATATAAAAAAAAAAACTTAATAGTTATGTTGTTTTTAAATTAATTAAACCGTTAAATCATTTATTTAATTTAAAATTTCTTTACACTGACTCTTAAACAAGACATGAAACGAGGTGCGGACGACTGGGAATGTTGCGTTCTGTTCGTCTACACTGTGAACGAACAGAACGCATCTTTCCCAGTCGTCCGCAGTGTGGACGACGGGGTGTGGACGAACGGGAACAACCCAGTAATAGTGTGTTACGCAATTAGGGTGCCGGTTTCTGTTCCGAAAAAAAAAATCTCTTGCGGGTTACTATTAACCTTCTTAAAAAGCATTCATTACATTATTTACTTCCAATATGCTCAAAGCAAGCCACTGAGGTAGTCGACACAACAATAAACTTGACATTAATTAAATTAAGACTTTACAATGATTACTTGCCGAAAAATTCATTGAATGAATTACCGAGTTTATATTGTAAAGTACAACAGTTGTGTCACAATCACGCCCGATTTTACGTACAAATGAAGCGATTTAAAAAGGAGAGCACACAATTACTATTGGGACAAGTTTTAGGGTTGCCAGTATTGCTATATGTTACCAGAGTTGTAAGAGTTCTTTGTAAAAGAAGTTGATGAAAACCGTCCCTCCTGGTCCTTTGGCTTTAAAAGTGGTCCTCACGTCCACAAAAAATTTGGCGAATGAATGTTAATGGTTTCTTTTTTGCATTTCTTAAATTTTTTTAAGAAGCGTTGGCCCTTTTCTCTACCCTCGTGTCGACACAAATACGAATGAAAAAAGACGGTTATCAACGGCTGTTGTTATAGACAGAATTACAGGTTGACTGACTCTGGACGTTGATGGTGTGGTACCCCCCTGCGCCTGATCTTTCTCCAGTTGTGTTGAATTGCGTGTCGTCCCATAGGACTATGAGAGCGAGGGAAGAGAGCGTGCACCTCTGTCTGCGCACACACTTGTGCACTATAACATCTCCCGCGCCGAAGGCTACTCATGGCCGAAATACGTTCTGGACTTTCAAAACTCTGTGCCCCCAAAATCTTCATTTACTGGTTGTATAATAAATCTATGAGAGATCCTTATTAATTATTATGTATCGTAGTAATTATGTGCCTCGGAAAGCACGTTAAGCTGTTGGTCCCGGCTGTCATTCGTGCATCTTTGACAGTCGTCACGGGTAGTCAGAAGCCCGAAAGTCTGACAACCAGTCTTACCTAGGGGTATCGTATTACCCAGTAACTGGCTTGTGGAGGTCAGATAGGCAGTCGCTCCATGTAAAATACTGGTATTCAGCTGCATTCGGTTAGACTGGAAGCCGACCCCAACATAGTTGGGAAAAAGGCTGGGCTGATGAGATGAGATGGCTGAGATGATGAGTAATTATAGCCAAGTCTATATACATATATACAACGTGTAACAATCGCGAAAAAAAAATCAGCTGTTCCCTACATTTTGACGAGTTATGCGAACATAAATGTAGGGAACAGCTGATTTTTTTTTCGCGATTTCAGGTTTGGTCCCATAGTAAAAGTTGTTCATAATGATGAGTACAATGACCCCTTAAGAGGTTTTGCGCATTTAACGTTACACGTTGTATATATCTCAATGTTCAATAGCTATACGCCCCAGAAAACAATTGAAATGGTTTGAAAAGCCGCGAGCATAAACGTTTACTGGCGCGAGTATGACATGTTACCGCCGCCATAATTGCTTCGGTGCTAGAGTGAGATGGAGCTATACAGGTCGTGTAACACCATCTCTTTTTCACTAAGTTAAAGGGACGTCAATTTCAGGTTTGAAGGGTTCCGAATGTGTTCAATTATAAACGGTAAATTCACTTCAAGCACGTCTTTTATACTGAAATGTTTATGAAAATCCTTTTATTAAATGTTATAACGCGAAACCTTTTCCAGACGCTCCAGCCGCAATCCGCGCACTTCTGACGGAAACGCTTTTCATTCCCGCTCGGCTAATAAGGGAGAGCCTAACCTTCTAGATCTAGAGAATTCTAGAAACTTTCTTAAAAACAGACGACGTACACCCTTCTTTTTGACATTATTCGTCAGACGTCTGTCAACTTGCTTGTTGACGTTGAGAATGTTCGTTGTTAAAACGTTAATCTTCGTTCTTCGCTATGAATATACAGGGTGACTGGATTGGATCTCGACCCGCCATAGCAAATTCGCACGTAGAGGTCATTTACTAATTATTGCTAAAGCTATCGTTAAAGTTTTATATCGCTAAATTTTTATAGTTTGGGAGATGTGTCAATGTTTATACTTTATTGAGATTTTTCCAAAATGATTAAAATTAATTATTGATACACCGTAGTTTTTTTTAATAATTTGTGGTCGAATTTGATCGTAAAGCTTTTATTTAAGTATTTTTAAGCTATTGCATAGCTTTTATCTCGGGCTTTGAGCGCGCGGCGACCGAATCAAGAAATTCCGTAACGAAAAAAAACCTAACACCCCCCACTCCGACCGGCACAGCGGTGCGGCGTTGAAAGCCGTGCATCGTCTAACGTCGTTTCAGTTCGGCAGACAGTTTGACAGTTTGTGTGGTGCGTGCGACTAGACGTATGCGTGTAGACATAGTTTAAACAATATTAACTTCTCATTTATTCAATAAAAGAAAAAAAATGTTTTCTTATCGCTCACCACGCTCAAAAATATTGCATAAATATTATAAGTGCATAAGCTATGCAATAGCTTTACCGCGGCAGTCCCCGAGTGCCACACGTATTTTTTATTTTTACTTTTTGAGCGTTATATCTTATTTTTTAACCCTAGTTTGAGAGAAGTTCCGAGGTATTTAAATCACCAATGTTTATGACTACCAAAAATAATAAAAAAAAAACTACTAAAATAATGCAAAAAAAAGTTATGAGTGCTTGAAGGTTGGAAAATCGCACGACACGAAAAATAGATACGACAAAAATATCATATTTTTCTTTTTGTGGGAACAAATGACGGTTTTCCCTTGTTTTTAAGAGAAAGAGTAAATAATTATTACTTTCATAGCATTATGTTAAAGGGGAAGTTAAGTGTTGCATATTGCATTTTAAGTCGTGACAAGTAACAAAGTGCGGCCTGTCAAGAAATGTTTGAGGCCGGGACTCCACCAAAGCAGAGATGTGTGCGGTGTGCTGTGTACTGTGCGAGAAGAGATGTTTTTCAGCTCGGGGGACTCCACCAAAGCGGAGATGGTGTGCTGTGTGCTGTGCCAGAAGAGATGTTTTTCAGCTCGGGTGCGAAAGGTAGACGATGTCACTATTATTAAAAAAGTAGCCGGCGCGCGCGCGGGGCTTTGCGGGTTGCTGGCGGGCGAGAGCGGGCAGGGTGACATCGCTCACTGCACGCCGCTCACATCTCTCGTCCCCACTGTGCATTGTCCGCGAACAGCTCACATCTCCGCTTCCATCGGTCCATACAAATATTACACATCTCCGCACAGCGATCTTCACTGAAGCTGAGCAGAGAGGAGATGTGTCAATAACTCAATTCTATTGGTTGTTTAAAAAACATCATCTCTCCGCTCGTCTCGTCTCCGCTTTGGTGGAGTCCCGGCCTAAACCCGTAATTAGTTTTAACTGAAATACAGCACTAGTTAAATACAACAAGTTCCGACACTGGGAACTGATCGAATAATAATGTTTTTTTTAAGTCTATGTCTGTTAGAATAGGAATTTTGAATCATTCAACAGCATTAACGATGTTACTGTTATTAAAATAATAATAAATATAATAAATTTTATTTCATAAAAAGGAGATTGTAGTATATGAGGCCTACACAGAGTTATACATATAGGTTTGTACAATGTCAATCACAATCTGGTGGGTGAAGTTCTGTTTTCATAGCTAGGTTACAGAATAACCTGTATTAAGGATTAACAGTCCCTGTCCCTTACAAAAGTTACAAAAAAAAAAAAACTAGTACAATATTTTTTCTTTTATACTACAATATTTTTTTAATAATTGAATACGTGCAGGTGTGTGTGTGTGTGATTGTGTGTGTGTGTAAGTGGTATGTGCGTGTGTGTGAGTGTGTATGTAATGTAGTGAAATAGAGAGTGTGTGTGCGTTTTGATTGAAGTTGAGTGAGGTAATATTTGATCTGTCACTGACACCTAGAATAATAACTATCTTATTCGGCTTCGATGATGGAGCAGCCCTACGTATACAAGACTGATATGGATGCGGCCAACGAACTGAGAAGACGTCGATTACAATAATGATAAATGATAAACGATTTATTTTCTGTAAGTAGGTTTGTACAAACGCTTTTACATGTCAATCACATTTTTTTTTAACTAGATGAGGTCGGCGTTTCCTATCTGACTACTCTGAGAAGAAAGGCCGAAACAAACTCAGAGGTCACAGTCTCTTTTAAAGTCCAGACATAATCTTGGTCACGGATACGTTTTTTTACGGCGTGGTTTATGCGCCGTGCCGTAAAGAAACCGTGCCCTGTACAAAAGACCTGACCACTTTTCACTTCTTTTTTCGTTTCACTTTTTTAGTACTCACTTATGTTTCGACCTTACATTTACATAATTTCTGTCTTCTTTTATTTTCCCGTGTCATTCGCACTCGGAGAAAATTACGTAAGTGTGTATATGTATATAAAACAATAAAACCTATTTCCATTTCCTAACAATACGCGTACTCTTCCATATTGAACATAATAATTGAGTTATTTAACATACAATAGCGTCCGGCCAGACAAACGTGACCATTTGCAAAGTTGATCATATTACGATTACTAGACCGTATCAGGGCTGTCAGAACCATACCTACAAACGCTACTGAATAGACTCACATAAAAATAGCTTCACGCTTATATTCAGCGAAAGAGGTAGGTAGCAGCGTACATCTTATATTTAGTCATTTGTTTTTAAATCCTATGTGCCATTATAGTGGGGAAATCGTCATATCCTAAAGCCAAAAATCCGAAGACATGTGACATCCGCTAACCTGGTCCACGTGGTTGATTACGGCCCTCTCCCTCTCACAGTGAGGTGCTTTCCGAGGCACGGAGGGGTCCCGGTACGTAAAGATGGTCACCCATCCACAGACCAACCGCGGCAAGCGTAGCTTAACCTGATCGATCGACCTGTGGGGCTGTTATTATTATCTAGCCACGGGCCCCTCTAGCTTTTTACGCTAAAAAGTGTTTATTTTAGATAGCATCCGCCCGCAACTTCGTTTGCGTAGAATTCGGAATTCCCGCCTTTTAAATCCTATTACCCGTTTTCCCATTGGAATGAAGCATTTTCCCGCGATAAAAAGTAGCCTATGTTCATCAGGGATAATGTCGGCTTCTAATGGTAAAACCATTTTTCAAATCGGTCCAGTAGTTTCGGAGCCAATACAAACAAACAATCAATCTGCCTGGCTTTTTCCTAACTACGTTGGGGTTGAGTTTTAGTCTCTCCGGATGTAGCTGAATACCAGTATGTTACATGAAGGGACTGCCTATCTGACCTGCACAACCCAGTTGCTGGGTAGTACGTTATGCCTTGGTAAGACTGGTGTCCAGACTTTCGGGGTACTGACGACCCGTAAGGACTACCAAAGATACACGAATGACAGCCGGGACCAATGGCTTAACGTGCTTTCCGAGGCAAGGAGGGGTCTTGAATAGTCTTGATATATGAAGACCACCGCTCGACGGACCAACCGCGATCGATCCAGCCGCGCGGCTGTTATTATTTGGCCACAGGCCCCGAGGCAGCCAAAACTGACAGACTGAAGACATGTTATTACTCTTGGGCAGAGACAAGGGATTTGAAATACGCTTGGATAAGCTTCAAATATTTTAGGTACCTAAAGACCAAATTCTCGCCAAAATGGTTTGTGAATTGTGAATTCTACGGGCTTATGATGTCAGACGTTGTATTAGTGACATTTAATTTTTAACCGACTTCCAAAAAGGAGGAGGTTATAATATGTTCGACCTTATACATGTGTTTTTTTTTCATGTATTTTCACCAATTTCTCCGTCAATTGTGGACTTATTTTAAAAATTCTTTTTTTATGCTCTCAAGGTGTCACTAAGATGGAATCTGATGAGGGAATCCCCTGGAAATCGAGCGAAAACTTCAAATTTTATAGGCACACCTATAGCGATTTGGGTATTTTTATAGTAACTCGTACACTTCCTCCGGAAAGCGCCGTTTGGTGAAGTGCAACTGATGATGAAGACCACAGATGGCCATCGGAACTACTCAATAATAAGTATGTCACTGGTTGCGGTTCGATTAGGTACTTTAATGTGGTTGCTAAGCAATTTATGCTCGTATTTATAGTGAAGTGGAGCTGATGATGACTTCTGAACAAACTCCAGTTCTCCTGGTTCTTTCTAGGAGAACTCCTCAACAATGAACGTCCCTGTATCGGGAATAGCAATATTTTGTAAAAGGTGATGAGCAGTTGACAGTAGGCTATTTATAACTTAGATAAATTATAAACTGTCTAAAATACAGATCCAAAGACACCAACTTCCGAAATTAAAGTTATTTTTCACTTTGTAGTGTTTCTTTGGAAGTCGGTTGTTTTTTTTTTTTTTTTGTAAAAAAGTTTTTTTTTATTATGTATGTGCAAGAACTGTACAGCTGAAGCACTAAGATGTGGTGAAAGGCGGCCATTTTGTGGGACGTCTATTGTAATTTTGACGTTCGAAAAGTGCTGATTCTCAGCCTAATTTGAATAAATAACTCCTGCCGTGCGATTCTGTAACCATCTCACCGTGAAAACGTGGGTGAAGTGAGCGTGGAGTGAGTCGTCAATAGTGTCAACCCCATCATCAGCATGACTCACAGCTCACTCTAAGCGCACTTCACCTTAGTTATCACGGTGAGATTTTTCCAGAATCGACCTGCAAAATCAGCCATTTTGCATTTTTGCAATAGCTAAACACTGGTAAAAGCCGAAAAGGCACATGCCTTAGCACTTAATATTTAGTTTTGAAATGTTCCTATAAGCACAGATTTTTTATCTCACGAAGCGGCACGCGCTTTGCTTGTGGTAACTAGATGTACAAACACGATGTACTGTGTGCGTGAAGACGAGTTAGCGTCAGCACAAGACAAACACATATCCTAGTTCGCCATTGTCTTGGACGGTACCGAGAGCTCCTGAGCTTACACACACATTTACAGCGTGTTTGTACACTTGGTAAACACGAGTAAAGCGCGCGTCGCTTCGTGATAAAACCACGAAACCACGTAACTATCAAAGCACGAATATTTTCGCTGTTACATAACCCCACTACTTACCCCAAAACCACCCTGAAGTTTATAATAAATTAGGTAGTTTCTGAATTGCGTGACCAAACGTCCCGTTACCCTGCGACTGGAAAGTTACCACAATCAATAAGCTTCAGCAAGTAATAAAACTCAATTTATTACTTGCAGAAGCTTAATACTCAATTTAAGGGGCGTGTGGCTAAATAATAACAGTCGCAAAGGTCGATCGATCAGGTTAATCTACGCTTGCCGCGGTTGTTATGTGAATGGGTGGCCATCTTTACATACCGAGACCCCTCCTTGCCTCGGAAAGCACGTTAAGCCGTTGGTCCCGGCTGTCATTCGTGGATCTTTGACATTCGTTACGGGTCGTCAGTAGCCCGAAAGTCTGACAACCAATCTTACCCAGGGGTACCCAGTAACCCAGTGGAACCCAGTGGTATTATTACCCAGTAACTGCGTTGTGGAGGTCAGATAGGCAGTCGCTCCATGTAAAATACTGGTATTCAGCTGCATCCGGTTAGACTGGAAGTCGAACCCAACATAGGAAAAGGCTAGGCAGGTGATGAAGTAATAAAACTCAATTTATGCCGTCAGTAAGTTTCCATTTTATCTCCAAGCACTTTCGTGAGCAGTGAACGAATGGACGCAAATGTGCAGTGAGATGGGCGCACCATTTTTTGAAACACTAAGTTTTATGAATGAAGCTCGCATTGCTTGACACCGTCCGTGACTGTAAAAGGCGAAAGTTTTATACGTTTTTTTTTAATATAAACAGCGGCGTAATTGCGTCAGACACTATCAGTAGCAATGGCTTTCATTTTGACAGTTTAACAACATTCATTGCGTTATTTATGCTATTGAACTTATGAAGCAATGGATTAACAATATGCTTCAAAAAGATTCAGGCTGATTGAAAGTGTGTTACGCAATAATTAGGGTACTGTTAATCAAAAACAGTGGGAAACTAATGTTCTTCATCATAATCCTGTTACCGTTCTTCTTCTATACACCGCTTCTTTGTATTCAGCCCGTTTCTAGCCCCCTTGTTAGGGTTCCGTACCCAAAGGGTGCCAACGGAACCCTCTTACTTAGCCTTCGCTGTCCGTCCGTCCGTCCGTCTGACTGTCAGCGGGCTGTATCTCATGAACCGTAATAGGTAGACAGTTGAAATTTTCACAGAGTGCATTTCTATTGCCACTATAAAAACAAATAATGAAAATAAAATTAAAGGGGTCATCAAGAAACGTGTTTTTTTTGGCGTTTTTTTGGCAGTTTGCCGGTTTCATCTTTGGTCTTTCCCTGCTCATTGATTTTGATATATTACGTGTACTAACATAGTTTTTTTTTAAATATTGTATTTGCTAACAAAATATGGATTTTTTAGTGTCCGAAATAAACATTTTGATTTGATTTGATTGATTTTAGCCTTCCATATTGAACATATTCATACTCACAACTAGGTAATGTTTTTAACTAAAATAATATTTGTACTTTGTTCCTAATCAAGGAGGTATATAAGTATCAAAGTGTATCGCCGCCGGCACGTAAGTTGGCAAGAGTCGGCAGTCGTTCCTGTCCTTTCTCTAACGTCCTTCTAAACAGACATGTTCAAAAATAAGTTATGGCAATAACCATAGAATAACGAGAAACAATAAAAGTGTAATTTTTTTGCTGCAATAAGTGTAAATGCGCGAACTTACTCCCACTACGCAAAAACCTTGCCAAGTTACGTGCCGGCCACTATACTCTTGCGTGCATCAGAGTTCACTCAGTTTTATACAAATAAGCTCATTCAAGTCCACTGAATTCACACCATTCATATACTGACATATCGTAACATGACGGAAATTGAGCCGAGCTCCAATTTGCACCGTCACGATATATGGGACAGCTCTATTAGGAGTAAAATCGTAAACAATATGAGCGCCTGGACTGGGATGATAGGCAATATGTCGCGTTCGTGTTATGAGCAGTCTTTTATTTAACTCAGGCGTTTGTGTGTGAGCTATATTGAAATGGAATGTTTTGATTTTGATTTTATTAAATAGGAAACAACGAACAGATACATTATGCAATCAACAAACAGAAAACATAAATTACTTAAGTAATAATGTAACCCACAGCGCTGTTCACAGGTTACCATTAATAAATAAAACTTTAGTCACTAGGAGGTGAACAGCCGTGCGATTCTGTAACCATCTCACCGTGAAATCTTGGGTGAAGTGAGCGTGGAGTGAGTCGTCAATAGTGTCAATCCCTAGCATTAGCATGACTCACAGCTCACTCTAAGCTCACTTCAGTTATCACGGTGAGATTTTTCCAGAATCGACCGGCTGTTCATGCATGACAGTTACACTAATATTATAAAAAAAATAAAAAAAAA
Source organism: Eremobia ochroleuca (assembly GCA_949629135.1). Lineage (NCBI taxonomy): Eukaryota > Metazoa > Arthropoda > Insecta > Lepidoptera > Noctuidae > Eremobia > Eremobia ochroleuca. The sequence continues at coordinate 9,861,291 of OX451409.1, read as the reverse complement.
TAAAAAAAACAGTGTATACAACAAACAATTAAATTAGTGTAAGAGTTTTTCATACAAAAGGCTAAAGAACCTTTTCAAAGAGCATGTAAATATATCTATGTGTTCGAATGCTTCATTGTAGGTTGCTGCTATTCGCCGAACTGGCGAACGGATACTAGTATTAGGGCTCTTTCCCGCAGCAAGATCCCATTTTTAGCAGGAGTTGTTTTTTGCAGCATCCCGTTTAGTAGTGTACGTGTTTAAATATACATATTCACACTAGCATCCTGTTTGCAGTATCCGGAAAACAGGATGCTTGTGTGAGTGAAATCTCGACTATGATTGTAAATGTATGCTTGGTCAATCCCTAGTATCAGGTGGGATGACACTGACAGCTCACTCCACGCTCACTTCACCTAAGTTTTCACGGTGAGATGGTTACAGAATCGCACTGCAGTAATTAGTATATAAAGCAACTATTTCATCACCAACAGTCTCCTGGCCTTATCCTAATTTATTTGAGGTCGGCGCAACATATCTTTTCCTTCCATACTTCTCTATTCGTCGTCATCTCGAAAGTCACGCCCTTTCTAACCATATCATCATTCATAACGCAACTACTTATACAACCAATCATTCCATTCCCCCATTAAAACTCAACCTGTACCGAAGGACCAGAAATTTCTTAAATAATGTCACAGGCGACTCTTTCCCAATAATTTATGCCAGTATCTTCAAAAGTTCAGCCGTTTCATAACAAGTTTCTACCTTAAGAAATTCCATTTAATAAGAGCTCTTGACGATGCCAAGTGGCTTTCGTAACAGGAGGGATACTTTCTGAAGGAATCCTTATAACGTAGAGAAGTTATTGGTCGGAGACTTGACCAACTAATACCGACTGAAAGGTAGCATGAGTTGGTGACCAACAATTGACCAATGATTACATAACATAATTATCATCACGCCTATACTCTTCGAAGGATTAGGCAGAGGCCTTTTAGTACACGCACATTTCACCAGAGGATTATTACAAAAATGCGCGTAGATGCATGATTTCCTCGTTAAAATTGAATACTATTAGTTGGTTGTTATAAATAACAATTAATTGGCAAAAATAGTTCGTTTTCTCTTCTACAATAATAAAATAGCATTTTTTTATTATTCATCTATTTATTTAGGAATAATCGTTCTCTTGGTGCATCTTTAGGCAAAAAAATATGGAGAGCTGATTTGAGATCTCTAATTTGCACATTCTGTTGAATATAATCCATCAAAACAATTTTTTTTTCATATTACAAAGATTAAGCTTTATAATGAGTAACACACCTTCAAACGCAACCCGAATAATTTTGAAATAATTTACTAATTCATTGCTTTATATGTTTGGAAAATTCGTCTGTCTGACAACGTAAATAACGCAACGCACGCTAAATGGCATCTCCATTGTGACTGTGTAACGCACTTCCCCACGGGTCCTATCTGGAAAATTACGAACTAGGATATTGTCCTTCCTTATAGCTCGACCTTCGTTGCATGTACAACATTTCAGGATTGAGTGAATATTAAAAAAAAAAAGAATTAGTAAGAAAGTAAGTAATAATTTATTTACCAAAAGGTAACACCAGTGTTGTTTCAATAAGGGGTGTGTAAAGCTATTACCGATGAGTAAGAGCCCTGCCCTTCAAATTAAGAGCTAGGTACAGCCGTGCGATTCTGTATCCATCTCACCGTGAAAGCTTGGGTGAAGTGAGCGTAGAGTGAGCTGTCATTCGCTTGGGATTAACACTATTAAGTGCTCACTTCACTTATGATTTCACGGTGAGATTTGTACAGAATCGACCGGCAGGTATTTTAAGGGCCCCATACACGGTAAGATTTATCTGTACGATCCGTCGCGTCAAACCGATCGAAACGACGAATCGATGGTGTATGTCAAGATCGTTAACGATTTACTTAATCGAAGACGATGTCGGAAATCGCAACAAAAACCCATGCAATCATGAATATCGTAACGATGAATCGACAGTGTATGGATCTTTACGATCAACGATTCGATTTTAATAATTGTGCCAATCTTTTGGATGGAACCTTAATTCCTTTAAAAGATTTACATGCGAATACTGATTTCGCTTTAATAGACATTACTTAACCCACATTCTTCTAGGCTTTTTTTCTTTTGAATCCGAATCAACGCTACCGCCACATAGGTAAGGAAAAGAAGTTCATTTTCCATTTTATGGGACATGTATTTAATTATTTGAACACGTCTTTATCCTTCAGCTTCAAACAAGTAAATGATCGATCGTTACGACCAGTCGTTTCGTGTATGAGCGACATTTTTGATGCGATCAATCGTCACAATTTTCATCAGATCGATCGTATAGACGAATTGTACCGTATATGGGGCCCTTTAAAGTAGATACTTGAAGGAAGTAAATAGACAATGTCAGCGAACTCTGTTTCCTACAACTTCCTGGTAAGCAATAATTATTATTTGATCACCGACCACTACCGGGATAACACACTATAACATTATTTACATACAGAATAACAAATTCACATGCAAATGTTGACGGAACTAATGTAGAAGAGAACAGACTGACGGATTCGCAACCGTCTTATTAGCAAGGTCTGTTTAGTTAACATTTTAGTACTGGTATGAAACGTATTGTTTCTGTAGTATATTTCCATTCATGTTAATTAGATAGCTTAAGTTGGAAATAGGGACGAGAATACGTTGCATAAAGTACTAGAGAACTATGGTTTTTGATGTTGCATTTATCTTCTTAGCGTGTCCATGGCAATCTAAAAGGACTCAGCCCGGAATTCGCCTAAGGGTTTGGCCAATACTAGCGTCATCAGTTCCTGCAACGTGCAGCTGACAGCACACGTAGGACATAATGGCATCTGACATCTGTCAAGCAGGACGAAACATCAAAATTTTCCGTTTTTACTATTTTAATGCATTTATTTTGAAAAATTAATTGTGTCTCAAAAGATCGCAAAGATTGTGCGCAACTTGGATGGAGTACTGGCACTATGGAGCTGACGCTGTGTGAGCGTGCGTGTTCCATCGCTGCCCGTTCGATGTCCACCGCGCACAGGATGGATGGGAAGCAGCACATTAAGTAATTTTTTGCTCCGTTGGTGTAATTGCTGTATGGCGTTCCAGTGTGAGGATAAATAAATAAATAATCTAAATAATGTCAAGTGTCCCATCGTTTGTGGAACAATACCATATTTACTCTCCAAGGCGGAATCGTCAATGAATCTTCACCTGAACAGCAGTGCTATTCTGTAAAAATCTCAACGTGAGAACTTAGGTGAAGTGAGCGGGAAGTGAGATGTCATTAGGGATTAACACTATTGACACTGCTCACTTCAAGCTCACTTCAGTTATGATTTCACGGTGAGATTTTTACAGAATCGACCGGCAGGTTTTTTTTGCTTCGCCAACTTTCAGGTTACCTAAGGCAATTCATGTCCAGGTGGGAGATATTCAGCGGGTGGAACGAATTGTTTGGATAAGGAGGCACTGTCTCGCCATAGCTTCAGTCTTTCTTTTGATCGTTGCCAGTGAGTAGGTCGACATACTTTAAAGAACTGTTTCGGCTTGCACTCATCATCTTCCTTCTTCTTCTTCTTCTTAGAGTATCGATGACAAAAAGTTCAAACATCTTTGGCCCAAAATTCAGCTGCGTGAACTCCGCTCACTGATGCAGTCATCAAGTACGTAACGAAGATCATCAAGTGTACATGTGACGGGTTATGGGGCGCAGGATGGAAGGTGGGACTTTGTCTGTGTGGAGGTGCCGCATAAGCACTTGAGATCTAAGCCGCTCGTGAACCCCCATCTGTGGAGATTGTCTTTGCTGCGGCCGACTTGGGTTCGAAGTCTAGTTAGAGATTTCCAAGTCGGCCAAGGTAACGCGGGCCCAGGCAGACGCCTCTCAGATAATTCAATAAAATTTTCAAGGGATTTACACAGCTCCCGCCATAGATTACATCTTGCTGTGGAGGCGTTAGTGTTGGCTGGACTAGCTGGACCCACGCACCCAAGGAAACGTTCATCTTCCTGTCCTTTCTCAATCTATTTAGGCTTTATGGTCAGCGCAGAACTATTATTTCATCCACACACCTCTATGGCCGTCATTTCGGAGTTGCCTTCTTTCTGACCCATATCATTATTTACAAAATCAATAATTTTTTTTTCTTTTTTCTGCCTGTCAAACAATTGAACTGACCCGAAAAACCAAACCTGAATCTTACGAGATTTTGGCTGAAATACGTGAGAAAAGCTTACGTAACTTCACGTTTGTAATCTTCGAAGGATTAGGCAGATGTGTACCCTTTTATGCACCTACATTTCAGCAGTCATGTTTAAATCTTATGTACGTAATACGGGCGAGCCTAAAGCCTATTTTGCCACCAACCGGGCGCAAATCCCTACTGACAAATTCCAGATGGATGAACCCAATAAAACACAAAAGTTTCCTCTTAATTAATTGAAATCAAAAATAAGCTTTTTTTGTTGGAATATGTTGACACCTGTATTCATTTCTATCTTCTAACGATATAGAAGGTCCCGTATCTGATCAAATCTTTATTTACTTAAAGGAGAACCAACAGCTATAACAGAAGAATACTCGTAACAACTGTATATGAGACATAAAGACAATTACAGGTTCTCACGGGTAAAAACAGAAAATGTAATAGATCTCTTAGGATCACTAACAAGCACGAAAGAAAAGAATACATATAACAGGCATAAAAGCAATATGCACTTTTAAGAAAGTCATCGTTCAGCCGAGTGCGTGCAGATTTCGGTGGTAAATGGATCAAATGAGAACTCTTTGCAAAGGTTATTAAAGTCCTTACTCGCTCGCACCATGTATGAGTTTTGTCTGTAGTTAGAAGAAGGAAAAGGAATGGAGATCGGCGGATTAAAGGGACATTGAAGCGGGTGTGTAACGGTTGATATAATAACAAAAAATCTAACGTTCACTTGACCTAATTTCAGTTAATATACTTTTGTTTAATATAACGATCAGTTGAGATAATGAATTGTTGATATAATTTCATTTTATCTAATTTCTTATGATATAATAAACATTTCCTATAATGCACATTTGACATAATATTCATGTAGTATGTTTTTTTTTACCTATACACCTATACACCTACCACCCTCAACTATTGTAACCAGTAGAAATTGGATGCAATCTGGACTTTAGGGCACCCCGACTCGGACAGGTTAGGTTAGAAGGGGATGGCGGGGTCGTGTGAGCGAGCGAAGCGAGCGAATAGACCCCGCCATCACCTTCGTGGTTATTTTTTTATAAACCATCCAGAAGTAGGAGCCCCGCGAAGCGGGGCTCCGTCGACCAAGCCCACCCTCGTCCATGCATTGAATATTTTAAGATTTGGTTAGGTGCCATTTGAGTTAGGTTAGAACTGTGACCATTAAACATGAAAATTAGGTCAAAAGAACATTAGGTCAAATGTTCTTTTGACCTAATTTTGATATATAAAAAGAATATTATACATATTGAAAATTATATAAAATGAACGTTATACTAAATGTTTTATATTAAATGAAAATTATATCATATGAAACATTAGGTCATATGAAATTAGGTTATATGATTTTATAGCATATGAAAATTATATTATATGAACGTTATTTCAAGTGAAATTAGAGCATTTGTTATTATATCATACATTACACACCCCATTGAAGCGTAGTCTATGCAGGAGATCAGGACAGTCAATCTCGTTAGGTCATCATCTCATCTGTCTAGCCTTTTCCCAACCATGTTGGAGTCGGCTTCCAGTCTAACCGGATGCAGCTGAATGCCAGTATTTTACATGGAGCGACTGCCTATCTGACCTCTACAACCCAGTTACTGGGTAATACGATACTCCTTGGTAAGACTGGTTGTCAGACTTTCGGGCTTCTGACTACCCGTGACGACTGTCAAAGATCCACGAATGACAGCCGGGGCCAACGGCTTAACGTGCTTTCCGAAGCACGGAGGAGTCTCGGTATGTGAAGATGGTCACCCATCCACAGACCAACCGCGGCAAGCGTAGCTTAACCTGATCGATCGACCTGTGCGGCTGTGATATTTAGCCACGGGGGCCCCTCAATCTCGTTAGATATAATTTTTAAAAGAAATCAAAGGAGAGAAGATCAAAAGTATCTTATTACAAATTATCTGTTACTGTGTTACTTATATAACCTTACGTTCAGTCAATAGCATAATCACCCTAAAATATTCCCACTGCTGGGACACAGGCCTCCTCTCTGTGAGAGGGAGTGGGCTGTAATCCACCACGCGGGCCCAGCGCGGGTGTCTTCCGGATCCTTCAAAATGATTATAGAAAGTGTTTTACGCAATTAAGGTCACAGCTCATTACAGCCATCTGGCACCCACTCTGCATCGCCTCGCCTCCTGCGGCTAGTATTCTTTATATGGACTTGTATGGGTATGCGCTCACTACATCAACTCCGTAGCGTCACCGGATCGCCTCGGTCGTTAGCCCTCCACGCACGGACGGCGGGTGGACCACTCGGTGACAACTCGCTGCTCGCATGCTTGCCTTGCGTTGACTGCGCATTGCCAACGCGCGTATCCCGAGTGGACCGCGCGCTGCCCGCGAATGATTCACGCGAGGACGATACGTTGGCAATTCATTTATTTTTATTTATTCCTTTATTTCAGGCAACTAATGCCCATAGAAAAAACAATACATACTACTACAAACAAACTTATAAACTAATACAAACAAAATTATCACAAATACAATACTAAAATAATATAACTTAAAAATACTATAAATAAATACAACATAACACAACTTATACTACCAATGCGCCGCTCCCCACCCTCCCTTCATTCAATTCACGTTTTGTAAAATTTGACATTACGAAACACACGTGTAGACCTAGTGCCAATTGTTAATAGACTACTCGAAAATTCGTGGAGCAAGCGACGTCCACTCGTTGACCACGCGGCGTTCACTCGTTGACCGCGGGGGTCCACTGGTTGACGACGCGAGGTCCACTGGTTGACCACGCGACGTTTATTGGTGATAACGCGGCGTCCACCTGTGGACCACCTGTCGACAACGAGTGGACGCCGTGCGACGAGGCGGTGCCGAGTGGCTCTATTGAGCTGTGACCTTTAAGGTGCAGATTTAATTTCAAAGAGTTCCACTACTACTAAATACCACTATTACCATGGTCTGAATAAGAACAGGAAAACCCAAAACATATTCATTGCAAGTTCAACAATGATAGTTTTGTTTATTACGAGTTACACCAGTTAGCACGTAATACAATTAGCATTAATATTCGTTGGTTCACGATTTTTACTGGCTTACCAGAATCAATACCTACTAACGCTAGGTGTTGTCAATTTGCGCTCCAGGACAAGGAGGAGGTACTGGAGGTCGCCTCCAAGTCCTCGAACTTGAAGGGGACCTTTCAGAAGGCCCTCAAATGCCGGGCTGTGAGCATGCACGGCATCATCACCGAGCTGGTGCAGCGCACGGCTACAGACGAGACGCGGCAGCTGCAGGCGAAGGTGGATCGCCTGCAGCTGGAGGTCAGCCAGCTGCACCAGAAGCTGGCCGAGGCCACGGCCCGGCACGCCCAACCTGCGCCTGCCCCTGTCCCTAGTCCGGCAGAGGGAGGCTCCTCCTCATCTGGCAACCTTGAGGAAATAATCCGCAGGGTTGTCATGGAGGAGAGGGCCTTCATCAGAGGCTGCCTCGCGGGAATTGAGGACCGGCTCTTGCCGGAAAAGCGGCTCCGCCCGCCGTTAGCGGCGGATAAGAGTCCGCCACCGACGGAGCCGGTACCCGTACCTGCGCGGCTGGTGGGAGACCCGCCATCGGGTGCGCAGACCCAGGCCCCGAAGCCCTCCAAGGGCAAAGGGAAGGGCAAGAGGAGCACTGTGGCTCCTCAAACCCCCAACACAAGCGCGGAGGGAGCGTCTGCCACTTCGGCAGCCCCCCAGAACACGCAGCGGGAGGACGCCATGCTTCCCTCTACCACCCCGTCCAACCAGGCGTGGAGGGAAGTGGGCAGGGGAGGAAAGGCCAAAAAGCCCAAGCCCGCTGCGACTGCTTCGGCAGCCCAGAAGGCTCCAGCGGGTGGGAGGAAGTTGGTTCCTCCCAAAACTGCGGCGGTCGTCGTGACCATCACCCCGGAGGCCGCGGAGCGGGGCGAAACGTACGAGTCCGTCCTAAGACGGGCTCGTGCTAACGCGGATCCCTCCCGGCTGGGGATCGGCAACATTACGTGCCGCCGCACCCAGGCCGGAGCCCGAATTTTTGAGTTCGGGGGGGAGCAGCGCGGAGCAAACGCGGACCTCTTTGCAACAAAGTTGCAAGAGGTCATAGCGGATGTAGCGACGGTCGCCAGACCTGTCAAGACCGCATCCTTGGAGGTGATCGATATGGACGATTCGGTCACCAGAGAGGATGTGCTGGCGGCCGTTGCCGCTGCGGGAGGCTGCAGCGCTAGTGCGGTGAAGGGGGGAGCCATCAGGCCCGGCCGCCGCGGCATGGGCGCCATCCGCGTCGAGTGCCCAGTCGCCGCGGCGGCGGCCGCCCTTAAGGCAACCAAGGGACGGCTGCTCGTGGGCTTCAGCTCGGCTGTGGTCCGGCCGCTTGAGGACAAGCCTGCGCGGTGCTTCAAGTGCTTCGCGCCAGGCCACACCCGATCTACATGTCCCTCCAAGTCCGACTGGGGAGAGTCTTGCTTCCAGTGCGGACAGGAGGGACACAGGAGTGCCACCTGCAGCGCTGCCACGCCACACTGCCCGGCGTGTGCTGCCAGTGGCCGCCCCGCGGGGCACAGGATGGGGGGCAGGAGTTGCCAGCCACCCGCGAGGAAGGGCATAGTGCCGGCGCAGGTTCGCCCTGTCGCCGCCACCGCCGCTGTCGCCGCCGCTGTAACTGCAGCTCCAGCGGCGGTAGCTGAGGAGGTGGATGCGATGTCGGAATAATGGTTTCCAATCACCGCATCCTCCAGGCGAACATCAACCATTGCAGAGCGGCCCAGGACCTGCTGGTGCAGGCCATGGCTGAGTGGTCGGTGAACGTAGCGGTGGTCGCCGAGCCCTACTCGATCCCCGGCAGTTGGCTGGGTGACGAGGACGGCTTGGTGGCACTAGCGGCGCGGTCCTCCACAGACTCCCCTCCCCTCTCGCTATTAGAGAGGGGACCGGGATACGTGGCCGCCGCGTGGGGAGAGGTAGCCCTCGTGGGCGTCTATTTCTCCCCAAACCGCCCTCTCCAGGACTTCGAGAACTATCTCGGAGCCCTGGCCGCCGTGGTCGGCAGGGTGGCGCCGCGTCAGGTCTCCGTATTGGGAGACCTGAATGCCAAGTCGGTGACCTGGGGCAACCCGGCCACTGACCCTCGCGGGCGGGCAGTGGAGATGTGGGCAGCCTACTCTGGGCTCTCTCTCCTCAACAGAGGAAACGTCCAGACATGCGTGCGGCGGCAGGGTGGCTCGATAGTGGACGTCACTTTTGCCACCCCTGCGTTGGCCGCGCGCGTGCTGAACTGGCGGGTGGATCTGGTGGAGACCATGTCTGACCACCGCTACGTGCGGTTCGACATCTCCACCGGTGGCCCCGGAGAGACGCGGCCCCTCTCGGGGCGGTCAGCGTTCCCACGGTGGGCTCTCACACGCCTGGACAGGGAGGCGGCGGCGGAGGCGGCGTTTATCCAGGACTGGCTTTCGCCGCCTTCCGCTGGCTTGGACGTGGACACCGTGGCGGGACACCTGAGGGAGTCTCTGACCGAGGTGTGCAATTCTAGCATGCCTCGGTCCGGTCGACCGCTGCCCAATCGGGCGGTGTACTGGTGGTCGGTGGAGCTGGAGGGGCTCCGAGCGGCGTGCGTGGAGGCTAGGAGGGCCTACGCGCGGAGCCGGCGGCGGCGTCGACGAGACCACGCCCACGAGGACCACCTCTATGAGGTGTACATAGAGGCAAAGCTGGTTCTCGAGCGGGCCATCGCCGACGCTAGGGACTCGGCGAGAAAGGAGATGCTGGAGGGTCTCGACAGCGATCCCTACGGGAGGCCATACAAGGCAGCGCGCAACAAGCTGCGCCCCTTTGGTCCCCCGGTGGCCGAGACCCTGGAGCCCTCATTCTTGGATGGGGTGGTTCAGTCCCTGTTCCCGTGCAGGGACAACTTCACCCCGCCAGTGATGGACCCTCCGCGGGGGATAGCTCGGCCAGCTGAGGAGGAAGAGGAGGCCCCTCCTGTCACGGAGTCGGAACTCAGCGCGGCGATTGTGCATATCCGCGCCAAGAAGACGGCTCCGGGCCCCGACGGTGTCCCGGCGAGGGTGGTGGCAATTGCCGCCACTCAAATGGAGGAGCGGTTTCGGAACCTCTTTAGCGCATGTCTTGCGTCTGGGAGGTTCCCCAAACCGTGGAAGGAGGGGCAATTGTGCCTCCTTCGCAAGGAGGGCCGCCCGGCAGACTCCCCCTCGGCATACCGACCCATCGTCCTGCTCGATGAGGTCGGCAAAATGTTCGAGGGGATAATCGCTGCCCGCCTAAAGGGCCATCTCCGGAATGTGGGGCCGGACTTGTCGGACGCTCAGTTCGGTTTCCGGGCTGAGCGTTCCACGGTGGACGCGCTGGCCCGCCTTAAGGGCCAGGTGAAGGAGGCGATGGAAGCGGGGGACGGATTGTTGGCGGTGTCATTCGACATAGCCAACGCCTTCAACTCTGTTCCCCACAGCACCATCCTAGAGGCGCTCCGATTCCACGGGGTGCCTCAATACATGCGGCGTCTATTGGCCAGTTACCTGGAGGATCGGGCGATCGTCCTCGTGAACAGGGCTGGCCAAGTCCGGCGGTACGCAGTCGAAGCCGGCGTTCCACAGGGGTCAGTCGTAGGACCTCTCCTCTGGAACGTCGGCTACGACTGGCTCTTGCGGGGAACTCTCCTCCGAGGCACAAATGTCATCTGCTACGCGGATGACACTCTCCTCACCGCCCGGGGGGAGAGTTTCAGGGAGGCGGCGAATTTGGCCTCAGCGGGCGGATCCTTGGTCGCAGGGAGGATCCGCCGCCTAGGATTGATGGTGGCGCTGCACAAGACCGAGGCCGTGTTCTTCCACGGGCCTCGGCAGCGCCAACCACCAGATGCCCACATCTTTGTGGAGGGCGTCCGAATTGAGGTGAAGGCCCAGATGAAATATCTGGGTCTTGTAATCGACAGCAGGTGGCTTTTCGGCCCGCATTTCAGCGGGCTGTCGACGCGCCTGCTGAAGACTGCGGGCGCCCTCTCGTGGCTACTGCCCAACTTGGGGAGGCCCAGTGCGCGATGCCGGCAACTCTACGCCGGCATCTTGAGGAGTATGGCCCTTTACGGGGCCCCTATTTGGGAGGACTCCCTCCGCAGGAGGGAGAACGCTGCCGCATTGCGGGCACCCCAAAGGGCTATAGCCCAGCGGGTGGCGAGGGCCTACCGCACGGTCGGCTTCTCAGCGGCATGTGCTCTGGCTGGCACCCCGCCTTGGGAACTCGAGGCGTGGGTGCTCGCCAGAGTATATGAATGGACGGCGGGGCGGAGGGCGAGAGGAGAACGCACCGCCCCGGAAGAGCGGGAAGCCGTCCGGCGGGAGGCGAGGGACGCCATCATCGTCCATTGGACGGCGGACCTCGCCACCGCAGCCTTCGGCCGCCGAACCCTCGACGCGATTGGGCCGGTCCTGCGGGACTGGCTCGAGCGGCCGCATGGGTTCCTCTCCTTCCGTCTGGTGCAGGTGCTGTCCGGACACGGTTGTTTCGGATCGTACCTGTACCGGATCGGACGAGAGGAGACGCCGTCGTGTCACGACTGTGGCGCGGTGGAGGACACGGCGCAACACACTCTCGAGGTGTGCCCTTCGTGGTCCGGGCCGCGCCGCAGTCTCACCGCGGCGATCGGAACGGACCTCTCGCTCCCCGGCCTGGTCAACGCCATGCTGGGGGATGAGGGGTCCTGGGCGGCAGCTGCCTCCTTCTGCGAACACGTCATGTCCCAGAAGGAGGCGGCGGAGCGCGTGCGGGAGGAAGACCCTCTCGCGGCGCCGCTCCGAAGGCGGAGGAGAGGCCGAAGAAGACGTCAGTATGACAGTCATCTCCGACTCCTCCCAGGTGGAAGCCAGCAGGCGACGGGTGCGGGGGTTTCACTCTCGCCTGCATTGCACAGGCTTACACCAGTACCGGACGGGAATGGCCAGGTGTTCCCGGCCCATCCCGTAGCCCCCCACCCGGGGGGACATGCAGGGCCCGCCAGCTAGGCGGGCATGCGCCGGGGGGATTGTGGACGCAAAGGCTGAGCCGGATTCCCATGACCCCCCCATCAAGGCGATGAGGGAACACCGCTGAGTTTTAGTGGGTATACTGCCACTCTGGCAGGGAGTCCCACATACTCCGTTCCGTCCCCCGACGAGCGGAGATGCGTAATGTCATTTCTCAGCGAAAAAAAAAAAAAAAAAAAAAAAAAAAAAAAAAAAAAAAAAAAAAAAAAAAAAAGGTGTTGTCAATTTGACACGTCTTTAGCGGTAGCATATAACCTCAGTTTACGGCTCCAAAAATCCGATAAATGGTTTGTAGTGTGGAAAATGAGCGTAGAGAGCTTTTAAACTTTTACTCTTTTTTTGAGGGGCTTCTGGCTAACTAATAACAGCCGCACGGGTCGATAGATCAGGTTAAACTACGCTTGCCAGGGTTGTTCCGTGGATGGGTGACCACCTCCACATACCAAGACCCCTCCGTGCTTCGGAAAGCACGTTAAGCCGTTGATCCCGGCTGTCATTCGTGGATCTTTGACAGTCGTTACGGGTCGTCAGAAGCCTGAAAGTCTGACAACTAGTCTTACCAAGGAGTATCGTATTACCCAGTAACTGGGTTGTGAAGGTGAGATAGATAGTCGCTCCATGTAAAATACAGGTATTCAGCTGCATCCGGTTAGACTGGAAGCCGACCGCAACATAGTTGGGAAAAGGCTAGGCAGATGATGAGAGAGCTTTTAAACATATGAAAAGTTTAACAGATAGTTGACTGGTGGAGTAGTAGTAACTCAGTCGTAACGGCCGTGTCTTACGAGTTGTAAGGTCGTAGGTTCGAATGCAGGCAAGAAATTTATTTTGTGTAAATTAATTCACCGCCACTGCTCTCAAAACGGTGAAGGAAAACATCGTGAGGAAACCGGCATGTCCTATAACCAAAACTTCGAAGACATGCGACTTCTACCAACCCGCACTGGGCCCACGTGGTGGATTGTAGCTCATTCCCTCTCGAAGAGAGGAGACCTGTGTCCTAGTACAGACAGTGTGTCAGATACTGGGTGGCAGTTTCTTTTAAGTACGTATAGTTTTTTATTGTATTTCTTGGCGTAGTTAGCTGACATAATATGGCAATTATTTAATTTAGTGTTCTGTGTCTTGTAATGTTAATTACTTAGCATACCTTGTATTGTATTCAGTCAAGTATTTTCTAACTGAACAGACAGCTGTGCTGCTGGGGAGTTTGTTGCGCCACTTCTTCTTCCCAGCGAAAGCACTAGGAAGTGGTGAAGGGCGGGCGTTTTGGGGGACTGTCTTTTGTAATTTTGACGTTGGAAAAGTGTTGATTCTCAGCCTAGTTTGAATAAATAACTTTTGATTTTGTATTTTTTGATTTTAGTCATTGCGTAGAACACCACTTTAGACTTAGTAACGCCTTTGATTTTACTCTGAAATTAGACACTCAATGAGCCTATCCTATTATAAACTAAATTGCCTTGATAATTCCCTGAAGATCGTCCGTCTGGCCTTGTGTATAAGAGTTCAATTACAGTAGAACTTCGAAATTCAATTGGATATTTTCATTACAAAACGATCGTATATTTATTAGGTTGGGGACACCTTGTACGAGTATACAGGGTTATTTGTAAAACACCAACAACCTCTTAAGAGGTCATTGTACTCATCATTACGAACAACTTCTACTATGGGACCAAACCTGAAATCGCGAAAAAAAAAATCAGCTGTTCCCTACATTTTGACGACTCGTACGAACATAAATGTAGGGACACTGATTTTTTTTTTCGCGATTTCAGGTTTGGTCCCATAGTAGAAGTTGTACGTAATGATGAGTACAATGATCTCTGAAGAGGTTGTTGGTGTTTTACAAATAACCCTGTATACATATTTTATGTGTGAGAAGTACAGTCTGTAACATAATCATAGACGCAATAGTTTTTCTTTATTTTGTTAAATCATATATACTGTTTATACAGCGTAACAAGACAAAACTAATCTTTGCTGGGTATTTAAACATTAGAGTGGAATAAAATAGTACTTGAAAAAAAAATACACTGAAATATTGAAAATCTTTGTATTAAACATGTAACTTAATTATAGACGCACTAAGAGAAACGCCGATGTATTTTTTAGTTTAATAGTCGATTGACTTGCCATGTTTCAAAATGAGTTTGAATACTCGATTTGGCATCGAATCTACAAGAGCTCGAAGTTCTTTTTGAGGTACAGCATTCCAAACATCGACTAAAGCTGATTTCAGCTCTGCAACACTGTAAAACTGACGATTATTTTCATACTATAATCTGCGTGTTATGTAACCCCATAAATTTTCCATGGGATTTAAATCTGCGCTTAAAGCTGGCCAATCTAATAAATTAACCAGATTGATCTGAAACCACTCCTTCATATCTTTGGAAGTGTGAACACTCGCGTTATCTTGCTGAAATTTCCAGTTGTTACCACCGATTTTTGATGCTTGTGGCAAAAGATAATTCTGAAGGATATCACGATACTTCTTAGAGTTTATTGAACCAGAAATTAAAGCTATATCTGTTTTTCCACTATATCCGAAACCTGCCCAGACCATTACACTACCCCCACCGTAAACACGTTTTGATAAAATTTTAGCCTCTTTACGTAATTCATGCCAATAATAATTGTAACCATCCGGTCCATCTAAAATAAATTTCTTTTCATCACTGAACACCACATCTCTCCATTCCAGTTTCCAGTGCATGTATTTTTTCGCCCAATCCAATCGAACTTTAATATGTTGTTTTTTTAATGAGGGTTTACTTTTGAGTTTTTGTCTCTTCAAGTGTGATGCTCCTCTTATCACTCTCCAGATAGTTTGTCTATGCACGTTTAAACCTAAATCTCGTTTTATTCTTTCAGCGGATTGATTTGTTTCCGATACAAGTCTTAAAATATTTCTTTTCTCTCTCGCTGTCAATTTTGATTTTCTACCACAGGACTTTTTTGTACCGTAGCTTTCTTTATTTTTAGCATAATTACGCACAACGTGATCTGATCTTCCAATCAATAGAGAAATTTCACGCTAATTTCTATTTTCAGAGAGTAATACATCGATTTTACCCCTCTCATAATCTGTTAGCTTTCGACCTCGCGGCATTTTGAAAATGAGAATACTGCACTATCAAAAAATAACTCAAGTTAAAGAGATACTATATTCTACAAATCTTCTTACTTTAATCAGTATAAAGTTACTTGTCAAGTTAAAAAACACTGATGCGTCTATTATTATGTTACATATTGAGCACACTCTTTGCCAAACTAGTTGCATAATATTTTGTAAGTGATGACGTCTAACTTTTTTGTATGCTATATGAGATTTGTAACGCGCGTCATTTAAAATTAATTAATTGGAATCCGAAAATATTTATTAAAAAAAAAGTTATGCATATAATTCATAGTGCGTCTATGATTACGTTACAGACTGTAGAAGATAGTATTTTTTTATAATATGTCTTTTCTAAGTATCAATGTCGCTGCACATTTATTTTCGTCTAATGGTTTCGTTTGAACCATTGAGGTTAAAAGAAGAATCAAATGTTCCTATTTTTGCTGGATTAATATGAGTTTCTTTTGGTCTAGAGATTTCTTATGCAACTGTTTAGTGTTCATTAGTTAACTTGAACATATTGGTTGAATATTTACCTACTTCAGAACCTATTCCCTTTCTGAACACTTTCTCTTTTCCACTCCTCGCTAGCGTGGACCAATCCTGTGTGTACCTAGGCGTCAAGCGCGTCCCGTCGTCTTCTCCTGGGTCTGCCTCGATATCGCCGGACATTTTCTGGTACCCACATGGTTGTAGAATTGGCTCATGACTCGTTTGAGATGCGGCAAACGTGCCCTTTCCCAGTTAAAGGCTGCTTTTTGGGTGACGTCGACGAATTGTGATATGGAGTGCAACACTGTTTCTAACACGTCTGTTAATCTGACTCCAAAAATGTTGCGCTCCATTGCTCGCTGGCAAACCTCAAGCTTGAATCTCTGTTGAACTGTCAAAAGTTAAGGTCAAGCGCCGTATGTGAGGATAGGGAGTATGCAATATCCATTAATTTGCGTTTCATCATTTATCATCATCATCTGCCTAGCCTTTTCCCAACTACGTTTGGGTCGGCTTCCAGTCTAACTGGATGCAGCTGAATACCAGTATTTTACATGGAGCGACTGCTTATCTGACCTCCACAACTCAGTTACTGGGTAATAGGATACCCCTTGGAAAGGCTGGTTGTCAGACTTGCGGGCTTCTGACTACCCACGTAACGACTGTCAAAAATCCACGAATGACAGCCGGGACCAACGGCTCAACATGCTTTCCGAGGCACGGATGGGTCTCGGTATCTAAAGATGGTCAGTTGGTCACCCATCCAAAAACCAACAGCGGCAAGTGTATCTTAACCTGATCGATCGACCTGTGTGGCTGTTATTATTTAGCCTCGGGCCCCTCGTCGTACTACTTAGCGTAAGACTTTTAAATTGTGATTAGTTTAAGCGAATATCCTATAACATTTATAGACTGTATTCTAACAGAAATTTTGATCACTGAAAGCAGTTGGCACTTTTTTTGCGTAAAAGTTGGATATTACGAAGCTGACGAGATTAAAAATCATATTTTGTAAACTCACAGCGAACGTCTGTCCTGCCGTGCGATTCTGTAACCATCTCACCGTGAAAACTTGGGTGACGTGAGCGAGGAGTGAGTCGTCTAGTGTCAATCCCTACCATCAGCATGACTCACAGCTCACTCTAAGCTCACTTCACGTTAGTAATCACGGTGAGATTCTTCCAGAATCGACCTGCTGGTTCTGTTTTTCTCATAACTAAGTATTTCGGTTAGGCTTGAGAAGAATGGTGTAATAAACTTCCAAGTTGGCATAAGTTGATTAGTTTTACTCGCACTTGGTTCCTTCGCTTATCAGCAATAAAGTTTTACGTCTTACCAGGAACAGCTGTTGCTTATTGTTTTTCTTTTACTCTTGGATCATTGTGAGGAATTATGTAAGATAACGTAGGAGGATAATCCCGCTTCTGCAAATTAATCACTGTACGTAAAAAGGGGGACATTTTAGGAAGTTTGTACAGTGAAATAAATGTGTCCTTTTGCAAGTTTTAATGCTAATCTTAAGAGGTTTTAACCGACTTCAAAAAAGAAGGAGGCTGTTCGTCTGTATGTGTTTTAACGGACTTCAAAAAGGAGGTTCTCAATTCGACAGTTTTTTTTTGTGTGCATGTTACGCTATGTCTCCGGCAATTTTGGATCAATTTCGATTTTTTCTTTTTAATTGATAGAGTATGCTTCAGGAGTGGTCCCATATATTAACTTTGCTAGCAGCTTGGGCAGTTTTTGAGTTAGCTTCATTAATACGTATTTTTTTCACTTAGTGTATATTGATGATATTTGTTTGTTTTTATAGCAAGTCGTGTTATCCGAATTTGTGTACGGTAGGTACAAATAAAAAATATACACCATGTAAATTACAGACATTATATAAATTTTACAAAGGGTGACACAATGGGTGGTCTTATCGCTGAGAGCGATGTTTTAAAGACAACCTTTGGATGGATTGAAAAGGGAAGGAGAGACGAATACTGTAGGTAGTCTGTGGTGTACTATTTACACGATAAAATGAATACATACATGAAGTATATGATACTAATCTAAATAAATATATACATATAACAATAGACATGAAACAGGAGTAAAGAAAATATAACGGTGCTGTTTAAGGAGAGAGGAAGTGCTTTTTTATCATAATTTTAAAAGTGGACAAAGATTGAGCATTATTGACATTAAAAGATTTACACTGATTTTCACATTTACGTTACATTTATTGACGTTTAACTTTTTCGCAACCTGAAGGTTTCCAGGCCTGAAGGTTCAGGTTCAGTACAAAAAAATACCACAATGGCGGGAATACAAGTGACTCTCGGCTTCGTTAAAAGCGTCTTTTTACACCCGTTATAATGTGTGTTTATGACGGAGCGTCATAACAAAGATCTTCACTGTTTTTATTACTTTTTTTATTATGTTATTACATTGTTAGTGTTCATAGTGCTAACGTCATCAAACCCGGAACTGCGTCACGTATCATCATGACCGTGGCTTTTTATCGCTATTTCTCAATATGACGTGGAAATTAATAACAGGTCCAAATATGGAAACTATGGCCCTTCCGCTTCATAGGCGATTTTCTTGCCAATAATGAAGTGGCCGTCAAATTGTTTATGCTGTAATTAGGAAGCAATATGGCGAATTTCTTGATGGTCTTGCCTTTTATACACGAGGTTGTGGGTTCAAATCCGGGCAAGTACCAATGTGACTTCTTCAATTCATATGTACTTTCTGACATTACTGACCCCCACAACCCAGTTACGAGTTAATACGATACCCTTTGGTAAGACTGGTTGTCAGACTTTCGGGCTACTGACTACCCGTAACGACTGTCAAAGATCCACGAATGACAGCCGGGACCAACCTTTTCGAGGCACGGAGGGGTCTCGGTATGTAAAGATCATGACCATATATCATCATCACCCATCTACTGATCAACCGCGGTAAACGTAGCTTAACCTGATCGATCGACCTGTGCGGCTGTAATTAGTTAGTAGTCATTGTATCTCCTCTTGTAAAAACATTCCTATAGTTCCGAACGTTGCCCCAAAATTTGTTGATCTTTGAAATAACGATGTCAAAAACTATGAATTCGCGTAGTGCCATTACCTACTAGACGCGGTCTTTTAATTGACCCTTAAATGCATGATTTTTACTTTTTAAGCAAATAAAATTTATTTGGACGTTACATTAGCTCTATAGCAAGGAAAAAATTTGTAAAAAAAAATAGATTCATAAAAATGCTTTTTATGTTTTATTTTTCAAATGGCCTGGTGGAAATTTACATCTTTATGTAATCAGAACGAATCTACTGGGAACAAAATGAGTTGAATATCTCCAACAATTGGGGAATCCCCGAGCTCTGTGGAAACGAAAATATGGCATTGGATTGGTTGATACAAATTTACACCACGATGCATTTAAGGGTTAGATTCGATTGCAATCGTATCGTAATTCGACACGTAACACAATCACGCAAAAGATTTTAATATAACGTTCATATGCCTAAGTTATTTCTGTGCTTTATAATTTAAAACAACATGTGGTTCTTTTTAACCGACTTCAAAAAGGAGAAGATTATACTTTACTTACTATTTTGTTACTATTTTATATTTTTAGTTAATATTTTGTGGGTGCCTGGCTGACGGACAATAGAATTTAATCCCACGTAGTTTGTGTGGCGTGATCACTTCACAACGTGTAACGTTAAATGCGCAAAACCTGAAAATAGTTTGATCAGAATAACGAGTAGAATTAATCGAACCACTTTTTAATATAGGTCACATTTTTCAAAAAATCTTCATTAAAAACGTTGCCGTGTCTATTTATTAATAGGTCAAGCAAGTCAATGTCAGCGCGGCACAGCGGCCCAGTGACGACTCCACCCTCGGTAAAGCGTCGTCGCAGACGCAAGAAACGATCAGAATGGCCAGTAAAACTAAAACAGCACATAAAACCTTTACAATTTACAATACAATACAATTTTTTTTTACTTATTTTCTCTCTGAAATAGGTCAATTGAATTAAAAATCAGTTGGGGTGTCTGAGGTTTTGCGCATTTAACGTTACACATTGTATAGTCTAGATAAAAAAAAAACATCGTTGAGATTCTGACTATGTTTCTGTTTCTGCTCTTGTTGTATCTTATTTTTTTTTGCTATTTTATTTAAAAACCCCATAAAATAATAGTGTTACAAATAAGATACTAGCTTTGAAATTATATAAAATGATCAATTAATTCTATGTGTTAATCCTGGTTATAAACTATCTGTGTGCCAAATTTCATCAAAATTGTTCCAGCCGTTCGAGCGTGAAGAAGTAACAAACACACACACACAGACTTTCGCATTTATAATACAACGTGTAACGTTAAATGCGCAAAACCTGAGACACCCCAACTGATTTTTAATTCAATTGACCTATTTCACAGAGAAAATAAGTCATTAAAAAAATTGTAAAGGTTTTATGTGCTGTTTTAGTTTTACTGGCCATTCTGATCGTTTCTTGCGTCTGTGACGACGCTTTATCGAGGGAGGAGTCGTCACCGGGCCGCTGCGCCGCGCTGGCATTGGCTTGCTTGAACTATTAATAAATAGACACGGCAACGTTTTTAATGAAGATTTTTTGAAAAATATAACCTATATTAAAAAGTGGTTCAATTAATTCTACTCGTTATTCTGATCAAACTATTTTCAGGTTTTGCGCATTTAACGTTACACGTTGTATAAGTAAAGTTTAGTATAGTGTACAATATTAGTATTAATTAATTATTATTTTGAGTATTATTTCTCAGTAGCAGCAAAGAATCTGGATATGTCCCCGGCTGATCACAATAGGATCGCCCCGATACGATAGGACTGAAACAATGGCGGAATGTGCAGGGGCGGATCTACCTAGAGGCTTTTTGGGCTGCAGCCCAGGGCCCCGCGAATACAGAGGGCCCCCAACCGAACTGAAACCAATAGACGATATTGTCAATAATAAAAATTATCTAGAATTTAAAAAAATCCGATCGGATTGCTCAAAGGACCTACAGTGCGATGACCAAATAAAAGAATTTGCAGCACAAAAATGCAAAAAAGTTGCTTTATAATTTATATAACATAACCATTTATAACCTGTCAATTTATTTTGCAATAAATAATGTTTTAATAAATAAATAAAATATTTTGTTTTCCTATTTTCTTCCTGTACTTAACATATATTACATTACATGTACCTACATCACTACAGAAAACAGTTTCTTGTCAAAATGGCAATTACTTGAGTAATTAGATAGGGCCCCTAAGCAGTATTAGCCCAGGGCACCACAAATTCCAGATCCGCCCCTGGGAATGTGGGAAAACTATAGGTACACTTCTACTTAATCCTTCCCCCCCTTTGCTTTCGGGTTAGCGTGATATTATGTTTATTCGTTTTACACCTAAATACGACCAATGTATTTCTGGAGGTCAAAGTAATGACGTCACGATACTACAACAATGAAAATTTAGCGTGCGTAGTAAAAGAACAGTAAATAACTCATAAACACGTAACAGCAAGTTAATCTGAAGATCTGGACTAGATAAGACATGGAATATGTACGCAGCTTATCGTGCTAAGCGGAATATGGAATATGAATTAATTAAGTAAAGGATGCTTGGTATAAATAAATAAATTAATTTAATTTAATAAAAACGTTTACAAAAAGTGTACATGTAGCCAACAGTAATGATGGATCGAAATTAGAATGTTAGGTAGCGACCCGACCGATCTAGGTTTATTCAAACCTGTGTTTCAGGCAATCACTTTACATTTCGATTACATTGGGACTTTACAATTTTAAGTACAATTGATATAAATAAAATCTTTTAACAACTTAAGAAAGTATAAGCATATACATTAATACCTAAAACTAGCTTATGATGATGATGGTATATACATATATGGATATGTATATAAAACTAAAACTACTATTTTGTAGGGTTTAAATGTAGAAAAAAAAAAAACAAAATTGATATTCTGACTAAGTTTCTGTTTTGCTATTTTATCTTAAAACCCCGCAAAATAGTAATGTTTTGACAAATAAAATACTAGTTTTTAAATTATATAAAATGATCAGTAGAATTAGCATAAAAAATGTTATTAAAATCTCGATTATGACTGTAAAAGGTTTGCTTAGTCAATCCCTAGCATCGGTGAGATTTTTACAGAATCGACATGCAGTACACTATTCTATAAAGTTTACTTGGAACCTCACTCAATTGACCGTACACATGGGCGATTATCACACTGCACCGCGCTCCGTTGCTTAGCGCCCCGGGCGGCCTTTATTAGCAAAATACACATGGCGTACAATGTCGCCCTGCCGCCCCGCGCTACGCGCGGAGCACGGTGCAGTGTGATAATTGCCTAAGGGTAATTACATACCGAAAATGCCTCACTACAATACCTCGCGATCGCAATTTCGCTCGCTACCTCGATTTCACCTCCATGTAAAACAAATGCATGCTAATAGACACGCACGCACATGCCAAAATGATAACTCACTACGATACATCGCGGGCTGTTTGGGGGTTTACCTCGATGCGACGATGCCTACGTGAGAACAAAATAGTTATGGTTTTACGTCGCGCTCGACGGAAATCATCGATGTGATCTAGCTCGTGATTGGTCAAATCCATTCTACTTGTTCTTCTGGAGTAGGTAGGAGTACACAGCATGACAGGACTGAGAAACTGAGCTCTAAGCTGGAGAGGGAGTGGGTCATTATTCACCACGCCGGTGGTCTTGTGCGAGTTGGTGGACGTCACATTTCTTCGAATATTTGGTTCTAGGACATCGTTTCCTCACGAGATTGTCCTTCACCGTTTCGAGAACAGCCGGTCGATTCTGGAAAAATCTCACCGTGATAACTAAGGTGAAGTGAGCTTAGAGTGAGCTGTGAGTCATGCTGATGCTAGGGATTGACGACGTGAAGTGAGCGTGGAGTGACCACGCTCACTTCACCCAAGTTTGCACGGTGAGATGGTTACAGAGTCGCACGGCTGTAGTGATGAAATATTTACACAAAGTTAAACGCCAGTCTGGGTTCGAACCTACTACCTAGAACTCGTCAGTGGCGGCAGTTATCACTGGGCCACCACAGCTTTCGATACGCCTTCGTAAGACTAGAATATTGCTAAGCCCATTATTATTATCATTTAAAAGAGTCATCTCAAAATACCACTTTCAAAGAAGCTTTTTGCCATCAAAGAGCAGATTTTTTTGGATACTGTTTATACAGGGTGTATCGGAAAGGGGGTATCAACCCTGAAGGAGGTGAATGTGCTCATGAAACTCAACAACTTTCCCCAAAGAACATAGGTCGAAATATGAAAAAAAAATTTGGCCCTCCCTTACAAAACAGACTACCAGCTGATTGATTTACTATGGGAGGGCCAAATTTTTTTTTCATATTTCGACCTATGTTCTTTGGGGAACGTTGTTGAGTTTCATGAGCACATTCACCTCCTTCAGGGTTGATACCCCCTTTCCGTTACACCCTGTATACTGATACAATAAAGTGCTAATTAGCATAATCAAACTGATGTTAAAATGTACTCCATTTATGTAAAACAGCGTAGACGTGTTAAGAATTCTCTGAAGTATTGAAATGGCACCTCTTAGTCGACACAAAGGAGTGTCTATTATCACCAAGCTAAGAATTAACTGAGACAACAGTAGTTAAAATTCAATTTACTGTAAATTGATGTAATCTACTAATTGACGGCGCCACCATCGCGACGCGACTAGGGTTACCATGTCTAAATTTGAAAATAACTGACAAAAAGGAAAAAATACAGAGGTGTTCTGTTCCAAAATTATCACATGAAAATCACAGTTACAGGTATGTTTTCTGATCATTTTTAATTCGTAATATGTTTAGAATGTAATGACCGATTTGAATAATTCAAAAAGTTTAATCTACAGATATTGAAACAGTCTTGAATACGAAATGATTTATTTGGATAAGGATTAATACAAAGGTAATATGATGAAAGACATTTTATAGCTAATTTTTTTACACCTTGGGTTACATTATTGACGTTTTAGTAGACTCCTATTTTTTTCTAGTAAAAAATATAGCCTATATTACTCAGGGATAGTGCAGCATAGGTACTAATGGTGAAAAAAAAAAATTAAAATGGGTTAAATAGTTTTTGAGTTTATTCGTTACAAACATACATACATACATACAAAAATACAAATCTTTCCTCTTTATAATATTAGTGTAGATGGCGTAAGAATTTAACCTGAACAGGGTTTGTTTACACTTTCATCTGACACTTCTGGAACAGCTGTAGGCAAAATGTCTGGAGTAAAGGACACACTAAAGGGAGAACCGATCTTAGCACTAATATTAAAATAATTCAGGAAAAACGAAAATTTTATCTGACTAACATGTGACTGTTTCTAAATTACCCTAAGCTGATAAAATTTTAGTTTTTCCTAATTGATGTTAGTAAAATACTATTAAGTGACATTGTTTTTAATATTCTGGGAAAGTCAGGACATCAAATGTAACCTGAGAAAGCCTGGACGGCACATGTCCACATTAATCCTGAAGGATGGCAAACCTGGTCGCCACCGCAACGCTCGCCCTGTCGTCTACAAACGTAGGAGTTAGGGAGGTATAAAAAGTTCTACATGACTTAGTACTAAATACGTCTTCATTAGCATAATGGGTGTGAGTTTTCTTGTTACCGTACAAAATGTGAATTATTACCATAGTATTTTATCCACATGGCCTGAAATGTACTGTGTCAAAGATGATATGGCTAGAAAGGGTTGACTACTGAGATGACGACTAATGTGGTGACTAGTGCTTAGACATGATTGACCCAGCGTGTGAAGTTTACACAGCGACGACACAACTGGTTTTTTTTTTCTGATGTTAGTTCCAGTAAAGTACACAACCTGCGCTCGTTGATCCCTGAAAAATGATTGAATATTGTTTTGTTTTTTGACAAATATCCTGTCCTTGGTATTGCTCGTCGAATCGTTGAGCTAATTAAGTTCTGAGTTGAGCTGCACGGTTACTGACGAATGCGTGCACTGACTGCACAGGTCCACTCAATCTGTGTGGTTCTTTCCTCAAAATACCACTTCAGAAACCCATCTACATGGTCCTCAAAGATTAAGCATGTCCGGATTTTTATATACACATTGACATTGATGAATTTTATATAAACAATGACATGGATATTTACTTTGTAAAGTATCTTATTTTGTATTATTATTATTGTGAGTGTGAAGACTATGTGGGTCATTTCTTTTTTCTGTTTTCCTTCTTAGTTAGTTTTAATCATGATCTGGCAGTTTGAGTAATTTATGCGGCCTACCCAAATGTCCTTTCATTGGCATGGTTCGTCGAATCGTGAGGCTCCTCAAGTTCTGAGTTGAGCTGCACGATTTTTGACTAATGCGTGCACTGACTGGACAGGTCCGCTCAATCTGTGTGGTTCTTTACTCAAAGGACCAGTTCAGACACCAATCTACATGGTCTACACATGATCTGACCAAGATTATGTCTGGACTTTAAAAGAGACTGTGACCTCTGAGTTTGTTTCGGCCTTTCTTCTCAGAGTAGTCAGATAGGGAACGCCGACCTCATGTAGTTTAAAAAAAAATATGATTGACATGTAAAAGTGTTTGTACAAACCTACTTATAGAAATAAATCATTTATCATTTATTATTTGTTTTATCATGTGAAGATATCGATCGATACCCATCATGTCTATGGTGGAGTTTCGCTAACTAATTTTATTTGTCCCTGTATACCCAGTGGTTAACTTAGAGCATATCGAATAAGTGTTAGAGCCAGCGCAGACGACGGACATTTGTCCGCGGACTTTTTCGTCCGCCAAAATATAGCGCTTACAACTGCATCAAGTAACGCACACGAGGGACTGAAAATACCACGGACAAAAAGTCCGCCTCGTGTGCGTTACTTGATGCAGTTGTAAACGCTCTATTTTGGCGGACGAAAAAGTCCGCGTACAAATATCCGTCGTCTGCGCTGGCTCTTAGAATACACCATTACATTTTTCGGATGACGAAGCTTATAGAGACATACTCGTACATACTTATATAATTATTTATAGGTTTATTACTAACATCTGAAAAATCCACTGATCACTCCGCCGGCCAAGAGCGCGTCATAAAAATGTGTGTGTTGTAATTCGTTCCAAATACATGTCTTTATAAGTATGTACTTACAACAAAGACTTACAAAGAGACACTCACAAAAAAAAATCACGAGAAATGTTTCTTTGAAACATTAATTTTCATATCTGCCGGTCGATTCTGTAAAAATCTCACCGTGAAAACTTGCGTGGAGTGAGCTGTCAGTGTCATCCCACTGATGCTAGGGATTGAACAAGCAACCATTTACAATCATAATCGAGATTTTAATAATATTTTTTGTGCTAATTCTATTCTCGCAGGCCGTAGAAATAAATAAATATAAATAATTTAATTCGATCCGTGTTTGATATGAATCATGACTGCTATGTCCGTTATACGGACTTGTTCAAGAGTCAGGGTCTCAAGTTGACAATACTCATGAAGGAGCGGAAGTTGCAATGCAATTGGATAAATTTTGTCAATTGCGGAAGCAGCAACCCAAATGGTGAGACAGAATGTCAGAACTTTTGCTGTTACTGGTGATTGTAAAAACTACATTACAGAAATAAATAAGGGGGCTTCCATTCATTACCATTACGTGAGGCGTTTTTAGGAATTTTCTGAAACCCCCCCAACCCTCTGGTGAGATGTCGTGAGATTTGGCTTAATCCCTTCCCCCATCCCCCAATCTCAAGTGAGAATTTTCAAAATGCCTGTTTATAGTGTGTGTCGTGTGTACGGAATACAGTGAAAGGGTTAAATATTATTGTGGTTGATTAGGCCATATTTTAGTGAAGAAACATGTTTTACTTGATACTATTTTTTCGCAATTTTACTCTGTTTCTTACGGAAAAAAATACCTCATATTTGCCGAGACCCACCCTCCCCCCAAAGTAAGATTAGGTGATATTCGGCTCGAGCCCCTCCCCTCCTTGAACGTCTCACGTAATTAATGGACCCCCCCTAAAACAACCACAATATTCATTCATTTGGCACTTTCCCTGTTGACAGCGATGCGGATGAATTTTTTGATGCCTTTTGATTATTTCTCCTCTTTTGTTATATACTTGTCCGTACTATTTGTTTATTTATTTTATTATTTACGTAAACACAGTAAGAAAACCTATGGATATGACATAATTATAATTTGAGTACAAAGGTTATTTTATTATTATTATTTTAAGATTTTTTAAATTATGTACCTACGTATTTTACGTATCTTAGAAATTAAAATATAATTTATTAATATAGAACTACTGAAATACTAACCAATATTGTTTCAATAAAATTAATTTTGACTCCAAGACAACATAAAAGTAAAAACTGAATAAGCTATTCACATTGAAAAATGAAACGCCATTTAAGCTGAAACTGCAATTAAAATATAGAGCACTAAGCTATGAAGTATTTAAATGAATATTATGATACCATTAAGAAACTAAAACATATCGTTCTAAGTTATCTTTCAGCTGCACGACTCTCCATACGGAAAACAACAGCTGAACTATTTCACCTTCAAAACACCATTAAAAGCTTCAAGTTCAATGCTTCACAGTAAACATTTGAAACAGACGTCATACACTGAAAATATATTCACGGCCTTTAAAATGAATACAAAATGAACTGAAAACTATGCTTCACAAATCAAATGGTATATAACAAAATGATCTTGTTAACGCGTACTAGGGAGTACGCTGCGCAGGAGTCGATCAAAACACGTATTCTATTACAGTCGCGCGCTGTGCCCTAACGAATATAGACGTGCCTATTGATATAATCGCTAAATTCTAAATTTATCCGCTGTAATACGTTGTACATGTATAGAGAATCAATTTCGCGCTCTATGATGTCCGGTTTAAGAATTCGCGTAAAAATTGCTGGCAAATAGCCTAGCGGAGTGAAGTGTAACGTGCTAGAATAGTTTTCTTTATGAAGTGTTCAATGTAACAGCTAGTTTAGACAACATTTCGCGAGTTCAAACAGCAAAAGTATCTAATCAAAACATTTTTAAAAGTCAGGCAGCATCTGCCAAAAGAAAAGTGTTGATTCAAATTCAAAATAGAAACAATTGACAAGACATGGCGTCTACACCAGATACGCCAACCCCGAGTGGTACCCCTGAAGATACGCCCACACCATCGCCAGGACCTCAAAATGTAAACAAATTCAACTGGCTGAAGAGGGCACAGGCGGCAAGGAACAATCCCTTCGTGAAAGCAAGACCCTCGCTAACCCGGGAGAGCTCCACAGCGGAGCTGTTCTCCAGGGAGAATTCCAGTCCAGACTTATTCCAGAGTTCCAGACTGAATCTTTTTGATACTGACAGAGCACCAAAACCCGAAGTTAACGCTAATGGATTTAAAAAGGTAATTTTGGACACATTTTTTGTACAAAACACTTCAATTATCTTACGATGTCTTAGACCATTAGGTTGTTTGATAAAAAGCGAGTATAGCACGGATTTACAGATAACAATCTAAAGTATGTAATAACTATAAAGTAAACAGCCTCTGTTTACAACTCTCTCTTGTAATCTAGATATAATTTTGCAGTTCTCTACATATTAATATTGGTACGTGAATATCAGTTTCACAACGAAAAATTCAATTACCGAAATGTTTGACGAAATGATTAGCTCTGCTCTGATAAATGTAATAAATAAATATTAAACTTCTATAACGTTAGTAGCCAATCTTTTCGGGCATTTAGACTGAAACATCTAAGTTTTGAGTCAATTAACACGACAGTGAGTATTGCTTCAAAATTGAGGAATAACAATCGAATTAGAGTGTAGATCGAAGGAACGAGAAACGTTTTAAAACAATTTTTTGTGTGTTTGTATACAGGATGGCCCATTTTTAGTGTTCCAATTTTTGGTTCTTGGACATCTCAATGATTCATCTAAACGGGTTCCTTCTATTTGGCAGAATCTTGATACTCCGATTTTTATTTGGCATAACTCACATGGCATAATCTTATTTAATCGAATATTTTTAAGGCATAAAAATTATTTAGCATAACTTTTGTTTGGCAGAATATTTACGTGTCCGAATTTACAATGGCATACTTTTATCTTGGCAGAATTTTGTTTCGCACCTTTGCCATAATTAATATTATGCATAATTTTGTTTAGCATAACATTTATTTAGAGATACGATTATTTGGTATGGGTGCATATTTGAACATCAAAAATTAAAATAGATGTATCTTCTTGTAAAAATTAGTGTTCAAAACATCAAAAACTTATAATATAAATGGAATAAAACTGATAATTTAAATAAAGTAAATTTATGCTGTCGAATGGTTAGATAACCTACGTGCAATGTATTTAAAATCGAATGGTCTGCAAAAGTGACATAGAATGTTCTAAATATAGCATGTATTGGTAGCATTTTCAATATTAAATTAAATTTGTGTCATAAAAAGTCAATACGTTGTGCTGCAAAATTTTGTGACAGAAACGAATCGCTGCGAAACCGACTTTACGCAGTCTTGTCTGCCCTACCCCTAGAGTGTAATTTAAACCCGCGTAGGCGCGGAGGGGTAGGGCGGCCCGCGAGCTGAGGAGCAGGTGGTTTGAAGGCCCGCCACCGTGGCTGAGGCTGGCCGGCGAAGCCGGCCAGCAAGCCGAAGCTGCGGTGGTGAGCGTTAAAACCATCTGTGACGATAAGCTCGCGTGGCGCCGCCCAAACCGCGCAGCGCCGGAGCCGTGACAGAAACAATGCTTGCTGCATGTTGCATGCCTGCTTGCATGCTGTATGCCTGCTGCATGTTGCATGCCTGCTTGCATGCTGCATGCATGCTGCATGTTGCATGCCTGCTTGCATGCTACATGCATGCTGCATGCATGCTGCATGTTGCATGCCTGCTTAAAAAAATCAGTTCTGCCTTTTAATGACTATCGATATAAAATGTATGCCAAAAGACGATTCTGACTGTGAATTTTCTGCGATATGATGGTTCTGCTTTTTAATTATTATGGATATAAACATTATGCCTAAAGATGATTCTGACTAACAAAATTATGAGTTTTGAATGTATGACAACTGAGTGTATGCGAAATGATTTTCTGCGAAATGAAGTTTATGCTATCCGTTGTTATGCAAAACAATATTATGACGTAAAAAGTTCTGCTATAAAAGGTAGACCCCATCTAAACGCAACCTACCTTAAGCGAAAATCAGTAGTTTAGAAGTTGTGATTTTTAAAATTGATTTTCATAAAATCTGTACCATTTGGGAATAACCCCAAAAATTCCTCATTAGCTACAAGTCTATAGTATTTACCCACTTACTTATAGATTCGATTTAGTGCAATAACTTTCAATCTAGAGAGGTTTACATGACTAAAAGCAGAGATTTTAAGAAAATAAATTAAAGAAATACAATTTTTAAACTACAGATTTTCGCGGAACATATGTTGCGTGTATCTGAATCCAAGAGAAGTTATAGACACAAAAGAAAATGGATCACTATAAATGGGCCACCCTATACAACGTGTAACGTTAAATGCGGAAAACCTGAAAATAGTTTGATCAGAATAACGAGCAGTATTAATTGAACCACTTTTTAATATAGGTCACATTTTTCAAAAAATCTTCATTAAAAACGCTGCCGTGTCTATTTATTAATAGGTCAAGCAACCCAATGTCAGCGCGGCGCAGCGGCCCGGTGACGACTCCTCCCTCGGTAAAGCGTCGTCGCAGACGCAAGAAACGATCAGAATGGCCAGTAAAACTAAAACAGCACATAAAACCTTTACAATTTTTTTAATGACTTATTTTCTCTCTGAAATAGGTCAATTGAATTAAAAATCAGTTGGGGTGTCTGAGGTTTTGCGCATTTAACGTTACACGTTGTATATTTTGTGAACTAGAAGAGCCCGTAGTCGTTCAGATATTGTTAAGGACAGGCCTCCTAATGATTACTTCAATAAGCGATAGCGGGCGAGTAATAAGACAGTTTGGTGATACTATCCTTTCAACAAAGTCACCTTTTAAGATAACAAAAGTGGTTTATACTTCGCCGCGCAAAACCAATCGAATAATTACTCCATAGACTACCTGCAGTGAATGTAAAATACAGGTATTCAGCTGCATCCGGTTAGACTGGAAGCCGACCCCAACATAGTTGCGAAAAGGCTAGGCAGATGACGAGACTACCTGCAGTATTGTCTCTCCTTCTCCCTTAAATCCATCCGAGAGTTGTCTTTAAAAGTTCGCATTTAGCGATTCAACCGTCCATTGTGTAATCTTATGTAATTTTTCATACATTTATATTCAAAATAAATAGTATCATATTCTATCTATTTATCTTAAGTAAATCTCTATGTAAATATTATATTTTATTTTTTTATGTGCATCGTATTCACTGTAATTATACAGGGTGACTGGCTCTGGACCCACCATAGCAAATTCTCATATAGAGGAGGTCATTTACTAATCATTGAACCATACTTTCCCTACCTGAAGTTTTATAGTTTGGGAGGTATGTAAAATTTTATTCTTTATTGAGATTTTGGAAGTCGGTTGTATAAAAAAGTTTTTTAAATAAATAATTTGACTTTGACTTTAACGTGTATACCTGGTTAATAATTAATAAATTAAATAGGTTCTGTGTACTATCAGAAATATAACAATAGAAACAGTTGCAGAAAGGAGGAAAAAAAAAAATTGATTGTACAGCACTCTCTAATGCTTCGCATTATAAGTCGTGGAATAAAACATTAGCTGTGGACGTTTGATGAACAAATGAATTAGGTTCTTGTTGATGATACTAATTACAGCCGTTCGATCCTGTAACCATCTCACCGTGAAAGCTTGGGTGAAGTGAGCGTGGAGTGAGCTGTCATTCGCTAGGGATTAACACTAAGAAGTGCTCACTTCACTTATGATTTCACGTGCGCACGGTGCGATTTGTACAGAATCGACCGGCTGTTATGTAACTGGAGACAGTGACGCTAAATCAGCCAAGTTTGAGGCCAAACGTTCAAATCCCACTTATCTTACATACAAATTAGTCTCAACAAACCCTAGTATGCCACAACGCGCCTCGAAGGACCAATTTACATAATTTTAAACCGATTAGGATCAGACTTACGAATAGTCTGAGTTTCAAGCGGACGATTAGTTTAATTGGCTGATTTTAATGTTCTTGAGTTGGGCAGACAATCTGACACTGATAGGCGTAAAGGCCTGGTCGAACTTGACCCCTTTTAAAACATCTTAGATGAAGATGGATGAATGTGCTCACTTCTGAAGAATACAGCTGGTGCGCATGACCTCAATCATTCCAAAAGAACCACGCGCGTGTCCGCACGGTTGTTTAATGAATGAAAAAGAATAACGCACGGTAAAAGTGGAATAGATTTGTTTGTAAAAAGGGATTAGTGACTAAATTAAATTACAGCTGATTATTTTTGTACTCAAAATATTCTACTGGGGTGATTGGGGTCATGCGCTTGGTAAATTGAAAAAAAAAAAAAGTTTCATTGAGAAAGTCAACATCGCCAAGCGGATGGTTGACTCTTCACGTGATCAGAGGGCTGGCCTATTTTTGGGCCAAAGAATCAGCATTGCCATACAACGTGGCAATGCTGCTAGCCTTTTTAGGGTACGTTTCCAATTGACAGCGATGCGGACGAATTTTTTGATGCCCTTTGATTATTTGCCCTTCTTTTTATATACTTGCACAGCTTTTTAAACTTTGTAAATATTTTAATAACTTTAATAAAGTTCGAAATAAATCAATCAACTCAGCCTATCGCAGTCCACTGCTGGACATAGGCCTCTCCCAGACTGCGCCACAACACCCTGTCCTCCGCCTTCCGCATCCAGTCCACCCCAGCCACCTTCTTTAGGTCGTCTGTCCATCTAGCGTAATGTTTTTAAGTATTAGTCACTAATTACTAGAAAACAAAAGTCTTATCGCCGAAGGCTTCGATATCGACTTAAGTTAAAATACTTTTACCTTATCCTGTAACCAATCCTCCAACTTTTTTTAAATCAGCACCTCATACAAAATTCATGTTCTATTCAAAACTCTTTAGTATAAACATCATTATAAAACTCCAAAGCGTGCCAAACACTTCTTCTGCCTTGTTAGTTTACCTCGTAGTGAATATTTTTAGATGTTAAGGATATACAACGTGTAACGTTAAATGCGCAAAACCTCAGACACCCCAACTGATTTTTAATTCAATTGACCGAATTCACAGACAAAATAAGTTATTAAAAAAATTGTAAAGGTTTTATGTGCTGTTTTAGTTTTACTGGCCATTCTGATCGTTTCTTGCGTCTGCGACGACGCTTTACCGAGGGAGGAGTCGTCACCGGGCCGCTGAGCCGCGCTGACATTGGGTTGCTTGACCCATTAATAAATAGACACGGCAACGTTTTTAATGAAGATTTTTTGAAACATGTGACCTATATTAAAAAGTGGTTCAATTAATTCTGCTCGTTATTCTGATCAAACTATTTTCAGGTTTTGCGCATTTAACGTTACACGTTGTATACCTGCAAGGCTGAATAGTTATAATAAATGCGTTGTTTATAATGGCAATGACTGTTGCACCTGATGATTGTTGCATGTTTTGGGTTTTTTTACTGGCATCAGGAGCTTGTGGCTAAGTAATAACAGCCGCACGGGTCGATCGATCAGGTTAAGTTACGCTTGCCGTGGTTTTTCCGCGGATGGGTGACCTTCTTTACATATCAAGACTATTTAAGACCCCTCCGTGCCTTGATAAGCGCGTTGAGCCGTTGGTCCCGGTCATTCGTGGATCTTTGGCAGTCGATACGGGTCGTCAGTAGCCCGAAAGTCTGACAACCAGTCTTACCAAGGGGTATTACCCAGTAACTGGGTAGTGGAGGTCAGATAGGCAGTCGCTTCATGTAACATACCGGTATTCAGCCGCATCCGGTGGGACTGGAAGCCGACCCCAACATAGTTGAGAAAAGGCTAGGCTGTTTGATTGACATGGGACTGGAGTGTATTGTATTCTTACATTCTTTAATTGGAATGATCCTGATGATATGACTTTCTTTATATTTTTCCTCTAAGCATACCTACAAATTACAATACATGGTCGAAAATAATGTCGGAATTGCGACATCCTATCTCAGAATGTCAGGGGATTCAGGACTGTCATTTACGAAATGTTTGGCTCGTCTCTGCCCCACGGGATCTCAACATGTGTAGCTTCTATCCTAATGAAATTAATTGTAACTTAAACTTTTTATTTTACTTATCTCGGTTTTCTTATTATTTCTCCTGATAACGTCACTAACCGGGCGAAAAAATCAAGGTCTTGTCTGGGAAAAAGCAAGAGAAGAGTTATTTTGTTATTCTTTTCCTCCTCATAAATTATGAAAGTAGACATAACATAACATCACGCGTGTATATCTCTAAAGGTCAAATAGAGGTACCTTAACAAAAAAAAGGTACCTATGTACAAGACGCCAGCAAATCAAGCTACTACAATCTGTCAAATTTCTTTAATAGATTTGCAACTTTATTGCTAAAGCATAAGGTTCAAAGTTGATTGGGAAAATTAGACAGTTTCGGGTAGCTTGATGTGCTGACGTCTGTACAACAGCCGGGGGCGAGCCTTTTGTAAAGGATTATGCGACTGATTGCATACGATTTGTATACGATTGAACCATGCCAAACATTCCCATGCTTTGTTAGTGGAACTCATAAAGGCTATTTTAAGACTAAACCTAAGCACGTGGTCCAGTTTTAAGCACCTACTATTTTACACCACGCTCATTATTTTTGGAAATGTAAACCGCGTTTGTACATATTTGGAAGATAATGAAAATAAACATGATTTTTTTTTTAAATGAGGTTAATTGTCAATTTTATTCATTAATATCTTTGTTTTCTTTAAATCTCTCTTTATTTCTTTGAAAAATCAATCTGTCTAGCTTTTTCCCAACTATGTTAGGGTCGGCTTCCAGTCTAACCGAATGTAGCTGAATACCAGTATTTTACATAGAGCGACTGCCTATTTGACGTCCACAACCCGGTTACTGGGTAACACGATACTCCTTGGGAAGACTGGTTGTCTTTTTTAGGGCTTCTGACTATCCATAACGGCTGTCAAAGATCTACGAATGATCTACGATCTCTTTACTTGTTTAACGGTTTTGCCTACACTCTCCCACAGCTCAGCAAACGCCTCCCCCAAATCCTTCCATGCCTCCTTTTCTAGCGCCACCTCGATCCAACCCTTGCGGTACGCGTCTAGGTCGTCGGTCCCTACTAAAACTTCAATAATGTAACCCAAGGTGTAAAAAAATTGGCCATAAAATGTCTTTCATCGCATGAGCTGCGGAAACTATTGATGATAGAACAAAAAAATGCTCTACAATATTAAAGACAAAAAACAAAAAACTTCCCGATACCATATGTCCAATTGTAGTTATGTCACTATAAATACTTTTTTACATTTTCAAAGTTGATAGAGCCGACCAAAATCAGACCATGTTACCCATACCTTTGTATTAATACTTATTCAAATAATGGCACGAGTCGATCAATCATGTCAAGCTACGCTTGCCGCGGTTGGACCGTGGATGGTTGACCATCTTCACATACCAAGACTCCTCCGTGCCTCGGAATGCACGTTAAGCCGTTGGTCCCGGCTGTCATTCGTGGATCTTTGACAGTCGTTACGGGTCGTCAGTAGCCCGAAAGTCTGACAACCAGTCTTACCAAGGGGTATCGTATTTCCCAGTAACTGAGTTGTAGAGGTCAGATAGGCAGTCGCTCCATGTAAAATACTGGTATTCAGCTGTATCTGGTTAGACTGGAAGCCGACCCCAACATAGTTGGGAAAAAGTTAGGCAGATGATTATGACATATTATGTGTAAAGTCGCTTTTCGTGTTCTTCTTAACTCCGGAACGGATTTTGATGCGGTATTCACACCAACATTTAGATAACTTTTCCGGAAGGTTTATGAGTACGATTGAACTTACAAATAATAAAGAAATCTCGATGTTTTGTGAAGTTGTATAAGCCGTGCGAAGCACGGGCGTGTCGCTTGTACTACGAGTATTATATTATCATATAGATATTATTCTGACCATAGTATGCTAAAGAGCAAAGCACTGTACGTTTTAATTGTTTTAAGTATCTAATTTCCGCTTTCATTTAAATATGTATCCTGCATCATCGTCTACTAGAATGCTAATGATGAACATAAACACCATGACATAGTACAGCATGCTTTTTTTAACCGGCTAAAAATTTTTACAGGATGTTCCACCCATGAATATGAATAACTTTCACTATGGAACAAACTCTGAGATCACAAAAAAAAAATCAGCTGCTTCATACATTTTGGTCAAGTAGGTATTGAACTTTTGTATTAAACAGCTGATTTTGTTTTCGTGATTTCAGAGTTGGTTCCATAGTGAAAGTTGTTCATATTCATGAGTAGAACAGCCTGTAAAAATTTGGAGCCTGAATAAAAAATCATCCAATATAATATGGAGTCTGAGTTGTTTGCCGGGAGATGGATGGATGTGTGTCATGAATGTTTAAGATTTTGTGAGAAGATGGATGAAAGATAATACATAATTACACAAGATACCAGATAAATAATGTTTGTTATTGTTTTTTGTTTTTTTTTTAATTTTTTTATGTTGTATTTTACTTAATGAACTTAAATATTTATATGTGTAACTTTTTAAAGTAGAAGATATTTTATTTTGCAAATATGGGTACGTACTTACAGTACATGGTGAAATAGGGAAGTAGGTTCATCCATATTTTACCAGTAGACATGCAAAAGTTACAAAAATTAAAACGAATCCGCTAAACTATAAATAATACTAAACTTTAACAAACGGAGTAAGAAACGGCATAAAACCAACAGTATCTCAGTATCTTATTTTAAACATTATTGTATAATTTTGTTTGTAAATTGCTGTATACATATAGGTACAACGCCTAGGGATTCAATTCTATAATGTTATGTATGTAAACTTGTATACATAAATCTCAGATAAAAGAATTATTATATGACTATTATCTAATCTGAGACATAAATAAAATAATATAATAAGATTATAATATTATAATAATAAGATTATACTAACAACAATCGCGAAGAAGCTAAGAAAAGATTTCTTTAGAAATAAGTATCACCTTTATACGTATTTTTCTGTTCCTTTCTTCTTGTCTGTTTATATTTGTGTAGGTACCTATATATAAACTGTTAAATAAATAAACACAAGTAAATAAAGCATCATTCAGCCTCATTATGCCACACACGAGATAGGAACAATGGCGGCGGAACATTACCGTGGCGGCGGGAAGACAATTGCGTATCGATCTACGCAAATAGTGCTTACATCTGTTGAATGTTGGACAGATAAAGTGTCTGACGTATTTTCGTGGCTTGCGACTAGCGCAAAACTCTCCCAAGTTGTTTATTTGTCCTTATTTACCCTAGGACACTTGGCAATACTGTGTCTACTTACCAAAAGTTATGTATTACCCAGTATCTGGGTTGTGGAAGTCTGATATTTGATAGGCAGTAGCTCCATATAAAATACTGGTATTCAGCTGCATCCAGTTAGTCTGGAAGCCGACCCCGACATAGTTGGGAAATGACTTACAACACTAGCTTCTAGCGTCCCATTAGTGAAAGAATTTTAGGAATCGGACTAGTTAGTACCGAAGATTACATAAAAACTCACGAATATTACCTCTCTTTAATATTAAATATATAGGGTGACTGGTAATTAGTGACCGATACTTAAACTCATGATTCTACTCATCATTACAAACAACTTTTACTATCGGACCAAATCCGAAATCGCGAAAAAAAATCAGCTGTTCCCTACATTTATGTTCGTACGAGTCGTCAAAATGTAGGGAACAGCTGATTTTATTTCGTCATTTCACTTTTTGTCCCATCATAAAACTTGTTTGTTGTCATGAGTAGAATCATGTGTTTAAGTATCGGTCACTAATTACCAGTTACCCTATACAACGTGTAACGTTAAATGCGCAAAACCTCAGACACCCCAACTGATTTTTAATTCAATTGACCTATTTCAGAGAGAAAATAAGTCATTAAAAAAATTGTAAAGGTTTTATGTGCTGTTTTAGTTTTACTGGCCATTCTGATCGTTTCTTGCGTCTGCGACGACGCTTTATCGAGGGTGGAGTCGTCACCGGGCCGCTGCGCCGCGCTGAATTGGCTTGCTTGACCTATTAATAAATAGACACTGCAACGTTTTTAATGAAGATTTTTTGAAAAATGTGACCTATATTGAATAATAATAAAAATACCTAAAAGTGATTGAATTGATTCTGCTCGTTATTCTGATCAAACTATTTTCAGGTTTTGCGCATTTAACGTTACACGCTGTATATTATGTGTAAATATCTATTTTTGTAAGTGCTTATCAAGCAACGGTCAAAAAAGATCATTTCCATAATCACAATGCTTGGAATTACACTGTATTGTTTTGAGCAGTCTGTTGGACAGCCTATTTCCTACTCATCAAACTCAAACTCAAAGCATTTATTTCACTTTTGAATTGTCAAATAGTCTGTCAATTAGAAAGTTGAAGCTAGTTCCCTATTTCAAAACGTATATCTCTATGGAGAATTATCATCTTCTTAAAGTAATCCCTTGGTCGACTTTTAGATCTTCAACAGGCGCTTTATCTTTGCAGAAAACTGTAACGATATTAAAAGGTCGAGTGTAATGAATGAGAGGAGACTCCAATGCTTTCTCAATACATAAATCAATCGTGCGACATAAAATGCAGAACCACTGATGAAAAAGTGTTTTTTGTTTTGGTATTGGTTCGAAAATCTATAGTAAAATACCTGATAGTATAAAAAATATGCCCCTATCAAAGTTTAAGAAAGCTCTCACATTACTATTTTATACGGTTTTAAAATAATTTGCAAAACAAAAAAAAGAAACAACAAGAGACACAGAAACGTAGTCAGAATCTCAGTGTTGTGTTTTTTTTTTTCTTTTGTTTTGTTTTGTGTGACTATAAACCCGATTCACGACATTTCGTGAAGTGATCACGCCACACAAACTACATGAGATCAAATTCTATGGTCCGTCAGCCAGGTAGCCACAAAATAGTAAGGTTTTGACAGCTAAAATACTAGCTTTGAAATTATATAAAATGTTCAATAGGATGAACATAAAAATATTAGGTATTAAAATCTCGATTATGATTGTAAATGTATGCTTGGTCAATCCCTAGTATCAGTTGGGATGATATAAAACTGACAGCTCACTCCACGCTCACTTCACCGAAGCTTTCACGGTGAGATGGTTACAGAATCGCACTGCTGCCGGTCGATTCTGTAAAAATCTCACCGTGAAATCATAAGTGAAGTGAGCTTGAAGTGAGCAGTGTCAATAGTGTTAATCCCTAATGACAGCTCACTTCCCGCTCACTTCACCTAAGTTCTCACGGTAAGATTTTTACAGAATAGCACTGCTAGTCTCTGCTAGGCGAGAGGTTAGGTTTCCTGAAAGTACAAATTACAATCAACCTATTAACCTAGTTAACCTTTGAAGACTAAACAATCATTTCATTAATTAATTGTACAACACATACGTTTATAGATAAGGATGTGGCTATACTATACTGCCGCAGTTCGCGTGACTATCGTTATGAACTCACGTGTTCTCTCGACTTATGCTGACCGTCCACTGCTACGTATGGTCTGTTGCAAAAATATCACATGAAAATGTAAACAACCCGGGTAAAATGATTTTCGGTGTGATTTCGGCCTCATTTCGGCGTGTTTTTGGAGTCCCTGGTAAAAAATCCGGGCCGAAAATTACACTACCTCGGCTTGTTTTCAGCGTATTTTCGGCCCGTATTTTTTACCAGGGAAATGGAAATGAAAACGTACCTGTGGACGCTAATTTGTTGCTCAGTTTTAATAGATGATTTCTAATCAAACACAATTTATTATATAATAAAGTTATTGAAACAATAATTATTGTTGGAGAAAGTTGTGAGATGTATGGCTCCGTAATACAGATGAATGTGTTACTAATTCCATTTAGTGAGTAATTGCGTAAGAATTTAACCTGAACAGTCGGTATATTCTGTAAAAATCTCACCGTGAAAACTTAGGTGAAGTGAGCTCTCATTCCACCTGATGTTAAGGCTTGTCACTATTGACAGCTCACTTGAAGCTCTGTTTTCACGGTGAGATGTTTACAGAACAGATTGGCCGGGTTTGTTTAGACTTTCAACAGATACTTTTGGAATAGACTGTAGGATGCGCACGGAGAGGTTTTACCATGTTTCATTAGATTTCTAGAATTTGATTCGTGCGTAGCGTGGCCGTGGGTCGCAATTTCATGCAAAGCGAAGCTAAGGAAACGAGCGCGGCTTAGCTGTGGGTCGCTGTGGAGCGACCGAGCGAAGCGTTGACGCCGCGAGTGTTTCTGATTACTATCTTCCACATACGTGTTTGTTTATCTATGCTCGTTGGGAATGACAGGAGGGCCTTGTTAGTTGAGCCAGGAGAATGAATGGACGGCGGAGCGCGTGCGGGAGGAAGACCCTCTCGCGGCGCCGCTCCGAAGGCGGAGGAGGGGTCGAAGAAGACGTCAGTATGACAGTCATCTCCGACTCCTCCCAGGTGGAAGCCAGCAG
Organism: Eremobia ochroleuca; assembly: GCA_949629135.1. NCBI lineage: Eukaryota > Metazoa > Arthropoda > Insecta > Lepidoptera > Noctuidae > Eremobia > Eremobia ochroleuca. The sequence goes on along the minus strand of OX451409.1, from coordinate 9,820,530 downwards.
GCGACGGGTGCGGGGGTATCACCCTCGCCTGCATTGCACAGGCTTCCACCAGTGCCGGACGGGAATGGCCAGGTGTTCCCGGCCCATCCCGTAGCCCCCCACCCGGGGGGACATGCAGGGCCCGCCAACTAGGCGGGCAGGCGCCGGGGGGATTGTGGACGCAAAGGCTGAGCCGGATTCCCATGACCCCCCCATCAAGGCGATGAGGGAACACCGCTGAGTTTTAGTGGGTATACTGCCACTCTGGCAGGGAGTCCCACATACTCCGTTCCGTCCCCCGACGAGCGGAGATGCGTAATGTCATTTCTCAGCGAAAAAAAAAAAAAAAAAAAAAAAAAAAAAAAAAAAAGGAGAATGAATGGAAGTACTGAGGTTATATTTAATCTGGCTGAGTTTACAGTTTTAACTATGATTTGTGAATGGGTTGACTAAAAATGTGTGTATTCTACAATCTCTGAGAGTGGAGTGGACAGAGAATTATGACCTATTTCCATTGATACTTACAGTCAAAAAACTTGATTATTGACGAAATTGACACAGCATTTTCCGTCTTATAACAATTTCTCTGACTAAAAAGGACAGTGGCGTTTTCAATGTACGGACGATTTAACTTGATAGGCAATTTACTAATCAACCAAGTTCCCTGACTTTTTATGATAGACGTCATCTAGATCCAGACATCGCTACAATTAGTCGCGGAGATACCCGACTAGACAATATTGTTTCTGGACCTGCCGTGCGATTCTGTAACCATATTGTTACATAGAAGATTTTGTCCCTCTAGTGGGGAAGGATCAAAAGCCCAAATGTAAGGTGGGTTGGTGTTATGATGAAAATAAAATAAACAACAAACGGTCAACCAATATTTATTTGAAGTTGGTTTTACAAAACCCTAATTAGTTTATGGCCAGCCAGCTTTAACCTCAGCGGTATTACTAATGGTCGTGGGGGGTTGGAGATACACCGGTACTGTTCCTTATACAATATGGAATTTAAAAGTTGTGTATAATATCATAATAATAGGTGATAATATCAAGGCAAAACCTTCCAGTGTTATTGGTTTAATATCCTTCACCGTTTTGAGAGCAGTGGTGATGAAATCAATGATGCAAAGTAAAACGCCAACCTTGGTTCGAACTTACGACCTAAACTCGCGAGTTGGGGCCGTTACCACTGGGCCACCGCCCACCACTCATCATCTGCCTAGCCTTTTCCCAACTATGTTGGGGTCGGCTTCCAGTCTAACCGGATGCAGCTGAGTACCAGTATTTTACATGGAGCGACTGCCTATCTGACCTCCACAACCCAGTTACTGGGTAATACGATACCCCTTGGTAAGACTGGTTGTCAGACTTTCGGGCTTCTGACTACGCGGAACGACTGACAAAGATCCACGAATGACAGCCCAACGGCTTAACGTGCTTTCTGAGGCACGGAGGGGTCTCGGTATGTAAAGATGGTCACCCATCCACAGACCAACCGCGACAAGCGCAGCTTAACCTGATCGATCGACCTGTGCGGCTGTTATTATTTAGCCACGGGCCCCTCACCTCACCGGGCCACCACTGCTCCCTCATAATCCCAAATTGTAACAGAACAGTTATTATTTAATTTATTCAAGTGAATAACGTCTCGAATAATATCTAGATCTTCAGTCTAAACATAGAACAGTTACAGTTACATAATCGTTGAGCTCCTTAAGTTCTGAGTTGAGCTGCACGGTTACTGACGAATGCGTGCACCGACTGCACAGGTCCACTCAATCTGTGTGGTTCTTTCCTCAAAAGACCACTTCAGACACCAATCTACATAGTCCTCAAAGATCAAAGATTATTTCCGGATTTTTATATACACATTGACATTGATGAATATTATATAAACAATGACATGGATATTTACTTTGTAAAGTATCTTATTTTTTATTATTATTATTGTGAGTGTGAAGACTATGTGGGTCATTTCTTTTTTCTGTTTTCCTTCTTAGTTAGTTTTAATCATGACCTGGCAGTTTGAGTAATTTATGCGGCCTACCCAAATGTCCTTTCATTGGTATTGTTCGTCGAATCGTAAGGCTCCTCAAGTTCTGAGTTGAGCTGCACGATTTTTGACAAATGCGTGCACTGACTGGACAGGTCCGCTCAATCTGTGTGGTTCTTTACTCAAAAGACCATTTCAGACACCAATCTACATGGTCTTCACATGATCTGACCAAGATTATGTCTGGACTTTAAAAGAGACTGTGACCTCTGAGTTTGTTTCGGCCTTTCTTCTCAGAGTAGTCAGATAGGAAAAGCCGACCTCATCTAGTTTAAAAAAAATATGATTGACATGTAAAAGTGTTTGTACAAACCTACTTACAGAAAATAAATCATTTATCATTTATCATTTATGAAAATGAACAGATAAAGAGTGATAAACGTGTGTTTATAGAAGTACATGCAACAAGGCACCGGCCAGATGTTTCGAACAGGCCCTATGGATAGAATTGCACGACAGTTTAATTTCCCACTTAATACCACTTCCCAGTTTAATTTTTAGACTTCATCGATGTCTGTGTAATGTCTGTGGTATACGTACCACAGACATTACACAGACATCGATGAAGTCTGTTAATCATTTCATATTCCTTGTCTTTACATGCAGATATAATTGTGCGGTTAGAAAATTATTGTTCCGCAGATCATGCAATTGTTATTGTTATGTTAAATCAACCTCCACAAGGTCGCCGAGTACGCTTAGTCGGCCATTATTATCCGTAACAACTACTATTAGTGTATCTATTATGTTATTTAGATCGAAATCTTTAGTATAGATTTCCTTGTGGACCATTAGGTTAGGTTAAGTTCCAAGAAACACGCAGGATGGGGGATTGCTGTCACGTTCCCGTGCTTAGGTAAATACATTAAATGAATCCCCAAACCTCTTTATCAGAATGGTACTGTCACCCCCAAAAAGATTAAAAAGAAGATACGAGTAAGTGGCAATTGTGAATGACATCGCATTTTCAACAAAATATGTACAGATGCCAGCACATCAAGCTACCCGAAACTGACAGATTTTCTCAATCAACTTTGAACCTTATGCTTTAGCCCTAAAGTTGAAAATCTATTAAAGAAATCTGACAGATTGTAGTAGCTTGATGTGCTGGCGTCTGTACTTATTTCTAACACCTCTCGACGTTGAACTTTTGAATTGATTGAACTTTTAGATTTTTAACCTCGTTATTTAATGATTACTGTATACATATTTGGGAGACCTATACTGGTTGTTTTTTTTCCAGGCTCCAAATTTTTACAGGTTACAATTATGTATTATCTTTCATCCATCTTCTCACACAATCTTAAGCATTCATGACACACATCCATCCATCTCCCGGCAAACAAGTCACACTCCATATTATATTGGATGATTTTTTATTCAGGCTCCAAATTTTTACAGGCTGTTCTACTCATGAATATGAACAACTTTCACTATGGGACCAACTCTGAAATCACGAAATAAAATCAGCTGTTTAATAGAAAAATTCAATACCTACTTGACCAAAATGTATGAATCAGCTGATTTTTTTTCGTGTTTTCCGAGTTGGTTCCATAGTGAAAGTTGCTCATTTTCATAAGTAGAACAGCCTGTAAAAATTTGGAGCCTGTAAAAAAAATCATGCCGTACATGCTTAACAAAGTCAAAAAATTACATAAACGTCATCATGCACATCATAATTTGCTACTACGGGATCCCTTCTTTTTGCATAATGTCTTTTTTTCCTAATATACATAAATATTTTGGTATAATAATACTTTGCCATAATTGTTTTGGCATACCGTTTATGTTGACATAATAGGTTAGGTTAAGTAATTTATGCTCAAAAAAATATGCGTAAGCTGTTATGCGTAAATATAATTAGGATAAACAAAAGTATGCCATGTTATATTATGACATAAAATTTTATGCTAATGGATAGTGATCCGGCTACTACGAACACAGTAGCAACGTAGTTTAGAAACGTGACGTACGTATGACGTAGGCATCATTCATACATGGGAAGCCATAAACTTTACGTTATTGATTCCAGTCATAGACAATCATCATCAATCTAGTCCATAATGGATAATGGTACACGTGGCCCTTGACTTGGATTGTCTGTCAGTAGCATGTCAGTAGATATAATGACGCCACAAAGGAAAGAGATTTGAACAAAGACATGAATTAAATTCATGGTACTAATAATTGTCGAATATTTAAAAAAGGACCAGCAGCCTAACTGTCACCTGCTCTCATAAAGATCGGAGACGCTACACTCGATTTCGTAGACGAATATGTTAACCTAGGAAATCTATCCAGTTAAGTAGGTCCAAGTTCGAGAGTCAATCGTCGAATCCGACTCGGCTGGGCAGCGTTCGGGAAGCTACGCAATATTTTCTCGTCCCACATACCGCAGTGTCTCAAGACGAAAGTCTATGACCAGTGCGTGTTGCCAGTGATGACCTGTGGCACTGAAACGTGGTCGCTCACAATGGGCCTTATAAGAAGGCTAAAAGTCACCCAAAGGGCAATGGAGAGGGCTATGCTTGGAGTTTGTCTGCGTGATCGAATCAGAAATATAGAGATCCGCAGGAGAACCAAGATAACCGACATAGACCAAAGAATTGCCAAACTTAAGTGGCAGTGGGCAGGCACATTGCTCGCAGAACAGATGGCCGATGGGGCCGAAAGGTTCTGGAGTGGCGATGGCGTACCGGAAGACGTAGCGTTGGAAGGCCTCCCACAAGATGGACCGACGACCTTGTGAAGGCCGCAGGAACCCGTTGGATGCGAGAAGCACAGAACCGGTCGAAGTGGAGGTGCTTGGGGGAGGCCTATGTCCAGCAGCTACTAGCGGCTTTCGGCTGAAATGATGATGATGATGAACCTAACTGTCACTACACCCTAACGGACACTGAACTGTCCAGCCATTAAATTGGCTACTAAACGTAGTTGATTCATGTAGCATCTCAATTGATTTACGGATAAGGCGACTGTTGCTCACAGGGTACTATTATACAGTTGGTTATTCTGGTACAATGCACTAGTCATTGTCCATTTGATGAGCATGTCGAGTATTAGTTTGTTAGTGGCTGTAGCGTGAGGTGGACGATGACAAATCAAGTGAGTTTTTTTTTTTTTTAAGTATCTTCTTCATATTTCTTCCAATGATTGGAAATATTTAAAAATATTGTCCGATATTGTGTTCTACATTGACTTTGTTTTTTTAGGAAAGGGTTTACAAGTTAAAGGATTGTTTATATTTCTTTCTTGATAATATTTCATTATATATTGTAATTTTGGTAGTATTTTCCTCTCGCTTGTAAAAGCTTATTTCAGTTACTGTTCTGGGCCAGTTACTGAACCTATGTATTTATTGTTCCCCTGACCCACCCCGTTGCATCGCATCACCTGTTACTTCGTTTTGCTCGGCTTCTAAGGGCTCTAGCGTGATGTTAAATAGTCTATAGCCTTCCTCAAGAATAGGTTATTAAATACAATAAAGTTTTTTTCAAATCCGACTGGTACTCGTAGTTCGACAGATTAGCGCGTTCAAATAAACAAGCTCTTCAGATTTATTATTAGTATAGATATATAGCGGAGATATCAACATTCTTCAAGATTTAAGTTTTCCATGCTTCAAACTTCGTCTAATTTTGTATATATTTGGATAACATTATTATTTATCATGTTTATTAGTACCTTAGTATCACTAACCTTTAATCTGACCACGACTACACAAATTGCAGCATCTCTGATCCAATATAACCCTTAGGCAATAAACAAAGCGATAAATTTGTATATACCCACATTCAACCCTATTATACAATCTCATCTACATATACAACTTTATTGCATTTCTCACGAGATATCTGACACATTGGAGCGTTCATCTGTATCCAATTCGGAATCGACTGGTCCACATGTAAGACATATAAAGCCATACAACTCCAGTATAACCTGACCCGTCATCGTTTTTAAAGACTACACATTGGGTGGTCTATATATTCTGGAAATCCGACAAATCACAATCTTGTTCCGCGTTGCAAAGGATTGCTATTTCGAGTCGTGAGAGATCGGCCCTTGCGAAAAAGAAAACATTTCGAATGCTTGCTGCATTACTAATGCGAGTATTTCAGGGGAGAGAGAAATATTTGGAATGTTCGTTGTTTTTTTGGGCTGATATTGATTTGGGTCAACAGTTTGTTTCGTGTCTGGTATCACGAGGCTTAAATGACGGTGACATAGGTATTTTAATGGAAGAAAAGCTTTTGTCTTTTAGTAAGAGTGTTATCGATTAAAATATCGATACTTGCTAGTGTAATTTAGCACGAGTAATTTAGTTCTATCTCATCATCATCTGCCTAGCCTTTTCCCAATTATGTTGGGGTCGACTTTCAGTCTAACCGGATGCAGCTGAATACCAGTATGTTATCGAGCGACTGCCTATCTGACCTCCACGACCCAGTTATTGTATAATACACCTCTTGGTAAGACTGGTTGTCAGACTTTCGGGCTTCTGGCGACTCGTAACGACTGTCAAAGATCCATAAATGATGGCCGGGACCAACGGCTTAAGGTGCTTTCCGAGGCTCGGATGGGTCTTGGTATGTAAGGATGGACCCATCCACGGACCAACCTGATCGATCGAACCGTGCGGCTGTTATTTCTTAGCCACAAGCCCTCAAGTTAACTATCTTTTAGGTCTAACTATCTTTTCAAATACAACCACTGTAAGTATCCTTATTGCTTTACAAAGATCGAAATTTACGAAACTATTTATGATCTTACAGTTTTCTGAATCTTTATCGTATTTCACCGTTTTCTTTTTTACTAGTAGACTCTATTCCTTCGTCAATAGCAGTTGTAAAGATATGAAAGCTTTTCAATACCTTCAGCCCAAACCATTTGAGTTTCTTTGCCATTCTTCTTTGTTTCTTACTATAGAAGATTGCGACAGATTTATCTTAAAAAAAAATTGGTTGTCTGTAAAGTCGGTTTACGGACTATAATTTTACGTGATAACGTCATAAGAAAACATTGATGAAAAACTTTTCACTTTACATTATAAACAGTTGACAAAACAGTTCGCGTGTAAGTTGTGTGTTGCCGCTGTCTGTCTTCTACTCGGACGCATCGGCCGACGTAGTGGAAGAGAGATACGCTTAGGCCGATCGTGCCTCTCTATCGCTTGTTCCGCGCTTTCGCTTGCACGCTCGGCTCAGGCGGAACGTGACAATGAGTCATGCTTTTTCGTGCGTGCAGCTGGCGTTCATCGATTTATAAGACGTTATCACGTCAAAAAGGTCTGTAGGAAACATTTAATTTCTCCACAAGTGGTGATTTCTACTTAAATGTGTACGTTTAGGCAGTCTAGCGCACCCGGGACAGTCATCCGCGCTACCACCTTACCTCGACCTTTAATGTTCCCACTGCTGGGACACAGACCTCCTCTCAGTGAGAGGGAGTGGGCCAGTGCGGGTTGGCGGATCTCACATGTCTTGGAATGTTTCTTCTAAGACATGCTGATTTCCTCACGATGTTTTCCTTCACCGTTTTGAGAGCATTGGTGATGAAATAATTTACACAAAATAAAGCGCCTGTTTGGGTTCGAAACCTAGTTAGTACCTAGTTCTTGCCAATATGAGATAACAGTTCGTAAGCCTTCTGGGCGTATCTAAAACTCTCTCACAAACTCGTATCTTCACATTGTTACGCAGATTCGGTCGTAAGTCGTAAACTGTGTACGTTAACTAAATAATCGGCTACTCGGAATAGGTCCGTGCCGGCCGGTCATCACTCGCTATTGGGACAAAGGTTACGACTTCGGGGTCCGGATTACTTTTCGCATTGCCAAAATTGTCAACAATATAGACCCTCTTTAGGTTCGATGAAGTGTTATTTATCTTTAGTTTAGTGATATATTCTAGACAGATTATTTGGTGCCCAAGATACTATATCCTCGTAACGCCCAAGCAAATTTCGCAAGATGAGCTAAACGCTCAATGTATAATGTATTGAACAAAGCTACATACGGCATTCCGGCCCAGACTAAAAACAAAACCTTCTCCTAAACGCCCAATGTACATTACAATGTACATTAATTAATTTAAATGCATGTTTGCAATGTGTAATACTGTATGTCACTTTGTTCAATACATTGTACATTGGGCCTTACGAGGCTATATACAGGACGAAATTGAAAACTTGTACCAATTCGAAATAGAAGGTGCAGTAACTGTTACATAATCATTATTGTACGACCACTGGCGATCTCTCGCGTCCGGCCCTGGTCCAGGCCATGGTACGGAGCGAGAGTGCATGGGAAGCCGTCACCTCCTTCTGCGAAGCAATAATGCTTGCGAATGAGGAGGCGGAACGCGTGAACCACGTGCGTCTCAAAGAGATGTCAGCAGCAACTGACGGGGTCCACTGGGGCCGAGACTTGCCAGGGTCGCAGGTTGTTTGAAAGAGTTACCGTGGCACTTGGCACAGGCAACTGAAGGAACACGGGTGGGTTTCAGTGAGTATAAGTCTGACACGTCCTCCCGCTCCGCCTAGAGCGGGAGAAGATATTTGATAATTTCCCACCCCAAAAAAAAAGGCTGCAATACTGTTAAGGGTGGGGAGCATGAGAATATATGATAAGTTAAAGGAACCTACTAAGACCTATAAGCCTAACAGTTTCTACGAACCTAAGCCCTACAAGTCCTATAGCCCTAACCTATCATACACCTAGTATGTGACAAATAAATATATAAATAAGTTCAGAATATCTGCACCATGCGAACTAAGGTTACAGACGGATAGTAGACAGGATTTCCAGGTTCGCGAAGCGTACACTCACTGCCAGTCCCGCAGCACATCAAGTTACCCGAAACTGTCAAATTTTCCCAATCAACTTTGAACCTTATTCTGTAGTGATAAAGTTGAAAATCTATTAAAGAAATTTGGCAGATTGTAGTAGCTTGCTGTGCTGGCGTCTGTACCTTAATAAATTATTATTATTATTAAAAAAAAAATAGCCGTTTCATACATTTTGACCGTTTAGGTATTGTACTTTTCTATGAAGCACCAGATTTTTCGATATGACTTGCGAAAAATTTCTACGCTGTTGTTATAATTTATACTTATGTACTGTATCCACGGTAACACATGGCCCGTTGATGTCCCTGCCACCAGCACCTGGTGCAGCACCAGCACCTACCCAATTGCGTAACAAACTATTACTTTCAATTTGAATAATTTTGAAGCATATTGCTAATCCATCACTACATAATATGTTCGAAAAAATTGTCCGCTCAACAACGTAAATAACGCAGGGCTCGGAAACCGGTTGAAATTCTTAACCGGTTACGGTCATTGACCCCAAACCGAAATCGATTTAGGTTAAGGTTTGCACTTTACCGGTTTTTACCGGTGTTTGCGGGAAACCGGTTTTTCACGAATTTTGGTTTTGAAAGTGAAAATTAACCGGTTAAACACCCCCCGCCCCCTAACTAAGCAAGTCGCAACATGAATCTACCCGCACCATTTAAGTTCTCCGGTTGTATTTGACGTCCTCAGATCAAACATTTTTTTTCCTAATGTTTTCTGGGGTACTAAATGTACTAATGTCACTATAACTTGTTGGAAGTGTTAAAAAAGTAGACGAAAAATATTTACGACTTACGGAATTAACCGGTTAATTTGGGTGTCAAAACCGTTTGTGCTTCTGTAACCGGTAACCTTTGTCATTTGGGTTACATATGAACAGTTCACTTGTTTAACCGGTTAATGAGGGAACGATATATTTACCGGTATTTCATCGAAATTAACCGCTCTTTTTAAACCGGTTCAGAGCCCTGAAATAACGCAATGAACGTTGTTGAACTGTCAAAACGAAACCCATTGCTACTGATAGTGTGCTACGCAATTACCTGCTGGGTGCCTGTATTTAGCATCGCAAACCGTATAACACACTTAATTTATTTTTTACAGCGTGGCAAACTTTGATTTTCATTACAAAAATAACAGTAACGTTAGTATAAGCTCCCTTAACGACCTATAAAAGTTGTAATGACCTGAAATTCCTTTTACGTGTGTATCTGTGTGTAATGTGAACTTCAATCAGTTCGAACGAGTAATTGCGAGCTTGAAAGTCGACCCCAATAATTGGATCCTGAGTTTTTCCGTCAATTTTCCCACCCCAATTTGGATATTTTTTTAGTTTTTATCCAATTTCTTTAACATCCTCGTATTAAAAGGCGTTTGTTACATCGCTCATTTTACCAAAAGCTAATTGACTGTCCATTTGATTGTAGCTGTTTTTCGGCCAACATGTGTCCTTTTACTGGGCCTTTTTGGCGCAGCCGTGAGGCACACCTTCCAGTTTAATCTTTTACATCGGACTTTACACTGTGTTATTTGATTTTTATTTGTTTTTATCTGATGTATGTCTCAGGTGTACTGTGTGTCTTACAGTCTGTGCTAAATAAATGTATTTTCTTTCTTCTTTCTTCTTTCTTTTATCCCTAAGGGGCTCATGGCTAAGTAATAACAGCCGCACAGGTGGATCGATCAGGTTAAGCTACGCTTGCCGAGGTTGGTCCGTGGATGGGTGACAGTCTTTACATAACGAAACCCCTCCGTGCCTTGGAAATTACGTTAAGCCTTTGTTCTCGGCTGTCATTTTTAGATCTTTGACAGTAGTTACGGGTCGTCACAAGCCCTTATGTCTGACAACCAGTCTTACCAATGAGTATCGACCCAGAGACTGGACTGTTGACGTCAGATAGGCAGTCGCTCCATCTAAAATACTGGTATTCAGCTGCATCCGGTTGGACTGGAAGCCGACCTCAACAGGCTAAAAAAGGCTAGGCAGATTGATTGATTCATATTGTTGAATTATCAAAATCATTGACATTTGGATGGTTCGTGCAGTGTTACGAAATTAGGTACAGTCACCAAAAGAGATAAGTAACCAGGGGCTTCGGATACAGTTGAAGTTTGGTAAGAAACCGATGGATGATTTTTAATGAAATTTAACTTGATATATGAACTGTTTGTTTTCTATTAATTAAATTAAATTTCATTCGAAAATATCCATCGGTTTCTTACTAAATTTCAACTATATCCGATGACCCTGGTTACTTATCTCCTTTGGTGACCGTACCTCGCAGGTTCGTGTCCATCAAAAAAACAAAATGTTTATTTCGTTATTACACGTTATACAATGTTATACATTTGGTGGCGTCCCCTTTTAAGCATATGGATGCCTTTACCAGGAGAGGCGCCGCTCTTTTATATCACACAAGTGTAATAAGTTACAAAACAAAAAGTGTAGTTAGGTACTCGTAAATGTATAATTCAAAGATCTTTATTATGATGCAGTGGTTACAGAGTTGTTATTGTGTTGTGCGTTTGCACTGCTCCACCATGTTTGGCATACAATGGTTTGAAAGCAATTTGTTAATTAACTATCTAATAATTCAAGCTTTGTCATAAGTCTGTTGGTGTGTGTGTGTTTTTGAGTATGTGTGAGTGTGTGCGTGCGTGCGTACTTGTGTGCGTTCGTGCTAGTTTGTGTGTGTGTGAGTGTGTTTGTGGCGTGTGTGCATGCAAGGTTGATTTATACGGAAAGTGGTTTGTGTAAATAAGAACAGTTTAATATTTATATTTAACAGCATATTCTCTGCTTCATCATAACACAACTTGTTTATCCATTTAACCAGCAACAATTTGCATTCTTTAAACGGTCTAGTATAGATATCCATACAATGCTTAATTTTAGTTTTCTAAATCATCCAGTACTTATACAATCATATTAATCGAAAAATATTTGCCGTACACATTCGCCCCTCCGATAATCTCATAAAACGCATCGCAGTCTTGTGGGGATATTATCATAATCACATTACCCGGATACGGAAGGTGAGGTAAGAGCCCTTACGTAAATATACAGGTAGACTGGAAACGCGATTAAGTTTTTAATCTATTTCAAGTACGATGAAATGGAATTAATTATACACAATGTAGAAAAAGAGCTACACGTGTCAGGGATTAAACAGACAATGATTATGTAAATGAATGTCAATTAAAACTATCATTTGATTTGGGTCTCTAAAGACCCGCTTACATCACAAATATGTAGCTCACATTTACTGCTAAACGTACCTTTACAAAACATCTCTCTGTTCCTGTTAATCGGTTGAAGATCACAGAGACAGAACTATCATCCTCCTGCACTTATATCCTAATTTATTTGGGGTCGACGCAAAATGACTTTTTCTTCCATACGTCTCTATTAGTGGTGCCACTTCTCCTGTTTTTGATATTTCTATGCAATACCATGACAACCGATTTCCACACAACTTTTCAATTACTGCCGTGCGATTCTGTAACCATCTCACCGTGAAAACTTGGGTGAAGTGAGCGTGGAGTGAGTCGTCAATAGTGTCAATCCCTAGCATCAGCATGACTCACAGCTCACTCTAAGCTCACTTCACCTTAGTTATCACGGTGAGATTTTTCCAGAATCGACCGGCAGGTGCCACTTTCAGGCTTCCTCTTATGTACTCATTTCGTATCCATTCGTGTAACACCACACATACCTCTTAGCATTCTCATATCAGCTGCATGCAATTGCAGACATTGACGTAATGATGTTTTAAAAAAGTTTAGCGCTAAAAGCTAAGAGTAAATTGAACAAGTCAATTTTAAAATCTCAGACAGGACTAATCTTTAAACTTGATTGTGATATGAACGATAAACTTGGCGCGAGAAAAGTACGCGCGCGTTTTCCATTTACCGTAAGTACACTTCTGCTCCACCACAGATGAGTATTTGGAAGTTTTACTTTATTATACAGTGTGTCCGGACATGGACTAGCGATATTCTAAATACTTAAATATAAGCTATTTTAAAGTACAATTACACTATAGGCTTAGGTCCAATATACTTCCCCGCTATGTGGCAGCCATTTTGTTTTTTTTGTTGAAGTATGCTCTATGCGAGTACAAAAAAAATCATATATCTCAAAGTTTTAGTCATACTGAGATAAAAATAGGCTTATTCGAAAGGCAATAATATTGTCTACCGTCTGCACTACAAAGCAATATGTTCACAATTCCATAACTTTTGAAAAAAAATGTGAAAGTCGAAAAAAAAAACAAAAAATTATGCAATTCAACCAATAATTGTTAATTACTACAAAAACAACCCCGAGAGCTTTTTTATTTTTTATACTAGATCGACAGTTTTTGAGCTAAGCTACAATACAACATAAAATTCACAACTGTATGTCTAATACTTTAAGAGTTATTGTTGTATGAACATAGCGTATGCGCAAGCACAAAAGGCCTTTGTCGGAACCCTAAACAGGAAATCATTAAAAAAACATAACATTCATATTGAATTTTATTTAATGTTTTTTCCAATATTAAATGAAGATTAAAATATCTAAAGCAGTTGCTCAAAGTGGCCACCTCCAGCTTGTAGACACACTACGGCTCTCTGTGCCACCTGGGTTGATGAGCGCCTAATTAAATCCAAATCGGATCTAATTTCTTCGGCGGCTGCCATAATTTTTGCGACGAGTTCTTCCCTGGTATTTGGAACTGTAGCGTATACTTTTTGTTTCATATGACCCCACAAAAAATAATCCAAGGGTGTCAAATCGGGTGAGCGAGGCGGCCACGCTACTACACCACCACGACCGATCCACGGCTGTAGATTATTATTTAAATATTCTCTCACTGCTCGAGAAAAATGCGCGGGTGCACCATCGAGCTGGAACCACATACGCCGACGGTATGATAGAGGTAGGTCCATGAGGCTGTCCGCAAACTGTGTCTGTAAGAATTCTAAAAATCTAGCGCCGTTTAATGTAGGTGGCAATTCCAATGGCCCTATCAGCCTATCGTTGATTATGCCGGCCCACACATTTACTGAGAATTCATGTTGAAATGAGCTTGGGCGCACCGCCCTTGGATTTGCGGAGCACCAGAGATGGTCGTTTCTGTGGTTTGTAATCCCAGCTCTTGTAAATTTGGCTTCATCAGTCCACAGTATTCTTTGTAAAAAATTACGGTTCTGTCTCAAATTTCTATTTATCCACGAACAAAACACAGATCTCGCAGCAAAATCTGGTTCGATCACGTCTTGAACCCGTCGAAAATGATAAGGGTGTAACCCTTCTCTTTTCAAAATTCTCCATACATGCCACTTAGACATTCGAAGTTGCACTGAAATCCGTCTAACGCTTAGTCTAGGATCATTGGTTATTAGTCTAAGCACTTCTTCTTCATCTTCGGGCGATACCAAGCGATTGCGTTCATTAACAGCTCTTTGAATACCTCTTTCCGCTAATCTTGAATGCACGTCGATAAAAGTTTGGCGACTCGGTGTAGGCCTGTTAGGGTACCTTCGTCGATATTCTTGTACAGCCAAATTTGCACTTCCATTGCAAAAGCCATACACAAAGTGTATGTCAGCAATATGTTGCGATGAATATTGACGCTGTGCCATACTTTATCACACTTTTAAATACAAAACACTAACGCAGCACGTAAACAGCACGGACGGTAAGTGAAAGTAGCGATAGCGATCACAACGCAGGGCGAGGGACAACTAAACTAACCCAACTAATAATTTGTCCTTAAAACTGATTTTGTTTCAGGTAGTGGACTAATACGTTCTATCTCGCTTACTCACGGTAGTAACGAACAGTATTTCTCGCCTGCTCTCAGATGGAATACAGTGAATGCCATAAATGACACTCTGGCGGTTAACAAAGACGTTTTGTGCTTGCGCATACGCTATGTTCAAACAACAATAACTCTTAAAGTATTAAACATACAGTTGTGAATTTTATGTTGCATTGTAGCGTAGCTCAAAAACTGTCGATCTAGTATAAAAAATAAAAAAGTTCTCGGGGTTGTTTTTGTAGTAATTAACCATTATTGGTTGAATTGCATAATTTTTTGATTTTTTTTTCGACTTTCACATTTTTTTTCAAAAGTTATGGAATTGTGAACACATTGCTTTGTAATGCAGACGGTAGACAATATTATTGCCTTCCGAATAAGCCTATTTTTATCTCAGTATGACTAAAACTTTGAGATATATGATTTTTTTTGTACTCGCATAGAGCATATTTCAACAAAAAAAACAAAATGGCTGCCACATAGCGGGGAAGTGTATTGGACCCAAGCCTATAGTGTAATAGTACTTTAAAATAGCTTATATTTAAGTATTTAGAATATCGCTAGTCCATGTCCGGACACACTGTATAATTATTGTATATTTTCATTGAATTTAAATAAAAGTGCCCCAGACCGTACTCGTATAACGGCCACGGCGGCCAATCTCAACGGAGACTAGCCTTCGGCGCGGGAGATATAATAGTACACAAGCGTGTGCGTAGACACAGATGGCGTCTCTCTGCCCTCACTCTCACAGTCCGATGGGACGGCAATCCGACACGACTGGAGGGAGATCAGGCGCAGGACCAACGGCTTGACGTGCGCACCGAGGCGCGGGGGTATCACACCGCCAACATCCAAACTCCGGGCTGTTACTAAGAAATTGCTAATGAAAAAACTCAATAACACTTTGCCCGACTCGGGAATCGAACCCAGGACCCCACGCAGCGCACGCCCAGCAGTCGCGCTTGCGACCACGAGAGAAACGGGGCAGTTCACTAATTGAATTACTAAGTACGTAGAATAATAACAAAGAAATTTGTTAATTTCTTTGTTTATGTCAGCACGTGTATAATAAAATAATCGTAAAAAAATAATTAAATAGATAATTGAATTTAATCTATTTTGACATGCGTCGCCGTAGTAAACAAGTCAATAATTTTGAAAGTAATTACAAATTGGTAATATTAATTAAAAATACAGTAATAGTAAAAATTAATCAAATTTACTTTAAATAACTCAATGAACAACAATAAAGTACACTTTACTTTGGCAATTCAAATAAAATTAATGAATAGTTCAGTTTTACGACGAAACACTGAATAAACTTGTGTAATTTGTTTTACAGTTTTACAAGTTAATTTATGTTTACGTAAATAGAAGCCGTTCTGGGAAAAAGTCTGGAAAATAGTGAAGACTTTACATCTGGTATGCGTCTGGATACTTTTTTTTTTTTAATAATAGATAAACTATTTGAATAAAATAACATTGCTATTTAACTGTTACTGCTGTTTGTGGCTAAATAATAACTTTTCGGTCGAATGGTAAGCTACGCTTGCCTCGGCTGGTTCGTAGATGGGTAATTATCCATTACATCACGAGACCCCTCCGTGCCTCGAAAAGCACGTCAATCCATTGGTCTCCGGCATAGATATGATATTGTCATGAAGTAACTCCACCGCTGGTTTTTTTTAGTAGATTAAGTAAAATACGAGTAAAAGCACTAGATCCAACCTGTAACAGTATACTATGTTTTAAATTAGTGTAAGTAAGACATTGTTATTTAGGATGAATCAACAGACCCCCAAAATACAGGCATTCCTTGCCTAGTTTGGTGTTCTAAGGTCTCAACTAAATACCCATGGATTAGAATACATAACAATTTTGTACACAAGTTTTTGTTCATGGCTTTATTATATACCCATAATTTCTAGTTTAATTTGAAATTTGATATTTTTGGATCAATCAACTTTATGATATTTCAATGGTCTCAGATCTCATTCGTAGGTCTTTGACAGTCGTTACATACGGGTAGTCAGAAGCCCAAAAGTCTGATAACAGCCGTGCGATTCTGTAACCATCTCACCGTGAAAACTTGGGTGAAGTGAGCGTGGAGTGAGTCGTCAATAGTGTCAATCCCTAGCATCGGCATGACTCACAGCCCACTCTAAGCTCACTTCACCTTAGTTATCACGGTGAGATTTTTACAGAATCGACCGGCAGGTAAGTAGGTACAATAGTTGGTCTATGTTTGTAAAAGGTAATCTCTAGAAAAACAGATCCGATAATATTAAATCTACTGATAATAAGCTATTTCCAAACGACAAAGAACCATAAAAATGCAAGATTTTTGGGAAATCTTCATGTGAACAGCGGGGTGCAGCCGACATAAAATCAATCAAATTCGTGTACTAAATATTTCCACCGATTTCATAAAAGTTATGAAAGAGATGTAATGCTAGTCCTATCACGTTACCGGTTTATTTTGTTTATACTTATTCGTTTTTCCTGAAACCGGGAATTACATTTCCTTCCGGAATTGTCGTGAGACGCGGGCTCAGGATTCCTTGATCGATCTGACACGATAATACTTATAGTTGTACTGAATAAAAATATACGTTATTGTATTATATGATGTGATCTCCTTATTAGGTAGTTTATGGGATTTGTTCTGAAGGATATTTAGGGATCGTCTGATGACACATCTATAGACGAGTAAATGATTATTTATTTGAGTGCTTGATATGGAAACTTATGAGCAGCATTCTAAACTCCTAATAATTTATAATTAGAATAGAATAGAATATAATAGAATACTCTTTATTATGTATACACCATATAAATTACAGACATAAATATAGAAATTTTACAAAGTGTGACACAATGGGCGGTCTTATCGCTAAGAGCGATTTTTTAAAGACAACCTACAGACTACAACACAATTTACAATGAAAGGAGACGGGGATTTCTGGGCCTGATTGTAATAAGTTGAGGTATGGCTTAAAAAAAAGGTTATATTTTTCTATTTCAAAATGTGAAAAATCAACTCAATTTACAATCTAGAAAATGAGAAATCCAATAATTAAATTAGGGTTGCGAAGTAATTGGAATATCGATTCAATTACAATCGATTAACGTTACAGAGTTCATACTGTTTACGACAGTGCTTTCACCAGATAATTAATTCAATTAAAATAATTAAATCTGTTAGAATTAAAGTATTAAGAGTTTAAACTAATTAAATATGTACAAAATTAAGATAAATCAATTCACGTTTACTAATCGATTATTGTATTTTTAACCTATGCTAACTCTGACTTGACATGCATGACATGACATCGACACTCGTCCGTATCGTCTAGTGCGTGTGCGTTTTGAGTGTGTTTCCTCCCATACTTTTATTGATATTTTCTTCGCCCCTGCTTTTCTACGGACTTCTAATCTTCCTTCTTGTACGATCCTTGCCTTGCTACCATACCGGACACGGAGAACCCCGCTTAAACGTTGAACTTGGACTTGTTATTTTGGATACTCCGAACGACCTACCGATTGGATATTGATTGACATCATGGATCGTTGTGTAAATTGTGGGCCCTCCTTCGGCAGTCGGGTAAAAAATGACAATCCCACAGCAAAAATCGGCTGTTAAGTACAGATTGTTACGTAACCTCACATTTCCTAAATCTCTTTTATCTCGGCTCTGAGATTGCCAAAATCTGCAAAATTTTCAGTGATTGTTTGTTAATATAGTAGCTATCAATTGACACCAATTACATCTTTTTACATCCAGGCCCAAAATTGTATGAAAGCATACCCGTCTCCTTTATTTATAATTCTATGTATTTCAAAAAAATGGGTCGACACACAAATATGAATGGGACAGTCTGTTACAATAAATATAATAATTTTACAATTTAGGGAAAAATCATAGTACCTACAATAATTATAGCGCGATTATAAACATGACAATAAAGATATGAAACATTTTAATATTTTCTACAACGAATGATATCGAACAAGCAGCAATCAATCTGCCTAGCGTTTTCACAACTATTTTGGTGGAGTCCAACTGGATGCACCTGAAGACCAGTATTTGACATGGAGTGACTGCCTATCTGACCTCCACAACCCAATTACTGAGTAATACGATACCCCTTGGTAAGACTAGTTGTCAGACCTTTGGGTTTCTGAAACCCGTTACGACTGTCAAAGTTCCACGCATAACAGGCGAGACCAACGCGAGGCACGGAAGGTTCGCTGTATGTAAAGATGGTCACCCATCCACGGACCAACTGCGGCAAGCATAGCTTAACCTGATCGCTCAACCCATGTGGCTGTAATTTCTTAGCCCCGAGCCCCTCCTTTTCTCCGATAACAAAATTATTTTGGGTCACGTAACTCACGTTCTATCGTGTTTGCCTGTCGACGAAACTAGGTTCTGGCACAGATGTGATTATGTCCACATCATTTGATGCATTCCCTCTCTTGCCCTCGTATTTGACCCAGAAAATATTACGGCGCAAATAGCTAGCTGTTTGCTGTAGATACACAGGTAGGAAAGTGCCGTTGCTCGTTAAATCTGTTTATTTCAGTTTCAAAAAAGGTTGAGGTTATGTGTTCTTTTTATGTATGTACAGACGCCAGCACATCAAGCTACCCGAAACTGACAAATTTTCCCAATCAACCTTGAATCTAATGGTAATACTGATAAAGTTGAAAATCTTTTTAAGAAATGTGACAAATTGTAGTAGCTTGATGTGCTGGCGTCTGTCTGTACATCGATATTAGAGTAATTTTGACATTCATCTTGTAATTTGACATATAATACCGATGATCTAGACGTTCAGATTTTAATTTTGCCATCAACATTGTAAAGACATAAATCTGTTAATTTGGACTTACGGCTGTAATTTTGACATGTATCTTTCAAATTTGACATACATTTTTAAACTTTGACAGTGTTCTTGTATTCGTGGTTCTTTTTTTTATTAATTCTGAATGTTGACATGATAATATAAAAATAATTTCGAATTAACAGGTCTCTAAGTTATAAATTCTGTATTTGCAATTTCTTTCTTTTTGTGAAATTTTATAATATTATAGTTATAGTTTTCAATATTATAGAAATATTTGTACGCCGATACTTACGGCTAAACATGACTGGACTAAAACAATTGATTTTAATCTTGAATGCTCTTGTATGTATACCATGTTTATACAAATAAAAAATATCTTATCTTATCATATCGTATCTCTATTTATATTTTTGTCAATTGTGGACCGATTTTTCATTTGGTAGAAGAAGCTTGCGTTGCTTGCGTTTGCTTGGTGGTCCCGTATAAAAAGACTTTGTTTTGGTAGTTTTTGAGTTAGCTTCGTAAATACATAGGTTTTTAATCCAGTTCGTGTATCTTGTGAAGTCATAATACGTACTTCCTGTCCCTGTTGTTTACATAGCAAGTAATGGTATGTGAATTGGTGTGGGGTGGGTGTGAAAAATAAAAAGCTAGTATACTTTGGAAATCCTTCACACATAACAAATCATCAGATAGTATTTTTCATAACTCCAGTAGTACTTTTTGGCTTTAAAAACTTTTACCATGGATTCAGTACATGATTCTGAACACCCCTGAAAATGTTTCGTCGGTTATTTAACAAAAAAAATAGCTGTTCCATACATTTCGTATTGCACTCTTCTATGAAATAGCAGATTTTTTTTTATATATCCTTCGATAAGGTTCTACGCTATCTATATAGATGCCGCCATCGGGGTTTAGAATCACATGCTGAATTAATGATTTCACGTAGTTTGCGCGTTGATATCTCTGGCCCCTGCATATTCATGATTTCCAATTCTGACCTACCCCAACCGACAACGGACGCTTCATATATCATTTACCCATATGTATTTCAAAACTTCGTAAAATTCTTGTTCAGGAAAAGAATTAGGTCGGTGATCAAAGGATTTCATCTCATCTTTGTTTGAGTATGTCGTAAGAGAAGATTAAGGGAGTTGTCAGTGTGATCAAGGACTAAATGAGCGGAAGTATAATCCCCGCGTACAAAAGTACCGACTCAGACGAAACATCCGTTAAAATTTTTAATCCGCAAAAATGACGATTAAGCTGTATGTAGGAGAGATTTTATGAAACGTACATATTATTAATTTTATTATTAACATACTGCATGGTGATTGCGTAACTCACTCATAATTCCAATGCCATTCATTTTGACAATTTAACAATATTCATTGCGTTATAGAGATATGACGAACAGCCGTGCGATTCTGTAACCATCTCACCGTGAAAAGTTGGGTGAAGTGAGAGTGGAGTGAGTGCCGTTATGTCCCTTTTCTATACCCCTGACAACGTAAATACAAAATTTCATTATGATCAGTTCAATGGATGAGCCATGAAGAGGCAACAAATAAACAAAGAAACAAACTTACTTTCGCATTTATAATATTAATAATAAAGTTTGAATGTAAGAATTCAGAAAAAGCTGGTAAACCTTTTTAGATTCAATTCAACAAAGCCTTCTTAGGCTTAACATTTTCTTGATAAGATTCCCTTCTTCATTACGTCTTCAAGATTACGGGAGCGGTGTTTATCTCTTACAAAATGGCGTTTCTCATTAGGAGAGTCCGTTGAACGTCCCGGATGACGTCAAACGGGCTCGGCAGTAATACTGATAGTTGATAAGGAAGGTAATGTTTTTAAAGCAAAATGCTTATTTTAGAAACATTGTCGCGCAATCAGGCAAGGGTTATCTAGGAGTCAATGAAAGAAAAGGCCATGAACTGAGTTCGTTTCGGCATTTCTTGTCAGGGATCGGGAGGGAAATGTCGAAAAAAAATTACTTACGTCTTAGAATAGAATGGAATAAAGTACTCTTTATTATGTACACCATATAAATTACAGACATAAATATAGAAATTTTACAAAGGGTGACAATGAGGGGTCGTATCGCTAAAAGCGATCTTTTAAACACAACCTTTGGATGGATTGAAAAGGGAAGGAGAGACAAATACTGTAGATAGTCTTTGGTGTACCATTTACACGTTACATATATAAAGTATATTATACGAATCTAAATAAATATATACATATAACAATAGACATGAAACAGGAGAAAATCAAATATAATGATGCTGTTTAAGGAGAGAGGAAGTGCTTTTTTATCATAATTTTAAAAGTGGTCAAAGATTGAGCACGTCTTACCGACACGGGCAAGTCATTTCATAACCGTACTGCTTGAACAGTAAAAGATTTGTCATAGAAACTGGTAGAATGCATCGGCATCTCTAGTCTCAGGTTTTCAGATGACCTCAGATATCTATTATGTGTGTCATGATGGAACTTGAAACGTTCTTTAAGATAAGAGGGGGTTTTAGGATTAAACAAAATACTGTAGAGCTGAATCAAGATATGAGAATTCCGGCGAAAACGTCTTAGAACCTTATCGAAATAAACCATCGCCATTTCATTTCGTTTCACCTTTCTTTAGAAAAGCTATACATTTTAGAACTAGGGCACTTAAGAATATGAGAAAAGTTTGCACGGAATTTATTTCGTTTTTTTTTTTTAATATCTGGATGACATGTTTTAGGTAAATTACTTTTATTGTAATCAAATGCTTCCACTGCAATCCTAGAACCTCATTAAAATTGGTTACGTGATATTTAAACGACTTATATTTATGTAATTTTCAAAACGCCTACTCTCAAAACGGTGAAGGAAAAGATCGTGAGGAAATATGTAATTTTCAAAACGCCTACTCTCAAAACGGTGAAGGAAAAGATCGTGAGGAAATATGTAATTTTCAAAACGCCTACTCTCAAAACGGTGAAGGAAAAGATCGTGAGGAAATATGTAATTTTCAAAACGCCTACTCTCAAAACGGTGAAGGAAAAGATCGTGAGGAAATATGTAATTTTCAAAACGCCTACTCTCAAAACGGTGAAGGAAAAGATCGTGAGGAAATATGTAATTTTCAAAACGCCTACTCTCAAAACGGTGAAGGAAAAGATCGTGAGGAAAGCGGCATGTCCTAGAACCAAAAATTGGAAGACGTGACATCTACCAACCCGTACTTGGCCCGCGTGGCGGAATGCGGTCCACTCCCTCTCACAGGGAGGAAGCCTGTGCTCCAAATGTGGGAACATTATAGGCTGATTTGTATGTTATGGATGTAATTATGCCCGACACAGCCTGTGTAATCATCATCTGCCTGCCTTTTCCCAACTATGTCGGGGTCGGCTTCCAGTCTAATCGGATGCAGCTGAATACTAGTATTTTACATGGAGCGACTGCCTATCTGACCTCCACAACCCAGTTACTGGGTAATACGATACCCCTTGGTAAGACTGGTTGTCAGACTTTCGGGCTTCTGACTACCTGTGACGACTGTCAAAGATCCACGAATGACAGCCGGGACCAACGGCTTAACGTGCTTTCCGAGGCACGGAGGGGTCTCGATATGTAAGGATGGTCACCCATCCACAGACCAACCGCGGCAAGCATGGCTTAACCTGATCAATCGACCTGTGCGGCTGTTATTATTTAGCCACGGGCCCCTCTCCTCACTCCTCACTCCCCACTCTCTCACTCCCTCTCCCCACTCTCCTCACTCCCCCTCAGCCTGTGTAATCAGCCCTGCTAATTAAATGATAAATGATTTGATAATGATAATTGATAAATGATAATGATTTTCTGTAAGTAGGCTTGTACAAACACTTTTACATGTCAATCACATTTTTTTAAAACTAGATGAGGTCGGCGTTTCCTATCTGACTACTCTGAGAAGAAAGGCCGAAACAAACTCAGAGGTCACAGTCTCTTTTAAAGTCCAGACATAATCTTGGTCAGATCATGTGAAGACCATGTAGATTGGTGTCTGAAATGGTCTTTTGAGTAAAGAACCACACAGATTGAGCGGACCTGTCCAATCAGTGCACGCATTTGTCGAAAATCGTGCAGCTCAACTCAGAGCTTGAATTTGCTCACTAGTTAATATTTCACCGCGGCAAGTGCTATCCTTCCATAGCTCGTGCCGATACGAGAGAAAGACTAAATAGAGAGTTCCGTTTCTTTATTTTGAGTTTTTGAACCTTTTCATCATCATCTGCGTAGCCTTTTCCCAACTATGTTGGGGTCGGCTTCCAGTTTAACCGGATGCAGCTGAATACCAGTATTTTACATGGAGCGACTGCCTATCTGACCCACCACTGCTTCCACATGAAAAGAAAAATATAAAGATCCTGTTACGTTAAGCTACTTTATTACCCACTGTCAACTTCCATCTCCACTTTAAAGGACCACTAATGCTAGCTACTTCAAAACCAAGGGAATTAACAGAAACTTTTCATCTTCCAGGGCGTCTCCTTCATCGGCTGGCATCAGCGAACCCGCCTGGAGCGGGTGCTGATGGTAGCAACCGCTGTACTGTTCGTGGTAGTACTCCTGACGATCACCCTGCTGCTGACGATGCGAGGACCCACGTACCTGCCCGTACCACCGTGCTATCAGCCTGAGAGCAAAGGTAATTTGACAAAAAATTTCACTACGCTACCTCTCTATCTCATATTGCTCAATTCGAAAATTCGCAAGTGGGCCGGAGTCATCAGTGCTACTGAGCTGCACCACCTCGCAAAGCAAATATTTAGAGTTGTTGGCCAACCTTCAGTTATTGGAGAGGTAGACGAAGAAAGATAATTCCCTTCTTCTCCGCCATCAGAGTTCATACCGTGACAAAAATCTGACGTCAACTTCAAAGTCGCGGGAAAAAGTCTTGGATGAGGAACCAACGGAACCGTGGATAGTGACAGAAAGGAGGGCTTTACCCAGCACGGGGCGATTCCGGGCTGAAATTATGAAGATGATGTTAAAAATATTAGCTTGGTATTAGTGGGGCTGTTTGTTCAGAGTGCGCCAGATTAAAAGTCTATCTCGTGATTGCTTCATCACTCCAAGGTTCAATGTCACTTGCACGTTATAAAGTGACAATGTTTATTTTGTTTTGTGAGGGTTAGTGGCATACTGAACACCATCTGCCCAGCCTTTTCCCAACTATGTCGGGGTCGGTTTCCAGTCTAACCGGATGCAGCTGAATACCAGTATTTTACATGGAGCGACTGCCTATCTGGCCCCCACAACCCAGTTACTGGGTAATACGATACCCCTAGGTAAGACTGGTTGTCAGATTTTCGGGCTTCTGACTACCCGTAACGACTGTCAATGATCTACGAATGACAGCTGGAACCAACGGCTTAACGTGCTTTCCGGGGCACGGAGGGGTCTCGGTATGTAGATGGTCACCCATCCACAGGCCAACTGCGGCAAGCGTAGCTTAACCTGATCGATCGACCTGTGCGGCTGTTATTATTTAGCCACGGACTGTCGTTCCTTCAATATGTACAAATGCAATTCAGCAAATCGCATCGCTAGGGTTGCTACACTAAGGAAGGACTTTAAAATATTGATTTCCTTAAAGAGTTAAATAGGTGATGAAAGTTTAAATAGGAAACCCCATTGGGCACTTGAGTTTTATAATCTACCAAGGCATAAGATACTGTCGTAGACGAAAACTATATAGATACTACTAATATATACTATTAAAGTAATTAAAGGCATAACATACATACATACTCTCACACCTTCCGTCCATGGCGGTAGGCAGAATCTAAGTACAGAAAGAAAGCAATCACGTATAACCCGTCAGCCTTCAAAGCAAGAGTGAACATGCATCTTCTGGGCTCGATCACTCCACCATAGACCCTCATCCATCGCTTTCCACCAGGAGCGATCGAGGTCAAGAGCAGCAGTGCTATTATGTAAAAATCTCACCGTGAGAACTTAGGTGAAGTGAGCGGGAAGTGAGCACTGTCATTCCGTAATGGTAGGGATTGACACTATTAAGTGCTCACTTCACTTATGATTTCACGGTGAGATTTTTACAGAATCGACCGGCTGGCCTATTTTGCAATAAAAAAAGAAATAAATAAGTCAAAATTACTATTTTATATTAGTTGCTAACAATAGGGAATATTACGCAAAGCTCGGCGCAGGTGGCGCCACTAGCACATGAAGTAAACAAACATTGACATATCATGTCGTATTTTACTTTTAATAACAATTATTACAACGTTCTCGGCTTCTTTTGGCCTTTATATCTTCCGTTTTTACCATAAAAAATTGAAGGCACTACTCCTTTTTTCAGAATGCGCCTGATGTTATTTTGCCCTAAAAATAGTAACGAAATTTTAGGTTATGTTCAGAATGGATTCATATTTCTGAGTCTTACGTAATTATAGTGAATGTTATTTTATTATTACATCGATGTTACCTGAAAGTTTTCCAATTTCAATATAATCTTCGGATTTAAAGTGTGCGAAACACATTTTAGAGTGTTTTTTTGCTAGAAAGTCTTTACACCGTGTTGCTGCTTCCCATAGTTTTTGCAGCTTTTTGTCCTTTGGAAAGCACAAGTTCGCTATATTATTATACCCGAACACGCAGCATTGATGCATTAGTGAATAATAATACACTTTACACTATTTAAAACTCAATGATGGTCGATTTTAACAATTTTTATTACACTTCGAGCTACTTGACACAAATGTTTGTTTACTGTTTGTGCTAGTGCTGCCCTCTGGCGCCGAAACTTGGCCGTATTATGTCCTATTTCTACCTTCTCTTTCAGACCAAAGTGTGTGCCTAAAAGGGTCCTGCATATACACAGCAAGTGAAGTGATCAGGGCACTGGATGAGACACAGGATCCTTGTGATGACTTCTACGAGTTCGCATGCGGAGGCTGGATCAAGAACAATCCCATTCCTGAGGGCAAATCCAGCTGGGGCATCTTCAGCAAGATTGAGCTGCAGAACCAGTTGATCATCAGATACGCACTTGGTAAGTTTTTGGCTTTTTTTAAGATATGAAAAAAGTTTTCGTAATTTAGATTTTTCATAAAAAATCCTTCGCGGCCCTAACTTAACTAGAAACTACCTAGCTGTCAGTGTCATCCCACCTGATACTAGGGATTGACCAAGCATACATTTGATACATTTACAATCATATAATCGAGATTTTAATAATATTTTTTATGCTAATTCCATTGATCATTTTGTATAATTTCAAAGCTGGTATTTTAGTTGTCAAAAGATTACTATTTTGTGGGGTTTTAAAATAAAATAGCAAAACAGAAACTTAGTCAGGATTTCAACGTTGTTTTTTCAAAACAACTTAAATACTAGGTTTGAAATTATATTAAATGATCAATAGAATAGCATAAAAAAATATTATTAAAATCCCGATTATGATTGTAAATGTATGCTTGGCCAATCCCTAGCATCAATGAGATGACACTGACAGCTCACTCCACGCAAGTTTTCACGGTGAGATTTTTACAGAATCGACTGGCAGTGTCAATAGTGTTAATCCCTAATGACAGCGCACTTCCCGCTCACTTCACCTAAGTTCTCACGGTGAGATTTTTACAGAATAGCACTGCTGTACCTAACCACAAAATATAAGTGTGAATATTTGTTTAGTGTGTTATATTGTTATTAAGTATAGTCTTCGTGGGTTTTTGACGTCTTTTCACACGTAATAATGTTATATGGTTAGATAAATAAGAAGCACGATTGTAGCATTGTTCTCGTGAACAAATATGGGTGCTATGTTATACTCGTAGGTGAACTTTAAAATTGGTTTGTCTGTGTTGATTTAAATATTTGTATAGGAAGGTATTGTGCTAAAAAATACGTACACATGACTCCATATCGAGCTATAAGTGTCCAGTATAAGCTGACCTCGCATGGTTTTGGTTTGCCGTACATCAAGACGTCAGCTTTTACTGGACAAGTAGTTATAGGTGAATATACCGTGTTTACGTATTAAATATTGACATACGAAAAACGCACTGTAATGTACGGAAAATCAATGATGATAAGGGGAAAATTTTAGGAATCCATTTTCAAATATTGCTGAGGCTCCCCCCTCTTATTACTTTTGTGACTATAGAGTCACAAAAGAAGAGAAAGAGAATATGAATACCTATATATAAATAATAAAAACCATAATTTTTAAAATGATCTCAATAATTATATCATTATAAATACTTTCTATCTATAACTTTTGATACGTAGATAATTTATAAGTTCACATAATTTTATAAGAATTGTTATTATTGTATTTTTTTAATTTTAATATTGGGTTAATACCATGTTTCTGTGCCCTAACAGGGTCCATAACTGTACTTTAGCTTGAAGCTTTATGTAACATCTTTATAAACATTATGGTATGCGAATAAAATAATGAATATGAATATGAGTCTACATTCACTAGTGCTATTACATACTAACTATTTGGATTTATGACGACGTAGATTGGAACGAGGTTGCCCTTGAAGAGGATGGGCCCTTGGAAGGATTTGGGGGAGGTCGTCTCTGCTCAGCAGTGTGCAGTAGGACAGTGTAGGCTATTATAAAAAAAATGCAAATTATAAGGTAAAAGATATTTATTTCTCAAAAGAATTACACTTCTAGAGAAAAGTAGCTAACATTATGATAATAGTTTTTCTTTCAGTAAAGGCTGATTTTTCAATCATCTGTTAACTTTATTCGGGGAATAATTTTGAAATTATGACATTTATTTTCATTTTATTCCTCGAATAAAAGTAATGTCTGATTTTTCCATGACATTCTCAATTTTTCCATTGACAGTTTTTGTATCAAATAAATGTCAAAATTTCAAAATTATTCCTCGAACAAAGTTATCAGATGATTGAAAAATCAACCCTTACCTAATATTTTCGGCATACCAAACAAAACAAATCAGAAATAGGTAGTGTTACATAAGGAACAACGGAGGGTCTAAATGTGGGCCTAACTATACACTTCTGCCCATCCATTAAGAATACAAGCGTGATGCTAACTCATTCTAAATTCTTCCTCAGAAAAGGTAAACATCTCAAACACAGCCGACGCGGAGGCCAAGGCCCGTATCTACTACGACGCCTGCATAGACAGCAACGAGACGATTGAGAAGCTGGGGGAGAAGCCTCTAGTAGCCGTGATCAAGCAGCTGGGCGGCTGGCACATCCTGCCGTCCACAATGACCAAGCAGAAGTGGGACCTGCAGAAGTTGGTGCAGGACGTGCAGAATACGTAAGTTACTGTACTGTAATAGGTACACCAACAGCTTCATATTATACAACGTGTAACGTTAAATGCGCAAAACCTGAAAATAGTTTGATCAGTATAACGAGCAGAATTAATTGAACCACTTTTTAATATAGGTCACATTTTTCAAAAAATCTTCATTAAAAACGTTGCCGTATCTATTTATTAATAGGTCAAGCAACCCAATGTCAGCGTGGCGCAGCGGCCCGGTGACGACTCCTACCTCGACAAAGCGTCGTCGCAGACGCAAGAAACGATCAGAATGGCCAGTAAAACTAAAACAGCACATAAAACCTTTACAATTTTTTTAATGACCTATTTTCTCTCTGAAATAGGTTAATTGAATTAAAAATCAGTTGGGGTGTCTGAGGTTTTGCGCATTTAACGTTACCTACATGTTGTATACTGGTTGATTTTTTTTACAGTCTCCAAATTTTTACAGATTGCTCTACCCAAGGAACAACTTTCACTATAGGACCAACTCCGAAATCACAAAAAAAAAAATCAGCTATTCAATACAAAAGTTCAATACCTACTTGACCAAAATGTACGAGACAGCTGATTTTTTTTCGTAATTTCAGAGTTGCTCCCATAGTAAAAGTTGTTCATGTTCATGGGTAGAACACCCTGTAAAAATTTGGAGACGGTAAAAAAAATCCATTTAAGTTAAAGTCAACTTGGACTTAGTCAAAGTTATGTTATCCAAAGTCAAAGTCAACTTGGTGAAAGTCAAAGTCAACTAAGTCAAAGCCAACTTGGTCAAAGTCAAGCTAAGTAAGCTTGCAATTTTTAAAACACATTTACTCACAGTCGGCGGGAAACGCATATACAAATCAAAAATTTTGAAAATCGTCGGAAACCTAATTATTTTCGGCGGTTTTTGCAATTTACAATTTTGTCCCAGGAAAATTGCTGCAGGATTGTTGTGTTGTGATATTTATTTTAGAAGTATGTATGTATGTTTTTATTTATGTATGTATGTTTATTTGTATGTACGTATGTATGTATATTCTCATAGTATTTGTTTAGTTTTTTAAGTGAATAATTGATTACGATTGTATGTATTTTTTTTTGTCTCCTTTACTCTTTCACACGCTGTCTACATCTCTCTATCTAATGTCCTATCGCAGGTATGCTGGAAGAGATTTCTTAAGAAATAAGTATTACCTTTGTGCCTATTTTTCTGTTCTATCTTTTCTTTTCTGTTTATATATGTGTGTACATAAATGGTAAAATAAATAAATAAATAAAATGAATTCTATATTTATTTCAGATTCAACCTGGGAGGTCTATTTAACTGGGCAGTAACGGAAGACGACCGCAACTCATCGAAACACGTCATTGTGGTTAGTATGTCATATTTAACGTTAGATAAAAATGTCTACAAGATGGACCAATGACGTTGTGAAGATCGCCAGAACCCGCTGGATGCTAGTAGCGCAGTATTTACCTCTTCGTTATAGCAATACTTGAGGGATCCCTGTCCAGCTGTGTGCACCTTTGTCCTTGTATGATCTTGATGCAACTGTCTTGGAATCGGTACCGGTAAATTCTACCTGTCAGCAGATGCAGTGGTTGCTCATAGAGTAGCGGCCTTTTACCAGTTAAAATGATGACGATCATTATACTCCTAATTAAGTTCCAAACGGAATTTAAAGAAGCCGCTACATGTTGAAAGCCTTTGTCGTGGCTCGTGTGTCGTGGAGATCATCTCCACCACACACGAGCCACGACAAAGGCTTTGAAAAGAAACTACCGAAAATTGGTTGCGGGCCGATGAGGGCTAATTTTACCAAAGTCAGAATATCTTTTATCCGTGGAATACAATTGATGTCTGACAGTTCTACTCGTAGTATGGAAAAACTGTCAAAAATTCTAAATTTGCTCTCAGGATAAGTCTTAATTCTTGGTGTAAAAGTTTGGTGGAATTCACGCTTATAAAGATATTCCAGAGTTTTTGATTGTGTTTGGTTTATTATTGAATGAGTTACCTATCTTTTTGTTAAGATTTTAAAATTGTTTTTCCAGCTCGACCAAGGCGGCCTGAACCTCCCAACTCGCGACAACTACCTCAATAGAACAGCCCATAAAAAGGTCCTCGACGCATACCTAGACTATATGACACGAATATGCGTCTTACTAGGAGCGAACAAAACTGAAGCGAGGACCCAAATGAACAAAGTCATCCTCTTTGAGACGGAACTGGCGAATATCACCACCCCCTCGGAGGACAGGAGGGATGAAGAGGGTCTCTATAACCCGTATACAATAAGACAGTGGCAGAAAGAAGTGCCTTTTGTTAATTGGACTATGTTCTTTAATGATGCTTTTAAGTTGGTGAATAGGACTGTGAGTATGTATTGAATATCTATCTACAAGCTGTAATTTAAATAACGCACATACTCATAAAGGGTCATTGTACTCATCATTATGAACAACTTTTACTATGGGACCAAACCTGAAATCGCGAAAACAAATCAGCTGTTCCCTACATTTTCACGAGTTATGCGAACATAAATGTAAGGAACAGCTATTTTTTTTTTTTTGCTATTAACCCATTGGCCGTCACGACTATCGGCGCAATGATCGCTGAGTCCACATCCCACATTTCGACAACCTCGCGAGCCAAGTCAAGATACTTGATTTGTTTGTCTTTTTTTTTTAATTTATCATTACAATAATGTATTTTATAATTGTGTCCAGATACCAGACACGGAACGAATAGTAGTATACGCACCGGAGTACTTCAAGAATCTCACGAAAGTCATAAAGAAATATAGCAAGTCTGAAGACGACCAAAGGTACGCTCATTCATCATCAATAACTATGTGTACGAACACGCTGACTCGTTAGTTAGGCATAACCCTGACTAAAAAATAATATGGCGTTGGTGCATATGAAATTGCCGATTTAAACAGAGGATCAAAAACAAAAAAAAAAATATTTAATAATTATTTATTCGTGACCAAATCGTACAACAGTTGTATGATGGACAGCGAGTTCTTGTGCTATATGCACATTGGACTCCACTAATTGTTGTAAAACTTGCAGATCCAGTACGCGCGAAGGTCGACCGCAAGGCTCATTTTCAAAATTCTCTACTCCACAACGAAATTTTCGGAACCAATTTCTGACTGTCCTTTCAGAAACTGTATTCTCCCCTAATCTCTCTTTTTTTTTGCTGTTTCACGTGCACTTAATCTACCTTTGAAGTCATAAAACATGATACCTCTAATTATGTTCGAATCCATGGTAAGAAAGAAAAACTTAAATTAAATCACGTCTAACGTCTAAATCCTCTGATGGTGTTTAAAATATTAATCAAGTGTCGATGCTGTGTTTACAATAACAAAAATGAACAAATCAAAACGTGTTAGGTAATAAGCGCCCACTGTTTTATATTGTTGCGCATTCGGCAATTTCATATGCACCAACCCAATACTTGATTACGACTGCTGACCG
This sequence comes from Eremobia ochroleuca, assembly GCA_949629135.1. Taxonomy (NCBI): domain Eukaryota; kingdom Metazoa; phylum Arthropoda; class Insecta; order Lepidoptera; family Noctuidae; genus Eremobia; species Eremobia ochroleuca. Next base: position 9,788,183 of record OX451409.1, on the reverse strand, counting down.
TAAGGTCCTTAAATCGTTCTGTGGGTTTGGCTGTTATTGGGATTTCCATCAGGAAACACTTAGCAGCGAAGATTCTGGAGTTTGGACGGTCAATGACAATGCTCTTCCCCTTTATTAAGTGGGATCTAGATATAACATAACTTTAGAAGAGCCCAGCAAAGTCTAGCCATCAGTCTTACCAAGGGGTATCGGGTTACCCAGTAAGTGGGTTGTGGAGGTCAGATAGGCAGTCGCTCCATGTAAAATACTGGTATTCAGCTGCAACCTGTTAGACTGGAAGCTAACCCCAACATAGTTGGGAGAAGACTAGGCAAGATGTTGATACATATAACATAACTGGCGAAATGTGGGTGTACAGTCGCCAGCACATCAAGCTAGTAGAATCTGCCAAATGTCTATAATAGATTGTCAAGTTCATCGCTAAAATATAAGGTTCAAAGTTGAATGGGAAAATTTTACAGTTTCGGGTAGTTTGATGTGCTGGCGTCTGTACTATATATCTCTATCTTCACCTTCAGAGAGAGAGATGCGATATTACCCTGCGTTATCCATATTTTCCTTTCCAGAACTCTAACTAGCTACATGATGTGGCAAGTCTCCCGGTCTTTATCAACCTACCTGTCGAAATCTTTCCGAGACGCCACCAAGATTCTGAGAAAGGCACTGTTCGGCTCTGAGGGTACTGAGGAGTCTTGGAGATACTGCGTGACTGATACTAACAATGCTGTTGGTAAGTACTTCATTGTTATGAAAATTAAGGAATTCGCTAGAATGAAACATCAACTTGTAGAAAACTAGTGCCCATTTTCACTATTCCTAACCGAACCCTAAATTAATGCCTTAGTGAAAACACGCTGTTGTATTTTCAACTTCCGGTGCTGGGCCAAACGTTAAAACACTGACAATGCCTGATTGGCCTTGCGCTCACCCACTACGCTCTCAACTTTAAGGGGTATTCCTCGAAGCGCACCAACTTGAAACCGCACCAAATAAAGTGCACCAAAAGTATTCCTCAAAACGATGGTGCGTTTCGAGGAATAATTTTGGTGTGCTTCAATTGCATTTCAAAGTTGGTGCGCTTCGAGGAATACCCCAACTTTAATAGTAGATTATTCACTAAGGGGATAAAGCAGTTTCTTATGTCACGGGCGCTATATATTAAATCCAAGCGTGACGAAGGATGTGTTCCCGTGCGTAATGATGGGAGGTCAATGTTTACTCCTGAGTGAAGCGAGGGAGTTAAGACTAGAATCCCTCGCGCAAGCCTCTTTGAAGACACCTTTATCGACGAGAAAAATACTTTTCACACCTTTTGTGAGATAATTTGACATTATCGAACCGGTAATTCCAGGTGGAAAAGGGTAGTTTCACTGCTACCACTGCCTCTTCGTGAGTTTCAGTCCCATTTTCCCTCCAGGTTTCGCAGTAGGAGCCATGTTCGTCCGAGAAGTATTCCACGGCGAAGCGAAGACTCAAGGAGAGACCATGATCAACAACATCAGGAACGCGTTCAAGAGGAACCTGAAGAACTTGGACTGGATGGATGCGGAGACCAGGAAGGCTGCTGAGATCAAAGCTGATGCTATCACTGATATGATTGGTAGGTTTTGGGGTAAGCAAATTTACGGGTTTTCGGAAGGGGATCTACACAGACAGCTTTGATATATTGAAGATTTGAGGAGTCGGGAACTTGGTTGTTGGTTACTAATTGCGCAAAATCCGGGGCAATTTTTAAGTTGCTCATTTATGTGTTGATTTGGGAGCGGTATTGCGTGGTATTTTTGTTGAGCGAATGATGTGAGAGCAGAGTTTTTAAATCATTCCTTGTCCCATGAATCACATATCCTTCATGTTGATTGTTTAACTACTGTGTCTACTTTGTGGATAGTGAACCTGTTAATACAGGTACTTAAACAATACCGATTTCAGTTGCTAAGCGACATTATGGTTGTGTGTCCTGGTTCAAAGTCTGTGCTGGTCGTGGTTGTAATAGTATGTATTGTTTTTTATATGAGCCATAGTTGCCTGAAATAAAGGAATAAATAAATAAATAAATAAATAAATTATAATATACATTTGACCACTTTAAATTTTGTTTCCAAGATGGACGTCTCATTAACAATCCCTAAAAGCTAATTCCTTCTACTAGCACCGGCAAGAAAATTAAGCTTAATACTTTGCGGGACACTTAACCCCCTCGACGTAATAACAATAAAACGTCTATTGTGTCTCGTTCAGTGTCCTTCAATGTGTTAATTAAAACTGTCATCCCTCAGGTTTCCCCGACTACATTCTCCACAAAGACGAACTGGACAAGCAGTATGAGGAACTGGAAGTGAAGCCCAACGAGTACTTCGAGAACAACATCGCTTTCAACGTGTTTAGTTTGAAGAACGATCTGAATAAGTTGGATAAACCAGTCAACAAGACTAAATGGGGTAAATTTTTTACAGTAATTTGGTACCAGGATTTTAGAAGTTAATAAGAAAATGTCCGGTCAAACTCCAATTAACTCATCACTGAAATTGAATCGGTCATTTCAAAAACAACTTAAGTCACAAAATTATAATTTTTCAGAAATCAATAAAAACTGTATCATACACAAACAAATGAGTTTTAAAGGACTTTTTTATGTTTAATTTAGTATTTGAGTAGTAAAAAATTAAAATAGCGTATAACCTTTACAGTTTATTAATAGAAATAATGAAAAAAACCTGAAAAACAGTTCTTGACTTATGTTGTTTTAGCAAGAAATAGGGTTAGTGGTATATATAATTTAACCAAAACAATCGTAGTAATCATATTTTTTATTGCTTATAATTAAGAATTACACTTAAAAATAATCTTATTAACATTTTACATGCATTAATTTGTCATATTTTAATATCTTTATGGTACATAGTCATATTCTCCATCATTCTCATCTGCATTATCTTCAACATTTGTAGTTGACCAGCTAAAAATGTTGTTATAAAATGGCATATGCTCTTCCAGAATGCTATGTTGAACTTGTTTTAAATCAATATATATGCAATGAACGTCTTTCACGCGGTATTATTAAAAGAGGAAGGAATGTATTGACGTAAGTTGTTTTTACCCAGAATACGCATCTACCTTTGAGGAACCATTTTCAGCAAAAAAAAGCATTTTGGAAAAAATGTGACTTAAGTGGTTTTTGAAATGACCGATTCAATTAAAACAGAGGTTTGACTGAGAGAGAACAGAGTTCGGTGTACTGCCTGTTTGATATGGGGGGTAGCCTGAATGCTGGAGGAAAGGAAATAGGATTTTTTCATCTAACTTTAAAGAGCCCTGCGGGTTAATGGCATGACACACTATCAGTAGCAATGGTTTTCATTTTAACAGTTCAACAGCAGTCATTGCGTGTTTTACGTTGTTGAGCCGCCGATACATTTTTTGAACATATGAAGCAATGGATTAGCAACATCCTTCAAAATGATTCAGTTTGTGATTTAAAGTGTGTTACGCTCAGTCTAGAATGAGGTAGCGATTGATTTAGTAAATCATTGTACAGACGCCAGCACATCAAGCTACTACAATCTGTCAAATTTCTTTAATAGATTTTCAACTTTATGGCTAGAGCATAAAGTTCAACGTTGATTGGGAAAATTGGACAGTTTCGGGTAGCTTGATGTGCTTGCGTCTGTACGTTGAGGTAGTAGTATTGGACACTCCCCTTTTTAAGCTCTCTTCGTGAAATTATCATTAACAAGGATTCAACACCATCATTTAAACTCTTTTCTACCGTACTATGCGGGCTCTGTACATGACACGGTCTTTTTTACGGTACGGCTTATAAACCGCGCCGTGGAATAACGTGTCAGTCAACAACACAAGTGATCCATACAACACTGACGACCATGCTAGACGCGGCGAATAAACCGTAGTTTTTTACGGCAAGAAAAATGTATATTTCACGTTAAAAAACAAGTAATTTTTACTAATCACAAAAACATTGTTTCTAGGCATGACACCATCAACAGTCAACGCATACTACACACCGACTAAGAATCAGATAGTCTTCCCTGCCGGTATACTTCAGCTACCTTTCTACGATGGAGACAATCCTAAGGGAGTCAACTATGGCGCTATGGGAGTAGTGATGGGGCATGAGCTGACTCATGCTTTTGATGACCAGGGGAGAGAGTATGACAGGTGAGAATAATTTGCCAATTTATCCCTTTTTTGAAGTGAAAACTTCTTTAGCGGCGGTGTACACTTTTTTTGTAACGGGTAAAAAATTTAAAACTCGCGTCAGGACACGTGACCCTGATCGAAAATTCGTAAGACTGATGGTTAGTACACAGCCGGCGGTGCGGCGTAGGCGAGGAAGTATCCCCCTCTCTCTTTCTACGGTGCGGCGAAAATGTATGCCTGCGCCTGTTGTTTAGTTTAGGTGGGGCAGGGTCCTTGCGCGAATGTTCGTGTGTGTTTATGTTACAGAAACAAACTTAACTTAAATGAATGAATTAATTAGAATTGTAGGTAGAATGTATTGATAGACTTGAAGGTACATCTCTCGACAATAAATCTGCAATTTGGGAACTACAGATAACTGGTGGAACATATGGCACACCTCCGGTGGACGTGAAAAATTTAATAAAATAATGGTTCTGGTAATAATGATGGTGAAAAAGTCGTCGAAATTATGGATGGAAGTTGATTTTTCTGAGAGATAAACTTTTTAATGTAATATAAATTGTCATGTTTGTGCAAGATAGCGCAATAAATAAATATTGTATTCTACGACATAAATGATAGTACTTTTATACTGATAATTAAAGCAATTCGTGCAAAATGATTCCCTAACCATTCCAAAATATAAAAAATGCACAACGTTAATATTTAAGTTTTCACTTCTGCCGGCACTCCCGGAGTGCAACCCGTCGTTTTTTTTACTTGTTTTGTAAAGTTTCCAACTGTAGGTTGTAATGCCCGCTTTTTGGAACGACGCTCTTTAACGGAGCTTGCGGTAGGAGTAAACTTGGAGAAATCGTCATGTAACGAAAAAGCGTTATGCCCCATCCACGTGACTTTTAATTACATATAATAGAGGAAGATAGTTTTCACGGTTTTCTAGGGTGCTGAAGCCTATAGTGAGATCAAAATGAAAATCCAAGATGGCGGCTGAAAACAAATCGAATTTTTCGTCATGGGTATCGTTTTCATGGTTTTCGAGAGTGCTGAAGCCGATAGCGAGGTCAAAATGAAAAAACAAGATGGCAGCTGCAAAAGTTTTCAAATTTTTTGTCATGGGTGTAGTTTTTATGGTTTTCGTGGGCTCTGAAGCCGATAGTGAAGTCATAATGAAAATAGAAGATGGCGGCTGCGAATATTTTCAAATTTTCGCAGTCTCCATCTTGGACTTTCATTTTGAACTTATTTTCTGCCGCGGGTCTCCCGACCACACACTTATTTTTTTTTTGGAATATTGACAAGTAAAGGTATAATGCCACCTTTTGGTAATATTGCCACCTTATGGTAATATTGCCAGTTTTGGTAATGTTGCCGAGTAAAAGTACCTAATATTTTCACCTTTTGGTAATATTGCCAGCTTCTAGTCATACACACCAACTGTAGGTTTTATCACCAATTGCTAGTAATGTTGCCACACTAGGGTATTAGTGCTACTTAAGGCTAATATTTCCAGCAAATGGTGTTAGTTTCTAATAATATTTTTCTTTCATTAACAGGTTTGGTAACCTGAACCAGTGGTGGAACAATGCTACCATAGCCAGATTCAAGTCGCGAGCCAAATGTATTCAGGAGCAGTATTCCAACTACTCTGTGGAGGGACAGCGTCTCAACGGAAAGCAGACACTTGGTAAGACTATGTAGTCCTCTAAAATAATTATGATGTGCGAAATAATCAAAGCAAGTGGGGAGCGCCATGTTGTGGTAACTTCTCGGAGAAAAAAAAATGTGTGCGGTCACGAACGAAGTTCATTACGCGATACTCGCAGGTACACACACTCGTACAAAAATAGAAAGAGACACAGAGAACTTTATACGTGTTTTTAATACAGAGCCATCTAGTATACGTTTTCAGAAGCTCTCATAAAGTTGTCAGAATGAAGGATTTTAATTTTGACCCCACTATCGGCTTTAGTTGATAATAACAGCTGCACGGGTCGATCGATCGGGTGAAGCTACGCTTGTCGAGGTTGGTCCGTGGATGGGTGACAATCTTTACTGACCAATAATCCTCCGTGCCTCTCTCTCTCTCTCTCTCTCTCTCTCTCTCTCTCTCTCTCTCTCTCTCTCTCTCTCTCTCTCTCTCTCTCTCTCTCACTCTCTTGCTCTGTCCCTTAATATAATAGAAAGAGAGAAAGAGAAATTCGCATGGAGGGGGCATAAAGCTTTTTCGTTACGTAATTTCGCCCAGTTTACTCCTATTGCAAGCCACGTAAGAACTCTGTTTCAAAAATTACGTTGTTTGGTATTCTGGAGTTAGTAAAACTTGACCCTAATCATAATCCTACATTTTCCTCAATGATTTCGTAGCAAGCGCTTCCTAAATCGTGTAGTTAGCCATTTTAAAGGGACACTGCTAAACATGGCTTCATCAAAAGAAAGGGCCCAACCTAATCTCCGAAAATTCACATTCACTCTTTAACAATATTCATATTATTCATACATCGTTTTAGGTGAGAACATTGCCGACAACGGAGGCTTGAAGGCGTCATTCCACGCGTACTTAGACCACGCCAAGACTGCAGAAGTGAACCTAACTCTACCGGGACTGAAGTATAATGATCGACAGCTGTTCTTCATTTCATTTGCTCAGGTAATTCGATTGTTTTAATATATGTATCTTCTCAGAATAAAACATTCATGATTTTAGACATCTCACACTATTCGGACAGTTTTAGTTTGTAGTCAATTTTGCCTAACAATTAATTTTCGTGAGTTTACATCCAAATTATGCCAGATAAGGTATATACCTAAAACTGTCCGAATAATCAAATCACAACTGCCATTCTTCAACAGTTACATGAAATAGGTTGACACTGCAAATTGACGTTGTGTGTTTATTTGATAAAAAAATAATTTCATACACGACACGACTTAAAAGGCAGCCCTCGTAATATACTCGTAGTCTTATGTGATGTGATGAGGGGCCAGGGTTGCCAGTGAATAATTGAACCTATTATTAATTAAATTATTTTAATCCTATTCTTTAATTAAATATATTACTACTTAAATGCTTTCTATACATTCCAGGTATGGTGTTCAGCAATGACCAAAGAATCGACAAAGATGCAGATTGAAAAAGATGACCATACCATTGCTAAATACCGTGTTATAGGCCCAATAGCCAACTTACGGGAGTTTTCCAAAGAGTTCCACTGCCCCATAGGGTCTAAAATGAACCCCCGAGACAAGTGTGAGGTCTGGTAGAGGTCTGAATGGAGGTTCAGTAGGGGTCAATAAGTTTTGAAGGTAAATGGGACAGACAGGTCAATTTTGGTGAGACTTTAAAATGACGTGTCCTAAATAATAGTACTGCTGCTCGGGATTCGCGTTGACCGAGTAGGATTAGATAGTCGTCAGATGGCAAAAGAACGAAAATAAAAAAAAATAGATTACAATAGTGTGTCAGCATCATTTTAAGAAGAGTTCACATCACTAGTTGCATTGATTAGGGACCTAGTAAAATTAAAAATACTTTGGCACGTCTGTTTCATTCGCCAAACTAGTCTTTATTTAGCACGGAGCAGTAAGAATGGCATGCGATATTGCAATTTTCTGCAAAAGAATTATTTAGGCTGGGGTCTATCCGACCACATAACGACCGCGACCAACGACGGCCGAATGCTGTGTTCGTAAATACACGGGTGCGGTCTCACTCGCACGCCGCCCACGACGGACAGTTGCGACGGCGGCAACGGACGTTTTGACAGCTGACCGCGGGCGTGTCGGTCGTCCATCGTGACGTCATCGCACGCTGTCGGTAGCTTCTGACGTAAAGAGACCCTAGCCTTAGAGGTTGGAAATAAACGTTTTCCATTGGACAATGACTGGCGTCGCGTCATAAACCTTATCACCGATTGGCCACAGAGCATTCTATTTCTTACTGCTTCGTAATTAGGGTTGCCCATCCTAAAAAATTTGATATTTATTATACTGTATGTATATATGAGCTTAGCTATTGTGTAACACGGGTATATGAGTTATTAGTACCTAACGCGTTTATATAGAACGAAATGATTTTATACATATTGGATACTAGTGCGGGGTTAGTTAGAATGAATACACATGCAGTTAATTAAAGCCTTATTCACACTATAGGTACAAAAATCTATTACCTATACAGCGTCACTTGATGGAAGAAATGAAACTCCGCTAACTTGATGGACGATATGGATCTAAACGTGATAAAACAAAAAAACAAATGATTTGATTTTTTTGGAGTCGACGATAAAAAAACAGTTTTTTTTTATTGTAAACTTCACAGAAGAGATGTGTATTTATTTATTTATTTAAACTTTTCGCACACAAAAAGGTACAAAGGCGGATTTAATGCCTTAGGCATTCTCTACCAGTCAACCAAGGGTGGTGAAGAGATTAGATGGCAGGTGCTTTGGTTGAACCGAACAATGATAAAAAAAAAATATTAAGATTGTTGAATTATAAATGAAAAAACGTACACAAATACAAAATATATATAATATACATACATACTATTTACTATAATATACATATACTTATCATATATGTATATATATATATATATATATATATATATACACATAAACAAAATCAAGGGACATGACTACACTATTAAAAGAGATGAAACAAAAAAAAAGATTTTCTCAACTAAAACTTAAGTGACTACACTAGCAGCGGACGTTACAATAATAAAAATAAAAATTATCAAGTTTATCTAGCTAATTAAATGGACCCTGTAGGTACCTATATCTGAATTTCAACCAAAAAAATATACATTTGAATCCAAAAATGTATACATCAGTGTGTACAAGCCTGTAAACATAGTACAATCGCCAATCGTAATAATAAAAAAAAACAAAGAAATTAATAAGTAATTAATATAAGTTGATATGCAGCAGTCACTGGGTGATATCAAGTGCCAAACGTTCGCCATGATAGTCACTGTAGTTTAGTAGTTCCGGCTTTCTATTGTAAGAAATGTTGCAGCGTGAAAAATAAACGATTCATCGGACCTTTGGAAGAACCAAAATAATATCGCAAAACTGTAACTTAAAAGTTATGCTAAATGTTCCATGATGAATATTTTTTTTTAATTAAGGGTCCCGCAGACAGACGTGACGCGCCGTCGTGTCGCACCTGTCTTATGTGCCTCTATGTTTTTTTTTTTATTTGAAAGTACAGTCAGCAACAGAAATAAGTGTTATTATTTTCAAATACCTATTTTAATAAGAGAATTAGATCTAACTATATGAGTTTTCACCGCCAATTAAGCCATCGAGGTGCTAAGTCGCACTGCAATATTTCTAAGGTTTAAAGCACTCTAAAACCACAAGGATTTAGTATGAAGATATGTAGCTGTTAGTAGGTGCCTGAAAGCTTTGATAAAAGATTGCAATATAGAATGACGTATAATTACAAAACTGTGCTAAAATATTGATAAATTAAAATACATGATTTACAATTTATCAATATTTTAATAAAAAATTGAGGGATCTGTACCCTAATTGCGTAACACACTATAAATCTCAATCTGAATAATTTTGAAGGATATTGCTAATCATTGCTTCATATGTTCGAAAAATGTGTCTGCTCAACAACGTAACTAACGCAATGGATCAACTAACTTAAAATTAATTTGTAATAAGCTGTATGTCACAAAATAATAAAATAATAAATAAATAAAAAAAAATAATAACACGTATGTTCACAACAATCGCTCTCGCTAATGTAATGCGAAGTCACTGTCTTCTCCCTGCCAATTCTTACAGCACTTTTGACCCCACTACCTACCCTTTGTATCCAACCTCTATTTATGTTTGCATACCTCTCTGTAAACTTAAATCATTGTCAAAGTTTATGTTTTGTGAATAAATATTATTATTATTAATTAATGAATGTTGTTGAACTGTCAAAATGAAAACCATTGCTACTGATAGTGTGCTACGCAATTACCCCGGGGCAATTCTGACTCGCAGCCCCCAGATAGATAGTAATATTATGTTCGATATAATATAAACTATAATTAAGTTCCCTATTTCCTCCTCGACCTGTATATCTATTTTCAAGGTGTGTTCAAAAATGCACTTTATTTTTCTGGTTTTAGGGTACATAATTTAGATCTAATTAAATCTCGCATTGTATTCTCTATATTCCTTGATAAGCTTAAAATGTAAAATTGTACTATTTATTGCTTGTGCGTGTCATACGAGTTTAAATCCCAATAACTTGGAATTTTGTTTTTTTATGAAAAGGATACCTAATCAATTTTCTTTTGTATATTTAAATGTAGTTTTGGTCCATCTAATTACTTTTAAAGCCGGGGCGCAAACTACATTATTTATTATATTTATTTATTACTTACAAAAATATTTTTTTTAATTTTTTATGTGAAAATTTCGGCGGTTTCTATCTCAATTCTTTCGTCATGTTCATACTACATGATTTATGTTTAAGTTGAATTTGTTAAAATGTGCAATGTGTTGACATAATGTACTTATTAAGTAAAATGGATCGTAATTTTAATAGTGCCATCTATTAGTTTCAAACGTCAACTAAAGTCTCGAATTCGCTAGGTGACCAATGTCGCGCGCTATTGCTGGCGACCGCAACATTGGGTAACATTGTCAAACTCAAATCATTTATTTCGATTACGTTAGGACCAGCTGGTACACAAGTGCACCACAAGCGGTACAAGTTTGTACCAGAGAGGTTACCAGTTACAGGCAGTTGCCCATTCCAAAGCGTAGTAAGTTCCTACATTGCTCGACGATACTTACACAGTAGCGGGTCCGCACGGGACACGGGAGAGACCTATTGCCGATTTGATGGCTGGATCCACTAACTATCGTTGCGATATTATCTACATTGCATAAATTCCGAGACATTTGTCGCCGAGCCTAGACGAGCCTTAAATTAGTTCAGTAGACAGTTTTATAAAAAGATGCTGGTCATTTTTTATGTTTTATAATTAATAATAATCATGCTTTATTTTTATCTTGTTAGATATTTGTGTAGTATAAGATAATGTGCGTGTCAGTGTTTTCTTAGGTACAGTCGGCGTCAAAAATATGTGTATGGTGCACTTTTGAAAAACAAAATCAATCATTTTAGTTTTTTTTTTCTATTTTAATACCTATTTTTGTGCATGTGCACAGGTTTTCGAGCGGATTGTACGAAATATATATTTTTGTATATTTTACATAATCGAATTTTTATGTTATCGATGTTTTGCTTTAAAATGTATGTTAACCAGTAGATAATAGATAGCTATTTGTGTGTATTTTAAGAGCAGGAGTACAAATAAGTGTGAGTTTTCCAATGTTGTTACCAGAGCTATGTTTGCTTAGCTAAATGAATTATATACCCACGATATAGAAATGTGGACTTTATGAGCAAATTTTATCTATATATACGTATACTGTTTTCCTATTAATCCAATCAATCTAAATTAAATATTACAATATTCGGCTTTGACATATTTTATATTACTCCCTAATGGGATAATCATCATAGACAACTGGGAAATGGATCATATTAAAAATGGCGGCAAAATTAAAATAACCTAAGATGACAATAAACTCCTTGTCTCTCGATATCCCCTTTGTCTAAGTAACGGTAAATTAAATAACTTTTATATTTGAAAAATTATTCCATACAATCGCCATTCACATAAGTACCTATACTTACTAAGCTTTACAAAAAAATATTCATATTTAACGCGACGTTATAATTCAAACAAATAGGTAAAAAAAAAAACTATTGTTTTAAAATCAATAATTGTAAGATTAATAGAATATTTTGACTATAAAATCAATTACAAAATATTTAAAAACTTCCATACGAGTTCTTTCAGGCGATACGATATGGTCCAGCTGAGGAAAACTGACCGGATGCAACATAATTATTAAAAAAAAAAAAAAAAAAAACAATCATCAAGCCAAACCAAATCGTATCTTCTGAAAGCAATTTAGATAACAATTCCATATCATTAGAAATTCTTAGATTGTGACCAAAATAGTTTTAGCTATTTATAATATCCACGCCCATATAGACCTGAAATAATTTAGTTTTTTTAAAATAAATATTACACAAAATAACTTCCAAGTAACCAAAAATATGGAACAGTATTAAATGGAAATTTAAATACGATTTCAATAGCAAACAACAACAAATGAATGGTGTACAATGGCCTATGTCGGCAGCTTTTAAAGACACGTAAATAAAACTCTTTTGAATTATGAGGAAATCCATAATTACTTATCAACCCAGTCACAGGTCCAACTAAAAAAAACGACGGGTTGCACTCCGGGAGTGCCGGCAGAAGTGAAAACTTGAATATTAACGTTGTGCATTTTTGATATTTTGGAATGGTTGGGGAGTACCTAATTTTGCACGAATTGCTATCGTAGACAAACATGACAACCGCGCCATAGAAAGAGAGGGGGATACTTCCTCTCCTACGCCACGCCGGCTGTCTACTCTCCATCCGTCTTACGAATTTTCGATCAGGTCACGTGTCCTGACGCGAGTTTAACATTTTTTACCCATTACAAAAAAAGTGTACAACGCCGCTAAAGAAGTTTTCACTTCAAAATTCTGTTTTAAAGGCACCCCTCATCTGCGTGTCCTAGAACTAAAAATTCGAAGACGTGTGACATGGACATCTTACCTAAGCTGTGTATACAAAAATATTGGTATTGTTGCGTTTGATTCTCAGGATATTGTGTACCAGAGCCTTAATATTAGCAGTATTATAAGCAGAGAGAAAATATAATTACGCAGCTACATATTAATAAGATTGCCAAAGTATATATTATAAACTTAGAGTTTCGTTTAATTTTAATACGTAGTCACAAAACACATTCGACCGAACAACAATGATTTTATGTGTTAATGACTGATTTATATTTATTTTATTTGTCGAATGTTCTTGAAAATAAAGTTGTGTTTTCAAACTTTCCAGCAGATTGTTTCATTTTCTTAAAATAATACCCTAGATTAACCTCCACATTTCAGATTCACTCAAACAAAGTTACATCCCGCTATCGTCTGTTGCAATCTTACATCGACAGTGATTTTGTGATCATAGCGGATATAAATAACAAAAAAATTACAAAACTGTAGTCGGGGTACATAAATTAAACAAAGAAAACTCCAACTATTGTGGGAAACGTAATTACAGTCCGGCAGTTGTGAGAATGCGTTCTTGACATACGTCAGTTTCATACAAACTGATACCGTCAAACAAGCCAACTTTGCCAATCAAGGTATCTTTGCCCTAAAAGCAATTCTTAAGCAAATCCGCTAATATAAGAAACAATTTTAGTTTTATGGCAACATTTATTATATGGGTGGAAAGTTGATTATATTTGTGGCAAAACTATCTAACGCATTCGTTCCAAAGTTCATTTAGTAACTTGTTAGAACTTGTCGAGTGCGGTGTATGTTTTTGCGGGCAAAATTCCTAAGGAAAGTGTTTGTGGATTTTACCTCATGGCGAAAACACAGGTAAGTGTATTTACTGTATGTTATAGAATATCAGTTGTTGAGTATTTTAAATATAGTTTCATTATTCAGGACTTTATAAATAAAAACTTTTAATGATGGGCAAAGTTACCCTAAACTATTCAGACCCTTCCATGCCAACATTGCCCGTTATCAAAAAGCACTCAGGGTTGTCACTTTTAGTTATTTTGTAACAGGTTGAATTAACGCAAAACCACAGAAACAAAACATCAAACACCTCAATTACATATTTCTTAACTAACGGCTTTAAAATAAAGTACTTAATTTCTTATGTTATAAAATATATTAGTACAGACGCCAGCACATCCAGCTACTACAATCTGTCAGATTTCTTTAATAGATTTTCAACTTTAGCGCTAAAGCATAAGGTTCAAAGTTGATTGGGAAAATCTGACAGTTTCGGGTAGCTTGATGTGCTGGCGTGTGTACCTAGTGCAATTGATGTATAATTAATACAGGGTGAAATTTTAATCACCATTTTCCTCTTAAGGGGTCATTGTACTCATCATTAACTCATCACAAAAAAATCAGCTGTTCCCTACATTTTCACGAGTTATGCGAACATAAATGTAGGGAACAGCTGATTTATTTTTCAAGATTTCAGGTTTGGCTCCATAGTAAATGTTGTACATAATGATGAGTGCAATGACCCCGTAAGAGGAAAACAGTGATTAAAATTTCACCCAAGTTTCAAGTGAAGAAAAAAATAAAATTGTGAGTCTTGCAAGCTTCTAGTGATTTTGGATCCCCCCTAACTAAACTCGCTCTAAAGTTATTGGTGCATGAATATTTAAGAAAAAATTCTCTAGAGTAAAAAAGTGAAAATAACATTTATTTAATCATTTTACTGGAATGTGACAACCCTTAAAATCTTAAACCGTTTTTTGGGCCTTGTATGGAAAAGGGCACTAACCGCTAGGTAACATTGCCCACTGTTTTTATCACGAAAATATTTAAATTACAAACAGTATTTTAAAACTGAGGTTAAGATTGCCTTAAATTGTAGTCGTGGTGCTTTCTACGTATTTATAAGAGCTTGATTTGCGTCAAAAATCGAAGTGGGCAATGTTGGCTAAAAGTCCGGATTATTTTGCCCACCATCAAAATTGAACAAATCTTGGTTTAAATTTTAATTTTTTAAATATTTTACATAGCAAATGCGTGCATATGGGAATATAGTTGTAGTAAATGAAAAAATATACTTAAGTCCTATAGAAAAAACTTGTAATATATTCGATTTTCTTAAAAAAACGGGCAAAGTTGGCTTGTTTGACGGTACGTGTTTTGTGAATATAATTTTGATTAGTTACTAGAATAATTGTCGCATCGACCGGTATCAGGAATGCATTATCTCTGCGGCCGGACTGTAGTCACATAACCTGACCGGCACACGACGAACTCTAGAAGTGCGGGGAGTCGTCTCTACTAGGGGTCACGCTAAAAAACTCAAACTCAAAGCATTTGCTCCAATTAAACCATTTAAAGACACTTTTAAACTGTCAAGAGTCGGTAATTTACTCAGAAAGTTAAAGCCAATTGCCCATTCCAAAACGTACATCTATATAAACAAGAACGGGCAAGAAACTAGGTGCACTCTTTCAAATCAAGATAATATGGCACCGATTCCCTTATTCACAAACTAAACTAAATTTAAGTTCAGTGTATCTTTTTCATTCTATTCCATTAAGAAAAGGATAGAAGATAAATATTAGTTTAGTCCTGTCAAGTTAACAAATTCACGTGTCTAGTGCTTAGACACGGGAATTTGTTATACTTACTTTTTGGAATATGATTTCATCTATCGATAAGTATCAGAATTATGTGATTTTAGAACATGAAGTAAAATTAAATTATCATTGTTGGAGAAGAAAAATAAAACGTTAGCGTGTGTGTAGTGTGCACCATCCTTATCTGGCAAAAAGTGGTTCAAAAATCAAAATGGCGGACTGAAACGCTGCGTGATACCGCATTGCTGCGCTTCTTTTAAATAAATTGTTTTGATTTCCGATCAACATTCAATGTTTTGGCCGCTAATGTCAAATTGGATCAAAATAATTTGTTTTGAAACATTTTATTCGTAAGTAACTGAATATTTATTTACTTTAAACTTGATAAAATATATTCCGTATTTTATTGGCAACGCAACGAAGACCTATTGTTTTGGTTTGGTGTTCTATTTTTGTAATTCTTCTTTATAACTCTACGAAAACTTGTCAATAGACATCGAAAACTATTATTTTGAGTGCATTTATTCAAAAATATTACATTCTGAATGAAATCTATGCCTCATAAAGCGAGGCGGTCATTTCCAATGACATGTCAAAAACTAGGCAAAATAAAATTATCGTCACCGGCGTTTTGCAAGAACAAAGTTAACTGTAATACGAACATAGTTTTTAAGTGAAATATATAGTCAAATTTATATTTTTCCACCTACCTATATGTGGAGATGGGCTTAAAAAGATACGGTTTAATTCGCTCGACCTCTAACCTCTATGACGACCCTTAATGTTTAGTAGACCTAAACATTGCAAAATCAATACTTTCCAAGCTTATTAATAATTCATCATCAGTACACCCGTTTGATAACTAGTTATGTCGATATTGCCTTCTGGGTTACTTGATTTTGCTAAAATCTAGACAAGTATTTTATAATGACAACCTCCCTCTCAGGAGGAGGAGGCCTGTGTCCCAGCAGTGGGAACTTGGTAGGCTGATTATGATGAATCTACTACTACCTATTGACTGCATTACAATATAATTTAAGTACTATTTATCCTTAACCTAAAATTAAACTGTAAATTCAACTAATGTTGTTAGAATAGTTTTGACTTTATTAAATTCAACACATTTTAGCTTATCCCTTCATCTGTGTCACTCGCCCGCTCCGCGCGAGTACACAGATTACTGCATCTGTGTCCGTGTGAGCGAGATAGATACAGTTTTTATTTACTATATTAGTGATTGACCGCCCGCTCTGGGCGGGACACAGACGCAGTAATCTGTGTACCCACCCGGAGCGGGCGAGTGACACAGATGAGCTATTATAAATACTCAGCTAAATACTAACCATAGTTAGAAAAGAAAAACTAATTCATACCTACTGATTAAAAATTAAGCCCTTTATTCATAAACATTGCTTAAACTTGAGTAGTGATTAGCATCTGTTTAACCACAATATGTTTTTAATGTTTAAATATCACTTAACTTTAATAATCGTTTATAAATAAACCCAATCCATGTATGCCACTCTGTCACACCCTTAGTCTGTATAACCATTATCATTTTAATTATTTATACCAATTAATTAAAATGAATAAGAAGTAACATTTTTAGATCATAAAATACATAATATATTTTCTTTTCTAGAAGCTGTGCGAATCACTAGAATAAGATGGATGGCTCTATAGTTGTGAAAACCGAGATGGGGTCAAATGGAGAAATACTGCTTTTCTATGTTGACGGTAAGTTCTGATGCCATACGCAAAATATGCGCATTGATGTGTAGTTGCGGACACCAGCCTGTATTACCAACCTATTACCTAAGTTCTGATGAAATTAAACAATACTATCTGGCACTCAATTCGAGATACCAAATGCTAGGTTCCTATAAACAAAAAAATAATTGTTTTGTTTACCAATGGTTCCTAGCATTTTTTATTGCCAAACTGGGCATATAAATAGGTTCCTAAGCCAATTTTACCTGTGATAGCTACTTCCATATGCGAGAGTCTACTACGTAAAGCTATGAGGTCTTTGCTTCATTATTAATAAAGATACAAGTCTTAATTTTTCACCAATAATGCTCCATAAATATAGCTGTGGACTGCTAAAAGCTGATGATAATAAGTTCTGCAATAAAGGATCATAATCCTAATAGTTTAGCATCACATTCTAACTTATTCTAACCTTCAAATGCATATTGTTTAAGAACACTGTTTATATTAGCTGTAAGTTTCCCGAATAAAATAAAATAAAATAAAATTAGCAGACAGCTGTGCTGTCGGGGAGTTTGTTGCGCCACTTCTTCTTCCCAGCTAAAGCGCTAGGAAGTGGTGAATGGCGGACATTATGGGCGCTCTCTTATGTACATTTTTTTTGGCACGCTTGGCGCAGTGCTTAAGCGATTGATTGCTGCGCAGCGTGTCGCGGGTTCGATTCCCGCACGGAACAAATATTTGTATGACCTACAAGTAGTTGTTCCGGGTCTGGCTGTTTGTGTATGTGAGTTTAAATGTTTGTAAACGCACCTGTTTAAAAAAAAAATTACATTAAAAAAGTGCTGATTTGAATAATGTATTAAGTAAGATTAAAAACTTGTCTCATTTTAAATCTGCAACATTATACATTTCAATAGATTTGGTTCTTATTTCGTACTAAAAACTACAAATATTCTCTTACAGAAAATGGTGGCAATGAAGAAGGAGTACTAACAACAGTTGAAAGTATAGAAAATCAAGCAATACAACTGCAACAAGACAACTCTTATATCATACAAGATGTTGCAGACGACTCCAATGAAATCAGCATTGATCAATCTGCTGCAGCTGACAACTGGACTGAGGATGAGACTAAAAGACTCCTTGTGTTCTATAATGATAACAAACAGACTTTCATATCCGGAACAACGAAAAAGAAACATCTCTGGACTGTAGCATGCAAAACCATGCTTGTTGGTAAAAATCCAAACCTATGTGAAGCAAAACTCAGCGATTTACAAGCAAAATATATCGAAATTTGTGGCCACATACAGAAAGGAGTCTACGTAAAGTGGCCATACTTTGAACTATGCCATCAAATATTCCATGATGATACCCCGGTGATTACTGTTGAAACCTTGAATACACCGGAACCACAAATAATCAAAGTTCCAGCTTTAAAACAGAATTTTGACAATGTTATGGTGGTAAAGAAGGTCAATAGTCGGTCAGCGGCTGACGAGAAGGTGGAAATGATGCTGAAGTTGTATCTTAAGTACAAGAAAAACTTCCAAGCAGAGTATTGGAGACGTGGGATATGGGAGACCATTGCTTTAGAGATAGGAGAGGATGACGGAGAATATTGGCAGAAACGGTTCTTGAACTACAAGCAACATTATCTAAGGCTGATCGACAAAAGACGAGAGAGTGGCTCAGAGGGCATCAACTGGCCCTATCTTGAGCTATTCGACAAAATCTTCGAAGGTGACGAAGACTTCCATAGAAAATATCTAACTGAAGAATACAGATTGATAGAAAATCAGGCAATAGCTGAAGTTGAAGAGCCAGCACCTACAGTTGAAGATTGGGACACTACTGAAATGACCGTATTAGTCAAATACTGTTTTGACTGCTTTGACGAATTTGAAGACAAGACAATCCCCAACAATTTCCTTTGGAACGAAATTGGCCGTTTATTAGACAAGACTGCTGATGCCTGCAAATCAAAATACGAAGAATTAAAGAACGCACATTTAGACAAATACGTAGAAGGAAGTCATGACTTGCGCACCAGAAAACCCATTGCTATTTTATTCGACAATATTATATCCAAAGAAATTGAGAATCAGATAGTGAAAACTGGTCGAAAGCCAGAGCAACTAGAAATGTGGAAAACAGAGGAATTGGACGAACTAGTGCAATTCTTCTATGACAACATAGAGATGTATAAAGACACCATTTGTCACTTTGTATGCTGGGCCGGAGTTGTCAGAAAGTTGAAAAGGAACCTACAAAGCTGTAGGAGCCAATGGGAGGATCTTTTAAATCTTTATAAGACGATATTGGATGATAAGAAAGAAAATCCTGATATGCAGATTGATTGGAGGTATATTGAAGTCTTTGATAGGATATTTGACTATGGCATGGATACTAATTTACTTTCTGGGTATGAAACGTTGAAGGGATTCGGACAGAGTCAGAAAAATGATACTGGGAAGGTTGGTGGTAAGTAATCTATGAAAGATTTTTCAATAAGAAAAATAATATGATTATGTCTATGAAGATATGGCAATGTTTAACCTTCAAGCGGGCGCGCGGTCATTTGTAACGCCAGCGGTCGCGCGTAACCTAAAAGACCTATAGGATATTTCAAGGATTTAAAACACTAATTATTTAATATTTTTTGTATTTATCACATTATCATTATGTTAGAACATAAACAAAATTATAAAATCAAAATAAAATTCCAATTTTCTTTGAATTTGTAAGCAATTTGGCATCATAAATGTATCGAGGATCGATCGAATCGCGGTCGATTCGACGCCGCGCGACTGCTTGAAGGTTAAAAAAAAATACAACTAGTTTAAAGGCATAAGAATAAAGAATTATACTTGAGCTAAGTATGTATAATTGCAGCGGCAATTGTGTAATACGCAGTGGTAGCCCAGTGGTAACGGCTGCAATTTACGAGCTGTAAGTCGTGGGTTCGAGTCCAGACAGGCGCTTTACTTTCTGTAAATGATTTCATCACCGCTGCTCTCAAAACGGTGAAGGAAAACATTGTGATAAAACGGGCATGCTCTAGAACAAAAATTTCGAACACATGTGACATCTACCAACCCGCACTGGGCCCGCGTTGTGGATTACGGCTGTTTCTCAGCAGTGGCAACATATGTATAATTCTTTATACTTATTATTTTGAAGCAGTTGCATTTTTTTTTTTTTTTTTGAGAACAGTGCCTATTTATTTTATTGTAACTTATTCATTTTCTCATTTGAAATATTTGTTTTTCCAGTAAAAAAAGTAAACATCAAAATGGACGACGACACCGAAGAATTCACCGACGATGAAGAGTGTTACGACGAGCGTGGCTTCACAAAGCGCTCAAAACGTCGCTCAGGAGACTCCAAAGCGTTCAAAATCCTCGAATACTACCAGAAAAACAAAGACAAGTTCTCTACCACAAATAGAAACAAACATTCTCTATGGGATATACTAGCTAAGCAGCTAGGAATTTCAGCTTCTCAATGCGCTCACCGGTTCAGAAACTTAAAGCAAGTTTACACTGCATACGTCCAAAGAGAAATCAACAAACCTGAAATGCCAATTCTCTGGCCTTACTATGCTCTATGCAAAAAAGTTTTCGGTTACAGAGCGATCAAATCTAAACTAAAAAACGGAAAACTGGATTCAGACGACAGCGAAGACTGGTCAGCAAAAGAAATAAAACAATTAATAAACTATTTCTCACAAAATTACGATGATATCAACAGTAATATAGAGGACACTACGAAATGGTCGGACTTGTCTGGTGAAATAGGAAAAAGCGAAAATTCTTGTAAAGAAAAGTTATTAGAACTTCGGAAATCTTATAGGAAATTAAAAACTATGAGGAGTAGGAATCCTGAAATAAAAATCTCTTGGAAGTACTTTAATAAGTTTGAAGAGATTTTCAATGCCAAGGAAAATGGTGTGGAAACAATGGAGGTGGATGATGAGACGACGTATATGGAGATACCAGCGGGTTCTGATGAAAAGAATGAGCAAGAAGGTTAGTACAACTTATTATCTGCTTATTATGGCCAGGGATTACTCTTTCTGACGCGCAACCCGTTACCTTGGGTTCAGTACATGATTATAGACCTCAATGCGTTAAAAATTTTCGTCTGTTATAAAAAAAATAAACCGGCCAAGTGCGTGTAGGACCACGCACAATGAAGGGTTCCGTAGTTGGAATGAATTTGTCACGTGAACAAACTTAACATTGTAGTTGCAAATCATGTTCTCCCATACATTTTAACTGCAAATGTAAGTTGGTCGACGATTACTCGTAAACTTGTAAAGCCTATATGATACTACTACCGTGAATTTTTTCACATATCCAAAAACAACCACTTAGGTTTTGGGGGGACGACACTTGACTGTAACAAAAATTAGCACTTGAAAGCCGAATATTTCACAAACGGATCGCTGAATCGAACAATTGTTTTCATAACCCGCAATATTTTTGAAAGACCTATCCAACCCCTACACCATGATGTATACGAGAAAAAAAAAAACATCCCCACTTTACGTGTAGAGGAGGTACCATTAAAATTTTTTTGTTGGTTATTTTATTTTACCTTTTATTTTTGTCGGCGTGATTAATATGTATATCCATGCCAAATTGTAGCTTTCTAGTACTAAGAGCGTCTGAGTTAAGCTGCGGACGGACAGACGGACATGGCAAAATTATAAGGGTTCCTTGTTGACTACGGAACCCTAAAAACAGCTGTTTTTAATAACGAATTCATAGTTACAGTTTGCTCGTCGGATGTTCCTGCAATCCTGCATACAGTACTTCAAAAGACAAACAATAGTTGTAGGATTCATGTTAACTGATAATAATAAATAAATAATTCATAATTCTATCTAATGATTTTGTACTAGTTCATGAGGGACTTGCCTGTAAGCCGGAGCTTACAGGCATGAACTAGTATACAATTATTTAGTAAAACACATGCTCAAAACACCTCAGTTTGTCTATGAAAACACCAGTGGTATAACTTCTTTTACATTACAGAAGATGACTACCAATGCATCATAGTTATCCCAGAAGGGCAAGATATATCGCAGATCGAGAACGCACAAATTATATTACGGGAACGTCCAACGCCTGCCAATGAAGAAGAACATCTAATGCCTCAAGAAGAACATCTAATGCTTCAAGAAGAACATCTAATGTCTCAAGAAGAACATCTAATGCTTGAAGACGAACATCCAGTGCCTCAGGAAGAACAGCCAATGTCTCAAGAAGAACATCCAATGATTCAAGAAGAACATCCAATGCTTCAAGAAGAACATCCAATGCCTCAAGAAGAACATCCAATGCCTCAAGAAGAACATCCAATGCCTCAAGAAGAACATCAAATGCCTCAAGAAGAAGTTGTCCTCACAGAACCTACAAAAGCGGCGAAACCTCTTGTTAAATGGACGAAAAGAACTAAAAAGAGGTTGCTTATCTTCTATATAAACTATATCAGAACACATAAAGGGAAGGAAATTAATGCTAAGGAAATGTGGGCTGAAATAGCTTCAAAACTAATTAATAAAACACCACTGTCTTGTAGAAAAATGTTTGCCAAACTCAAGGCAAATCATAAACAAATTGATGAACTCGACCCTAATATGAAGAAAACTCCCTATTTCGCGTTAGTACAGAAAGTATTGCGTCTAAAGCCAAAATTCACTAAAACAGAACAAAATAAGGTGTTAAAAGATGAAAAAAATTACAAAGATGTCACTTTACCTCATGATAAAGTGGTACAAGCGCTGCAGTACTACTTAGAGAACATTGAAGATTTTATCAGTCCAAGATTTGAGAAGAAATACTTATGGACTGAACTAGCAAATTACGTTTGCGAGCCCATAACGAAAGTTTTTAACAAAATCAACTATTTAAAACAAGCTTACAACTTGGATACTGATGAAGTAGCAGGCGTAAAGACGCCATTTGCAGAATTATTAAAAGAAATCATTGCTAAAGAAATAGCTATTAAACTGTTTTTAGAAAACCAACCAAAACCTGTGATTGAAGAGCCAGGAGTTGAGGAAAACTGGTCTGATGAGGAGACAGAACAGCTCTTAGAATGGTATCTAAGCAATCTAGACAAATTCAAGAACCCTAAATTCGTGAGAAGCTATTTATGGATGGAAGTTTCTAGCATGCTGAATAAAAGTGCTATAACTTGCTCGAAGAAAATGTCTGAAATTCGGACGCAGTATAGAAATATGGTGAGGGAGAGACCTGAAGAATTGACTGAATGGAGATTCCTTGATCTCTGTCAGAAGATATATGGAACTGGAAAGAAAGGTACTCCGATGAATAGTAATTAATCTTGTTTAATGCTAGCTCAGGTTCGCGCTCTGCTTAGCGGCAATAGTTGAAAATCAGTGTTTTCTTGACGCGCCGGAATACGCTCTGTTGGATTCTCAATGCTCGGTTCAACAAGGAGAGTTGAAAATACAGTGCGTAAAAAAATACGTCGCATAATAAGGACACTCGTGTGCATCTAGACTTACAAGGAAGGTATCCCGACGTGTCACCTCCGATTTTTTTGTGGCTGATATATGTTATAGTTAATATTTTTCCATTATTATTTTTTTATTAACTAGAAGTACCTATGTAAAACCCTCAAACTGCCCCGAAAGGTGGTAATGTTTAGGGGGCTAATTCACCCAAAAAAAGGCGCGTTGGCAAAAAAAAAAATACGTGTCTCTTAAAATTTGATGGAGAATAACATATATCAGCCACAAAAAAATCGGAGGTGACACGTCGGGAGACCTTCCTTGTTAGTTTAGTGTTAGGCCAGACATGAAACATATTTGGGTGAGCAGTGATAGTTATTGTAATTCAAATATTCCTTTTGATGTTGTTGTGTTTTTAGACAGTTGATATAATCCGCATTGTTGTTGTTGTTGTTGATTTATTCATAAAAACAATTTACATTGAACAATTTGCATTTGAGGACTCACTGTGCATACACATGATTGGCACGCGTCAACGTCAGAGGAAATTGAGCCGACGATAACGTGCCGTTCATGTATTTCAGCATCGTACTCAACTACACGAGCGGGCTTGTGGCTAAGTAATAACAGCCGCACGGGTCGATCGATCAGGTTAAGCTACGCTTGCCGCGGTTGGTCCGTGGATGGGTGACCATTTTCACATACCAAGACCCCTCCGTGCCTCGGACGGCACGTTAAGCCGTTGGTCCCGGCTGTCGTTCGTGGATCTTTGACAGTCGTTACGGGTCGTCAGTAGCCCGAAAGTCTGACAACCAGTCTTACCAAGGGGTATCGTATTACCCAGTAACTGGGTTGTGGAGGTCAGATAGGCAGTCGCTCCATGTAAAATACTGGTATTCAGCTGCATCCGGTTAGACTGGAAGCCGACCCCAACATAGTTGGGAAAAGGCTAGGCAGATGATGAATCAACTACACGAGCGGCACGTTATCGACGGCAGCCGCCGTCGCGTCGACGAGTGTCGCTGGTAGCCGTCAGCAGGTGTAGCTGGCTGCAGTTACCTCAGCTCGTGTGTATGCACATTTACCCCGGTACTCAGAGTCATTACTTAAAATGAATCAATCATTAACTTTAACTAGCGACCCGCCCCGGCTTCGCATGGGTACAATGCTGGTCACTACATAGTGTAAAACACAGTCGCTTTCCGCTGTTTGTCTGTCCCTATGTATGCTTAGATCTTTAAAACTACGCAACGGATTTTTTTTAATAGATAGAGTTACTCAAGAGAAAGGTTTATATGTATAATACATGCATAATATAGTAGAGAAACACTGATAATTTTAGAGTCATTGTTTCTCGTAAA
The DNA here is from genome assembly GCA_949629135.1 of Eremobia ochroleuca. Lineage (NCBI taxonomy): Eukaryota > Metazoa > Arthropoda > Insecta > Lepidoptera > Noctuidae > Eremobia > Eremobia ochroleuca. Next base: position 9,763,176 of record OX451409.1, on the reverse strand, counting down.
AAGTATAGGATAAAAAATGGTTATTTTGGGTTATCCCTAAGAGATAGACATATACCATCACGGACTTTTTTGTAGACCTTTTTAATGTGTACAATACTGTAGTACATTATTTTGATCTATCTCGTAGGGTTCAGTCAGCGTTTTTTTGCAATATAAGCGCCAAAAAAAGTGTTAATTTACGACATCACATTAGAAATCTCTAAAATTATCGGTGTTTCTCTACTATATTATGTATGTATTATACATATAAACCTTTCTCTTGAATCACTCTATCTATTAAAACCGCATCAAAATCCGTAGCGTAGTTTTAAAGATCTAAGCATACATAGGGACAGACAGCGGGAAGCGACTTTGTTTTATACTATGTAGTGATTGATAAGTATAAGTTGGAACGCAGTCGGTCAAAAATATGTCAGATTGAAAACATTTTTGTTGACATTTGTGCCAAGATATGTTGGTTAATAAAAGTTAATGATTGATTAATTTTAACTGAAGTCTCTGAGTGCGGCAGTTTATAGCTTTTCATTATACAGTTGCAAACGTGGCTTGTTGTGTGATGATGTTCAAATCCGGGCATTGGCGCCGATTCTCTTGTTCACAAATTAAACTAAATTTAAGTTCAGTGCATCTTTTTCTTTCTATTTCATTAAGAAAAGGACAGAATATAAATATTAGTTTAGTCCTGTCAAATTAGTCAGCGCCTGACATAAATTGACGTATTTTTTTAAACACGTCTTTTGTCTATGGAGTATCTTAATTTGACAGGACTAAACTAATATTTGCATCATCTGTCCTTTTCTTAATGAAATAGAAATAAAAAGATGCACTGAACTTCAATTTAATTTAGTTTGTGAACAACAGAATCTGCACCAATGTGATATTTTCAATTCATGTGTACTTTCCGAGTTTATCTTGTACATCACTGACATCGGTGGAGGAAAACATCGTGAGGAAACCTGGACGTTATAGTTAATATATGTCTGAAATCGCCAACCCATCTTGAGCAAGCGTGATGATCAATGCTAGTGCCTTCTCTGTATGAGAAGACGCTTTGACCTGCTGTGGGACAATAATAGTCTGGGATTATTTTATTACAACGCTGCCAGTCAATTCTGTGAAAATCTCACCGTGAAATCATAAGTGAAGTGAAGTGAGCACATAATAGTGTTAATCCCGAGCATTAGGAAATGACAGAGCTCACTTCCCGCTCACTTCGCCTAAGTTCTCACGGTGACATTTTTACAGAATAGCACTAATGCAAACACTATAGTACGGACATGAAATGTGGGTAGTTATTGTTTTTATGGTTTACTCTTGCAGTCTTTTAATGTGCCCCGTTTTCCCCGGGTTTTAATGCGAAAAAAATTATCGATAGATAATAATATCGATCTTCAAAAAATATTGCTGAGTTTGTATACCTAGATTACTATCATAATGAGACTAAATAATCAAGAAATTATGTTAGCATTATTAAAATGTTATTTTAGTTTATGGTGGAGTATTATACTGGTCGTTAATAAATATTTTGCCTATATTTTAGTTTTTAATTATGAATCCGGCCCTGTTATACCTTCCTGCTGTGTTGGCAGCACAGAATATCTAGAGGTGCATAGCTAAAGTCCGGCCGTTGGGAGAATGCGTTCCTGACACTGGCCAGTGCGACAATTCTAGCAACTAATAAAGATCAAATTCGCAAAACACGTTTTCGTTTGTATGAAACTGACAGGTGTCAAGAACTCTTCGGCCGGACTGTATGACTTACCATTCACGAAATCGTAACGTCTAATCAACAATACTAAAGCAACTTTGTCTGTCTGCAAACTTTTGCCGTCGAACCTGGTCGAACCTGGGCCCTGGAAAAGGACGTAGGCTATTTTTCATCCTGAATCGAAGTCGAGTTATGGCCAATAGCTAGTTTATTATAATCGAACCAGATACCGGCAAAATTGAAACAGGTTGTAACCCTCACATACCAATAATAATATCCTCCCGACCGACTTCGGTCACAATGGCCAATCTTAACAGCGATAGCCAGGCACAGACGCCAGCACATCAAGCTACCCGTTAACTGGCAAATTTTCCCAATCAACTTTGAACCTTATGCTTTAACGATAAAGTTGAAAATCTACTAAATTTGACAGATCGTAGTAGCTTGATGTGCTGGCGTCTGTACACAGGAGATATTATAGTGTGCAAGTGTGTGCGCAAAACGCAGGTGTACTCTGCGTTCCTTTAGCCCACGCTCGCACGGACGTAAAAATATCGAAGCGATTTTTTTTCGCGCACTGGATTTTCAACTTAGCGCGGAGAGTCGAAGACCCAACAATATTGTCTCGGCCTCAATATTTTACGACCCGCTGGGATGCACACTGTTGGATCCTCAATACTCGGCTGTTGAGCCGAAACGTAAAAGGCCGCAGATTTTTACGTCCGTACTGTCATAGTTCGATAAAATACTGGTATTCAGCTGCATCCGGTTAGACTGGAAGCCGACCCCAACATAGTTGGGAAAAGGCTAGGCAGATGACTGTCATAGTTCGATGGGACAGCTATCCGGCGCGACCGGGGAGAGATCAGGCGCAGGACACACGAGATCAACGGGGCAACCAATCATACAGCCATCAAAACAACATACTTTCGCTCGTCAAAGATGATAAAGATTTGACACACCACACTTTATTGATAGTATTTGAACCATTAATAGTGTGTCATATAACTAAAATAGCAACAAGTGGCGCAAGGCCGCGTCCGTTTGACTTGGCCGCGATGATGGTAATCCTGTTAGGAAACCGGACATAGGCTGCTGGCATATTGGCAAGACTCTAATATCCCTGGTAGCGGGGATGATTGAGAATAGAAAGCATTTGGGAACTTCTGAGAGTACCTTTGCCATGCTCAACGCTGTTCGCAATGTCAGGCCACTGGCCATTGGGATAATTTTTGACCCCCGATTTTCATGGAATAATCTTTTTGTTTTTTTTTTTGTTTTGCGTGGGAAATTATCGAATAACTTTTCCCGCTCTGGGCGGAGCGGGAGGGGCGTGTCAGATTTTTACTGACTAAAACCCACCCGTTCCTTCAGTTGCCTGTGCCAAGGGCCACGGTATCTCTTTCGAACAACCCGCGACCCTGGCAAGCATCAGCCCCAGCGGACCCCGTCAGTTACTGCTGACATCTCTGAGGCGCGCGTGGAACACAACGCGCCGTCGACCCGGGCCCTGGTCCTTACCGGACGGCGAACTGCCCATTGCTCGCCGTCTGCAAGCCCGCGCCTACGGTGGCCGGGAGTCGGCTATTGACTCCCGACGCTTCATGGAAGAACCGTAAGGCCGTTTGTACAGACACGTTTCTTGTCGTGAAAAACTACCTACGGTTTATTCGTCATGCGTAGGCACGGTCGTCAGTGCTGTATGGATCACTATGAAAGTTGTTGACGGACACGTTTTTTCCACGGCGGGCGTGGTTTATACGCCGTACCGCAAACAAACCGTGACGTCTATAAAGGGCCTAAAGATGATACCTATGAATTCCTTTTGTAGCATACCTACCCACAAAATGTTATGTAGAAAAAACAAACAAGTGCAATACCTACGCGGTCAAAATGTGTCCGACCAAAAACTTCAACGTGGAGGGGGGGGGGGGGGGGAATCACGTCATCGTTCAGAACTGCATAACACACTATTAGTAGCAATGGTAGCAATGGTTTCATTTTGACAGTTCAACAACATACATTGCGTTATTTACGTTGTTGCGCAGACACATTTTTCGAACATATGGAGCAATGAATTAGCAATATGCTTCAAAATGATTCAAATTGACAGTAATAGTGTGTTACGCAATTAGGGTGCAGGTTGTGCGACGACAATTCGAGCCAACAGCCTCGCTCCCATAACTGCTTCCCGCTACCCGCTCTCAACGAACCCACAGCCTAACTACGTTTCACACTTCAGCAAAATTGGCTTCGATACCGTTGAAGGCAGTCGCGTTTGCTCGACTTAGTGAAAACATGTCTAACGTTTGTGTAAATCAGCCTTTTCGATTAAAAACATTTTTGTGACAGTGAATTTTTGAGTGAAAAAATGAGAATCAAGCGATTTGTGTTAAAACTATAACCCTGTAAGAATAGAGTTCAAAATATCGATTAATTTGATTAAATACTGTGTGTGCTATTTACCCTGAATCAATGAACAGTCAGCCCAACATGACGCGATAGGGATTCTATTTATTTAAAACAAATCAGTTGAAATAATGGTTTGCCGTACCGTAACATGTTGTTTTATTATTTGGTCAAGCTAGAGGGCTTAAGTATTTCTGTCTGAACATGACATCAAATCAGAAACACATTCACAAACACAAGGGCAAACGGGAATGCTTTAGGCTCTTCTAAAAGTACCCTTGCTGTCTAAACAGTAGGTACTTGGGGTGCGGCGAATGTACAGACGCCAGCACGTGAAGCAACTACAATTCATAATAGATTTATAGTGGTATGCTGTGCGTAAGTGCTAATACACGGGCGACACGCGTGAACGGGAGAGGCAACTGCAGCCGTCGTCGACTTGTGCTGACGCCTGCCGTCAACGCGTGTCGGCGCCAGCCGTCGAAAACATACCGTTGCCCGTTCGTATATTTGAGCACTCGAAAACATACCGTTGCCCGTTCGTGTATTTGAGCATATAAGCCCATAACCGTTTTATCCTTTAGAAATAGTGAATTAAGTTAAAAAATAGTTCACCTCAATACATCAGTAGATAGATTGGTCTGTATGTGTCGCGAAAAAAAGTTTGGTTCAAAATAACCAGAGACATAAGTCATAATGTGAGATGGGGTTCATCTAAAACCTCTCAATGAAGGTCAACCTTCTCAAACAAGGGCCCGGCCGAAAGTACTTGTTCCGTCAAAACAAGTTAAAAATTTTTCGAACCGGCAAAAACTTCGCGAATAGGGACGACTGTCAAATCACAGATCATATAGTTGTATGTCCAAGGATGTACCTATATATGTGTCAAATCGTGTTGTCATTCATTCTTAGTTTGGGCTCCGAACTAATCTTATGCCCGTAGGTATGATATTATACGTACAGTAGGTGATTGGAGTAGGAAATGCCTGTAACGGCCAAAACTGCAGATTTCGTGCTTAGGGAGAAGGTCACTGCCGCTGACTCTATGGAACCCAGTATAGACAAAGGTTATCTTTCTGTTACAGACACTTATAAACCAAAAATTTAACTTTTTTTGACAGGAAATAACTAATCCACTATTCCACCTGAATATACAACATTATTTTTAGTATATTGCAAACCTGAATATATGTATGTATTTTGTTGAGTAACTAATCGATTCCAATAATTTTTACACCATGTTATATTTTGTCCCAAAAATATTTAAAAAGGCGCGGGCAGCGCGGGGTCCCCGCGTGGTGTGAGCATATTTTTGTACGGACATCCAGGTAACATATAACAAGCTTATAACTTTGTGATTTTTCATGATACAGTTTTGAAATTTTGTACATATATTCTTTGCATAAAAATACTAGACACGTGTTTCGGGTTTCGTTTATACTAAAACTAATGTTGTATATTCAAGTATTAGACCAATATAATATAGATTAGCGACACACGAGTGGAGGCCGACATTCTCAGTATATTGAATTGTAGCACATTAGATAATGAAGCCCTACATCGATATATCCACATAAGTACAATGCAGTCTTTTGCTTAGGATTATACTTAGTTTAGTATATCGTATTCTCATAATATACCTACTAAGACTAACCTGTCTCCTATTTGAGGTAGTGTTTTAGTCAGATCTATTGGGAATTAGGTTGTGTGGAAACCTAAGGGTTTTTTTTGATGCTCAATCGACTGATTTCAAGTAAAAATCCTTCTGAAGACATCATAATCATCTGCCTAGCCTTTTCCCAACTATGTTGGGGTCGGCTTCCAATCTAACCGGATTCAGCTGAATACCTGTATTTTACATGGAGCGACTGCCTATCTGACCCAGTTACTGATTAATACGATACCCCTTGGTAAGACAAGACTAAACTAATATTTATCTTCCTTCCTTTTTTTAATGAAATAGAAAGAAAAAGATGCACTGAACTTAAATTTAGTTTAGTTTGTGAACAAGATAATCGGCACCAATGACTTTTTAATTGTTTCTGTAATTAAGGAATTCAAACGGTTAATAAATAAGTAAGTGGCAAACCTGAACTAATCTTACCTCCTATTGTTTGATACTATAAGGGGTATTGCAGGCGTAAGGCGTAAATTTTGTTTAAACCATATAATATGTTGATCAGAAATATTAACGTAAATGGTTGGTTCGTAGCAGATAGCGTTCTGTAGTTTCTGCCTACCCCCATGGAAAAAAGGCCTGTGTTTATGTATGTGTTGGTACGTATGTCAGGTATGTATTCACATTTCCTCAGACAGGCATATTTACCGACTGATCGAATACTGACTAATCCCATTCACAGACTAATTAGTAGCGAAAAACGGTCATGACCCCACTTTGATTTCTTATGAACGTCGTGATCGATTCCTTAATTAATAGGTACGTGACTATGCCTGTCACAGTAGTATCTAATATTATTGAGGTATACCTAGTTCACTTGACTCCGTATCATAGTCCCGACAAATGTTAGGGCGACAGTCGATGTGTGAACTTTTAGAGGTGCCAGCTCGATGTATTTTAGTCCGACTGATTGTTTTCTCGACAAACTACAGGACGACGGAACTTTTGATCGACGAATAATAGCGCGACACAACTTTCGCTCAACAAACTAAAGCTCGACAAACGTTTCTATATTTTGATGAAAGAAAAGAAAGAAAAAATGTATTCTGCACAAACAAACACTGCTACTGTGCGTAGCCTGTGCGGACTGCTAGGTCGTGTAGAGAGATAGGTCGCTAGCCGCAGATGAAATAGTCAACATAATATAGCCTTATACAACGTGTAACGTTAAACGCGCAAAACCTGAAAATAGTTTGATCAGAATAACGAGCAGAATTAATTGAACCACTTTTTAATATAAGTAGGTCACATTTTTCAAAAAAATCTTTATTAAAAACGTTGCCGTGTGATTAATAGGTCAAGCAAGCCAATGTTAGCGCGGCGCAGCGGCCTGGTAACGACACCTCCCTCGGTAAAGCGTCGTCGCAGACGCAAGAAACGACCAGAATGGCCAGTAAAACTAAAACAGCACATAAAACCTTTACAATTGTTTAATAGATAGATAGATAGATAAATCATTTATTTGGCGCACACAAAAGACAGCACAACACACAAAAGTACAATAAGATGATAACCAGTTACATCAATTAAATAGATAAAACCAAGGTGCCGATATAAAAACAAATAGAAAATCACACACAATCAATCAACCACACAATCCATCACTGTCAATCATGACTTATTTTCTCTCTGAAATAGGTCAATTGAATTAAAAATCAGTTGGGGTGTCTGAGGTTTTGCGCATTTAACGTTACACGTTGTATATGTTCCCACAGCTGGGACTCAACCCTCTTCTGTTAAGCTGCGGTTAATATGTCGATGCCTCCCACGTAAGTTGTTGTAACCCATAAACTGCAATTTTACAGGAGAGCGTTTCAAACATACTATTGGCATTAAAAACTGCACTTTTCAATTATTTTTTATAAAATTCAGTATGTGAATATAGTTAGTAATAAAGTATAACTAAATAGTAGCATTATTAGTATGTGAATATAGTAAGTAATAAAGTATTACTAACTTTATTCACATACCGAATTTTGTGGCTTAAAACAACTTACGTTGGAGACATCGATGTGTCGGCCTGATGCAGCCTATTGGCCGCTATTCCAACATGTCAAGTGATACGTAGCGCATGGCTGCGCGTTCAGCCGCTGTGTTTTATTCGGTGGTCAACATTTGATAAAGAAAGCAAAAAGAAATACATGCTGCAACAGGCACCCTCGCGCCACGCCGCCCTTTTGAACTTACCAACTCCCGACGAGTCGGGCGGGCAACGTCCCATCGAGTGAGGCCACCGGTGGCCTCACCAGATGCGACGATTCCCACAGCCTCTCGGAGTGGCTAAAAAGCCTCTGTGTATCACGTGGATCCACGTTCCAGCGGGTTAATGGGGAAATTTTGGTGTACCTACACTTCTGTCTAACCCTTCCGCGAAAATAGCGTGGTGTTGTGTGATTGTGTAACTTAGTTAAACGAATCACATACATAAGTGCACGCAGACAGACAAACAGGGACGTCGAAGGGTATAAAAATAGCCATCTATGAAATACTTGACACCTGCAGCCCTTGTAAATGGATTACACTTGTACGCGACCGTAAGTCTTCAATTATAATAAAACAACAATGTCGTGTAGTTTATAACATCAAGGGCGAGTGTAACTGCCTACCTACCTAAGCTTGCAAACGAGGTTAGGTGGTCTCGTAGTCTGAAGGGAATGAAATTGACTGAAAAATTATAACATAATGGATGAACCCTACCTGCCAGACCTAGTTTAAAAGATAGGGTTTAAAATTATTGTAGGTACTCATTGAATGAATGCAGTGCAATGTGATTTTTGTTTATGCAATAAATTGTTTTTTTTATTGTCTAAATAAAAACCAGCCAGCCACTCTTACCAAGGGGTATCGTATTACCCAGTAACTGGATTGTGGAGGTCAGATAGGCAGTCGCTCCATGTAAAATACTGGTATTCAGCTGCATCCGGTTAGACTGGAAGCCGACCCCAACATAGTTGCGAAAAGGCTAGGCAGATGATGGTGATTGTCTAAATAAAAATAAACGATTCTATTACTGTAAATAGGTTTGTATAAACACTTTTACACGTCAATTATATTTTTACAAACTAGATGGGGTCGGCGTTTCCCATCTGACTACTCTTAGAAAAAAGGCCGAAAAAAACTCAGAGGTCTCTTTTAAAGTCCAGACATAATCTATGAAAGGGAAGTGATTTTGAGTAACGTTTTGACAACTACAAACTAAACACGTTGTATATTTTCAAAGCTAGTATTTGCTTTGAAAATATACAACGTGTAACGTTAAATGCGCAAAACCTGAATATAGTTTGATCAGAATAACGAGCAGAATCAATTGAACCACTTTTTAATATAGGTCACTTTTTTCAAAAAATCTTCAATAAAAACGTTGCGGTGTCTATTTATTAATAGGTCAAGCAAGCCAATATCAGCGCGGCGCAGCGGCCCAGTGACGACTCCTCCCTCGATAAAGCGTCGTCGCAGACGCAAGAAACGATCAGAATGGCCAGTAAAACTAAAACAGCACATAAAACCTTTACAATTTTTTTAATGACTTATTTTCTCTCTGAAATAGGTCAATTGAATTAAAAATCAATTGGGGTGTCTGAGGTTTTGCGCATTTAACGTTACACGTTGTATAAAATGATCAATAGAATTAGCATAATTTTTTTTATTAAAATTTCGATTATGATTGTAAATTTATGCTAGGTCAATCCCTAGTATCAGGTGGGATGACTCTGACAGCTCACTCCACGCTCACTTCACCTAAGTTTTCACGGTGAGATGGTTACAGAATCGCACTACTGGCTAACGTTTAACACCCAACACAGGTCATCGTCATAAACGACATACCTAACTCAAAATCACTTCCCTTTCATAGATTATGTCTGGACTTTAAAAGAGACTGTGACCTCTGAGTTTGTTTCGGCCTTTCTTCTCAGAGTAGTCAGATGGATGAATCCCTAGCATCAGTGGGATGACACTGACAGCTCACTCCACGCAAGTTTTCTTAGTGAGATTTTTACAGAATCGACCGGTCAGATCGATGTAATACTTGGCATACATGAAACTAAAAAATGCTTCTGAACTCACACACAGAAACAAATGACAATCTCAAACATGATATTTTTAAATTGTCGCTCAATTAGATATAATTTAATGAACTAAAGTGAAGTGTTCGAATTCAAGATGAAGATGGAAGTGAATGTTTTAGTGACTTTTCTAATGACTATTATAAACACAAGTGAGGCGGGAAGGGTGCAAGCTGCTGTCAGTTTTCTGTAAGTACCTGTGAACTTTGTAACCGTTTCTGTTGAGTTAGTGAAATAAAGTAGGTTGGCATGTAATATTGACCAACCTCACTACGAATGGGTGCCGAAATTCGTGAGGTTAGGCTTCATTCTCCCTTCGTTTAGAACAAAGTTTCTTCTAGTCCACCTTTTCAATTCGTTTGTCATGAACCGGAAGAGTGATGGAATGAGAGAGAGAGAGAGAATAGCTTCTGAAGTGATTTTCTCAATTGTGGTTCACAAAAACTCTTTAAATGAGTAAGCTAGGCAACCACTTGACTACTGGGTCAATGATAAACACTTAGTATTTAGCACCAAAAGGAGGTAATGTCTTCAAATAGTCTGTTTGTTTTTTCCAGCGTCGATTCCCTTGTTAAAAAAACCGGTCAAGAGCGAGTCGGTCTCACGCACCGAGGGTTCCGTACACCACTATATTATTTTTTTTATTCTTAAAAAGTGTGCTGTTTAGAGACATCGTTTTATTTTTCCTGTAATCTTTACAGAAACTTCTATAACAGAATAATTTCAGATTTTTCTCTTAGCAAACTACGGAGACAAGGGGGAACGGTATTTTTTTTATATTTTTCATCAAAGTCGAAAACTGTGCGGCCTAATAAAAAAATAAAAAATGTTTGAGAATGTACAAACAGCGCTCTTTCATAATTATGATACCCCACATAACTTAGTAGTCCCACTTCGAATTTTTGAAACCAACTTTCAGTCCTTGTTGCAAAAAAAAAATTCTTCCTTATTTACAAAATAGTTGGGCAAACGTAATTTACAACTGTTCCAAATTTCAAGTTGATAGCATTAGTAGTTCTTGAGACATCCAGCTGTGACAGACGGACAGACAGAGTGAGTCGCACCGTAAGGGTTCCTTTTTACCATTTAGGTACGGAACCCTAAAAACCATGAAGCTCCAATAATTTTTAATCAAACGTTTTTAGAACAAACGCCTCTTACCAAGAGATAGAGCTGAAGGGTGAATCCAGCCTATCGTTGCGAGACATCCTGCCGGAGAAGGCGAAATTCTACGACAAGAACCGAGCTCCCAAGCTACAGGGGCAACCGACCATTGTCTACTTCCATGTCACTGTGCTGTCACTAGACTCCATCAACGAGGAGAGTATGGTAAGCACACTTTAAAGCATCTTAACTTGTAAAGAGACAAAATCAATTAAGTATAGATTTTTATTATTCGTAGTGTACACACATATTTTGGCGCGTGACCAAAATCGGAAGTATCTCTCTAATACACAACATTATTTTTAGTATACTGCAAACCTGAATATAGTTTGTTCAGAATAAGTAACTGGAGTGCTATTCTGTAAAAATCTCACCGTGAGAACTTAGGTGAAGTGAGCGGGAAGTGAGCTCTGTCGTTCCCTAATGCTAGGGATTAACAGTATTAAGTGCTCACTACACTTATGATTTCACGGTGAGATTTTTACAGAATCGACGGGCTGAATCGCTTCCAATAATTTTTACACATCGATGCTTGATCCTTCGACCGCGAAGTAAAAAAATATATTTTGTTTCACGTAGGCATCGAGGTAAACCCCCAAGTAGCCCGTGATGTATCGCAGTAGGTGTATGTATAATTTACATGCCGAAGATACTTCACTTCGATACATCGCGGTCGCAGGAGGTGACATCGAGTTAGCGAGTTCGGGTGCGTTTCCACAGAAGCGGAGCTGGGCGAAGCGGAGTAGAGACGTGCAGGAATCGACTAATCACAATGGTTGAAATCCTCATCGCGTCACTCGTCTCGTCTGTGATTGGACGATTCCTACACGTCCCGCTCTGCTCCGCGCAATTCCGCTTCTGTGGAAACGCACCCTAAAACTGCGATCGCAGTGAGGCATCTTTGGCATACCCTTAAGGGTACTTAGTAGGCTCCAATCGGGCGGTCCGCACCGCAACGCAACGAAATAATCCTCCTTCATCACTTTCGTACATTTTCTATGAACCAACGTACACTACAGACGGGCTGCAACGCGGTTTTTTGTATGAAAATACGTTGCACTGCGTGCACTTGGTTTAGTAGCTTCTTTCTAAAGCCATTAACCATTCATCTGTGAATTCCAGACCTACGTAGCCGACATATTCCTTGCCCAATCCTGGAGAGACCCTCGGCTTCGTCTCCCGGAGAACATGCACGAGGAGTACAGGATACTCGATGTAGACTGGCTGAACAAGATCTGGAGGCCTGACTGCTTCTTTAAGAACGCGAAGAAAGTCACCTTTCATGAGATGAGCATTCCAAATCATTATTTATGGTTGTACCATGATAAGACGCTGCTTTATATGTCCAAGTAAGTACCAGCGCACAAGCAAATACTTAATTTAATTTATTTCAAATAATCAGATAACAGGGATCCGTAGTGTTAGTAAAGTACCTTATATCTAGTGTTAGTATACAGCGTGTAACGGAAGGGGGGTATCAACCCTGAAGGAGGTGAATGTGCTCATGAAACTCAACAACTTTCCCCAAAGAACATAGGTCGAAATATGAAAAAAAAATTTGGCCCTCCCTTACAAAACTGACTACCAGCTGATTGATTTACTATGGGAGGGCCAAATTTTTTTTTTCATATTTCGACCTATGTTCTTTGGGGAAAGTTGTTGAGTTTCATGAGCACATTCACCTCCTTCAGGGTTGATACCCCCTTTCCGTTACACGCTGTATACATAAATTAAGGTAACAATTTGTAAAGTACTGTGTTGTCTTAAGTACTGACTGAAAATCATCTTCTTCATTACTTTGTACATAAAAATCAATTGCCGTACGTTAGCCTCGCCAAAACTCGAAAATAGCTCCACCGATTGTGATGAAACTTTGGTAAGTTGTTGTGTGTGCACTGAAGAAGGTTCCTAAAAATATTTAAAAAGGCATTGCAATTCTAGTTATTAAAATCATTAAAAAACCTATTGTCAAGTCAGTTGATGATAAAAATGCGCCTTTGAGTGCTTTTTTATTTAGCGAGTGCTTTTTTAAGATGATGTGACGCAAAAATTAAAAGTCTTGTCTTTTAGAATGTGAGAACCTTGTCAAGCGTCAGTCCATAAGTTTGAAAGTCACAGTCAGTATTTGACATATCAGTCAGTGTGTACAAGAACACTTTAAAGCTAGGTTTTCATGCTTTCAACTTAAGGGCAGAGTTCATTGAGTTCCCGACAAAAAAACGAAAGAAGTCCTTTCTCAGGTTCCTCTAGCTTCTGCGTTCATCACTACCTCGTTTGCTATTTCCAGATTGACGTTAGTGTTATCCTGCGCAATGAAGTTCGAGTCGTATCCTCATGACACGCAGAGCTGTTCCATGATGATAGAAAGCTGTGAGTTGTAGATTTTATATTACGTTCAGCCAGTTCAACCTTCCTCCAATCTATTCCTATAAGCCTAGTTGATCGTTGCATGCAGTGCAATGATAAACAAAGGCGTAACTGAGAATCAGTATTATCTTCAAGTCTTAAAGCTGAAGTGGGTTTCCATTCGTGACAGTCAAGCTAAAGTCTGCCACAGATATCGGACTTGCATGTTTCCGGATGATGACTGAACGCGTTCAGAGTGAGGCAAGGCTAAGATTAACAATGTTAGCCTGCCCCCTAGATCTCAAGAAGACGCACTTTGTGTTGCTCGCATTTTCAAGAGTAAAGGCGACATAATCGCAAACATTCTTGTCTAACTTCCAGTATCGCATACGGTTCACGACCTGGTCTTCATCTGGAACCTGACAGACCCGCTGGTGGTCAACCCGGAAATCGAACTGCCGCAGCTTGACATCTCTAACAATTATACTTCAGACTGCACTATTGAGTATTCTACGGGTAAGATATCAGGAGACCTACGCAAATTATGAAAGACCAGCCGGTCGATTCTGGAAAAATCTCACCGTGATAACTAAGGTGAAGTGAGCTTAGAGTGAGCTGTAAGTCATACTGATGCTAGGGATTGACACTTTTGACGACTCACTCCACGCTCACTTCACCCACGTTTTCACGGTGAGATGGTTACAGAATCGCACGGCTGTTCACGTAAACGTTTAGTATTGGTGCCCCTGGTGGGTATGAATGGGTATGTTTACCTACCTACACATTTCCGACTAAAAAAGCTTACGAAGATCAGCCAACAACGTTATTAAAATTTTAATCATTGTGTTAAAAATACAAATGTACATATTATATCAGTATACCTTACGTGCCTCTTTGCTTTGAACGTGGAAGCTAATCGGACCGAATAACAGGCACCGTGCTTTATTTAAATTAGGTAAAGCAAGGAATTACTTTTAAAGCCATTTGTAGCTATTTTAAGTGGGTTTGTCTTTGCTAATATTATTATTTAACTCACTATTTAAACATATTTTTAAACATTAAGGGGTTTATTTATAAACAATCATTGAAGGAGTCTGCCGAAAACTGCCCCTTAACATGAACACAGAGGTTGTGTGTTCGAGCTTTCCCAGTTCCCAGTGGAAATTATTTCCTTTTTCCCCTCTGAACTCAGTAAGGTAGGACGGGGGTGAAGTGCAGGAGGTAACAACGAGTGCGATAGGGAGCGTTGAGAAATTTATGAATGATATCAACAAACAACTAATAGCTTATTTGTATCATTGTTCAGCTCAACCAAAGCACCTGCCATCTAATCTCTTCACCACCCTTGGTTGACTGGTAGAGAATGCCTAAGGCATTAAGTCCGCCTTTGTATGTACCTTTTTGTGTGCAAAAATATTAAACGAATAAGTACATACATAGGTGGTTATTAATATTTTCCGTTTTCCCAGGTAACTTTACGTGCCTAGCCGTGATTTTCAACCTGCGCCGGCGTCTGGGCTACCACCTGTTCCACACGTACATCCCGTCAGCCCTCATCGTCGTCATGTCCTGGATCTCCTTCTGGATCAAGCCTGAGGCTATTCCTGCGAGAGTCACGCTGGGAGTCACGTCGTTGCTTACTTTAGGTAAGCTTAGATTTGAAGTAATAGGTCCACCATTACAATGTCTTCATGTAGCTGGTGTCGATAAAAGTAAGTATATGATAATGGCAGCAGGATAACGGCATCATATTATATTGCATGCCAAAACCTCAAATTGCCATATCTCCTGATCAAAGGATAATAATATAATAATCTTTATTGGAACAAAGACACATTTAGTAATTTGATTGCGTAAGTAAATAGTTACATTAGTTAGAAACTGTGTCGCAGCTTTTAACGCCCACCTCCAAGGAGACGACAGAGTTCCAGATCCCAGAGGTAAAAAAACAGTAGTTGTTAAAAAAGAACAATGAAAAATATTAAACAAAAAAAAACGAACCAGTAAACTATTTAAATCCATAAAAATTATAAAAAAAAAATTAAATATTAAAACAAAATAGTAAAAATTAAAAAATAGTTAAAAATTAAAAAAGTAAGTGCATAATGTTGTGCATGTGGGAGTGTTGTATGTAGTTAGTGCATGTTTGTGGGGTGTAAGTGTAGAGTGTGCCTGTGGAACCTCCCCACGATCACACTACGTGTATTTGGATAGTGATCGTATTCTTTACCTTTTGTACAATGTGCTCTTTTCCCCTTCCACCCCTCTCTATCTCAAAAAACGTTTCCAGTTTCTTTGCGACTCCCACACGAAAATTTTAAGGTCTTTAGGTAACTTGAAGCTCAAAATGCCTATGCATTCCAGAACTTTCCTTGATAAATCCTTTACTGTCCAGGCCGCTCGTTTGTGGAATGCATTGCCAGTTGAAATGCGCAGTTGACGCGCGCAGTTGTTACATGTGTTCAAAAGACTCGTAAAGGAACACTACTTGTCGTTGTGATCTTGTTGTCCTAACTGCAATCATCTACAGTCTTCTTTTATTTTCGTTGCTTATATATTTAGTAAGTATGTATTTATGTATCTATAATTTTGGATATGTATACATATATAATATATGTGTATCTATTTTAGTGTGTTGTATACAACGTGTAACGTTAAATGCGCAAAACCTGAAAATAGTTTGATCAGTATAACGAGTTGAATTAATTGAACCACTTTTTAATATAGGTCACATGTTCCAAAAAATCTTCATTAAAAACGTTACCGTGTCTATTTATTAATAGGTCAAGCAAGCCAATGTCAGCGCGGCGCAGCGGCCCGGTGACGACTCCTCCCTCGATAAAGCGTCGTCGCAGACGCAAGAAACGATCAGAATGGCCAGTAAAACTAAAACAGCACATAAAACCTTTACAATTTTTTAAATTACTTATTTTCTCTCAGAAATAGATTAATTGAATTAAAAATCAGTTGGGGTGTCTGAGGTTTTGCGCGTTTGACGTTACACGTTGTATACAGCGTGCTTTTTTTTACCGGCTCCAAATTTTTACAGGCTGTTCCACCCATGAATATGAATAACTTTCACTGTGGAACAAACTCTGAGATCACGAAAAAAAAATCAGCTGTTTCATACATTTTGATCACATAGGTATTGAACTTTTGTATTAAATAGCTGATTCTGTTTTCGTGATTTCAGAGTTGGTCCCATAGTGAAAGTTGTTCATATTCATGAGAAGAATACCCTGTAAAAATTTGGAGCCTGAAAAAAAAACATCCAGAATAATATTTGCACAAACGACAGCCCCATTTAATGTCCAGGAAAATCACTGTCCATTCCAAGGTTGCCTGGAAGAGATCACAGAAAGCGAGAGGCCGCCCATTTTACTCGTATATTTTATAGTGTTTGATGTATTTTTTTATGTTGTGTATTTTTGTGGTGGAGGGGAAGTACGGACAAAATGACACGGTGTTTTGTTTTTCAATCATATTTATTTATTTAATGGCATTATAATCAGTCTCAATCGTTTATAGTCATCTTAGGTTCATTGACTATCAGTAACACAGCCTTTTAATTAAGTAGGAACTATAATAAAATATATAATCAGAAAAAATATAACTAATCACAAAAACCATTTTGTCCATATAGTATGGACAAAACGACATATAAGGTAAGGACATAATGACATACAATTTTTAAGAACAAAGTTCACAAATAAATCCTTTGGTCTTCTTTGTGACATCAGCACATGACGCATGAGCCCAAAGGGAACAAATCATGCATCGTAACCAACCTTCGCCGGGCTTAGAACGGGAAAAGAGGTCATTGCAATAACTGCAAGCGCAGTCACTATCGTCGTCATTTGTCTCGCATGAGAAATCTTGGCTTTCTGAGCTATCTATATCAGAGCAGTTGTACGCTGCCTCGATGCTCTCAATTTCTTCTCTGATTCTCTTCTCTGAGCGTTTTTGGAAGCAGAAATATTTATTTCATCACAATTTTTTTCTTTTCATCTGTCTTTTCTTTTCTACCGGTGGATCCTTTGGTCTATTTTTAGCAATAATTTCTTGCATATTTGAAGAAGAAGTTAAAAGCCAATCATCTTTGACAGGTTCAATTTTTCTTTTTCCTTGGCTTCGAATGAACTGCCCCTGTGGTCTGGCGAAATAGCAACTGGATATGTCAGTGATTGCTTTGATGGACCAGGTCTCACACCATCATCGTATGCTGCTCCAGCTAACTCAACTCGGCTCTATATATTAGGCTCCTCTTCACATATTTCCAAACTCAGGTTCGTCACATCAGTAACAACATCTGGCGGCTTGCGTTGTGTTTTTTGAAGAATCTACTTTATCGTCACTATGACATACATACAAAATGGACAAAACGACATGGTATGTCGTTTTGTCCATTTTGTATGTATGTCATTTTGTCCAAATTTACCCAAAAACGAATAAAAATCATAATTCCATCAAATAAATAATGATTGCAATAAAGTTAATCGAAATCACTGGGTACTAGCATAGTTCATCGATTTTAATACAAATAGTTACAAATAACAACAAATAACTCACCAGAAAACAGGAGAAAACCATATGTAAAATAAACTTTTGAAGGCGAGATACACGTTTGAACTGGTTACTGCGGCGCAACTGTGAGAATGACGCTCAACGTCTGACAGGATTGTAAATATGGCTGCCGTCACGTGATACAGTCACGGAGACGTAGCTAAAACCCGCCAATTGTGAAATAAGGGGACTATGTCATTTTGTCCATACATGTCATTTTGTCCGTATTTCCCCTACAATAAAGTATAAATAAATAAATCATACCCAGGTCGACATAAAGAGGAGAGAACAATACGCTCATGTCATATTAATTTCGTCAAGGGAAAGAATTTACATTCTCTTTATCAGCCACTTTACAGGACTATCCTCCATACAGAGCATTTTTATATATTTTTCTATCTTTGTCTAACACAAATGCACACCTGCAATCTGTCAGGATTACAGTCAACCAAAGACAAAGGGGTTTGAAGATTTTTATATGGAGCTTGGCATACCTACTGTCACGTCATTTTGAAACTGGCCGCTATTTTCAAAATGGCGCGACAATAGGTATGTCACGGATCTTCAAAGCCATTAAAAAAATCTTTTTTGCATTTCACAAACACGCATGCGCTCTAACGTTAAACACAGTTTTAGTGACAGTACTTTTCCAAACGATCTTCAGTAAAAAAAAAAAAATACAACTTAATTCTCATTTTTCTATCCCCAGCAACTCAAAACACGCAGTCTCAACAAAGCCTACCGCCGGTCTCCTACGTCAAAGCCATCGACGTCTGGATGTCATCCTGTTCTGTCTTCGTGTTCCTCTCACTCTTCGAGTTCGCCGTGGTCAACAACTACATGGGTCCTGTCGCCACTAAGGCTATGAAAGGGTACTCTGATGAGGATCTCTCCAGGGACTTGGATGCTTTCAAGGTTTATTTTGTTAGTTTAGATACTGTGTGGCTTTTCGCTAATGTGCTAGAAGATTGAATTGAAATACACAGATGATGACGGGCGAATTCATTTGATCCAAGGTCGAGTCGCCCCCACAGCTTAGAACCGGTACCAAAAGTACAGGATCTGTACCGGTACTAAGCTGTTCTACCATTTCAATACCTGGGTACCGACTCCAAACGGCTGCCGGTACTCCACCTAACAAGTCGGACCGGTACCAAATTCAGGTCCGTTGTGTATCACAAATCTCATGTTTGTACGGTTGGTAACCTTGAAGTTAATTTTCTAATGCCTTTTTACTTACCTACTTTATCAACTCACGGAAGTATTCGTTGTAATCGCACTAACAAAGTCTTAGTTAAGCCTTCTTGCTCTCGATGAAAACTGCTGAGTAGGCACGGTAAATACCAAACTTAAAGCTTAATAGAAATTAATCTTAAGCTTCCTGTCACCAAGGTAGTAGGTAGAATGAATTCGCATGGGTAGAATGAATTCATCATTTCAGCCGAAAGACGTCCACTGCTGGACATAGGCCCAAGCACCACCACCTCGACGAGTTTTGTGATTCTCACATCCAACGGGTTCCTGCGGCCTTCACAAGGTCGTCGGTCCATTTTGTGGGAGGCCTTCCAACGCTACGTCTTCCGGCACGCGGTCACCACTCCAGAACCTTTCGGCCCCATCGGCCATCTGTTCTGCGAGCAATGTGCCATGCCCACTGCCACTTGCCACCTTGGTTCTTCTGCGGATCTCTTAACTTCTGATTCGATCACGCAGATAAATTCCAAGCATAGCCCTCTCCATTGCCCTTTGGGTGACTTTTAGCCTTCTTATAAGGCCCGTTGTGAGCGACCACGTTTCAGTGCCATAGGTCATTACTGGCAACACACACTGGTCATAGACTTTCGTCTTGAGACACTGCGGTATTTGGGACTAGAAGATATTGCGTAGCTTCCCGAACGCTGCCCAGCCGAGCGATTGACCTCTTTCTCGAAGTTGGACCTACCTGACTGGACGGTTTGTCCTAGGTAAACATAGTTGTCCACGACTTCGAGTGTAGCTTCTCCAATCTTCATGAGAGTGGGTGTTGCGTGGGCATTTGTCAGGACCTTCGTTTTGTCCACGTTCATTTTAAGCCCCACTCTTTCGGAGGCCCTATTGAGGTCATCGAGCATTGTCACCCACAATTTCGCCGAGTATTAAAGTAATGAATTGGCACCTAGTATTTCGGCTAGAAGATGGATGGGACAGACTGGATGCGGGAAGCGGAGGATAGGTTGTTGTGGCGCAGTCTTGAAGAGGCCAATCGGCTACAATCGCGTCACAATATATCTGCACAGGCTTTTTCTGAAGGCTGCCACAAAATTTGTTCCATGCGGTAATTGAACCGTAGCACCGAAGCCTATACTCTGCTACAGCACTAGCGAGGTAATTGCGTAACACACTATCAGTAGCAATGGCTTTCATTTTGACAGTTCAACAACATTCATTGCGTTATTTACGTTGTTCAAGAGGCAATTTTTTTTGACATATGAAGCAATGGTTTAGCAATATCCTTCAAAATTATTCAGACAGAGATTTATAGTGTGTTACGCTAAATAGCGAAATAATAAGTTCTTTTTTCGTGTCGATGGTACTCTGACTCGTTGTTTTTTAGGGTTCCGTACGCAAAGGGTAAAAAGGATCCCTATTACTCCCGCTCCGCTGTCTGTCCGTCCGTCCGTCCGTACGTCCGTCTGTCACCAGGCTGTATCTCATGAACCGTGATAGTTAGACAGTTGAAATTTTCACAGATGATATATTTCGGTTGCCGCTATAACAACAAATCCTAAAAAACAGAATAAAATAAATATTTAAGGGGGCTCCCATACGACAGACATGATTTTTTTGTCGTTTTTATAGATAATGGTACGTACCCTTCGTGCGCGAATCTGACTCGCGCTTGGCCGGTTTTTTTTTTAAATAATATATTGTTTGAGCTTAGTAGGTGGCCACGTTGCGCATCAGTGGCTATATTTAGTTCATCTGAGGTGCAGGTGAACGGGCACTTAGGATATTGGAATGCCTTTAAATTGTTAACTAATGTTTTTTTCCTTCCAGCACATATTCCCAACAACAGTGGATACTCGAGCCAGCACGTCAGCTTCCATCCCTCAATATGAAACATTCTGTAACGGGAGGGAGACAGCAGTATACATCGATCGATTCTCTCGCTTCTTCTTTCCATTTTCTTTTTTTATACTCAATGTGGTGTATTGGTCTACTTTCTTGTGATTGAGATTTATAATCCTTGTTTGAAGGTAGTTTCAAGTCTTATTATGTACTTATAATATGTTTAAGAATCATACAAAATACCAAGCGGTCGACTCTGGAAAAATCTCACCGTGATAACTAAGGTGAAGTGAGCTTAGAGTGAGCTGTGAGTCATGCTGATGCTAGGGATTGACACTATTGACGACTCACTCCACGCTCACTTCACCCAAGTTTTCACGGTGAGATGGTTACAGAATCGTACGGCGGGACCAACTTTTAATGGTCATATTTATGAATATGAACATTTTTTACAAAGGAACCAACTCCGAAATATGAAAAAAATCTGCTATTAAGTAGGTATATACAAGGTGTAACTTAAATAACGCACAACCTCTTAAGGGGTCATTGTACTCATCATTATGAACAACTTTTACTATGGGACCAAACCTGAAATCGCGAAAAAAAATCAGCTGTTCCCTACATTTATGTTCGCATAACTCGTCAAAATGTAGGGAACAGCTGATTTTTTTTTCGCGATTTCAGGTTTGGTCTCATAGTAAAAGTTGTTCATAATGATGAGTACAATGACCCCTTAAGAGGTTGTGCGTTATTTAAGTTACACCTTGTATACATCTGCTGTTTCATAAAAAAGTGTCAACATGTATGGAATAGCATTTTTTTTTAGACCCAACGAAAAATTTCAACGCAGAGGCGTTCAGAATCATGTACTGAATCAAATCAAATCAAATTTCGGAACCAAAAAGTTTTACATTACTTGCTGATTGGAGCCTCCTGCCGATCGACTCTGTAAAAATCTCACCGTGAAATCATTAGTGAAGTGAGCATTAATAGTGTTAATCCCTAGCGAATGACAGCTCACTCTACGCTCATTTCACACAAGCTTTCACGGTGAGATGGTTAGGTACAGAATCGCACGGCTGTTAAGCAAGTAATACCTGTGTTAGGAGACCCCGCTCTTCCACAGCAGTATACAATTTTTTCAGTACCTTAGATATAAACAGTATGTGAGTGAGTGTGTGTGTGTATGAGGGTGTGTTTGCGCGTACATGCCTGTTTGTGTGTGCGTGCGTGTGTGGGTGTATGCGTGTGAGTATAATTTTGTGTGTTTATTTATTTATTTATTTTTATTTATTTATTTATTTATCCTCCTACTGGAACGCCATACAGCAATTACACCAAAGGAGCAAAACATTACATAATGTGCTGCTTCCCATCCATCCTGTGCGCGGTGGACATCGAACGGGTGGCGATGGAACACGCACGCTCACACAGCATCAGCTCAATAGTGCCATTCTCCATCCAAATTGCGCACATTCTTTGCGATTTTTTTTTGAGACACAATTAATTTTTCAAAATAAATGCATTAAAATTGTAAAAACGGAAAATTTTGATGTGTCGTCCTGATTGACGTATTCGTGTTGCAATAGTCCCTCAGTGTCTGCGTAATTTAGTGTCTTTATCCAATTTGTTGGATTTTTTTTACACTCGTGTAATTGTTTATTGTGTATATATACATATATAATTATACATCTTTTTATTAATACTGCCGTGCGATTCTGTAACCATCTCACCGTGAAAGCTTGGGCGAAGTGAGCTATTATTCGCTAGCGATTAACACTATTAAGTGCTCACTTCACTTATGATTTCACGATGAGATTCGACCGGCTGTTATAAAGTTGACATGAGACTTTACTGTACTGAGTGGCAGCAAATTTAGTTTTAGTTTGTGGGACCTTTGCTATGTTATCTTTATGTCTTCTTGTTATTTTATTCGGATCAGAATCCATGGTGCGCGTAGATGATCCTACCACCCTGTATACATTTTGATCTGGTTCGTATTGCACTTTTGTATGAGCAGCTGATTCTTTTCATACTTCTGAGTTGGTTTCATAGTAGAAGGAGTTTAAGCCTTATATTTTTATTATTATTCTCATCTCCGTTTTATGATGGTTTAAAACCAATGTATTATTTTCCGAGCGCTATCTGATAGGACATAGAAACAAACCCCGGTATCCTAATTCATTGCTTCAGCAATACTTATGTTATAATTAATATTTAGAATGTAATGTTATCATAATGATAATTTATTATGAATGATAATTAACTGTAGTTAACTGTACTATTGTTAATTTAGTTGTAAGATAATTTTAAAAGTTTCAGTTTGATTGCATGAAACCTCAAGTCACTATTTTAATTTAAATTAAAATATTTGTGTTTTTGTTTTTAATTTAAATATTCCCTAATACTGTTAGGATAATCGAACGAGAAAAGCAAATTAATAAAAAAAAGTAAAAACGTATAGTTTTAATATCCTAAACTTCACCGACTTTGATGTAGAGCCGTACAATGTGTAACTGAAATAATGCACATTATGAAAGTAGTTCAGAATCGTTTACTGAATCGATTTGGCAGCCATTTTTTTTTACGTTTCTCCACTCTAGGAATTTCTCCTGTATTGTGGGTGCTTTTACAAACATTTAAACTCACATACACAAACAGCCATACACAAAAAAAATAAATCTACTTTAAAAAAAAAGGCAAAGGTACAGGTAATACGGGCTGGTGTCTGCAACTCCACGTCAATGCGCGTATTTTGTGTACAAAAAAAAAAACAAACCAAAATAGTCGAAGTGCCTACTACGCTAGACCTGAGACAAAGATAGAGAAGAGAGAGAGATAGATACGTGCGCGACTGTGTTCGTTTACATTTGTAATGTGGCCACAATTTTGAACCATAATCTTACTTAACAAATTTTATTAAAAAAATAAACTGTTTTATGCTTAACACTAAAAACTAAGTGTAGGTGTGTATTATGATTATAACATAATATTCTATTATAATTGGGGTGTTTCGTGGTGTGGTTTGATTCCGGGACATGTTGTATACTTACCTGGGAAATACTAGAATTACATCCCGGAAAATTAATTAAAAATACACTCCGAATACAATATTTCTACGTTCGAAAACGTCATAAAAACCACAGTGTTAACAACCAAGCATGATTGGTTTTGTCACGATTCGTCATAAAAACATGACACACGCGGAAAGAACAAACATAAACAATCCTAAGTTAGGTTATTCCCTTTTTCTCGCAAAACTATTCCACGACATAAATTATTACCTAAGCTTCCTTAAGACACCGTATAAATACTCGTTTCAAAGCAGTTTGGACATCACTTCAAGAAAAGTCGTTCAAGATGTTGAAACCTACATTAATACTAGCTGTCATAGCAGCGTTTGTAATTGAATCATCAACCTGTGACTTCATCCAGCGACCAACCTACCGACCACCTCCTCTACCGAAGAAGTTGCCATTTGGATCTTTGGAACGCCAAAGACCTCGTCGGGGTACTTATGACCCACCTCCATACTTATATGAAGGAGATATCCCAAAGGCGCCATCAACTGCAGATCATCCATTTCTTCCGTCAATAATTGATGATGTCAAATTCAATCCTAATACTAGAACTGCTCGAAGCTTGAGAACTCCTGAGGGTTTCCGTCGAACTGGACTCAGTCCTTCCAGAAGAAGGAATACGTGGAGGACGCTTCCAGGATCTACCAGGCGTATTGCAAGGGACCTCAATCTGCCAGGACCTGACTATGAAGTGCCAAGGGTACCACGACTGCCGCTGACCAGGTATCCCTGGGAACGAGAGCAGTTTGATCGTGTACCTGACCATCTAAAAAAATGGGGTTATGACACCTATTTTGCCATATAATACAATAGTCTTATAAAATAGTGGAGTGTTTTCAAACCAGTCGGAAAAAGTATGGAAATAAATGTTATTAATTCTATTGTTCTGTTTTTTACGGTTCCGTACATCAAAAGGAGAAACGGAACCCAAGCTCACTTCGTTGTCCGTCTGTCAAGACCCTTTTTTCTCAGGAACGCGTGGAAGTATCAAGTTGAAATTAATATAAAATCCTCAGGGCTGCAATCCCTTGAAGCAGTGAAGAAATCAAAATTCTAAATCAACGCAATCAAAAGATACGGGCGCTTATGTTCCGTTTATGCCGCATATTTTCACACACGAAAGGGTATCAAAACCTAGGGTACTTCCCGTTGACTTAGAATCATGAAATTTGGCAAAAAGCAATGTCATGTAGCACAAGTAGCCGCACGGGTCGATCGATCAGGTTAAGCTACGCTTGCCGCGGTTGGTCCGTGGATGGGTGACCATCTTCACATGCCAAGACCCCTCCGTGCCTCGGAAAGCACGTTAAGCCGTTGGTCCCGGCTGTCATTCGTGGATCTTAGACAGTCGTTACGGGTCGTCAGTAGCCCGAAAGTCTGACAACCAGTATTACCTAGGAGGGTACCCCTAGGTAAGAGTGGTTGTACAACCCATTTACTGGGTAATACGGTAGTATTACCCAGTAACTGGGTTGTGAAGGTCAGATAGGCAGTCGCTCCACGTAAAATACTGGTATTCAGCTGCATCCGGTTAGACTGGAAGCCGACCCCAACATAGTTGGGAAAAGGCTAGGCAGGTGATGATGATGTAGCACAAGTAAAGGAAAAAATCCGGAAACCGTAAATTTGTAGTTACATTAAAAAAAAAAATACAAAATAAGGAACCCCCGGTGCGCGAGTCCGACTCGCATTTGACCGGGTTTTTATTTAATATTATACTAGCGACCCGCCCCGGCTTCGCACGGGTGCAATGGAGACACACTGATAATTTTAGAGCCATTATTTCTCGTAAAAAGTATAAGTAGGATAAAAAATGGTTATTGTGGGTTATCATTCAGGAACATTCTAGGCAGATTGATTGATTGGTTAAGCTGCTCAGGGTTTTGATAGATTTGTGGGTCAATCAATCAACTCAGCCTATCGCAGTCCACTGCTGGACATAGGCCTCTCCCAGACTGCGCCACCACACCCTGTCCTCCGCCTTCCGCATCCAGTCTACCGCAGCCACCTTCTTTAGGTCGTACGTCCATCTAGCTGGGGGGTGTCCCACACTACGCTTGCCGATACGCGGTCTCCACTCCAGGACTCGTCTGCTCCACCGACCATCGGTCCTTCGACAGACATGGCCAGCCCACTGCCACTTCAGTTTGCTTACTCTGCAAGCTATGTCGGTTACTCCGGTTCTTTTCCGGATAATTTCATTCCTGATTTTATCCTTCAAAGAAACTCCGAGCATAGCTCGCTCCATAGCGCGCATTCATAGCGCGATTTGTGGATACTATCTAATTATTATTGGCAAAAGATTCGTGCAGAAAATACTGATAGTTAGTTATCAGCAGGGTAATTGTGTAACACACTATCAGTAGCAATGGGTTTCATTTTGACAGTTCAACAACATTCATTGCGTTATTTACGTTGTTGAGCAGATACATTTTTTGAACATATGGAGCAATGGATTAGCAATACGCTTCAAAATTATTCAAATTGAGAGTAATAGTGTGTTACGCAAGCAAGCAGACTAAAAGCTGACCCGCATAGCTCTATTCATAACCATTCGATGTAGTCGATGATTTTGGTGCACGGTAAAACTCTAATGAGTTTATGTTGGCACCAACTTAAGCGTTTAAATGTTTGTGTACTACTGAATCACTACATAGTATAAAACAAAGTCGCTTCCCTGTCTGTCTGTCCCTATATATGCTTAGATCTTTAAAACTACGCAACGGATTTTGATGCGGTTTTTTTTAATAGACAGATTTGATTCAAGAGAAAGGTTTATATGTAAAAAACATGCATAATATAGTAGAGGAACACTGATAATTTTAGAGGTTTCTAATGTCATGTCGTAAATAAACACATTTTTTTGCGCTTACATTGTAAACGCTGGTTGCACCCGTCGAGATATATCAAAATAATGTACTACAGTATTGTACACCTTAAAAAGGTCTACAAAAAAGTCTGCGATGGTATATGTCTATCTCTTAGGGATAACCCACAATAACCATTTTTTATCGTATACTTTTTACGAGAAATAATGGCTCTAAAATTATCAGTGTTTCTCCATTGCACCCGTGCGAAGCTGGGGCGGGTCGCTAGTAAATAAATAAAAAATAAAAAATTCGGTATGCTTCGAGCCGAATCGAACTTTAATCAATGTTTTTATTAATTAAAACTTTATCCACTTGTAAAAAAACTACTTTACAAAGACGGAATTAATGCCTGAGACATTTTCTACCAGTCAACCGCAGAGTGATTCAGAGTCAAAACATGGTAGGTGAAACATAAGGAATAGATAACTCGAAAAAGAATAAGAATGTTATCGAAGGTGTCCTCTGAACCAGAGGTTCCCAAACTTCTTTTTCTCATACACCACTTTAAAAATGTTGCTGGTTCCGATGGGCCCCCTGCAGCTACATTTCCAAAACTCGATAAAAATGTGAAGATTAATAATATAATAATAATATTCTACAACTTTCACACAACGTCATCTAGTCCCAAACTAAGCAGAGCTTGTGCTATGAGTACTAGACAACTGATAAACATACATATACAACGTGTAACGTTAAATGCGCAAAACCTCAGACACCCCAACTGATTTTTAATTCAATTGGCCTATTTCAGAGAGAAAATATATCATTAAACAAATTGTAGAGGTTTTATGTGCTATTTTAGTTTTATTGGCAATTCTGATCGTTTCTTGCGTCTGCGACGACGCTCTGTCGAAGGAGGAGTCGTCACCGGGCCGCTGCGCCGCGATGGCTTGACCTATTAATAAATAGATTTTTTTTTAAATGTAACCTATGTTAAGTGGTTCAATTGATTCTGCTCATTATTCTGATCAAACTATTTTCAGGTTTTGCGCATTTAACGTTACACGTTGTATACATATTTCTAAATACATACATATTATAGATAAATTACACCCAGACAAAGAACAAATGATCGTGCTCATCACTCAAACATTTATCCTAGGTGGGAATAGAACCGACCTTGCGCATAGCAGTCAGGGCCACTGACCACTAGAGCAACAGGCCTGTCTAATTATTAAATCTCACGTAGACCCCCGTCGAGTCTCCCATGGATCCCTGGGGGTCCATCTGGATCACTTTGGGAATCAATGTTCTAAACGATGTTTACAAATCCAGAACCCGACCCTTTTGCCAGTTTAAACCATAAAGCCTAAATACTTTGCCTATCTTCCAGTCTGCCTAATAAACTAGGCTAGATAATTATGCAGCGAACCGTAGACGCAGACATTATTCAATGTTTGTCTGATTTCGTCACCGTTGCAGCACTGACTTCTAAAAAGGCATCCTAGACACCACAGTAGGTAGTCTAGACTATTAGGCATTCCATTCTTTGTGCATCGTTTGGAACTTAGCTTTTGTTAAGGAGAAGCCCATTTTAGTTGAAAAATTTTCAATTACCGAGCTCAAGAAAGCATGATGTGGAAATTCAAATTCATCGTCATATAAAGAAAGAAAGAAAAATAGGTTTATTTGTCACAGAAACACGTGCACACGAAAAGATTATTAATTAACTCGTATAATAAAGGTTAAATAGAAGCAAAGTACACATCGTCGTTGCAAATTTAAAATCTCCTATGTGACAAAGGTTACTAGTAGAAAATAAAAAATTACAAAAATGCCTAAAATCATATTTTAATAACAAATATCCAGTTAAAACATGTTCAGGGTGTTAAATTCAATTAAAAGTTGGTATTTCTTTAATGTTATGCATTTAACAGTTGTTATAAAAATATGATTTTTGACATTTTCAATCTCAAATAGCAGCCGGGGGGTTAATTTTAGGCTTTCGCTGTAATAGTAAAAAATGCTCAAGATGTTATTTCGCATAAGAAAATAGTACTTTTTTTTCTGGCCGGCACTTTAATTTTTGGGTATAAATTGTTCGACACTTGAATGATGTCCTTTGCAACGACGATATACAGGATGTCCCTGGAAGTATGGATCAAATCGAATATTAAAAAAATTGTTCGTCATTTCCAAACTTTTTAACCCTGAGAATCCCGCATCAACGCGGCGAATAAACCGTCGTTTTTCATGGCAAGAGGGACGTGTGTGTACAAACCTGATTTACATAACTACCCCGCGGGTCCTCAGAGAAAAACAATGTATGTACAAAACAATGAAAATTAACTGAATACGATTACAATTTTGTACCCAAAACTTGTAGAGATGGTATCGGCTGCCATTATAAAGGTACAATGGAATCCAACATCGAACAATACAACAAAGAGCCGCGCTGTTTTATGCAAAATTATTTCATACTTAAGTACTTACGTAGGTACCTATGTTAAAAAAGTATCTAAGTTGGCACCAGTAACGGCCATCATTCTCCGATAAGAAGTAACATCAAGATGGAAAATCAAAAGAATAATCTTCCCACTGCTGGGACACAGACCTTCTCTCTTTGAGAGGGTGTGGGCAATATAATATAATATTTATATATACAACGTGTAACGTTACATGCGCAAAACCTGAAAATACTCGTAGTTTGATAAGAATAACGAGCAGAATTGATTGAACCACTTTTTAATATAGGCCACAGTTTAAAAAAAATCTTCATTAAAAACGTTGCCGTGTCTATTTATTAATAAGTCACGCAAGCCAATGTCAGCGCGGTGCAGCGGCCGGGTGACGACTCCTCCCTCGATAAAGCGTCGTCGCAGAGGCAAGAAACGATCAGAATGGCCAGTAAAACTAAAACAGCACATAAAACCTTTACAATTTCTTTAATGACTTATTTTCTCTCTGAAATAGGTCAATTGAATTAAAAGTCAGTTGGGGTGTCTGAAGTTTTGCGAATTTAACGTTACACGTTGTATAATATATATATATATGCACGCGTGGTGTATATTGTAAATATAAATTTACAATATACACCACGCGTGCCCTGTGCGGGTTGGCGGATTTCACATCTCTTCGAAATTTTGGTTCTATTGTAGAACATGCTTCCTCTTCCTCACGATGTTTTGCTTCAACGTTTTGAGAGCAGTAGTGGCTTCAAGATGGCCCAACAGGAACTAAACAGGTAGAAGTACTTTATTAGTTCAGTACTTAAGTTTTTAGGGTTCCGTACCAAAATGGTAAAAAGGAACCCTTATGGTGCGACTCAGTCTGTCTGTCCGTCTGTCACAGCTGGATGTCTCAAGAACTGCTATTGCTATTAACTTGGAATGAATAGTTTTACATGACGTTTGCCCAACTATTTAGTAAATAAGAAAGAAATAAAAATATATTTATTTTTCGCAACAGGGACTGAAAGGGGGGTCTTAAAAATTCGAAAGGGGCTACTAGGGCATGTGGAGTATAATATGAAATAGTGCTGTTTGCGCATTCTCAAACATTTATTCTTTTTTTAGGCCGCATAATTTTCGACTTTTGATGAAAAATGTAAAAAAAATACCGTACCGAAATTATTCTATGTGATAGAAGTTTATTGTATCTTTAAAACAAAAACGATGTCTCTAAACAGCTCACTTTTTCAGAAAAAAAAAATGAAAATTTAAAATACATAATATAATGGTACGGAGCCCTCGGTGCGTGAATCCGACTCGCTCTTGATCGGTTTTTCTCCACCCCTAATAGCAGAATAACTTATTACATGGAAAAAATTCAAGACAAAATAAATAATGAAGGTAAATAATTTTCTCATACATTTTGTATGGAACGGTTTTTTTGATGATATAGCTAATAAGTTAACACAACATTTATTGATTCAAAAGCGGTACGAAGTTCGCCGGGTGAGCTAGTTAATTATATACAGGATGAAATTGAATAGATGCGAAAAATTAAAATATCGAATTCCCCGTGTTATATACAGTGGTCGGAGTAGGTAGAGCTGTTTTTGCTACTTGCTACATGCGGACATAACATGCATATGCCAAGTATTTCCGAAAATCCCGGAAATCCTCGAAATTAAAAAAAAAAAAACAACTATTTAAGTAGTTTCTTTTGTCAGTGCTTAATTGGAACGTTATATTTAAATGGATAATCCACTTTTATTAGTTTACTATAGTAAATTGAAGATATGGAATATAAATAAAATGCGATGATCGAGTCTATATATAATTTAATTTTCAAAACCCATATTAACTCACTATCATCAACTCATATAATCGACAATTTCAAAATCCCGGGATTTCAGAGGCATATCCATGTTAACATCAATGTTTGCGGTCATTCACCCCAAACAGCTCTACCTACTCCGACCACTGGTTATAAAGTAAATGTAGAGCACGTTATTAAGGAAAGGGATGCACAACGTGCCTGTAGGCGAGCGATTTGGCAACGTCATCGTTGCGCGCCTTTTTTTTTCGAAGGAACGGTCAAAATTAGGTAAATACCGCTAGTTCAACACGTTGCCAACTTGCTTCATGTTGTGAACTCAGCGATGAATGGATAGCTTATCGGGCGCGCGCTAAAATCGATACTTTAATTTTCTTATTAGTTATCATAATTTGGAAAAATAGAAATATTTCTGGAACGACGATAATTCGTATCTACAACGTGTAACGTTAAATGTGCAAAACCTCAGACACCCCAACTGGTTTTTAATTCAATTGACCTATTTCAGATTGAAAATAAATCATTAAAACATTTGTAAAGGTTTTATGTGCTGTTTTAGTTTTACTGGCCATTCTGATCGTTTCTTTCGTCTGCGATGACGCTTTACCGAGGGAGGAGTCGTCACCGGGCCGCTGCACCGCACTGACATTGGTTCGCTTGACCTATTAATAAATAGACACGGCAACGTTTTTAATGAAGATTTCTTTGAAAAATGTGACCTATTTTAAAAAGTGGCTCAATTAATTCTGCTCGTTATTCTGAGCAAACTATTTTCAGGTTTTGCGCATTTAACGTTACACGTTGTACATATATGAGGGGTATACAATCAAAGTTGGTAAAGTCCACAGTGCCAAAATGTTCAGTAAACGATAAAAACGATTAACTTTACGCAAATTGAAACTCAATTCACTTGGATTTTGCTAGGTTTGTTTGTAAAGTCAATTTTCAATTTGAAATAACAGTCGAGATTACTAGAATTTGTATCAAATTATTCTACGGGGTAAATATAGATACGGAAACAAATGTGTTGCAATTTAAATCTCAATTTTAAAATTTTGTCCACTTTACCAACTTTGATTGTATACCCCTAATATTTAAAGACACTAATTTAGTTTGCACTATCTAAGGCGATTTTTTTTCAAGAATTTAGATTTTGGAAATGACAATTTACAATGATTATGTAACAGTTACCATGTACTCCTATTTCGAATTTGTCACTAGTTTTCAATTTCATCCAGTAGCATGGACGAGTGTGTTTTTACCAAGGCATCATATTTATACCACGCCTTAACAACCAAACTCAACTAATAAGAATAGATTGCCGAAAATCGCATGACAATGTTCTATTAGCATACAACGAATCGTCTAGACTAAACCCTACGTGGTCTGCATTCCTGTTACAACACTCGTTGGCTATGCATTTTTAGCTTAATTGATGTTGAGTGCATGTTGGGGCAATGGCCTAGTGACGTCAGACTTGCCAAATCTTGATTGGGGATTGAAAATTGTCCCTCTCACTGAGAGGCCTGTGTTCCATTAGTGGGAACATTGTAGGCTAGTTTTGATGATAGCATAATCAGAGGGGAGGGGCTTGTGGCTAAGTAATAACAGCCGCACGGGTCGATCGATCAGGTTAAGCTACGCTTCAAGGTTGCTCAGCGCGCTATGGAGCGAACTATGCTCAGAGTTTCTTTGAAGGATAAAATCAGGAATGAAATTATCCGGAAAAGAACCGGAGTTACCGACATTGCATGCAGTGTAAACAAACTGAAGTGGCAGTGGGCTGGCCATGTCTGTCGGAGGGCCGATGGCCGGTGGAGCAGACGAGTCCTGGAGTGGAGACCGCGTATCGGCAAGCGTAGTGTGGGACGCCCCCCCGCTAGATGGACGGACGATCTAAAGAAGGTGGCTGGGGTAGACTGGATGCCGAAGGCGGAGGACAGGGTGTTGTGGCGCAGTCTGGGAGAGGCCTATGTCCAGCAGTGGACTGCGATAGGTTGAGTTGAAGCTACGCTTGCTTCGGTCTGATGGTGGATGGGTTGATCATCTTTACATACCGAGCCTCGGAAAGCACGTTTAGCCGTTGGTCTCAGCTGTCATTCTTGGATCTATGACAGTTGTTACGGGTCGTCAGGAGCCCGAATATCTGACAACCAGTCTTACCAAGGGGTGTAGTATTACCCAGTAACTGGATTGTGGAGGTAAGGATTGGGGTCGGCTTCCAGTCTAACCGAATGCAGCTGAATACCAGTATTTTACATGGAGCGACTGTCTCTCTGGCCGCTGTTGGCGACAGCCGCACAGGTCGATCGATCACAGGTCGATCGATCAGGATCGATCGACCTGTGCGGCTGTTATCGTTTAGTAGCTCCTAAACGGACACACCAAATTTAATGTAGGTACCAACTACTTTTTTTTTCTTAGTTTTTTTTTATTATCAGAATTCTGCTGTACACTCTCGTCATGAAAATAAAGAAAGACGACGCTTCCCTCTGAACACTAACTCGGTCAGCAATCCCTTTGGATGTGATCGTTATTAATTTAACGACGCCGTTTAACGACAGATCGTTAGTCGCAGCTCGTAAAGCCCCACTCTAGATATGGATACAGTTTTACTGCTTTTCACTTTCACAAGATGTGTTTGATGGAGGGTAAAAGCTAACATCTTATTCTAGACTACATAAAAACTTTTTTATAAAAAAAAAACCGACTTCCAAAAAAACACTACAAAGTGAAAAATTACTTTTATTTTGGAAGTCGGTGTCGTTGGTTCCGCATTTTCGTTTTTGACACCGACTTCCGAAATTAAAGTTATTTTTCACTTTGTAGTGTTTTTTTTGGAAGTTAGCTGTTTTTTTTATAAAAAAGTTTTTATTTTATCACTTTTTAGTTTTACCTACCCCAAACAAATTCAGATAACACTATTTGCTATGTAAATATCAGTGACAGGAAACTGCATCTGCGTTTATAAGGTAAAGACGTGATTTTATGTTGTGCTATTGCATACACAATGCATACATATGCGATAGTAACAATCGCGGTTGTTTTACTGGTATTTAAGAGTTCCGTTGTCTGTCTCTGAAACTCATCACTAGATTTTTACGAAATTTAAATGGGACCATTTCGGAATGAACTTCTATTAAACAAAAAAAGAATTTTGCAAATCCGTATGCCCCTTTTTGAAGTCGGTTAAAAAGGTAGTCTACTCTTACCAAACTTTAGTACCTAATCATACCTAAACTGAAGCCCTCTTTCCACGGGGGTAGGCAGAAACTACAGAACGCCATCTGCTACATGATAAATTATTTATTTTCTGTAAGTAGGTTTGTACAAACACTTTTACATGTCAATCACATTTTTTTTTAAACTGTATTATGTCGGCGTTTCCTATCTGACTCCTCTGAGAAGAAAGGCCGAAACAAATTCAGAGGTCACAGTTTCTTTTAAAGTCCAGACATAATCTTGGTCAGATCATGTCAAGAACATGTAAATGATGATGTCTGAAATGGTCTTTTGAGTAAAGAACCACACAGATTGAGCGGACCTGTCCAATCAGTGCACGCATTTGTCGAAAATCGTGCAGCTCAACTCAGAGCTTGAGGAGCCTCACAATTCGACGAACAATACCGATATTGGGTAGGCCGCATAAGTTACTCAAACTGCCAGATCATGATTAAAACTTACTAAGAAGGAAAACAAAAAAAAAATGCATGTACAACCTTACATACTCCTTTTGCCTCATTTACGTTCATTGTTGGCACGGTGAGCGCAGTTGTTAAGCTATTGACTGCTGCGCTGTGTGTCGCGGGTTCGATTCCCTCACGGAACATATATTTGTATGACCTACAAGTAATTGTTCCGGGTCTGGCTGTTTGTGTATGTGAGTTTAAATGTTTGTAAACGCACCCACAATACAGGAGATATTCCTAGTGTGGGGCAAAGATAAGAAAAAAAAATAACTAAAAAAAATTACATCTGGTCAGATACGCATTGCGATTACTACGCACCTGACGTTTTTGAAGAACATCACCAATAAGGCCACTATAGGGCGGCTCCTCCCGGCATTTCCACTTACGTCTGCCTTGTACAGACACCAGCACATCAAGCTACCCGAAACTGTCAAATTTTCCCAATCGACTTTGAACCTTATGCTTTAACGATAAAGTTGAAAATCTACTAAAGAAATTTGACAGATTGTAGTAGCTTGATATGCTGGCGTCTGTACAAAGTTACGAGTACTCGTACAAGGCAGATTAAAGGACAAAAGTGTTAGTCTTCTTTCATTCATCCTATCAACATGACCAAAACCACTTAAACACTCTTTTCAATTTTTGTCACTACATTTTCTAGTCAGTTTTTTTTTTTTTAAATAAAATTAACGTGAATGAAGGCAAATAATTATTTTTATTATGGATTGTGATTTTTCTACCTTTAGTTTAGGTCCTCAAAACACTATTCTTTAATTGCCACTTCCTAGAAATATTTATTTATTTATATATACTTTATTGTACAGCAGAAAATCATCATCATCTGCCTAGCCTTTTCCCAACTATGTTGGGGTCGGCTTCCAGTCTAACCGGATACAGCTGAATACCAGTATTTTACGTGGAGCGACTGCCTATCTGACCTCCACAACCCAGTTATTGGGTAATACGATACCCCTTGATAAGACTGGTGCTCAGACTTTCGGGCTTCTGACGACCCGTAACGACTGTCAAAGATCTATGAATTATAGCCGGGACCAACAGCTTAACGTGCTTTCCGAGGCACGGAGGGGTTTTGGTATGTAAAGATGGTCACCCATCCACAGACCAACCGCGGCAAGCATAGCTTAACCTGATCGATCGACCCGTGCGGCTGTTATTATTTAGCCACAAGCCCCCCGCTGTACACCAGAAAATACACAGCAAAAAAATAATACAATTATAATAATAATAATAAAATAATAATATTCCACAACTTTCACACAACGCCATCTAGTCCCAAACTAAGCAGAGCTTGTGCTATGAGTACTAGACAACTGATAAACATACATATATATTTCTAAATACATACATATTTTAGATAAATTACACCCAGACAAAGAACAAATGATCGTGCTCATCACACAAACATTTGTCCTAGGTGGGAATCGAACCCATGACATTATGTTACTACAAAACA
The DNA here is from genome assembly GCA_949629135.1 of Eremobia ochroleuca. Lineage (NCBI taxonomy): Eukaryota > Metazoa > Arthropoda > Insecta > Lepidoptera > Noctuidae > Eremobia > Eremobia ochroleuca. The sequence goes on along the minus strand of OX451409.1, from coordinate 9,726,862 downwards.
TACAATGGGCGGTCTTATCGCTTTCTCCGATCTCTTCCAGGCAACCTTGGAACGGAATACTGGAGAACTGGAGAACAAACTCTTTACTTATTAGAACAGAGCTTCAGAGAGACTTAAGGTAATTATGTGCCCAAAATGCCTCACTGCGATACCTCGCGATCGCGGTGTAGCTTTTTTTTTTTTTTTAATAATGTTGCCACACACTAGGAATTTCTCCTGTGTCGTGGGTGGTAGCTCGCTACCTCGATGTCACCTCCATGTGAAACCCCAAGCAGCCCGCGATGTATCGCAGTAAAGCATCTTCGAGCGCATGACAGACAGATGGAAATATCATTAGCAACTATGGATAGTATTGCTCAAGCTAACGCTATTTCTAAATCAGGCGGTAAGCGTCTGTAGACGAACCTTCTCCACGGAAAATGAAACTTGAAACAAAAACAAGTTTGGAACTCTCTGCCAGCGTCTGTGTTCCCTCCCTTCCAGTATATAACCCGTCAGCCTTCAAAGCAAGAACGAATAGGCATCTTCTGGGCACGCTCGTTCCATCATAGACCTCATCCATCGCATACCACCAGGCGAGATCGAGGATGGCTCATTTGGCAATAATTAAAAAAAAAAACAAAGTTGTCCCCTAACATTTACTTACTTTACTTGAAGTATTTATAACTTGACGTATTTTTAACTTTGTGATTGATACTAACGTTCGATAATAAGTTGTTTTAATATTATGTTACTCTATGGATTCTTTGGTCCAAAATAAAAATCATTATTATTATTATAACTCTCTCAAAATTCATTTTCAATTACTTAAGATTTTTCCCCCGCTCCAGCTTTTATCTTACACCAAAAACCTCTCATCGACTCCAGAGCAAGTGTTCTCTGAATCCGCTCAATGTGACGTTTATTACTCATAACAGCGCACAGGGGTAACAAACCTTTAAAACAGAAGTTAACACCCATTACAGTACTATTTCTAGATTTATAAGACGACACCCATTTTGTAGTTTAGTTCTTGAACTGTTTCAGCCAGTATGGTGTTAAGACTTTTCTCTTGTTGTTCTAGATCGCATAATTCGACAAAATGGCAAAGTCAAAGAATCATAGAAATCATAACCAAAATCGCAAAGCCCACAGGAATGGCATCAAAAAGCCTAGGAACCAGAGGCACGAATCCACCCTTGGCATGGACCCCAAGTTTCTGAGGAAGCAAAGGTTCTGGTAACAAGATAACCTTAAACCCGCAAAGCAGCTTGCCCGTCGCAGAAAGGAAAGCTACACAGGCCAAGAAATGAACAACTAGCTATTGTAGATCTGCCGGTCGATTCTGGAAAAATCTCACCGTGATAACTAAGGTGAAGTGAGCTTAGAGTGAGCTGTGAGTCATGCTGATGCTAGGGATTGGCACTATTGACGACTCACTCCACGCTCACTTCACCCAAGTTTTCACGGTGAGATGGTTACAGAATCGCACGGCAGTATACAGTTTGGTTGTTTTATTCAGACTATCAACAATTGAACCCCACTAGTACACACATAAGGTCAACATTTAAGTACTGAGTACCATCCTTGGTGTTCGCTATTTGACAACTAGGTGCCTTTTGCACTTAAAATTTTAATTGCATCTTGCTACCGAGTAGTGTTGAGTTTTTAGGTAGAGGGTTCGAACCATAGATGTAAGAAAGAAGAAGGAAAGTGCACTAGTCGGCGAAGACGGCCACACTATGCGGTTGTGGGTTGTCTCTGTTGTTGCTCGCTAACATGTCATTTATTAGGTCATCCCACTTCCAGTGTCATATTTTTTATTTCCAATATTTATGTATTGCGCAATGGTATACAATAGTTAATACATGTGTTATCTTGTACAATCATGTTAGTTTAATTTGGTGTGTTGTATTGTCAAGACGTGCATTGATTTAAATTGGAAGATTTAAAAAAATCTATTAATGTAGTGGAGCAACGTATATTTCTAAAGTTTTGTGCTTTACTCAACTACTCTGGAGGAGTTGCGCACGACTTACTGGTAAAGTGTGTTGGTCGTAACGCCTTAAATAAAAGAACCGTACAGCGATGGCTTGAAATGTACAAATAAGGAAGAACCACAGCTGAAGATGAGCCGCGAGCACCTCGATCATTATCATCGACTAGATTAGAAGCAAGGGACAAAATCAAGGAAGCACTTCGTCAGTTACGTAGGGTCAGTGTCAGTGATCTCTCCACTCAACTTAACATTCCTCATTCCACTATACATAGAGTACTCACGGAGGATTTATGTCTTGTCAATAAAAGTGCAGTGTGGGTGCCCCACACTCTGAACACGGATCAGAAGGAGTTTCGTTATGAAACTGCGCGTAGCCATTTATCGTGGTATCGCCGTAAGAAAAATATACTTAATAGATTCATATGCCTTGATGAAACTTGGGTCGAATTTTATACTCCTCGTCAAAGACATCAGTCACGATGTTGGGTGGAACCGGGCACTTCAGCTGAACATTTACCACGTGCAGAGCTACATGAACGAAAAATACTATTAATAGTAGCTATGGATGTCAGAGGCATTGCTTTTTGGAGAACTTATGATGAAAATACAACTATGACTGGAGAGCGATATAAGTCATTTTTAGAAGAAAATATTGCTATTTGGGCAGACATCATCTGCCTAGCCTTTTCCCAACTATGTTGGGGTCGGCTTCCAGTCTAACCGGATGCAGCTGAATACCAGTATTTTACATGGAGCGACTGCTATTTGGGCAGACGAACATCATATAACGAGTCCTATAATTTTACATGATAACGCCAGACCGCACAAATCAAAAATAGTTCAGAATTTAATTGAAGATAAAGGATGAATTGAAATTATTCAGCCGCCATATTCCCCGGATATGAATCCTTGTGATTTCAATTGTTTTGGCCATGTGAAGAGGAAATTGTCGGGTACTCGATACAATAGCAAAAAGGAGTTAGATATTAAACTAAAGAGCATTATTGATGAATTAAATGAAAGTGGTAGGTACTTTAAATGGTGTTCAAGATTTGCCAGCAGTCTGGGAGCGAGTGATTAATAGTGGTGGAGATTATTGATTAGTGTCACAAGGTTATATAGTATAGTAGTCAGTTTTTGTAAAATAATAATAATAAAAAAATATGACACTGGAAGTGGGATGACCTAATATATTGTTCGTAGCCAAGTTATTGGTGGTCGTCCAAAGCCTCTTTTTCCGCCTTCTATATTATATTATATGTATATTTCTGCTTGTCATTCTTGGGGAGGTATAGCCCGAAGAATTTCCAAACTTAATTGGCAGTGGGCAAGGTACATCGCTCGCAGAACAGATGGCCGATGGGGCCGAAAGGTTCTGGGGTGGCAACCGCGTACCGGAAGACGTAGCGTTGGAAGCCCTCCCACAAGGTGGACCGACGACCTTGTGAAGGCCGCAGGAACCCGTTGGATGCGAGAAGCACAAAACCGGTCGAGGTGGAGGTGCTTGGTGAGGCCTGTGTCCAGCAGTGGACGTCTTTCGTCTGAAATGATGATATTATACAACGTGTAACGTTAAATGCGCAAAACCTCAGACACCCCAACTGATTTTTATTCAATTGACCTATTTCAGAGAGAAAATAAGTCATTAAAAAAATTGTAAAGGTTTTATGTGCTTTTTTAGTTTTACTGGCCATTCTGATAGTTTCTTGCGTTTGCGACGACGCTTTATCTAGGGAGGAGGCGTCACCGGGCCGCTGCGCCGCGCTGACATTGGCTTGATTGACCTATTAATAAATAGACACGGTAACGTTTTTAATGAAGATTTTTTGAAAAATGTGACCTATATTAAAAAGTGGTTCAATTAATTGTGCTCGTTATTCTGATAAAACTATTTTCAGGTTTTGTGCATTTAACGTTACACGTTGTATATAGTTTAGTTCAAGTAACAAGACTCGCATACAAACAGACACAAAAGGATACAGACAGGATAACAAGCACAGACAAAAACGGACGCTCACAAGGTAACAATATGTAAAGCTACGCTTGCCGCGTCTGGTCCGTGGATGGGTGACCGTTTTCACATACCAGGACCCCTCCGTGCCTCGGAACGCATGTTAAGCCGTTGGTCCCGGCTGCCATTCGTGGATCTTTGACAGTCGTTACGGGTCGTCAGAAGCACCGAAAGTCTAACAACCTGTCTTACCAAGGGGTATCGTATTACCCAGTAACTGGGTTGCGGAGGTCAGATAGGCGGTCGCTCCATGTAAAATACTGGTATTCAGCTGCATCCGGTTAGACTGGGAGCCGACCCCAACGTAGTTGGGTAAAGGCTAGGCAGATGAGTCCTGTCAAACTAGTCAGCGCCTGACGTAAATTGACGTATTTTTAGCAGCCAATTTTTTAATCACGTCTAAACTTGTCTATGGAGTATCTTAATTTGACAGGACTAAACTAATACCTATCCTCTGTCCTATTCTTAATGAAACAGAAACAAAAAGATGCCCTGAACTTAAATTTAGTTTAATTTGTGAACGACAGAATCGACACTCCTGTATTTTTATTTTTTTTTAAAAATTCACCTTAAGAAACTACTTACGAGGCGTCTCCAATCACGCGCATTTTACTCGTTCCTTACTATTATCATCCAGCTTAACCAAACGTCCTGAAAGATCGTTGCTGCGACTAGCCTGAGGTAGTTCTCAGGGTGTTCTACCTTTTTTTTTATTTTTATTTTTTTTGGTTGAGAAATTATCAAATAACTTCTCCCGCTCTGGGCGGAGCGGGAGGGCGTGTCAGACTTTTACTACCCACCCGTGTTCCTTCAGTTGCCTGTGCCAAGGGCCACGGTAACTCTTTCGAACAATCCGCGACCCTGGCAGGCATCAGCCCTAGCGGACCCCGTCAGTTACTGCTGACATCTCTTTAACCCTGCAGTGGTCGCGCCCCTAAAATTTTCATGAGTGGTCGCGTGGACTACATACGTAATCCATATACAAATTGAAAAAACAAAAGATTTGTTTATAAACTATTTATTAATTAAATGAAAATATAATCAGTACAGTTTTCTTTATTAAATATAATTATCACAACTTAATCACAACCTCTGTGTTACAAATAATCAACAATATCAAAAATCTTCTCTAACATGGCACAAAAATCACATGGATTGTTCTTATTGAGATCACAATTTATAAAAATAGTAAAAACTTATATCTAAATATTATTTTCTGCACAGGACAGACACATAATCTTCAAATGATCCCCACATACAAACTTACTGCACTTGGTGCACATCTTTCTAGTGCTTTTATTGCGCGCTCTTCCACAGTCATGGCAACGGCGCACAACATTGCTCGATGTTCCTTCCGAGGTAGTGGGTTGAGTTTCTGCATACGTAATACCAAGAAAATCTTTTATTTTGATTGTGAGAGTTCTTGGCAACGTTTTTTTTCCAAGTCTCTTCTGCGCCAGTGGTTTCATCCATGCCAGAGACAAGTCAATTAGGGACTCACGTCGGCTGACATGTTCATCATTTCTGTTTGCTGTGTAAATGCACAATGCCAATGCACTCAATGCTCATGTGATGGCACTCAATAGTGCACTCAAATTCAGCAAGCGGAAGAAAATTGTAAGAGGCCATCTTCTTGAGTTTCTCGCTACATCATACATGGAACACATTTTATCCACCAGGTAGACTCCATTCTTAGTCCTATTGTAGTAAGTTATAACTTCTGGCTTTCGTCTATCTCCAGAGTCTTCATCAATTATAGCATCGTTGTGCATCGTCGAAATCAAAATGACAACTTTATTGGGTTTTGCCACATAAGACAGCAGTGTACATGGTGGGTGAAACCCAAATTTGGAAGAATATAGTGACTCAATTAGTGCATCACGTGCATTGTCCATTTTTATTCTAAAAACAAACATCATATTACAATAATCTTACAAAAGAAAACAAAATAAAGTATTATTTATCTAAAATAAACGAAAACATAATAATTCAATGTAAAAAAAATACTTACGTAATTGGTCGCGCGGATTACAATTGTAGTCCACGCACTTTACTGAGCTCCTGTGACACAACCGCGCGAGTCCTACGCTTGCGCTGCAATGAGTGCGTCGCTCAATCATTCATTTGAAAGTACCTGGAGCCGCCACAAATTAACGCAAATCGATTGTTGGAAATTTTCGATTTTGTATAGGTGGATTACATATGTAGTCCACGCGACCACTCCAGGGTTAAGGCGCGCGTGGAACACAACGTGCCGTCGACCCGGGAAGGTGTTCTACCTTACGTAGAATTTAGTCTGTGATTAAATCCATAAAGTCATTATATTTCCAGTTACGAATGGGTCTTTTTTATGAGTTATTATGTAAAACCCCAGCTTTACGATAAACTCAAAATAATATCAACTTATTATTATTATTTTTTTATAATAATAAGTAGAACGAAGTGCAGTTATTACAATATTTTTATAGCTGTGTTGATAAAATGACAAGAACTAACAAAAGTAATGAGTATCGGGTCAACAGTTTTCGAGATTAAGTGACAAAAACAAACAGATATTCTGAAGTAAATGCATTCTAAGAATTATATAATCGTTCAGATTCAGATTCAGATTCATTTATTTGCAAAAACATGTGTAGATAATATACATATTATGATGCTTACAGGTGGTATATTTTTGGCTCAACATGTTTGAACGTGGCTGATGTACAAATTAAGTCGAAAGACAATGAGATTTCAAAATAAATATACAAAGAATAATAAGATAAATAAATCAACAATTAACATTCATATTAAATTTAAAAAATAGGTCAATAGTCATGAGATTAAAAATAAATAGACTGGGTTCAGTCAGTACTGAATCTAGTCTATTTATTTTGAATTGCATGACTAAAACGGGACCCTATTGCTAAGACTCCGCTGTCCGTCCGTCCATCCGTCCGTCCATCCGCCACTCCTTCCGTCCGTCCGTCCATCCACCACTCCTTCCGTCCGTCCGTCCGTGTGTCCGTCCGTCCGTCCGTCCGCCCGTCCGTCCGTCCGCCGTCCGTCCATCCGTCCGTCCGTCCGTACGTCCGTCCGTCCGTCCGTCCATCCGCCACTCCTTCCGTCCGTCCGTCCGTCCGTCCGTCCGTCCGTCCGTCCGTCCGTCCATCCGCCACTCCTTCCATCCGTCCGTCCGTCCGTCCGTCCGTCCGTCCGTCCGTCCGTCCGTCCGTCCGTCCGTCCGTCCGTCCGTCCGTCCGTCCGTCCGTCCGTCCGTCCGTCCGTCCATCCGCCACTCCTTCCGTCCGTCCGTCCGTCCGCCCGTCCGTCCGTCCGTCCGTCCGTCCGTCCGTCCGTCCGTCCGTCTGTCACCAGGCTGTATCTCATGAACCGTGATAGTTGGACAGTTGAAATTTTCACAGATAATGTATTTCTGTTGCCGCTATAACAACAAATGTCAAATACTAAAAAACAGAATAAAATAAATATTTGAGTGGGGCTCCTATACAACAGACATGTTTTTTTTTTACCTTAAGTATAGATAATGGTACGGAATCCTTCGTGCGCGAATCCGACTCGTACTTGGTCGGTTTTGTAAGTTTAAGGTTGGTTTGTTTTTTTTTTAATAATAATAAATTTCTTTATTGCCATAAAAACAGGTTACAGAAAAAATTGAGACCCTGGCTCCAGAGCTAGGTTAGAGTACCTGTATTTCAGGAGCCAGTGACTGCTTCCATTTTGATTACAATTGGGCAAGTTTTATGCAGCAATAGGTGACATAATTATCTTACTTAAAATCAAGTTTATTATTTAACATTAAACATTTAATTATGCAATAAAAATAGAATTAAAAAATGAAATTAGAATAAAACCAATTTAATGATAAATCGCTCTGAAGTTCTGGAATTCGGAGAGATTTATCATTTAAAATTTCATTGACAGTATAATAGGCTTTTTCTGTGCGGATTTTTTAAATGTTTTCTTAAACTGGTCCGTATTTAATTTCTTAACACAGTTAGAGATATTATTATAAGTTATTGGCGCTCTGCTTATAACGCTCTCAAATACAGTAGCGCTGTCTAAGCTGGCTGAACACGAATTTTACTATTTTTTCGGCGATTACGCATACGTAATCACCGGGATAATAGTAAAATTAAAAAAAAATCCGTTTGAAGAAATAATCGCCTCCAGTCTAACCGGATGCAGCTGAATACCAGTATTTTCCATGGAGCGACTGCCTATCTGACCTCCACAAAACCCAGTTACTGGGTAATACGATACCCCTTGGTAAGATTGGTTGTCAGACTTTCGGGCTACTGACGACCCGTAACGACTGTCAAAGATGCATGATGACAGCCGGGACAAACGGCTTAACGTGTTTTCTGAGGCACGGCGGGGTCTTGGTATGTGAAGATGGTCACCCATCTACAGACGGGGCCATCATTATTTATTTATTTAAACTTTTCGCACAAAAGGTACAAAGGCGGACTTAATGCCTTAGGCACACATACCAAGATCTCTTGGTATGTGAAGACCTGATCGATCGACCCGTGCGGCTGTTATTAGTTATCCACAATTCCTTCACGCACGTATACTTACTACTATTCAATAATTTTATAAAAAACACACAACACATTCAACAGGCCTAATCTAGAATGTTGCCAGCAAATTGAATATTATAATATGCTTAATAACGAACACAGTTTACAATTAATTAGTATTATCAGTCTGTCTGTCTGCCACTCGACGATTTACCGCGTATCGGCCTGTCAGAAATGATTTATGTTCCAGTAATAATAGTAACATTAATTTACGCTTTATTTAGATAAAGGCTATTGTGATATCTTTTGTTTTATTTATAGTGTGTTGGCTGCCAGTTTTAACCGAGTTCAGGAAAGGAGGTTATGAATTCATTTCCTCGATTTGGTTACGTATTTTATTGCAAAAGAAGACGGGATAGCCCAAATTCTTTGCCTACAATACATGTTGACTTAGCCTCCTCGTGTAGCGCAGTTTGTTCCGCCAGTTAACTGAACCGAGCTCTCGGCGCATCCTGGACAGTCACACCCAACACCTTATTTGACTGGTCAATTCTTCCCTTGCGGTGGTAGGGCTAACGCCCGCCTGGTTAGCGACCATCCTCCCACCGGAGTCCAGCGTCAAGCAGCTTGCTGTGTTTCGTCGATACGTGGGAGTTCCAGTACCTTAGGCATCTTCTGGGCACGCTCGTTCCATCATAGACCTCATCCATCGCTTTCCATCATTTCGTGATCGAGCAATAAAAAATAAAAAATCGGCAATAAAAAATAAAAAATCGGCCAAGCGCGAGTCGGATTCGCGCACGAAGAGTTCCGTACCATTATCTATAAAAACGGCAAAAAAATCATGTCTGTTGCATACAACAGACATGATTTTTTTCGTTTGTTTTTTTTTGGCTCCCATAGGAGCCTGTTGTATAGGACTATGTACCTAAATATACTTACCTCTCGATTTTCAAATGTACAGACGCCAGCACATCAAGCTACCAGAAACTGTCAAATTTTCCCAATCAAATTTGAACCTTATACTTTGGCGATAAAGTCGAAAATCGATTAAAAAAATTTGACAGATTGTAGTAGCTTGTGCTGGCGTCTGTACATTATGGGTTAATTTCTAGAGACTTAGCATATCAGCCGTTAATATTCCCACTGCTAAGAGACGGACCTCCTCTCTGCGCGAGGAAGTGGGTCATAATCCACCACGCGGTCCCAGTGCGGGTTGGTGGATGTCACATGTATTCAAATTTTTAGTTCTACGACGTGCCGGTTTCCTCACCATGTTTTCCTTTACCGTTTTGAGAACAGTGGCGTTGAAATAATTTAGACATAGTAAAGTACCCTGTCAGGGCTCGAACCTACGACCTACAACTCGCAAGTCACGGCCTCTAAGCCGTTACAATGGGCTATGATTGCTCCAGCTGATAAAAAACCACTTGACAAAATAAATACAACAATCATCAGTGTTGATCAATCTACACTAATATTATAAAGAGGAAAGATTTGATTGTTTGTTTGACCGATTTGAAAAATCGTTTTACCATTAGAAGCCGACATTATCCCTGATGAACATAGGCTACTTTTTACCGCGGGAAAATGCTTCATTCCTACGGGAAAACGGGTAATAGGATTTAAACGGTGGGAATCCCGAATTCTACGCAAACGAAGTTGAATCACCCTTCAAAAGTTATATTCTATTCTATTTAAAATTCGATTCCAAATTCGACTAGTAACGATGATTAAACAATCGAACATCAAAAACTTGATCACGTAGGCACGAAATTTCTTTTTTTTTATGCAGCCACCGTCTGCTTGCCGTCTGGACAGGAATATGCACAAAAAGTAAGACCTTGAAACACGAATTTGCATCGACGACGACTCTGGGGCATGGCAACTAAGCTCATGCATGTATTCAAAGATTAAAACTGTAGATAGCATAGTTCTTTGAGGGCATGTACCGTTGAATTTAAGACGACAAAAGACTTTGTTAAATCGTTTTTAAAATGATCAATAGAATTAGCATAAAAAATATTAAAAAACTCTCGATTATGATTGTAAATGTGTGCTTGGTCATTCCCTACTATCAGGTGGGATGACACTGATAGCTCACTCCACGCTCACTTCAACTAATTTTTGACGGTGAAATTGTTACAGAATCGCATTGCAGTATATAAATATCATCATCTGCCTAGCCTTTTCCTAACTATGTTAGGGTCGGTTTTCCAGTCTAACCAGTAGTTTACATGGAGCGACTGCCTATCTGACGTCCACAACCCATTACAGTATACATGGTTATTGGTGAAACAGTAACGACCTTACAGGACTGGATTACTAACATCATAACCAACAACTTTTATTCTATGACTTTTTACAAAACGTAATACATTTACCAAAAACAAACCTTTAAGATTTCGTTTCTAAACAAGGCAGTTTGTTTACCGAACTAGTGCTTTCTTTTGCCTCGCGTAGAGTTCGTAACACAAAATCGAATATTTCAATTGGTTGAATTGAAATATTTTTACTTTTGTATGAAAGTTTTATGAATTAATAAAAATCACAGAACAAAAGTTGTTGTTGTTGTTTGTGTTGTTGATAATATAGTCATAAGAGGTTGTTAGTGTTTTACCAATAACCCTGTATAAATATATATAAAGGGTCTCATTAAAATAGATTTACAAATTTTAACACAGCGCTCAGCACGTCTAACCAAAGATATCAAAGCAAAAAAAAAAAGAAACTTACTAAGGTGATTTTATTTTGACTTAAAATAACAAATTGCCGGCACTTACATAGTGTATTTTTTTTAACTGATTACTTCTAAGGATCTAATGCGTTTTTCTTATATATTTTTGTACCATACCATTCAGGGACCACCAACCTACTTTGGTGGTCCCTGAATTATTTCTAAAAGATTGTCCATTTATTTTAATGGGACCTTATATCAATCAACTCAGCCTATCGCAGTCCACTGCTGGACATAGGCCTCTCCCAGACTGCGCCACAACACCCTGTCCTCCGCCTTCCGCATCCAGTCCACCCCAGCCACCTTCTTTAGGTCGTCCGTCCATCTAGCTGGGGGGCGTCCCACACTACGCTTGCCGATACGCGGTCTCCACTCCAGGACTCGTCTGCTCCACCGGCCATCGGCCCTTCGACAGACATGGCCAGCCCACTGCCACTTCAGTTTGCTTACTCTGCAAGCTATGTCGGTTACTCCGGTTCTTTTCCGGATAATTTCATTCCTTATATATAAATACATATAAATAAAATTTAAGTGTCTGTTGTAATGTGAAAATGACAGGTTTTTAGTAAATATTTATGAAAGTATATTACTTAGTACTTATATTACTTTGTGGTACGTACATATTATATTAACATAGCGAGACCTCTCCGTGCCTCGGAAAGTACGTTAAGCCGTTGGTCCCGGCTGTCATTCGTGGATCTTTGACAGTCGTTACGGGTAGTCAGAAAGCCGAAAGTCTGATAACCAGTCTTACCAAGTGGTATCGTATTACCCAGTAACTGGGTTGTGGAGGTCAGATAGGCAGTCGTTCCATGTAAAATACTGGTATTCAGCTGCATCCGGTTAGACTGGGAGCCGACCCCAACATAGTTGGGAAAAGGCTAGGCAGATGATAATTACTTTGATAAAACTATTAAGGCGGAAGACATCGTAGAGTGCGTTCGCCAGAAGGCAAGGTACACACCGAGCGTCCAGTTACTGGAGTCGCACCGCAACGTCGACTTCTAGGCGTTCGTGATGCGCGTACCGAATTGTTATCTGCCATCGTCATGGAAGAAGACTTTTGGCCGCAGGACGTGGTGTTCCGTCGCTTCCGCGGACGAGTATCACTGGACAGCACAAGGACAAGCTAGTGAAGTGCTACTAACTTAGTTTAAAGCTATATTTATTAACACAAGTTTTGTTTTATACTTTATAATTATAATATGTTACTTTTTAAGGTATACATCTCTATGGGCCTCTGTAGGCTGAAATAAATGTTTTATTATTATCTCTCCTTCATTTCATTTAAATATTTATTAATTAGATTTTAAAATATTTTTATAAACAAAAAGATTAAAAAAAAAAATATTAAAAAAATAGTAGCCCACCGGTATCGGGAACAGGGCCCAAGCTACCAGCGGTCAGGGCTCCAGAGAGAGGAACCTCCTGAAAATGCGAGCCGCGTCCAGAAGTACCGCTTTCAGAATCAAGCCCTTGATCCAGCTGCTCAACGAGAGCCTCCTCGGGACTCCACATCCCATATGTCGGACAACCTCGCGAGCCAAGTCAAGATCAAGGTAATTCAAGATACTTGATTTGATTATCTTTTTCGGCTTTCATGAGGTTCTCATCATGCGGGACGGTTATGTCAACAATCATTGCGCGCCGCTCTGATCGATCCACCACCACTATATCAGGTTTATTGGTATCAATTGTCCTGTTAGTGATGATGGATCAATCCCAGTACAATGTGGTATTTCCATTTTCGAGAACTGGGCCGGGCACATACCTGTAGTACGGCACCTTCGAATCCATTATCACTACATAGTATAAAACAAAGTCGCTTCCCTGTCTGTCTGTCCCTATATATATGCTTAGAGCTTTAAAACTCCGCAACGGATTTTGATGCAATTTTTTTTAATAGATAGAGTGATTCAAGGGGAAGGTTTATATGTATAATACATGCATAATATATTAGAAAAACACTGATAATTTTAGAGGTTTCTAATGTGATGTCGTAAGTAAACAAATTTTTTTGCGCTTACATTGTAAACGCTGGCTGAACCATTCGAGATAGATCAAAATAATGTACTACAGTATTGTACACCTTAAAAATTTCTACAAAAAGTCCGCGATGGTATATGTCTATCCCTTATGGATAACCCACAATAGCCATTTTTTATCCTATACTTTTTACGAGAAATAATGGCTCTAAAATTATCAGTGTTTCTCTACTATATTATGCATGTATTATACATATAAACCTTCCTCTTGAATCACTCTTATCTATAAAAAAAAAAAGCGCATCAAAATCCGTAGCGTAGTTTTCAAGATACATAGAGACAGACAGACAGCGGGAAGCGACTTTGTTTTATACTATGTAGTGATCAGCATTGCACCCGTGCGAAGCCGGGGTGGGTCGCTAGTTATTATTATAGAGGATGTTGTACAGGCGAAACTAGCTGGTGTCATGTCGAAGCACCCTCTCTGTGCGGATATAGTTCGTAGATCAGATAAAATGTCATTGGCATAGGCAATGATGTCAGATTATGTTAATCGAGAAATTGGTAAAAGTTATGGATTGGATTTGAACAAAAATCATGGCCGATGGCCGGTGTCATAAAAGGCGGCTTTTTTTTGGAAGCGTGGACAAACGAGATAGAGATTTTGAAGCGTTTACTTACTTGGCAAAAAATGACAAAGTTTCGCTATCACCAAAACTTAAACTAAGCGTGGTGATAACTAATTAAATGGCATTAAGTACTAATCTTTTGTGGTACCTACTGTGAGAGCTCTTGTGAGCTTTCCGTTCCATACCAGGACGAGTAAATTAAAACAAACAGTTTGTCATGCAACTTTGATCATGTATTCCTATTCCGATTTCGGTCACAGTGGCCAGTCTCAACGGAGATTAGGCAGTTCCGCAGGAGATATTATTATGATGTAAAACTGCACCTGAGTTCCTTGACTATAATAGTCCGATGGGACATCAATCTGACACGACCGGAGAGAGATCAGGCGCAGGACCAACGGCTCTAAGTGTAAGTTTGTTATGTTGTATGTGTTTATAGTATTTTTAAGTTATACAAAGTGTAACGTTAAATGCGCAAAACCTCAGACACCCCAACTGATTTTTAATTCAATTGACCTATTTCAGAGAGAAAATAAGTCATTAAAAAAATTGTAAAGGTTTTATGTGCTGTTTTAGTTTTACTGGCCATTCTGATCGTTTCTTGCGTCTGCGACGACGCTTTATCGAGGGAGGAGTCGTCACCGGGCCGCTGCGCCGCGCTGACATTGGCTTGCTTGACCTATTAATAAATAGACACGGCAACGTTTTTAATGATGATTTTTTGAAAAATGTGACCTAGTTATATTAAAAAGTGGTTCAATTAATTCTGCTCGTTATTCTGATCAAACTATTTTCAAGTTTTGCGCATTTAACGTTACACGTTGTATTATTATAGTTTATTGTTGTATTACTGGTATTCAGCTGCATCCGGTTAGACTGGAAGCCGACCCCAACATAGTTGGGAAAAGGCTAGGCAGATGATGATTGTTGTATCGTTACATTGTTGTTTATAAGTATTATTATGTTTGTAGTATTATGTAGTGTTTTTTCTATGGGCCTTAGTTGCCTGAAATAAAGGAATAAATAAATAAAAATAACTGGTTCCACATAGCATAAGAGAACACCGAAAATATATTTTAAAAGTTTCAGATAGGACCCGTGGTCAGAAGTCCCAAGTCGTCCGATTTAAGGAAAGCTTACAATTTCTTCATCGGATTGTCATTATGGGTTAGGTGGCACCCGATCATACAAAAACCAAGGGCTCTGAAGATCACTTTGTTTTTGGCCCATATTCGAAATCTGAAACTAGCCAGCCGCACAGGTCGATCGATTAGGTTAAGCTACGCTTGCCGCGGTTGGTCTGTGGATGGGTGACCATCTTTACATACCGGGACTCCTCCGTGCCTCAGAAAACACGTTCATTCGTTGGTCCCGGCTTTCATTCGTGGATCTTTGACAGTCGTTACGGGTAGTCAGGAGCCTGAAAGTCTGATAACCAGTCTTACCAAGGATATCGTATTACGCGGTAACTGGGTTGTGGAGGTCAGATAGGCAGTCGCTCCATGGGGGATCCCCCACAGCGCATACTTCCACGCAGTTTCCCCCGGGCAACGCCGTGTCTGACCACCGTAACGGAGTGGCAGACCGGCGGCTAAAGTGCGCTGTGATTCGCAGATATCAACGCGGTCGTCTGCGAATATGACGAAAAAACCCGTACGTGACGCCTCTGGGCGTTTTATTTCGAATCGTCCTTCCGAGGGCGATTCAAACGGCCCTTCTCAGGGCCAACCCCACGGCCCTTCTCAGGGCCAATCCAACGGCTCCTCTCAGGGCCACGCCGGCGACGCTTTGGCGTCGGAAGCTGACCGCGCACCATCTGCGGCCAGCCTGTTTAGCAGGCCAGACGAGTTGTCGGACTCCGACGACTCCAATATGGATACGTCGGCGGCCGAAAACGACCGCCTCAAGAGAAAGAGGGCCTATCTGAGGCTCGGGTCCGAGGGCTCCTCGGAGTCGGCCGGAAGGAAGTCGAAGTCCAAAAAGGCTTCGAATTCTAACACGGCCTCAACCCACGATGTGGGCTTGGTGGACGCCGAGCGCCAGCTTAACCTCGGGAAAAGAGTGCAACTCCAGCAAGACCTGGAGGAGAGGGTCGCTGCCAAGGAGCGCCAGGCGCAAATCGCCCGGTCAAGGTCTGGCTATGGCACATCCACAGTGCTGTACGCCGACCACTCCCTGACGGAGCTGGAGCGCATGGCGCTCCAGGACAAGGAGGAGGTACTGGAGGTCGCCTCCAAGTCCTCGAACTTGAAGGGGACCTTTCAGAAGGCCCTCAAATGCCGGGCTGTGAGCATGCACGGCATCGTCACCGAGCTGGTGCAGCGCACGGCCACAGACGAGACGCGGCAGCTGCAGGCGAAGGTGGATCGCCTGCAGCTGGAGGTCAGCCAGCTGCACCAGAAGCTGGCTGAGGCCACGGCCCGGCACGCCCAACCTGCGCCTGCCCCTGTCCCTGGTCCGGCAGAGGGAGGCTCCTCCTCATCTGGCAACCTTGAGGAAATAATCCGCAGGGTTGTCATGGAGGAGAGGGCCTTCATCAGAGGCTGCCTCGCGGGAATTGAGGACCGGCTCTTGCCGGAAAAGCGGCTCCGCCCGCCGTTAGCGGCGGATAAGAGTCCGCCACCGACGGAGCCGGTACCCATACCTCCGCGGCCGGTGGGAGACCCGCCATCGGGTGCGCAGACCCAGGCCCCGAAGCCCTCCAAGGGCAAAGGGAAGGGCAAGAGGAGCACTGTGGCTCCTCAAACCCCCACCACAAGCGCGGAGGGAGCGTCTGCCACTTCGGCAGCCCCCCAGAACACGCAGCGGGAGGACGCCATGCTTCCCTCCACCACCCCGTCCAACCAGGCGTGGACGGAAGTGGGCAGGGGAAGAAAGGCCAAAAAGCCCAAGCCCGCTGCGACTGCTTCGGCAGCCCAGAAGGCTCCGGCGGGCGGGAGGAAGTTGGTTCCTCCCAAAACTGCGGCGGTCGTCGTGACCATCACCCCGGAGGCCGCGGAGCGGGGCGAAACGTACGAGTCCGTCCTAAGACGGGCTCGTGCTAACGCGGATCCCTCCCGGCTGGGGATCGGCAACATTACGTGCCGCCGCACCCAGGCCGGAGCCCGAATTTTTGAGTTCGGGGGGGAGCAGCGCGGCGCAAACGCGGACCTCTTTGCAACAAAGTTGCAAGAGGTCATCGCTGATGTGGCGACGGTCGCCAGACCTGTCAAGACCGCATCCTTGGAGGTGATCGATATGGACGATTCGGTCACCAAAGAGGATGTGGTGGCGGCCGTTGCCGCTGCGGGAGGCTGCAGCGCTAGCGCGGTGAAGGGGGGAGCCATCAGGCCCGGCCGCCGCGGCATGGGCGCCATCCGCGTCGAGTGCCCAGTCGCCGCGGCGGCGGCCGCCCTTAAGGCAACCAAGGGACGGCTGCTCGTGGGTTTCAGCTCGGCTGTGGTCCGGCCGCTTGAGGACAAGCCTGCGCGGTGCTTCAAGTGCTTCGCGCCGGGCCACACCCGATCTACATGTCCCTCCAAGTCCGACTGGGGAGAGTCTTGCTTCCAGTGCGGACAGGAGGGACACAGGAGTGCCACATGCAGCGCCGCCACGCCACACTGCCCGGCGTGTGCTGCCAGTGGCCGCCCCGCGGGGCACAGGATGGGGGGCAGGAGCTGCCAGCCACCCGCGAGGAAGGGCATAGTGCCGGCGCAGGTTCGCCCTGCCGCCGCCACCGCCGCTGTCGCCGCCGCTGTAACTGCAGCTCCAGCGGCGGTACCTGAGGAGGGGGCTGCGATGTCGGAATAATGGTTTCCAATCACCGCATCCTCCAGGCGAACATCAACCATTGCAGAGCGGCCCAGGACCTGCTGGTGCAGGCCATGGCTGAGTGGTCGGTGAACGTAGCGGTGGTCGCCGAGCCCTACTCGATCCCCGGCAGTTGGCTGGGTGACGAGGACGGCTTGGTGGCACTAGCGGCGCGGTCCTCCACAGACTCCCCTCCCCTCTCGCTATTAGAGAGGGGACCGGGATACGTGGCCGCCGCGTGGGGAGAGGTAGCCCTCGTGGGCGTCTATTTCTCCCCAAACCGCCCTCTCCAGGACTTCGAGAACTATCTCGGAGCCCTGGCCGCCGTGGTCGGCAGGGTGGCGCCGCGTCAGGTCTCCGTATTGGGAGACCTGAATGCCAAGTCGGTGACCTGGGGCAACCCGGCCACTGACCCTCGCGGGCGGGCAGTGGAAATGTGGGCAGCCTACTCTGGGCTCTCTCTCCTCAACAGAGGAAACGTCCAGACATGCGTGCGGCGGCAGGGTGGCTCGATAGTGGACGTCACTTTTGCCACCCCTGCGTTGGCCGCGCGCGTGCTGAACTGGCGGGTGGATCTGGTGGAGACCATGTCGGACCACCGCTATGTGCGGTTTGACATCTCCACCGGTGGCCCCGGAGAGACGCGGCCCCTCTCGGGGCGGTCAGCGTTCCCACGGTGGGCTCTCACCCGCCTGGACAGGGAGGCGGCGGCGGAGGCGGCGTTTATCCAGGACTGGCTTTCGCCGCCTTCCGCTGGCTTGGACGTGGACACCGTGGCGGGACACCTGAGGGAGTCTCTGACCGAGGTGTGCAATTCTAGCATGCCTCGGTCCGGTCGACCGCTGCCCAATCGGGCGGTGTACTGGTGGTCGGTGGAGCTGGAGGGGCTTCGAGCGGCGTGCGTGGAGGCTAGGAGGGCCTACGCGCGGAGCCGGCGGCGGCGTCGACGAGACCACGCCCACGAGGACCACCTCTATGAGGTGTACATAGAGGCAAAGCTGGTTCTCGAGCGGGCCATCGCCGACGCTAGGGACTCGGCGAGAAAGGAGATGCTGGAGGGTCTCGACAGCGATCCCTACGGGAGGCCATACAAGGCGGCGCGCAACAAGCTGCGCCCCTTTGGTCCCCCGGTGGCCGAGACCCTGGAGCCCTCATTCTTGGATGGGGTGGTTCAGTCCCTGTTCCCGAGCAGGGACAACTTCACCCCGCCAGTGATGGACCCTCCGCGGGGGATAGCTCGGCCAGCTGAGGAGGAAGAGGCCCCTCCTGTCACGGAGTCGGAACTCAGCGCGGCGATTGTGCATATCCGCGCCAAGAAGACGGCTCCGGGCCCCGACGGTATCCCGGCGAGGGTGGTGGCAATTGCTGCCACTCAAATGGAGGAGCGGTTTCGGAACCTCTTTAGCGCATGTCTTGCATCTGGGAGGTTCCCGAAACCGTGGAAGGAGGGGCAATTGTGCCTCCTTCGCAAGGAGGGCCGCCCGGCAGACTCCCCCTCGGCATACCGACCCATCGTCCTGCTCGATGAGGTCGGCAAAATGTTCGAGGGGATAATCGCTACCCGCCTAAAGGGCCATCTCCGGAATGTGGGGCCGGACTTGTCGGACGCTCAGTTCGGTTTTCGAGCTGAGCGTTCCACGGTGGACGCGCTGGCCCGCCTTAAGGGCCAGGTGAAGGAGGCGATGGAAGCGGGGGATGGATTGTTGGCGGTGTCATTCGACATAGCCAACGCCTTCAACTCTGTTCCCCACAGCACCATCCTAGAGGCGCTCCGATTCCACGGGGTGCCTCAATACATGCGGCGTCTACTGGCCAGCTACCTGGAGGATCGGGCGATCGTCCTCGTGAACAGGGCTGGCCAAGTCCGGCGGTACGCAGCCGAGGCCGGGGTTCCACAGGGGTCAGTCGTAGGACCTCTCCTCTGGAACGTCGGCTACGACTGGCTCTTGCGGGGAACTCTCCTCCGAGGCACGAGTGTCGTCTGCTACGCGGATGACACTCTCCTCACCGCCCGGGGGGAGAGTTTCAGGGAGGCGGCCAACTTGGCCTCAGCGGGCGGATCCTTAGTCGCAGGGAGGATCCGCCGCCTAGGATTGACGGTGGCGCTGCACAAGACCGAGGCCGTGTTTTTCCACGGGCCTCGGCAGCGCCAACCACCAGACGCTCATATCTTTGTGGAGGGCGTCCGAATCGAGGTGAAGGCCCAGATGAAATATCTGGGTCTTGTAATCGACAGCAGGTGGCGTTTCGGCCCGCATTTCAGCGGGCTGTCGACGCGCCTGCTGAAGACTGCGGGCGCCCTCTCGTGGCTACTGCCCAACTTGGGGAGGCCCAGCGCGCGATGCCGGCAACTCTATGCCGGCATCTTGAGGAGTATGGCCCTTTATGGGGCTCCTATTTGGGAGGACTCCCTCCGCAGGAGGGAGAACGCTGCCGCATTGCGGGCCCCCCAAAGGGCTATAGCCCAGCGGGTGGCGAGGGCCTACCGCACGGTCGGCTTCTCAGCGGCATGTGCTCTGGCTGGTACCCCGCCTTGGGAACTCGAGGCGTGGGTGCTCGCCAGAGTATATGAATGGACGGCGGGGCGGAGGGCGAGAGGAGAACGCATCGCCCCGGAAGAGCGGGAGGCCGTCCGGCGGGAGGCGAGGGACGCCATCATCGTCCATTGGACGGGGGACCTCGCCACCGCAGCCTTCGGCCGCCGAACCCTCGACGCGATTAGGCCGGTCCTGCGGGACTGGCTCGAGCGGCCGCATGGGTTCCTCTCCTTCCATCTGGTGCAGGTGCTGTCCGGACATGGTTGTTTCGGATCGTACCTGCACCGGATCGGACGAGAGGAGACGCCGAAGTGTCACGGCTGTGGCGCGGCGGAGGACACGGCGCAGCACACTCTCGAGGTGTGCCCGTCGTGGTCTGGGCCGCGCCACAGTCTCATCGCGGCGATCGGAACGGACCTCTCGCTCCCCGGCCTTGTCAACGCCATGCTGGGGGACGAGGGGTCATGGGCGGCAGTCGCCTCCTTCTGCGAACACGTCATGTCCCAGAAGGAGGCGGCGGAGCGCGTGCGGGAGGAAGACCCTCTCGCGGCGCCGCTCCGAAGGCGGAGGAGGGGTCGAAGAAGACGTCAGTATGACAGTCATCTCCGACTCCTCCCAGGTGGAAGCCAGCAGGCGACGGGTGCGGGGGTATCACCCTCGCCTGCATTGCACAGGCTTCCACCAGTGCCGGACGGGAATAGCCAGGTGTTCCCGGCCCATCCCGTAGCCCCCCACCCGGGGGGACATGTAGGGCCCGCCAGCTAGGCGGGCAGGCGCCGGGGGGATTGTGGACGCAAAGGCTGAGCCGGATTCCCATGACCCCCCCATCAAGGCGATGAGGGAACACCGCTGAGTTTTAGTGGGTATACTGCCGCTCTGGCAGGGAGTCCCACATACTCCGTTCCGTCCCCCGACGGAGCGGAGATGCGTAATGTCATTTCTCAGCGAAAAAAAAAAAAAAAAAAAAGGCAGTCGCTCCATGTAAAATACTGGTATTCAGCTGCATCCGGTTAGACTGGAAGTCGACCCTAACATAGTTGGGAAAAGGCTAGGCAGAAAATTCGAAATCTGAAACTCCTGGCCACGGGGCTCCTATCTGAAACTTTTCAAATATATTTTCGGTGTTCTCTCATCTTGCCGCATCTACTCTGCTATCAATTTCTCGTTCTTGCATATGATGGCTCAAAAACCCTCTGGGCTCTCCCTCTATTGACCCGTCATTGATTATTTTAAGTATTTGATTTAGGACTGACTTTTCAATCGACAAATAATTTTTATTCGTGGAATAAACTTAACGTCTGACAGATTTTGTATGGAAAAATGATCAAAAATTCAATTATTCCTTGGATACAATTATCTGGCGTCGGAAGAATCAGCAATAAAATTACTCTCAAATTTGTCTGTTAATTTAATTACATAGGGCATCAACGTCAAAAGCTCAAAATGCACGACATAAATTGTTAGAAAAAAGGCATGCGTGGGGTCGCCCGCATCGTCAAACGGGTTCCGTTGTAACACAATAGGGGTACTTAGGACCACACGGAAACCCCCGCTATGTGGATGGTTTGTGTAAGCACCTATTCATGACAAGCACGGCAAGCAGGGCTGGGGCAACCAGGGAACTACAATAAATTATTTACTCCCATGCAAGGCAGTTTTTGTGATTGGATGGTTAAAAAATCCGGTCAGTTGCGAGTCGGACTCGCACACGAATGATCCCGTACGACCTATATTTAACACTTCATTTTTTTTTAAACGCGTTTCTTGTATGGAGACCCCCTTTCATTTTTAACCTTATGTTAATTTTTTAATTGTTGTTAAAGCGGCAATAGAAATACACATTCTGTGTAAATTTCAACTGTCTACCTGTTATGGTTCTATAGATACAGTCAGCTGATAGGCAGACGGATAGATGGACAGCGGAGGCTTAGTAATAGGGTTCCGCAGTCACCCTTTTTTTTGGGTGGGAAATTATCAAATAACTACTCCCGCTCTGGGTGGAACGGGAGGGCGTGTCAGACGTCGACCCGGGTCTGTCCTTACCGGACGGCGAACTGCCCATTGCTCGCCATCCGCAAGCCCGCGCCTACGGTGGCCGGGAATCGGCTCTCGACTCCCGACGCCTAGGGCGTCTCCTGCGGCGACTAAGGGCGCAAGGGCGCAAAGATTGCCTCTTCCTCACGCGTTCCGCCTCCTCCTTCGCAAGCATTATTGCTTCGCAGAAGGAGGTGTCGGCTTCCCATGCACTCTCGCTCCGTACCATGGCCTGGACCAGGGCCGGACGCGAGAGATCGCCGCCGCCGATCGCCGCCGTGAGGGCGCGACGGTGCTCCGCTTCCATGCAAAGAGCCTTTAACACGTTCATCGCCACGGAATAAAATGATAAATTTCCATTCAGGGCATGTCGAACAATGTGGGGCGACACCAGTATGTTCCGTTCGGGCCGTGGGGGACAATGTTGTCCGACACTCAGAGCTATGTATGTCTAAACGTCTCTTCTGAGCCGTCGGTCAAGAATATAAGGCAATATTGTAGGCAGCATGACCCGCGCGACCTCCTAGAACAGTGTAATCACATGAGCAGTCAGCACTCTAAAAAAATATATATGTTAGAAAGTTATAATCATACGCAGCAGGCCATGGGGGACAATGTTGGGCGACATGAGTTATCTTCACATTTATAAAGATATCCGCGGTTATGTCAATGTAATTTAACAATGCATAATATTTAATAATATTATTAATAAAACAAAAAGTCGATTTTGTTTTATTAATTTTTTTTTTTGTCAATTTTACATGTTTGGTGTGGCTTGTAGGGAAAGTTAAGTGTCGCCCAGCAATGTCCGACATGGCGATGAACATGTTAAGTAGTCACCGAGCGACGCCTAAATATGAACATCTGCAAAAACAGAGGCATAGTAGTTGCCATCCCAGAGAGAGCGCTGAAATGCGTCAACCTGCCAGGAAGCTGATATCGACATTTTCAATACTAATGTTGCTACATTGAAGAAAATGTTATCTAATTGCTTCTTCGAGCGTAAGCAGTAATTCTACTGTTCTGTCTTAAATATTTATAGTATATTATTAATTTTCTGTTTCATATGATAATAATTATACTATATTTGATTATATGTTACACTGTATTATACAATGTGTAACGGAAGGGGGGTATCAACCCTGAAGGAGGTGAATGTGCTCATGAAACTCAACAAATTTCCCCAAAGAACATAGGTCGAAATATGAAAACAAAATTTGGCCCTCCCATAGTAAATCAATCAGCTGGTAGTCAGTTTTGTAAGGGAGGGCCAAATTTTTTTTTCATATTTCGACCTATGTTCTTTGAGGAAAGTTGTTGAGTTTCATGAGCACATTCCCCTCCTTCAGGGTTGATACCCCCCTTCCGTTACACGCTGTATATGACTATATTTTATATTGTGGTATATATGATTATATATACGTACATACCTACTACACGTGGAAACTTGTAGTTGGCCTTATGTTTGTATAATTTTATTACTTACTGTATCTGTTTAGCTGTAAGTTTTCCTAAAAAATAAATAAATAAACATAAAAACAACAACAAAATCAGCCTATAATGTCCCCACTGCTTTATAATGAGCACTGTACTAAAACAACACGCGGCGCTTCCATTCAGCACTGAATTCACAAAAAGGAGACGGAAAGATATTGTTTGCCCTCAAAAAAGCACAAAGCATGCTTTTACAGCCAAATTTTATATGTACCTCGGACCGCTACTCTATAATAGGCTAAATGATAAAGGAAACATCTACTCCTTAAATCAGAGTAACTGCAAGAAAATCCTTATGCAGACTCTTCAAACTACTTATGTCCTATGAAGATACAGAGAAGTTATTAGTTGTACTAAAGTAAATATTGTTAGTAATATATAATTTTATAAACGTTTTACATGTGTACCAATAAGTACCAATAAGATAAACATGATAATTAAGTGATTATTTAATAAATTATTGTTACCTCCAATCGCCTGAAACACAGGATTACCTAGTTCAGGCTCAAAAAAAAAAAATGGTGAACTTGACATAGATTTAAGAAAAACTGTATTTAGCGTTAGTCCTTATATTATTGAATAAATTTTATTTATTATTATTATATTATTATTACTGCTAGGACTCGGGCCTCCTCACTGTGAGAGGGACCCGACTTACGAGGTCTTGGGTTCGCACCCAGACAGGTACTTTACTTTGTGTTATTTATTTCATCACCATCATCGTCATCATCTGCCTAGCCTTTTCCCAACTATGTTGGGGTCGGCTTCCAGTCTAACCGGATGCAGCTGAATACCAGTATTTTACATGGAGCGACTGCCTATCTGACCTCCACAACCCAGTTACTGGGTAATACGATACCCCTTAGTAAGACTGGTTGTCAGACTTTCGGGCTCCTGACTACCCGTAACGACTGTCAAAGATCCACGAGTGACGGCCGGGACCAACGGCTTAACGTGCTTTCCGACGCACGGAGGAGTCTCGGTATGTAAAGATGGTCACCTATCCAAAGACCAACCGCGGCAAGCGTAGCTTAACCTGATCGATCGACCTGTGCGGCTGTTATTATTTAGCCACGGGCCCCTCACCTGTGCGGCTGTTATTATTTAGCCACGGGCCCCTCACCTGTGCGGCTGTTATTATTTAGCCACGGGCCCCTCACCTGTGCGGCTGTTATTATTTAGCCACGGGCCCCTCACCTGTGCGGCTGTTATTATTTAGCCACGGGCCCCTCACCTGTGCGGCTGTTATTATTTAGCCACGGGCCCCTCACCTGTGCGGCTGTTATTATTTAGCCACGGGCCCCTCACCTGTGCGGCTGTTATTATTTAGCCACGGGCCCCTCACCTGTGCGGCTGTTATTATTTAGCCACGGGCCCCTCACCTGTGCGGCTGTTATTATTTAGCCACGGGCCCCTCACCTGTGCGGCTGTTATTATTTAGCCACGGGCCCCTCACCTGTGCGGCTGTTATTATTTAGCCACGGGCCCCTCACCTGTGCGGCTGTTATTATTTAGCCACGGGCCCCTCACCTGTGCGGCTGTTATTATTTAGCCACGGGCCCCTCACCTGTGCGGCTGTTATTATTTAGCCACGGGCCCCTCACCTGTGCGGCTGTTATTATTTAGCCACGGGCCCCTCACCTGTGCGGCTGTTATTATTTAGCCACGGGCCCCTCACCTGTGCGGCTGTTATTATTTAGAAATAATAATTTATTTCATCACCATTGCTCTCAAAAACGGTGAAGGAAAACATTGTGAGGTAACACCGGCGATAGAACCGCCCATTGTGTCACACTTTGTAAAATTTCTATGTTTATGTCTGTAATTTATATGGTGTACATAATACAAATACAAATACAAAATGCTTATTTCTGTACCAACTAGTTTACATTAGTTTATGATTGGAGTCTCCTTTTAAGCATGATGACGCCTGTGTTAGGAGACTCCGACAAATAATAAAGAGTATTCTATTCTATTCTAAAGAACCGGCATGTCCTAGAACAAAAAATTCGAAGTCATGTGACATCTACCAACCCGCACTGGGCCTGCGTGGTGGATTACGGCCCATTCCCTCTCACAGAGAGGAGGCCTGATTATCTTACGTGATGGCGATAGGCACACCCCCCATTCCAACATAACTGGTAAAATGTTGAGTGCTATCGTACCTACACCTCTGTCTAACTCTTCGGTAGTTACAGTCCGTAATGATAATGTGATAATGTATTGTGTTAATTTAATGTCTTAAAAAAATACGTTAAACGTCCCCCCCCCCTGTTCCCCTGCGCCCGCGCACTCCCCGCCGGGAACATTGTCCTTCGCTAGCCTTGGCTCCATTTTATCGCACCAGCCATCAATCAGGGCTGGCAGGAGTACGTTTGTTTTACTATCTACAATTGATATTTATGATCGCCATTATATTGGACTTAATATCATGAGGGTAGGCAGATGTTTATTCAATTTGTTGACACCCCTGATAATCGTTAACGGTTTTACTGATTGTAATTTTGTGAGGAACGGATATGAATAAGCAACTGTCAAATATGATAGATGTAGTGAAGATGATATAGTCAATTGTGAAGGAAAAGTCATTTCAACGTATTTTGAAAGAAATGCAGTAAGAGAACAGAAGCAAAGATCGTCTGTTGATTATTAACAATACGGAAGTTACATAAAAGAAAGGATAACACCGGTTATAAAAGTTTAATTCTTTAATTCAACTGACCACATAATTTACAAAAAGAGGAAACGTCAGATTGCCAAGTCCTTGAATAAATCAAATGAATTATTGCCATCTAAATCAATCAATTGAATTCGACCCAAATTCGGGCGTGGTCGACGAAACCGAGTTGACCCATTTTTTTGAAATGTTCGTCTTATTACGGCTCGCGAAAAAAATAGGGTCAAAGACCGTATGAGAGGACCATATGCGGTTCGTCGTGTAATGGAAAGATTGAAGTATATACACATAATTAAAAATGATTTGTTGTGAGAGGGCGAATGACCCTATTTCTTAGTAGTGTTGGGAGTTTCTTTATCGATATGTGGTTCAGGAACACCGCTGGAATCTTGGCATTTACTGGCGTCAAAATTTTTCGTAACAAAAAGATATCAAAAAGTTCAAACATTTTTGGCGCAAAATTCAGCTGCGTGAACTCCGCTCACTGACGTAGTTATAATATCGTCAAGTGCACCAGTCTTTGTAATGATTGTGTTAAAACCCAAACCCAGTTTTCGAAAAACATTGTCATTGGCGAAACTGTTTTAAAAAAAAAAGTCCGACCTCACGTCGAATAAAGCAGTCAGTATTTCCATGGATATCACTAGGAATACTGAAGTAGATACTGCTAGGAGGACAAAAAGCAAATAAGGTACTAAAGGAAGCAGTCTTTAAATGCCAAAGATGACGAATAAAATAGACATCAAACCGCATCAATTGATCATTCTTCTAGTCCCGTAATTCATTGTTCAGAGACACATAGAACCACATCAAACAATGAGGTCTATGTCCTAACAAAGATAAAATCTGAAACAGAATGACTCACTGAAACGGATAATACCTAACTATGTACGTTTAAACTCAATCAATGAAAGATGACGTCAGCGTGCATGATAATCTAGAAACAAAGAAAGAAAGAAAGAAAATAAATTTATTTAGCACAGACTATAAGACACACAGTACACCTGAGACATACACCCAACTTTGTTGGGGTCGGCTTCCAGTCTAACCGGATGCAGCTGAATACCAGTATTTTACGTGGAGCGACTGCCTATCTGACCTCCATAACCCAGTTACTGGGTAATACGGTACCCCTTGGTAAGACTGGTTGCCAGACTTTCGGGCTACTGACGACCCGTAACGACTGTCAAAGATCCACGAATGACAGCTGGGACCAACGGCTTAACGTGCTTTCCGAGGCACGGAGGGGTTTTGGTATGTGAAGATGGTTATCAATCCACGAACCAACCGCGGCAAGCGTAGCTTAACCTGATCGATCGACCTGTGCGGCTAATATTACTTAGCCACAAGCCCCTCTAGCCCCCAGAGTTTGATTAAATCATCACTACTGAAATACTTAGATGGTGGTCGATGATTAACAAAGACATACTCAAAGTACCTAATAGAAGTAGATGCAATGACCCATTTATCAACTCTTGTTCTTGCAAATTTTCAATAGCAAACAAAAGAAACATCACTTCCAGAAACGCTCGAAAAGCATCCCTAAAATAATCTAAAAACAAACCAAAACTGGGTGACTTATGGCACAGCTGTAGACACCCAAATTCACTAGACATTGTGGCGACTGTAGACGGTAAATTAAATGACATCACTACATCTCCTCTCTCACTTCCAGAGCCAACATTTATTGAAGAAAGAAAGAGAGAAATAAACATCGCTGATAAATTTAGTATGAATTTTATCAAAATGATAGATCAGGACATGACGCTAAACGTGCTATGATTCGGTTGCTATGTCGTTGCTATGCCTAATTTTAATTGAAGCAATTGGTTGTTTCAATATTGCCTACACGTATTTCGTACAGTAACTAACTCTTGTGTAGTGAAATGGTTTCATGTGGGTTTTGTTAATATATTATATTATGCCGCTGGTCCTACGCCTGCAGTGCGATTCTGTAACCATATAACCGTGAAAACTTAGGTGAAGTGAGCGTGGAGTGAGCTGTCAGTGTCATCCCACCTGATACTAGGGATTGACCAAGCATACATTTACAATCAATATATATAACATTAATAATATTAATAATAACAAACAATGTCGATGCGTATTTTCATCAAGCTGTGAATGTTTTATTTTAATTATTGTTCGTGCGTGACACGCTCGCACCTCAGGCTATATAAGGACTAGTCTAGAAAAAAAAGAAGAAAAAATCCACATTGTGATTCTGACTTAGTTTCTGTTTGACTGTTTTATTTTAAAACCCCACAAAATAGTAATGTTATGACAACTAAAATACAAGCTTTGAAATTATATAAAATGATCAAAAGAATTAGCATAAAAAACAGTATTAGAATCTCGATTATGATTGTAAATATTTGCTTGGTCCCTAGCATCAGTGGGATGACACTGACAGCTCCTGCACGCAAGTTTTCACGGTGAGATTTTTACAGAATCGACCGACAGATCTCTCTCCGGTCGTGTCGCATTGCGTGCCGTCGGACTATGAGAGTAAGGGAACAGACCGTGTACCTGTGTCTGCGCACACGCTTGGCCGTCATTGCTGAAATATTGTCTGGAGGACCATTATAATTAAAAAAAATAAAAATAAAATACAACACTTGAACACTGTATGTATAATACAGTACTACAGTAGGTACTTAAACCTTCAAATTTTCTCAGTCAACCTTGAACCTAATGCTTTAGCGATAGAGTTGAAAATCTATCTAAGAAATTTGGCAGATTGTAGTAGCCTGATGTGCTGGCGGCTGTACTTACAAGTTACCTACAGCACTGTTTTTTGTTTCACATCAAAGATTCTGTTTTTGACGCTATTTTGATCATCTGTCTTCATGGGCGCACTTCATGCTATGCTATAAATCTTTTGAGACATCAGCTCTGTTTTTCCTGAATACTCGGATTAAATGCGCTAATTCAACATTTTAAAACCCGTAGCTTCCTCCAGGTGAAGTTTCAAAAATAATAAAACATTTTATCGACATATCGACAACACCTCCCACCTACTGCGATTACGCTGGTAGTGACCGCAGCATCCGGCACGGCCGTGGGAATGGAGTCGCTTCCCCCACACTCTCGCCTCTCTGAACTGGACTCCACTTCCTAAGGATTAAGGACCCCTGAGGTAGAAGGTATGCAAATACAGCATTTGTTTCAGAGCGATGAACTGACGACCAATGCTCCCAACCTGCTAACTACACGATGCATCTAATTGTACATATAGCTCATGGCGATACGTGACACGATAGAAAAAGAAATACCTGTACAAAACATGGGAATTTTTATCAAATAGCTAATTCGATTCGTCGAAAGTCCTTCCAAAGACTCATTTCTGTGCCGGCAAATACAGCATGTTTTTTTTAGTCTCCAAATTTTTACAGGTTGTTCTACCCATGAATAAAACAAGTTTCACAAAAAAAAAATCAGCTGTTTCCTACATTTTGATCAAGTAGGTATTGAACTTTTGTACAAACAGCTGATTTAGTTTACGTGATTTCAGAGTTGGTCCCATAGTGAAAATTGTTCTTATTCATGAGTAGAACACCCTGTAAAAATTTGGAGCCTATAAAAAAATCATTCAGTGTAATAAAATATACATTTTTTTGTCCTTACGGCCTAATTGTAACAAAATTTGAGAATTGCGCGAAACCGAACTGCCGCTTATGTGTGAGTTCTGGGAGATTTCATCGGAAAATTACTAAGTCACGTGAATATTGTACTATGACGCATCAGCTTCCTAATTAAATATTTCTTTTAGTGCTTGTAACAGCAAGCCACTAATAATCGGATGTTGTATGCTCATTATACAACGGCCTCCTTGTGTTCTCATAACAATAAAAAGCTGAAGTTTGGTTTCTTGATATCTGGGCCTTTTTCATCTTCGATATAGTTGTTAAGACAGACTTTCGTTCTCACACAAAAAAAAAAAACCGGTGCGCAAACTGTAACCGTTAAAGGAATTGGTCTTTTGATCCGCAAAGGTCCAATTTACCTATGATAGTAATCATTACTTATAGCATAAAATTTTCAGGTTGTTCGCAAACTGTAACCATGAATTCAGCATAATTATATCGCTACCTCGGGGTAGAAAGGTAGTAAAAGCCAAGGGTACCCCAAGGTAGCGATGTGATTGTAGAAATACCTCGGCATAGAAATTTTTCGTCGGTTATTAAAAAAAAAAACTGCTGTTTAATACAAAAACACAATTTTTTTATAACCTACATACAAATTTCTGCGCTAGAAGAACTAGCTAGATTTTGTCTAGAACAATGTGCTGAATTCACGATTTCAATTTGCGCATAAATAACTTAACTACCTAACTACTTTTGCGGATCAAAAGACCAATTTCTTTGCTGGAAACAAACGACAATTCTGGACGAAAATAAAGACGGCAATGACCGTAACTTCCACATGTTTTGGCAAAAGATCATAATAGTCGTTACATACGCCGCAAATGCGACACACACCAGTAACTATAGGTGAACAAACGTCGCTCCCAATACGTGGTTTCTCTTAGTAATATGACGACTCAATTTTTTAAAATCTTTATGCGTTTGCCCGATAGCTAAGACCTTAAGAATTGCTATAGTACGAAGTCACTGCGGAAACTCAAAGTTATAATCGCCTAATCAAGAATAGAATGAACAAGAGGCCGACTTTATGCACAAGTTAAAAAAATACTGTACAAAGGCGGATTTAATCCTGAGGCATTTTCTACCAGTCAACCTTAGGGTGATGCAGAGACAAAATATGGCAGGTGCAACATACGGGAAAAACAGCTAGGAAATTACTATAAAATACAAGAATGAACAATAATACATACATAGATACATATAAATAAAATTTAACTATCAGTAGAAAAATGATCGGTAGAGGAGAAAACGAATCCAGCTATCTTTTTCTCTTTTTATTTTCTCCCTCATTCTTCTCTTTTTTTTTCTCTTTCTCTTCTTATTTATTCTTACTTTCTTTATTTTTCAAGAAATGGATTAACTAACAAAACTGATGATAAAGATGTTTTTTTTTGGAAGTCGGTTGTTTTTTTTTTATAAAATCTTTTTTTATATACATGGTAGATATTTTCATTTATTATTTTAAGGGTGCTCTGTCTGCTTATATCATGTAAATACTATCTTGATTGAAAATAAAAAAAATAACATCAAATTCGTGAATAATGCTCCGGAATTTACTTGCAGGATGACTGCAGGCACTAATTGCTAATAAACGCAAGAGTCCATTCAATTTATCCTTGGTTGACTGGTAGAGAATACCTAAGGCATTAAGTCCGCCTTTGTACCTTTTTGTGTGCGGTAAGTTTAAGTAAATAAATAAACTTATTAAGTTATACCAGCCGTGCGATTCTGTAACCATCTCACCGTGAAAACTTGGGTGAAGTGAGCGTGGAGTGAGTGTCAATAGTGTCAATCCCTAGCATCAGTATGACTCACAGCTCACTCTAAGCTCACTTCACCTTAGTTATCACGGTGAGATTTTTCCAGAATCGACCGGCAGATTTGTAAATTAGTCTCCAGATTCATGATTTAGAGGTAGTGTCAGTACCTTTTAAAGAAGGTTAAGTAGGCATAATATATCTGATATTAACTGTCCATTACTTTGTTGTACTTAGCTTATTATCTTCTCCTAAGCCTTTATTCGTTATTGGCCGATTCCTATAATTTACCGACCGTTATTGGTTAAAATTACGATTCTTGTATCTTTACCAATACTGAAGCAAATACCTCATAGTTCTGCATAGTAGGCCCTCTCATATGGAAGTAGCTATCTCGGATAAAATTAGCTCACGAATCTATTTATATGCCCAGTTTGTCAATAAAAAATGTTACCATTGGTAAGCAAAACGATACGTTTTTGTTTATAGGGACCATATTGCCAATAGTACAAATAGTGAACGTAATCTAATTCATAAAGAAACGTCCTTGTATATAACTCTTCCTGATCTTCTGAGAGGTCAAACTGTCAAAAAGCTAGTCGATCATCATTTCACACATAAATTTCGACTCCGGAACTAAGGACCACTCTGCAAAGGAATCACTTTAACTAGGTCTTTGTACGAACCGTTGACAAATGGACGCTGACGTGCCTCTCACAGAATCATTCAACACCACGTTATCTGGTAGCGGTGACTTTAAACTTAGGTATATATACGCTTCTAACCAGCGAAAACACAATGATTTGTCCCCGAAAAAACCACGAAATCACTTCCAGCACACTTATTTTTTTGGACTTAAGGTCCAGAATTGAGTGCTGATGATTTTTGCACGTGATTCATTTGGGTGGTCAGCGTCATATAAGTATGTGAGGTCCGCAATATTGGCCGTAATTGTTCAATGTAGCTGTTTCGGCGCACGGTGCCAGATCTCAGTACGTTGCAAATTTTGCACGTTTCCATATCGATACGAAATTAGGATCGATTGAAAAGGCCAAAGTTCTGTTCATTGATTGATTTATTGGACGAAATAAGGTCATTGAGGTCATGATTGGGAAAACTATTGTTAAGTATTTAACGTCATTTCAAAACGAATCCACAGAGTAAACCAGAAATAGTGATCACATTGGAACTATTTCAAAATAATCTGAAGTCCTGCGTACCCATGTTACGTTCTGTTCAGGTCAAATGTATTAAGTTTTTATATTACGTGTTAACGTTGAGGATTTCCGACTGAGAACAAGGCAGTCATTATCCTCGCTGGTTCCCTTCCCAAGAATGGCGTAAGAGGTCAGGAAGGGGTAATACAAGGTGGATGACTTGAAGAAAGCAGTCAAATATACACCTTGTATGTATATGAAATATGTGGTTATATTGTATGGTGTTGTACAGACCATCAAACTGAAGCACTTTCTCCATTGGACCAAGATCGTAATTGGGGTAAAATTATCCACTGTCACATACAAAACATCAATAAATACCTAAAACCTACGAAAAAATAATCAGTCGACTCAAACGTGTTGGCCCCATCTAGAAAATTGTTCAGTTTTATGGTTTGTACCACATCCTTAAATATGACCATACCTCTCTGATACATATAGATTTAGGCATGTAGATAAAAGACTGTACCTTGGCATATGCCAGAAATCATGATTGCTTCTAAGTAATTGCAGAAATCTGAAAATTGGTCCTTGGATCTAGTGATGAGCAAAGCAAGACCAAGACCAAAACTGGGACAGTCTTGGTCTTGGTCTTGCTCAAATACTTCGAGTCTTGGTCTTGTTTATGTAGTCTTGTTCTTGGTCTTGGTCTTGCTTATGTAGTCTTGTTCTTGGTCTTGGTCTTGCTTTTTTGCAAGACCAAGACCAATTTTGCTTATCACTACTTTGATCCTTTCGCCTCTATAATCACTTTCTGCACGCTTTCCGGAATAATGGAGCTTTTGTTTTTTGTTGAAACGATTCTTTCCAGAAAAATGCCCCAGGAACGAGTCATCCACTAATAAAATAATACATTTATAAAAGATGGATTGTTCTATAAAGCTGAATTGTTTAAAAAACCTTGACTTTGGAGTGAAGGGTTTATTCCTCGAATGTTATGAAGGAACTTTATTGTTCTAATCTAAGCAGAGAGTATAATAGGCATCCCAATGTGCATAAGCGTAAAGTGAGCAAATTGAAAGGCTCACTATCCGAAAACTAATCATTTGATGACCTCGTTTTTGTCTCTGACGCAATGCTAAAGATTTCCGCGTGATGATAAGATAATAGAAGGTCAGATTGCACAGTATTCTTTTATCCGTTGCCGAAAAAAGTGTAAATCTTCGATAATGGACGTACTTTGTTGTTAGCAGCCAGGATTATGGAAAATAAAAAGGGAAAGGTGAGTAAGCATAAATGTTATATTCTATATTAAAACCTTTTTAATCGTCAGTAATTGGCTTCTTTATTTTTGGGTTGGATTAGATCGCCAGCGAGGTAATTGCGTCACACAATATCAGTAGTAATGGCTTTCCTTTTGACAGTTCAACTGCATTCATTGCGTTATTTATTCAAGTAGTTGAGCAGACAATTTTTTCAAATATACAGGTTGAAATTGAAAACATGCGACAAATCGAAATGAGAGATTGTACTCATCATTGTGAACAACTTTTACCATGAGATAAAACTTGAAATCGCGAAAAAAAAATCAGCTGTTGTTCCCTACATTTATGTTCGCATATCTCGTCAAAATGTAGGGAACAGCTGATTTTTTTTTTCGTAATTTCAGGTTTGGTCCCATGGTAAAAGTTGTTCATAATGATGAGTACAATCTCCCATTTCGATTTGTCGCATGTTTTCAATTTCACGCTGTATACATGGATTAGCAATATCCTTCAAAATGATTCAGAATTAGGTTCTGTGATAGTGTGTTACGCAATTAGGGTGCTGTTTAACCAAAAGATCATTGTTAATAAAAAAATATAAAAATATTACATGTAGCGCCTGATAGTGACATGGATGTTGGTAAACCAAGCAAGCGCATACAGGTAGGCAGAGACATCATCGCGAAACCTGTTACAATGGATTCAGTAAATTATTCTGATCCTGCATTGAAAATTTTCATTGGTTATACTCGTAAAATTGTACAGACGCCAGCACATCAAGCTACCCGAAACTGTTAAATTTTCCCAATCAATTTTGAACCTAATGCTTCAGCGATAAAGTTGAAAATCTAATAAAGAAATTTGACAGATTTTATTTATTTATTTATTTACTAAAGGCAAACCAACAGCTTCTGTATACAGCATAAGAATAATAGGTAGAAACAGAAGCATCCGACCTATACAGTCGCCAATAATGTCGAGCAACATTCTAAGTGAGTAAAATAACACTTAATTATTATTAGCTATAATCTTGATAAATAGGAGTTACGACATACAATTTTAGCAGCTTGATGTGCTGGCGTCTGTACAACTAGTGCATCAAAAAAGCCATTTTACCCCGAGCCGCAGGCGAGAGTGGATAGTTAAGTCGAGGTGTAAAATTGTTCGTTTATGCCCGAGTTAAAACACTCTGCTTTTCAGTAGATTGCGAGAAAATGAAACAGGCATAAAGAATGTTGCAAAATTTAAGAAGAGAATAGCTAATTCCCGTCACGAAACTGTTTATTTTTTTAATTTTTTTTTTTCAACGTGTGTCATTCGACTTGGGTACTTCATACTGCCAAGTCACAAAAACATTTCTGTGCGTTTTTAAACAATAAACGTCAGCCATTTTATCTGGTTTTATTAAATTAACGACATAAAACACGGAAGTGGTATAAATTAAAGCAAATGAAATAAAATAACGACTTTAATCTGCGACGTTTTATTGTGCGTTTACTGTTGGGACTGATAATCTTAGTCTTAGCAAAAAAAAATACTTTATGCACTAGAGCATAAAAAGCGACTTTATGTCGCTTACGCACAACGTAAAGACGAACTTTTAGAACATGAGAAGTGAAAAACAAATTTGCTGTTCCATACTACAACGTGTAACGTTAAATGCGCAAAATCTCAAACACCCCAACTGATTTTTAATTCAATTGGCCCATTTCAGGGAGAAAATAAGTCATTAAAAAATTGTAAGGGTTTTATGTGCTGTTCTAGTTTTATTGCCCATTCTGATCGTTTCTTGCGTCTGCGACGACGCTTTACCGAGGGAGGAGTCGTTACCGGGCCGCTGCGCCGCGCTGACATTGGCTTGCTTGACCTATTAATAAATAGACACGGCAAGGTTTTTAATGAAGATTTTTTGAAAAATGTAACCTATATTAAAAAGTGGTTCAATTAATTCTGCTCGTTATTCTGATCAAACTATTTTCAGGTTTTGCGCATTTAACGTTACACGTTGTATAAGACCCACGTAGCGTAGGTACAGACGCCAGCACATCAAGCTACTACAATAGATCTGTCAAATTTAATAGATTTTCAACTTTATCGCTAAATCATAAGGTTGACTGTTGATTAAGAAAGTTTGATAGTTTCGGGTAGTTCGATGTTTTTTTCTTTTTCTTTTAATAACCGACGATTTCTAAGCTAGGGGGTCGAGAATAATGTGCTAAATTTATTGACGTTAAGTGTCTAAGCACACTATGCCGAAGTTACGCGATCGAAGTTCGGCGGCTGACTTTACGTTCCGACGTATTCGGCTGATATGACACACCATAAGTGCCGAACTTACGCGGCAGAAATTCAGTTCCGCAACTTTGTGTGTGTATTCAGTGCAGTGTTGCCGCTTTAGTGACTTTGTCACTAGATCTAGTGAGTTTTTGCTGTTTATGGTGACTTTTTTTTATGATTTAGTGACAAAAAAATCTCTGGTGACTTTTAGCGACTTTTTCATGATCAACACAGAAGTTATAATATATATAATTACTAGCCAGATTTTAATGTTGTGTAGTTATTGAGTAACGTTCACTGGCAACACGAAATATTCATTAGACTAACCGGGTATTTCCTTATAAGCAGCATTCCACGTTGCAGCATTTTGCTCGATATTATACCCATGATTATGCATCTCACTCTGTCATGAGAAAAATATATTAAAAGAAGCCTGCAAAACATACGTTTTACCAAGTGGAGTCTTGTCCCAAATGACGAAAACCGTTAAAAATATAAATAAGAAAACTGCCCCATCTACATCCTTAGAACAGCCGCAAGGTTCGACTTCCACTGCAACCACAGAGCAACCGTCCACTTTCACCATGCCGAACGAAGCTGATGATACAGTGATAATACTCGTAGATGAGGATTTAATTCAACTAATTATTTTTTAAGCACAGTTTTTGTTTAATTCAAATTGAAAGGTTTTTTTTTTTTTTTGTTCATTGATTTTTCATATTTGTTTTTAATTAAATCTATAATCAGTTATTTTGTTCATTAAATAATTTAGTGACTTCTAGTGACTTTTTGAATTTATTTTTTCACCCAATCTAGTGACATTTTAGTAAAAGTTTGGTGACTTAATTTTTTCCTAAGCGGCAACACTGATTCAGTGTCTCGAGCGCTGTCGTGGCGTCGTGTCGTGTTATCTACACAGTTGGACAGACAGACGCAAAACAAAGTGATCTTGTTATTACTTTCGAGGTGCGAAACCCGAACTTACGCTCGACCGAAGTTAGGCTGTACGCTATGACGCGACGTAATTTCGGCATAGTGTGTCGTCAGTAATTCACATAGCATTGCAGGCGTATTTGTGCTGAACTTCGGTCGCGTCACTTCGGCATAGTGTGTTTAGACACTTACAGTTTGCGCGTCGATGTCCTTGCCAGTCTTTATACTCGTATGCTTGCTGTGGTGATTCGGTAAACGAATCAGGTGATAATGTCAATAGCGGTGATCAAATTCAACAGACGGCGGTCGATTCTGGAAAAATCTCACCGTGATAACTAAGGTGAAGTGAGCTTAGAGTGAGCTGTGAGTCATGCTGATGCTAGGGATTGACGCTATTGACGACTCACTCCACGCTCAGTTCACCCAAGTTTTTACGGTGAGATGGTTACAGCCGGTCGATTCTGGAAAAATCTCACCGTGATAACTAAGGTGAAGTGAGCTTAGAGTGAGCTGTGAGTCATGCTGACGCTAGGGATTGGCACTATTGACGACTCACTCCACGCTCACTTCACCCAAGTTTTCACGGTGAGATGGTTACAGAATCGCACGGCAGATACTCTTGATAATTTACATTAAAGGCTCCCGCAGACAAGCGCGACGCGACAGCGCGACGCAACACTAGTAGAACAAT
Organism: Eremobia ochroleuca; assembly: GCA_949629135.1. Lineage (NCBI taxonomy): Eukaryota > Metazoa > Arthropoda > Insecta > Lepidoptera > Noctuidae > Eremobia > Eremobia ochroleuca. The sequence continues at coordinate 9,688,741 of OX451409.1, read as the reverse complement.
TTCTATGAAAACTTCGTGGAATTTGTTCTACCAGGATCGTGTCGCACCGTCGCGTCGCGCTTATCTGCGGGAGCCCTAACTCCGTGAAACTCCGCAGACAAGGGGCCGTATTACGAAGTATTAATGCCATGATGATTGCAGTGCGAAAAAGGGATGGTGCTATCGGTCGTGTATAGCTCCGTCTCTCTCTTACACTGGAATCGTGATGGCATTAATCCGTCATAATACAGTACTGATATCTAAAAATGATAAAACAAAAATAATATTAATTTGATGTTTTTTTGTGAGGTCATCGACCGCAGGTTGTGTATTCAGTGTAGTCACTTGCAATGTCACTTTAAAAAACAGTTTTTTTTTTTTTTGTTTAAACGTCACAGGCGTGATAGTACTCCATGTCTAAACATGACAAAACGGACTTTCTCAACTCATACTTCAGGTAAGAAAGCTAACAGCAGTCGTTGACCCGCAAAAAACACTTTTTTATTTTAGTTAATGTTTAGATATCGATCATCGTCTGGAGAGTTTCGCTAGCTAATTTCATTAGACCCAGTATAGAAACATCATACTCCAGATGAAGAAGTTACCAATTGACAATAGACTACATTTAAATTACTTGTAGCTGTCTAAATAAACGGTCCAACGATTGTATCGTCTAAATAAAAGTATCACAACAACATGAAGGATAATTGATTTATACGGAACCGGTGTGGACGATCACGTAACTGCTTTGACAGTGACGACCTTTATTGTCTGTCTAGGTTAGACGTTTCGCACTCGGTGCGTCCTACTTGACAGATTGGAGCCCGTTTGACATATTGCGTAAGTGCACTTATTAAGCCCGTCTTGCAGGACCTGAGGGTGCGTTTCCACTGAAGCGGAGCTGGGCGAAGCGGAGCAGAGACGTGCAGGAATCGACTAATCACAATGGTTGAAATCCTCATCGTGTCACTCGTCTCGCCTGTGATTGGACGATGCCTACACGTCTCTGCTCCGCTTCGCACCCTTACTCAAAAATCAGGCATCACTTAAAACTCATTTAACCATTATGTGAGTGACGAGGTACCCGGGTATATTTAGCATTTTCAAATTTAAAATGCTAAAGGTACAGACGCCAGCACATCAAGCTACTACAATCTGTCAGATTTCTTTAATAGATTTTCAACTTTAGCGCTAAAGCATAAAGTTCAAAGTTGATTGGGAAAATCTGACAGTTTCGGGTAGCTTGATGTGCTGGCGTCTGTACCTGGGTACTTCGTCACTCACATAAGGGTTACAAAATCGTAATATTTCGGTCCAAAGTTAAAGCCATTTGATTGATTGAAACTAGTTTTATGTAATACCTGAGCCTGAGCCCTTAGTGTCGCTGCCTCGACTGTATTCCAGATCTTGTCGGGACAAAACTTCGCCACTTCCATGGTGTCGTCGGAGGTAGCGCAGAGGTCGTTCTAACTGCGTGTTTTGGGACACAGAGGGCAGGATGGGAGGTGGAACATAGTTTGCGACATAGCTCAGTCCACATCCACACCCTACAGCCGTTCTGTCAAGGCAACCTTTACTGGTCCCCAAGTCACAGGCCATAAACCTAGTTTGGGTGCCAGGAGATAATACGCAATACACTTTATGTTGTAGCATATTACTGTGTAACCTTTGTGAACATTTTACTGGAAATAAACATTATTATTATTATTATTATAACCCCACTTTACAAGGTTTGTGCACTTATAATGAGAGTTTTGGTCCTTCGTTCCACATGTTAGGAATCGTATAAAAGAAGAATTGTAAGAAAAACTGTATCGGAAATTCGTCTGTTATTTATATAACTAGCTGCGCTCCACGGTTTCACCCGCATAAGTCTCGATCCCGTAGGAATATCGGGATAAAAAGTATTCTATGTGTTAATCCTGGTTATAAACTATCTGTGTGCCAAATTTCATCAAAATTAGTCCAGCGGTTTGAGCGTGAAGAAGTAACAAACACACACACAGACAAATTTTCGGCTTTATAATATAAGTGTGATAATCAGCATAATTATAATGTCAGGAACATTACCTGCATTAATTGCTGGGACGTAGGCCTGTGAGGAGAAGTGGATAGGAACTTTTATCCACCTTGCGAGCGCAGTGCGGGTTGGTGAATGTCACATGTCTTCAAATTTTTGGTTCTAGGACATGCCGGTTTCCTCACGATGTTTTCCTTCACCGTTTTGAGAGCAGAGGTGATGAAATAATTTACATAAAGTAAAATGCCTGTCTGGGTGTGTGATGAGCACGATCATTTGTTCTTTGTCTGGGTGTAATTTATCTATAATATGTATGTATTTAGAAATATACAACGTGTAACGTTAAATGCGCAAAACCTGAAAATAGTTTGATCAGAATAAGGAGCAGAATTAATTGAACCACTTTTTAATATAGGTCACATTTTTCAAAAAATCTTCATTAAAAACGTTGCCGTGTCTATTTATTAATAGGTCAAGCAACCCAATGTCAGCGCGGTGCAGCGGCCCGGTGACGACTCCTCCCTCGGTAAAGCGTCGTCGCAGACGCAAGAAACGATCAGAATGGCCAGTAAAACTAAAACAGCACATAAAACCTTTACAATTTTTGATAATGACTTATTTTCTCTCTGAAATAGGTCAATTGAATTAAAAATCAGTTGGGGTGTCTGAGGTTTTGCGCATTTAACGTTACACGTTGTATATGTATGTTTATCAGTTGTCTAGTACTCATAGCACAAGCTCTGCTTAGTTTGGGACTTGATGGTGTGGTGTGAAAGTTGTGGAATATTATTATTATTTTACCACTGGGCCACCACAGACCACTACAACGTTATTTAACTCTGTGATTATTCGCGGTAACGCAACTTTTGGCGAAGATTCCTGCCCCGTATTAAAAGGAGTTTAAAATGCAAACTTGCTTTGCTTCAATGTCTCGCTCCGTAATGGTCGGGTAGGAAAGACGCGTGCTTTTTTTATATGTTTATGGGTGAGTCCGAAAACATACGTCACTTTTATGGTTGATCTAATTTCGCGTATGATTGTCAGCTAGAGTGGACCCCCAGTAATCCGGGCCCTGTCTGATCCGGCACCCCCCGTAATCCGACATGTAGACATGATATGTCTTGTCGACATGTCTTCGCTAATGTAGATCTTCGCTAAATTCCGGACTATAGGGGGGGTCTTATAGGCAGTACTATACAACGTGTAACGTTAAATGCGCAAAACCTGAAAATAGTTTGATCAGAATAACGAGCAGAATTAATTGAACCACTTTTTAATATAGGCCACATTTTTCAAAAAATCTTCATTAAAAACGTTGCCGTGTCTATTTATTAATAGGTCAAGCAAGCCAATGTCAGCGCGGCGCAGCGGCCCGGTGACGACTCCTCCCTCGGTAAAGCGTCGTCGCAGACGCAAGAAACGATCAGAATGGCCAGTAAAATTAAAACAGCACATAAAACCTTTACAATTCTTTAATGACTTATTTTCTCTCTGAAATAGGCCAATTTAATTAAAAATCAGTTGGGGTGTCTGAGGTTTTGCTCATTTAACGTTACATGTTGTATAATCCGACAAATTCGATAGTTCGACACTGCCCTGAAAAACGGTTGTCGCTTTACCGGGGGTCCACTGTATCTCATTCCGGAGTCCTTTTCATTTGAAAACAATATATCACAGAGTTTCACAATCAGACACACGTACTTACTTAGAAATCAGCACGGTAAAAAACCGTTTAAAATGAATCCACTATCAAGGCATTATCACACAAGTCAATAGAACCACTGTTCAGAAAATGTAATCATTTTTTTTTTTTTTGTAAACAATCATCTGCGCTACAAGGTACCGATAAGATCCTAATACTTTTTATTATACTCGTAGCTACTATTCCTGCTGGAACCTCTGACCTTAACTCTTAAGCGCATCAGAACCAATTGCTTATCCAAGACCTTGACTTTACTGTCCTACAATGAACGATCTTGAAGACATAAGGCACCCTTCTGTTAATAGAGGTTAAACATAGAATGTATGATTTATGCGCTTGCGCCGATCGTAAAACTCGTCTGGGAGAAAGTGTTGATTACTTTTAGATGCAGACAATGTCATTTTAAAATTGTCTTGTTTGGTGAGTACATAGGTTTATGATTGTTATCTTTTATAGGATTCGTAAAGTAGGTACCGGTTTCGATGTTTAGGGAAAATTCCCTCATCGACAATAATGTAACTAAGTACAACAGTAAGTTTTATTTCTTCACTTAATTCCTCTACTTTTAGAATTGGCACTATCAGCCCTTACCTACTGTAAAATCTTAAGCCTTCGATACCCTTCGTTTTTTTTTTTACTGATGTTGCTTAGTAAGCCGATTAGCTGAAGTGGGACTTTTTTTTTTTTTTTAATTTATTATAAGGACTTTTACACATTGTGCATACCAGTCCCATTATACCCTAACCACATCGGATTGCCAATTGCTTATACTAAAATTATAAATATAACAATTTACTTCAATGCCATTAATTCAAACAGACACTTTGCTACCTTAGAATTGGGTTGACTAAGAATCACGTTGAATGTGCCAACATCCAGTCTATTTAATTCAAAGGCATTTGCTAGACATGTTCTCCCTGATTCAAATCGGACACATTCCAGCAATAAATGATATAGATCCTCATAGAAGTGGGACTGGACTAGCCACGTCTGCCGTATACCCAATGAGCTGTGGGCCAAAATAACCTCTACGTGGAGCCCTGACACAGCCAGAAGGCGTCGTGGCAGACCCCGTAGAAGCGGGACGAGCTAGAGAAACCAAACGACCAGTGTTCCACTTTAGCCCTGGATCGAAAGAGCTGGATCATACACCTTTGCCCCGCAGTGAGATGATGGAGGCTAACAGTAACCCATTTATGAGTTTCTTTCGTCTAGAATCTGCATACCATATTCCTAATTCCTTCGATTCGTCGCAGCTTTAGAAAAACTACCAAATATTCCGTCAAATAGAATAAAAAAATATTGGTCCTTGATCAAGAAGCAATCACCTTTAATTCAATATCATTCGACTTTTAAATGTATTCCCTCACAAATGAACCCTGACTTAATTCATAAAACGTTACTAATAGGACCTTAATATAAATTGCACGTAAAAATAACACTCTTTTTATCCTTCCCAATCATAATCATCCAAGAAATCTGACAAAGGGTCATTGTCACACGTTGTGTTGTAGTGAACGACCGCGCACATACTCGTAGTCATAACGACTCCTGCGCAGCGAGGTGCGTGCAGCGAGACGATCTGACGCGCGTAGCACAGGGTCGGCACATTTTTTAAATCTTTTATTTTTATTTTTTTTTAATTTTATTATTTATGTACACACAGTAAAAAAAAAATCATTCTTTGTAGTGAGTTCCTTACGATTACTTGTGTCTAACAATAATAATATTAAAGTATTCGTCAAAAGAACCATTTATGTTTATGTAAAAGAATTCCTTTAATATATGAAAAATAACAAGAAATGACTCCGCCAAAATATCTAACCAGCCGGTCGATTCTGTAAAAATCTCACCGTGGAAACTTGCGTGGAGTGAGCTGTCAGTGTCATCCCACTGATGCTAGGGATTGACCAAGCAAACATTCATAATCATAATCGAGATATTAATAATATTTTTATGCTAATTCTATTGATCATTTTATACAATTTCAAAGCTGGTATTTTTATTTTAGTTGTCAAAACATTACTATTTTGTGGGGTTTTAAAATAAAATAGCAAAACAGAAACTGAGTCAGAATCTCAGTATTATTTTTTTTTTTCCCTAGACTAGTCGATAATAGGATATAGGATTATGATTGTAAATGTATGCTTGGTCAATCCCTAGTATCAGGTGGGATGACACTGACAGCTCACTCCACGCAAGTTTCCACGGTGAGATTTTTACAGAATCGACCGGCTGCATCCTAATTGCGTAACACTATCATTCACAATCTAAATAAATTTGAAGGATCATATCATCCATTACTTCATATGTTCGAAAAATGTGTCTGCTCAACAACCTAAATAACGCAATGAATGTTGTTGAACTGTCAAAATGAAAGCCATTCTTACTGTTCATTAACAGTACTGAAGGAGCAGTTTCTTCTTCTTAATGTACGGGTATTGGGGTAACACACTTTTTACGCAATTACCCCGCAGTAGAAAAAACGGTTACTTCTAGTCGCAAAACAATAATTAGGTGTAACATCATGTGCCCAGAAGACCATCTTCACATACCAATACCCCTCCGTGCCTCAGAAAGCACGTTAAGCCGTTGGTCCCGGCTGTCATTCGTGTATCTTTGACAGTCGTTACGGGTCGTTAGAAGCCCGAAAGTCTGATAACCAGTCTTAACAAGGGGTATCGTATTACCCAGTAACTGGATTGGGGAGTTCAGATAGGCAGTCGCTCCATGTAAAATACTGGTATTCAGCTGCATCCGGTTAGACTGGAAGCCGTCCTTAACATAGTTGGCAAAAGGCTGGGCAGATGATAATGATCATGTGCCCAGAAGGACCAAAAGTTATAGGTAATGACAAGTCATTCATTTATTTTACTGACACAGTCACACATAATCGATTTATTTATTTATTTTACCATTTATGTACACACATAATTATATAAACAGAACAGAAAAATAGGTACAAAGGTGATGCTTATTTCTTAAGAAATCGATCGATTCATACAACATACATTCAACATACATTTAATTTTTCGATTTATTTGGTTTTCGGTAATAACGATAACTGCGGTCACATTGAAAGATAAAAATATTTGTATACAGGTATGTATAATACCTAATTGCGGATGACAAGTCAGTTTAATCTGGCTCAAAAGACAGAATAATCATATTTTTTAAAATACTGTGGGTTATCGTATCGTGCTATGACGTCGGGTTAAGATATGCAAAACCGGAGTATGCTCTTCATATCTACCCTTTATTTACTACACCACAATCTCTATCGCTCTATTTCCAAGCTTTGATTCAACGTGGTAGAAAGCTAAAAGCCTCAGCTTTCTTCATCTTCTCTTTCGGGATCGCCCAGTTTTTCATTTGATGTTGGAGATTTTGTATTATATTTTGCAGACGGCCATCGTATCTAGGATTGATTAAATTCAGTCATATCGGGAACAAAAAAATTAATTGTGCAGACACGCAATTCTTCAACCAATTAAGACATCTCCGCCATATTTAGCGTTGAAAGCACAACTTTTCACCACTTCATGGCAACATGTATAATTAAACAAATTAAAAAGGTAAAATTGTATCTATACAGCTCACGTAAAACCGACCTTGTGACCCAAAAAATTGAGTTGAAAATGCGAATGTGAAATAAAATGTACATGACTCAATTTTGTAGTGAACCCACGCATTTTTGTTCACTACGGGTCGGGTTTGTGTTCAGTTCGCATCAGTCTCGTACTGGCCGCTAGCATGCGCGCGCGTCCCAATTTTCAAATATGGAATCCGCGGATTTCGAATTTTCGAATCGAATTTCGAACTCGCCTGAACAAGTTCCGTTCGCGATACATTGCGTGTGGTGTTAGTTAATGTTAGTTACGTGTCTTTGAGAGCGGGCAATCAATGGTGAGTTTGATATCTGAAAAGTTTATATATCGAACTTCTTTCATACAAAAATGCGTAATTGATAATTCTTTACAGTCATTTTTGAGGGGTTTTCCGGTACTATTTAGAATTTTTCTCTAATTACTCAAAGCTATTTTGAGCTTTATTACATTTAATTATCTGAAGGATTTTGTCTCCTCGTCTTGTATCCGGGTGTTAAACTAAATTAAAAATACACACATTAAAATAATTGCAGGCAATATTATTTTAAAATTGTATCCTAACTTCGAATCCTACGCTAAGTACCAACATTTGCTTACAAATCCTTTGTCTTATTATTATGAACTCGTGACTCGGTCAGTAAACATAATGCAGATCAACAATAGAATTTAATTATAGTATTATCTATACTAGAAATTACCCTTTAAAAATTATCTATAATATCTTAAAACCAATATCGCATTTATACAGTACTAGTACTTCTTCGACTTTGTCCGCGTGTTTCTTGTTACCCGACTAATCCCGTCGCATCGTATCGCATCGCCCGTCCGCGCTATTACTACAATCAAGTATCTCCTAACTGAACAGACGGGTGTCCTGCTGGGGAGTTTGTTGCGCCACTTCTTCTCCCCAGCGAAAGCACTAGGAAGTGGTGAAGGGCGGGCGTTTTGGGGGACTGTCTTTTGTAATTTTGACGTTCGAAAAGTGCTGATTTCGTTTTCATTTAGCGTTCTTAATGACTTTCGTTATTTTTGCTTGGCTCCTAAAGGTCCTAGCGTGATCATAGCCTATAGTCTTCCTCAAGAATTGAGCAATCAAATACAAAAGTATTTTTTCAAATCCGACTGGTAGTTCCAGAGATTAGCGCGTTCAAACAAACAAACAAACTCTTCAGGTTTATTTGTAGCATATACAAGGTGTAACTTAAATAACGCACAACCTCTTAAGGGGTCATTGTACTCATCATTATGAACAACTTTTACTATGGGACCAAACCTGAAATTGCGAAAAAAAAATCAGCTGTTCCCTACATTTATGTTCGCATAACTCGTCAAAATGTAGGGAACAGCTGATTTTTTTTTCGCGATTTCCTGTTTGGTCTAATAGTAAAAGTTGTTCATAATGATGAGTACAATGACCCCTTAAGAGGTTGTGCGTTATTTAAGTTACACCTTGTATACATATGTATGTCACCGGAAAATAACAAGAACCGCAAATTTATAAATTTCCTAGGAAATTTATAAACTAACCTAACCTAACCTACAAAACCTTGTTATTTTCCGGTGATATATACATACATACAGGGTTATTTTTCAAAGACCAGCTAAATCTAAGGATATGGTGCAGACCATCAAACTGAACAACTTTCTCCACGGGACTAATATCGCATTCGAGAAAAATGTATCAACTGTCCCTTAGAAAACTTCAATACCTACTCTACCTAAACGTATGGGACGGCTGGATTTCTATTCGCGAATACGATAATAATAATAATATTATAATATAATAATATTCCACAACTTTCACACAACGCCATCTAGTCCCAAACTAAGCAAAGCTTGTGCTATGAGTACTAGACAACTGATAAACATACATATATATTTCTAAATACATACATATCACTACATAGTATAAAACAAAGTCGCTTCCCGCTGTCTGTCCCTATGTATGCTTAAATCTTTAAAACTACGCAACGGATTTTGATGCGGTTTTTTTTAATAGATAGTCTAATTCAAGAGGAAGGTTTATATGTATAATACATGCATAATATAGTAGAGAAACACTGATCATTTTAGGGGTTTCTAATGTGATGTCGTAAATAAACACATTTTATTGCGCTTACATCGCAAACGCTGGCTTAACCCTACGAGATAGATCAAAATAATGTACTACAGTATTGTACACCTTAAAAAGGTCTACAAAAAAGTCCGCGGTGGCATATGTCTATCTCTTAGGGATAACCTACAATAACCATTTTTTATCCTATACTTTTTAAGAGAAATAATGGCTCTAAAATTATCAGTGTTTCTCTACTACATTATGCATGTATTATATGCATATAAACCTTCCTCTTGAATCACTCTATCTATTAAAAAAAAACCGCATCAAAATCCGTTGCTTATTTTTAAAGTTCTAAGCATACATAGAGACAGACAGACAGCGGGAAGCGACTTTGTTTTATACTATGTAGTGATAGTGATCAGCATTGCACCCGTGCGAAGGCGGGGCGGGTCGCTAGTTATAGATAAATTACACCCAGACAAAGAACAAATGATCGTGCTCATCACACAAACATTTGTCCTGGGTGGGAATCGAACCCACGACCTTGGGCATAGCAGTCAGGGCCACTGACCACTAGACCAACAGGCCTGTCAAAATGTTGGTCCCATGGACAACATTGTTCAGTTTGTTGGTCTGTACCACATCCTTAGATTTGGCTGGTCCTTGAAAAATAACCCTGTATATGTTTCTCTCTCTCTCGCTCGCTCTAACTCTCTCTCTTTCTACTTTCTTTCTATAACAATCCTAAAACAATAGGTCCCCAGATTCGACTACCTTTATTTGTTCATATACTATTTAAATTAATTTTTACATAAGACTTCTCTGTGCCAGTGTTGAACATCAATAGTGTTATCAGTCAATACTGGCTATTAACTGGAAAGCCCAGAGATATCGGAAATACATTGTAAATCGATACTTACTCAATATCTATAATATAGCAAGTGACTAATAAAGATAATGGAGTAACAGGTGTTCATTATGTTCCCGGCTTTCCGTCACTAAGGAACAGCTTTTATATGAATTATTACATAAGCCTAACCTGTGTCCTACTGCTGCGGTACAGGCTTCTGTGAAAGAGGGCGGCCATAATCCACCGCGTGTGACAGCACTGAGCTGTCGGATGTCTGATGTCTTCGAAAGTTTGGTTCTTGGACATGTCGGTTTCCTCATAAAGTTTTCCTTCACCGTTTTGAGAGCAGTGGTGATGAAATAATTCACACGAAGTGCCTGCTTGGGTTCGAACCCACGACCTACGAATTGTAAGTTGCGGCCGTTACCACTGGGTTACCACTGCGCCATTCTTGCAACTCACATCACGTCAGTTCCCATATATTAAAGCGGGAATAAAAATAAAAAAAAAGTAGGCACAGTACGCGCCGCGCCGTTTGTTTTGGTGAAAACGTTTGGTCACAACTGTAACCTGATCTAAACGATTGAGAGGAGTTCCCTAAACAATCCTTAGCCAATAATAATAATATTTCACAAATTTCACGCAACGCCACCTAGTCCCAAACTAAGCAGAGCTTGTGCTATGAGTACTAGACAACTGATAAACGTGCATATATATACAACGTGTCCCAGAAATCAACGTCAAGCCGAAAACGAGCAATAGGCCAAGTCGTGACAGCTATTAGAAAAATATAAAAAAAAATCTTGGTCATGTACTTTTCGAATTATAAGCATTCAAAAATAAATCTCAAAAAGTGACACCCTGTGATGGTTTTTCAAGTCCTGTGACTACATTATTAACATTTCGGTAGTTTTTTTCTCTGTGATGTAACCATGAATAACCCTTCTGTAAATTACAGTTAAAAGTAAAACGTAACTGCCTCAGTTCTAAATTAAATGTTAGATTTTTGCCCAATATTGAATTCAAAATAATGACATCACCCAACTTTAACCGACTGTACTGAAAAAAAAATCTACTACACTATTTTGGCAAGTAACTTTAAAAGATGGCGCGTTTAGTCAGGATTCCAAAATGGTATAACACATACTAATTGCTACTTCTTAATTGAGGAAAAAAAGTACATTGTTGGTTTTAGGTGCATTTGAAATAAAATTCAGTCGTTGGATTTCTTTTATTATAATTTTTATTAAATCAGATTTACGAAGTTTTATAACAAATGTTCAAACTGTTTTCCTTCAGCTGCAATGCAAGTTCTACATCTCTTTAAAAATGATCGCGTAATAAGACGGGCGTATCTTCTTGAGTTGATGTATTCAGCGGCTTCTGCAATTCTTTGGCGCAGCTCGTCTAAATCTTGAATTGGTTTAGAGTACACTTTATCCTTTATCGTACCCCAGTAAAAAAAATCTATGGGGTTTAAATCGGGTGAACGGGCAGGCCACGAAATTGTACCACCCCGCCCAATCCACCTATCGGGGTATTCTCGATTGAGAAACTCTCGTACAGTGAGAGCATAATCCGCTGGGCAGCCATCTTGTTGATACCACATGCTGCCGTAAATGTTCAGTGGCACTTCTTCCAATAATTCTGGTAATTGGTTCTGTAAGAAGTTCAAATAACCCTGGGCATTTAAATTCTCCGGCAGCTCGATTGGACCAATAACTTTACCATTCAAAATTCCCGTCCACATATTTACTTTAAACTGGTACTGAGATCTATCTTCCCGCATCAAATTTGGATTTTCCACGTGCCATTCGTGCAAATTGTGGAGGTTCATGTAACCGTCCTTTTTAAATGTTGATTCATCGGACCATAGAATTGTTTCAAAGAATCGCGGGTCCTCTCGGTGCCTCTGCAACATCGTTCGACAAAATCGTACTCTCTCTGGGTAGTCTCGGGGTAGCAGACTTTGTACTCGTCGTACATGGTATGGGTGAAACTCGTTCTTTTTTAAAATACGATGTGCAGTACTTTTGGGGACTCCTATGCTCTGTTCAATTCCACGTACTGAGATACTTCTGTCTTCTTCAACTGCTTGCAAGACTTCGGCTTCGTAGGGCATAACGGGTCTTCCCTCGCTAACCATTTGGCTAGGAAATCGACCCTCTGATAATGACCGATGCACATTAATAAATACTCGATGATCGGGATGACGCTCAGCATTCGGGTATCTCTCACGATACACTCTTGCTGCGGCATTGGCGTTGCATAAGCATTCTCCATAAATGAGATGCATGTTGGCGTATTCCTGTGCGGTGTATCGAGATGGCATGATAAAACACTACACAAACACGGGGTTGCGATTAAAACAAGTCCGGGGTTGTCAGAAACGGTGCAGATAAATCCAAATTACAATGCAAATCAAGTCCAATAAACAAAGCCACAGTTGTAAGTACGAAGTCAATACGAATACAAAAAGATGTGCAGTCAACGAAAGAGCGTAACGTACTGCAGTATTGCACAATTTGCCGACGCATCCCTGTTTAGCCAGAGTAGCGTCTCTATCTGTTTCACTCACACATATGAAATGATGTGTCAATCCGTCTCCCTCTTAGTTAGATAAAAGTAGCGTCACTATCTATCTCGCTCCCACTTGTCAAAGTAGCGTCACCTCACATTAGCTAAAATGAATCTTTCTCGCTCACACTAGTCAAAATAACGTCACTCTTCGTCTCAATCGAACTTTTATGAAATACGGCTTCATAAAAAAAAAATGTTTTTTCTCAATTAAGAAGTAGCAATTAGTATGTGTTATACCATTTTGGAATCCTGACTAAACGCGCCATCTTTTAAAGTTACTTGCCAAAATAGTGTAGTAGATTTTTTTTTCAGTACAGTCGGTTAAAGTTGGGTGATGTCATTATTTTGAATTCAATATTGGGCAAAAATCTAACATTTAATTTAGAACTGAGGCAGTTACGTTTTACTTTTAACTGTAATTTACAGAAGGGTTATTCATGGTTACTTCACAGAGAAAAAAACTACCGAAATGTTAATAATGTAGTCACAGGACTTGAAAAACCATCACAGGGTGTCACTTTTTGAGATTTATTTTTGAATGCTTATAATTCGAAAAGTACATGACCAAGATTTTTTTTTATATTTTTCTAATAGCCGTCACGACTTGGCCTATTGCCCGTTTTCGGCTTGACGTTGATTTCTGGGACACGTTGTATATTTCTAAATACATACATATTATAGATAAATAACAGCCAGACAAAGAACAAATGATCGTGCTCAACACACAAACATTTGTCCTGGGTGGGAATCGAACCCACGACCTTGCGTATAGCAGTCAGGCATATATATTTCTAAATACACACATATTATAGATAAATTACACCCAGGAACAAATGATCGTGCTCATCACACAAACATTTGTCCTGGGTGGGAATTGAACCCACGACCTTGCGTATCGTCAGGGCCACTGACCACTAGACCAACAGGCCTGCCAATGCCTAGCCACTTTGCCAGCCCCACTACTTGATTCATCCCAACCGATGAAAACTGGTCACATTCACATCAAGCTAGGCTGACTTAACGATGTGATTGTCTAACTCAGCCCAGTGTAGCGAGCACAGTTTTGTGACGAGCGAGCGAAGCGAGCTTACAGACGACACGACTGAGCAGAGCGCGCATTCAAGCGAAACGAGCCCCCCACAAGACAGGCGAGTACAACACACAAGGATATTCTTATATCGAGCGAGCAAAGCGAGCCCACCTAAGCCAAGAGTCAGCTTTCACACTAGAAAAGCGAGCAGAGCAAACTTTCTCCGCAAGACAAGTAGAAGAGTGGAGGAAGACTACTCTCGCGAAGACTCTTGCGAAGAGCGAGTGCAGCTAGCCTACCTTCGCCACGAGTGAGCGGAGCGGAGTAGGTGGTTCTCACTCACTAGTTTCGGAAGTGTACTCGATTCGTTCGCTCGTAGTCAAAGTAGGCTCGCTAAACTAGCTTTTGTTGTTGTTTTCTTGTTCTTGTTCTACGCGCGCTCTTCGCATGTGATAGAGTGCTCCGTGCTCCCACGCGTGTGGTAGTGGAGTTCAGTCCGCTCGCTCGTTTTGTTAGTGGCTTTGCTCCACCTGCTAGACTTGTGACGAGGGCTCGTTTCGCTTGCTCATTACATGAGTTAGCGCGCTTTACTCAGTTGTTACGCCATAGGGCTCGCTGTGCTCGCTCTTGTCATGTGAAAGCGCGTTCGGTTCTCTGCGCTCGCTCATTTTTGAGTAAGCGCGCTCAAGGCTCGCTTGGTTCGCTCGGCAGTCAATTCACTACATTCGTTTTTTTGTGAGAGAGCTCGCATAGCTCGGTTTTTGTCATATGTAAGTGCGCTCGGTTCGCTTTCCCGAAGATAAAGTTAGCTTTCACCGATTATATTTTCCAGTTCTGAGCAGATTTACTGCCGACATGAGACGACATCTTAAACTTTATTGCTATTATATTTGTACTAAATTTTCTTACGCTTTCTGACACTGCCGTAACTGTTGTATTTGTGCAGCACTAGACTTTTTCACTGTATTCCTTTTGATACAAGCTTTCTTCGAATGGTATTTTTTTCATTTCCAAGCAGATTTGCTATTGTCAACTTTATACTAATTTTTAACCCTATCTTGGTCAATATTTTTATTGTTTTATTTTACGTCCCACTAGTGCTTTGTTAACTCTTGACAACGACACCAGAATCACTGTTTTTATCTTAACACGTTTTTGCGCTATACGAAAGGGAAATTCGACACATAGTGAAAAATAGAGGGTCGCGCAAATGCGCGTGCACTCGCAGTGTGACGCCATAGGCAAATTATATCCTGCTTCAAAATTGTTATAAATATGACCTATCCTTTGAACGCTCAACCATCACTCTAGCACGAAAGGTCTCGTAGTTTTTGTCAGTCAGAATTATTGAACTTACCACCAGTAAGCCGAGCGAAAAGCCGTTTTCACGTTAAAACTCTTTTTTCACGTCAGTTTACAACATCTGCTCGCTAATGTCAAATTTTACATCATGTTTACCTAACCTTAAGTTTAAGTCATTATAGCCCTGGGGCTACCCTTTCCGGTATGTTGTTCTGAATTTCACTATGTCCCGCTGGTCAATAATGAGATTTGAATTTGGAACATTCGTATTAAAACTTTTCCGAAAAAAAAAAAATCTAAAATTGAATTGCGTTTTATTTCCTCGCAGAAGATGTGAAAAATAGACTATTCTTTTTGGGGATAAAAGTGTCTCCGTCTTGAGCTGGCTTAACTCCAAAATAGCGCCCGTAACATGAGACACTGCTTTATCCCCTCGGTGAATAATCTGCTCTTCTTTCTTTACTCATTTGACATTTATATTGTATAAAGCATCTTGTATGCATGGACAGTATATGCCAAATTAGGTGCCTACTAAATTAGTATTGTCAAGTACAACTCAATTAGCATTTGAGCCTCAAAAGACAACTTTACATCACATCTTGTTTACACATCACGCTTATTCACATCTTCCGAACAACTTTGACAGTATCATGATGAATCTAGACTACAACCATTTAAACCTCCTTCAAAGATACTCCTTTATCCTACTCATAGGCCATAATGGTCTCGCATGGATAAAAAACTTTAGTCCAAAGAGAATGGGGAGTATCATCATCATCATAATTGACCACGACGGCACGGTTGGCGCAGTGGTTAAGCGATTGACTGCTGCGCTGCGTGTCGCGGGTTCGATTCCCGCACGGAACAAATATTTGTATGATCTACAAGTAGTTGTTCCGGGTCTGGCTGTTTGTGTATGTGAGTTTAAATGTTTGTAAACGCACCCACAATACGTGAGAAATTCCTAGTGTGGGGCAATGTTTAAAAAAAAATCAGCCAGAAATGTCCCGCTGCTGGGTGGGTATAGGCATTCCCTTTTTGCTGTCATACTTCCCGGTTCCGAATATTGAATAAAGAAGAAGAATCCGTTTTTAATATACAAGGTGACTTGATATAATTTGATATAATCCTTCCTAGACGTGATAGTGTGAACCGTTTGCAACAATTACGCACCCCCCATAAAGCCTAGGCGAAAATTCATGGAAATCGGAAAATGTATAAAAAAAAACAATATTCGACACTAAATATCATTTTTCTCGAAACTCTCAAATTGAATAGTCTTCATTGCTTCATTTCATTGGGTACGTATTACTTTAACACACCTTTCGATGAACCAAATGTTCTAAAACATCAAAGTACTTGATTTACGTACTTACATTAACTTTGACAACCGTTATTTCAATATTTTAGTATGGCATTAAGCGTACAACTTACGAAGAATCCATTTTCATTTAATCAGCTATATAACGAGGTAAAAACATTTAAAAATATTTAGAGGTGAGGTGGTGGTTTAGAGGTTTGCCAATTGCTGAAATACTTCCTCCGAATTGTTAAATAATCCTAGTTTATCATTTGTGACTTCAAGTGACAGCTATTTGAACAGAAGCCAGCATTGCATAAATATGTTAGCGGTCACGCCCTTTATACCTGGAGGCTTTTATTTAGGTAGTAAGTTTTTGTTTAGATTTTTAATTTTGATATATTATTTTTTTGCGTACGTATAGTTTTTATTGTATTTGTTGGTATATTGGCGTGGCTAGCTGACATATTATAGCAAATAATTTAATTTTGTGTTCTGTGTCTTGTAATGTTAATTACTTTGATTACCTTGTATTATATTCAATCAAGTATTTTCTAACTGAACAGACAGTTGTGCTGCCGGGGAGTTTGTTGCGCCACTTCTTCTCCCCAGCGAAAGCTCTAGGAAGTGGTGAAGGGCGGGCGTTTTGGGGGACTGTCTTTTGTAATTTTGACGTTCGAAAAATGCTGATTCTCAGCCTAGTTTGAATAAATGACTTTTGATTTTGATTTTGAATTTAAAAATTGCGTGATTTTCTAATCAAGGAACTGAATTACGTCATCCCATTACCTTTTTACTACCCAGCAATCCTTCCTGCGTTAGGTTGCCAAGCCGATGCGTCCAAGTCGCATGTAGAGACGCCGCTTTTGAGTGGTAAGTAAGTAGTAGTCGACCCTCTGATATTGGTCTGCAATGGCAAAGTATTCGAAATAATTTTAACTAATTTCTACTTATCTACCCATGCTAAATACAAGTTGATGAGTAAAAGTCATTAATTAGTTTAAGTTTTTGCGATACTTGACATTTTCCGAATTTAATTATTCTACCACTATTCTATTCTACTACTTTTCTACAACTATGCTGGAATTCTCGAAAATATGTTATCATCATTCCAAAAACTGGGTTACAACATGTCCTTGAAAGTCCAGTTTTTACATTCTCCCTTGAACTTCTTTCCGGATAATGGCGGAGCTTTTAGCGATGAACATGCCAAGCGCTTGGAGCACATCGCAAACATGGAAAAACGATATCAAGGACATTGGAACGTTTCAATGTTGGCGCATTATTGCTGGACTGTTTTTCGAGATGTTACAGAAGCAGAATACAAGAGGGCCGCGAAAAAAATCACGTCGCAATTATAATTGAAAAAACATAATAATTTCTGTTATTTTTTGCAAAAATAGTTTTTTCTTTTTGTTTTCTAAAAAAGAAAAACTAATTTTAATTTAAATTAATTATTTTTGTATTCAGTACGTGAGAATAAATAAAAAAAAAGCTCCTTTACATAAGAAATACGTTTTTAAAGTCAAAATTTTTAGACCAGTGTTACTGATCACTTACCGCTTATTTTACGTGTCTTTAAACTACAATGCGTACACGTATAAATTCCTCATTTTTATTATCACAAATATTTTTAATATGTCAACAATTTGCAAATTCGACCTTTGTCAGCGTTATCAACTGTTTCAGGGGCAAATCTAAATATATATTTTATAATTTTTACCTTGTAAGATAGCTGATTAAATGAAGACGTCTTCCCCGTAATTTTTACGCTCAATGTCCTACTAAAATGTTGAGATAACTGCCGTGCGATTCTGTAACCATCTCACCGTGAAAGCTTAGGTGAAGTGAGCGTGGAGTGAGCTGTCATTCGCTAGGGATTAACACTATTAAGCGCTCACTTCACTTATGATTTCACGGTGACATTTTTACAGCATCGACCGGCAGGTGTCAAAGTTCGTGTATGTAGATGATTTTTGAAAATCTATATCCAAAATAAAGCCGAAAACTTTGTTTGTTTGTGTGTTTGTTTGAACGCGCTAATCTTTAGAACTGCCGGTCGGATTTGAATAATTATTATTTTTGTATTTGATAGCTCAATTCTTGAGGAAGGCTATAGGCTATTTAACATCACGCTAGGACTCTTAGGAGCCGAGCAAAAAGAAAAAAAGTAAGAAAGAACGCTAAGTGAAAACGAAGTAATACCGCGGGCCGGTGGTGCGATGCAACGAGGTGGGACGGGGAAAAATAATTTTCACGCGGCCGATCTCGTTAACAGAAGCTAGAACTTATAAAAACGGTACATACGCCAGCACATCAAGCTACTACAATATCTGTCAAATTTCTTTAATAGATTTTCAACTTTATCGCTAAAGTATGATATATGGTTCAAGGTTGACTGGGAAAATTCGACCGTTTCGGGCGTCTGTACTTAAACAAACCGACCGGAGGGGTCGGTTTGTTTAAGTACAGAAAATTTTCCCAATCAACTTTGAATCTTATGTTTTAGCGATAAAGTTGAAAATCTATTAAAGACATTTTGACAGATATTGTAGTATCCTGGTAAACTTTAGTATAAGTCAGTCAAGGTAAATTCGAGTGATTAATATCGAAGTGAACGGAAGCCGCCAAATAATTTATGAAAGCAAAAGCTTTCGAAAGCATCCTTGAACTCATTTTCCACTTGTTCACTAGTATAATGGAAATAAATCATCTATGTTCGAAGCTAAACTAACTAATAAACTACCTAAAATTACATAAAATCACACCCACACCTTCTGTGATATACCCATATTTCGTCAAATGTTTAAGTCTCACGTAATAGGGGTCGAGCCAATTCGCATCACAACCGGCGGGGTAATTGCGTAACACTATTAGTAGCAATGGCTTAAATTTTGACAGTTCAACAACATCCATTGCGTTATTTACGTTTCTGAACAAACAAATTTTTTGAACATATGAAGCAATGGATTAGCAATTTCCTACAAAATAATTTGATAGATTGTGATTGCTAGTGTGTTATGCAATTATTTTTTGTTCTGTTTTTTCTTGTCGTTTAATATATATGTGTGTGTACATAAATGGTAAATAAATAAATAAATAAAATTATAAAAATACAATTAAAATCAAAATCAGAATTAAAATAAAATCAAAATTAAAATCATAATCAAAATTAAAATCGAAATCATTATTTAAATTAAAATCAAAATAACACTGTTGTTAATAATATATTATCTATCGATTACTAAAAATATGTTACAAACAGTCGATTTTCGAAGAGCCCGGAGCCTGGATTTCTCTCTGCTCCGGGCTCCTACACAGAAATTTCTGATGGAAAAATCCAATATCAGCCTGACTTTGGAATAGAACACAGCACCTCATGTTCAGCAGTCAACTGTGGCATCTTTATTTCCATGAGCAACTTTACTCATATACTGTAGGTACTCAAATAGAGCTTCGTTAACCAATTTAATTAGACTCTGTAGTATATCAAAGCGATGCAAAAGTAGAAAATCGACGATTTGTAACACATTTTAGTAATCGAGATGTATTATTAAGAATTTTATTATATTTTGATTTATATTTTATTTTGATTTAAATAATGATTTTGATTTGAATTGTGATTATGCGGAAGATGCTATAATTTTTGCAAATGGCGACAAATGTAATTTCTACTTTGACATTTGTGAAGTAAACAGATAAAAAATACACATCAACCAGACATGAATATTTATATGTATACACCTAAAGAACGTGGAATAATTGTTTCGGGACGTCTAATCTCTCCATTTTGCCATTTACACTGGCTGGCAAGATCGACTTATTAAATCGTACTAGACTTCTTTTCTTGGAGTTTTTTGAAGTCAAGAAGCCAACAAGCCTCAGACTCTTGAAGCCCTCAAAGAGAAAATAAACATAATCCAAAAGCAGAACCAAAGTTTTTCATTCATAAAAAAAAAATTACAGTGAAAGAATATCGGGTGACAACTTTTGCGCGACCTTGTACAGACGCCAGCACATCAAGCTACTACAATGTGTCAAATTTATTTAATAGATTTTCAACTTTATCGCTAAAGTATAAGGTTCAAGACTGATTGGGAAAATTTTACCGTTTCGGGTAGCTTGATGTGCAAATCAACTCAGCCTATCGCAATCCACTACTGGACATGGTCTCTCCCATGCTGCGCCACACCAACCTATCCTCCGCCTTCTGCATCCAATCTGTCCCAGCCACCTTTTTAAGGTCGTCGGTCCATCTAGCTGGGGGGCGTCCCACACTACGCTTGCCGATACGCGGTCTCCACTCCAAGACTCGTCTGCTCCACCGTACATCGGTGCTTCGACAAACATGGCCAGCCCACTGCCACTTCATCTTTGTTACTCTGCTTGCTATGTCGATAACTCTGGTTCTTAAAATAATCTATATTTAGACACAATCTGTGTATTTTAGTGGCATAGATAGATGAGTTGATAGATGGATAATCCAACGATCTATATTTAATTTGGTGGAATCGCCCAGCCATGTGTAAGATCACGTAAGATACTTATTAATATGGATGGTTTGAATAATATGAAGCATGAAAATCGACAAACAAGGTGTACATTATCAAGCAAATATTATGACGATGATTTCTAGGTCACTGTAGTTTATTTTTTTTAAAATGGGCTATTATATTAAATGTACAGTATTTTTATTTTGAAATCTTATTGTCTTTCGACTTAATTTGTACACCAGCCATGGTCAAACATGTTGAGCCAAAAAAAAAAACCTTGTAACACCTTGTACCACCTTGTAAGCATATAATACCATGTATAAAATATTATCTATACAGTTTTTTTGCAAATAAATGAATATGAATCTGAATCTGAACAGCCGCCAGCACATCAAGCTACCCGAAACTGTAAAATTTTCCCAATCAACTTTGAACCTTATGCTTTAGCGATAAAGTTGAAAATCTATTAAAGAAATTTGACAGATTGAAGTAGCTTGATGTGCTGGCGTCTGTACCACCTAATTACTACATATTAAGGCAAAAGCATCAGGGTAGCCCAGGAAAGTCCAATTTTCTAAGATTCTTCGCAATATGCAGGGCAGTATCAGGTTATGTGTTAATCTAAATGAAAATGCATCTTAACAAATATACTATCCACTACGATAGTATATTTGTTAAGATGCTTTATACAACGTGTAACGTTAAATGCGCAAAACCTCAGACACCCCACCTGATTTTTAATTCAATTGACCTATTTCATACAGAAAAGAAGTCATTAAAAAAATTGTAACGGTTTTATGTGCTGTTTTAGTTTTACTAGCCATTCTGATCGTTTCTTAAGTCTGCGACGACGCTTTATCGAGGGAGGAGTCGTCACCGGGCCGCTGCGCCGCGCTGACATTGGCTTGCTTGACCTATTAATTAATAGACACGGCAACGTTTTTAATGAAGGTTTTTTGAAAAATGTGACCTATATTAAAAAGTGGTTCAATTAATTCTGCTCGTTATTCTGATCAAACTATTTTCAGGTTTTGCGCATTTAACGTTACACGTTGTATATGTTTAGTATACTGTTTGTTTTCCCTGTAAAAATAAATAAATAAATATGATTCGCGACGGTAACAAGTATAACTTTACTGAATAATAATCATTGGAATCCTCAATATACAAGGTGTAACTTAAATAACGCACAACCTCTTAAGGGGTCATTGTACTCATCATTGTGAACAACTTTTACTATCAGACCGCACCTGAGATCGCAAAAAAAAAAATCAACTGTTCCCTACATTTTGACGAGTTATGCGAACATAAATGTAGGGAACAGCTGATTTTTTTTCGCGATTTAGTTAAATTCTGACTTCAATTATTCCTGTTTTTGAATTCCAAAGTCACCTTTCAAGACATCGTCAGACCCACATGTCCTATGACGGTTACATCAATGAATACCTAATGATTACTTACTACGAAACGAGTATTCGGCAAAAAGTGCAGAGGTGCAGAGCTATTATGATGTCATCCGATTAGTCATAGCGCAACAATCATTGATAACGACTGAGTTCGTTCCATATGAACCACACAACACTTTTAGACGTGTATTTTCAATATCAATCAACTCACTCTATCGCAGTCCACTGCTGGACATAGGCCTCTCCCAGGCTGCGCCAAAAACAAAATCAAAATATTTTATTTCACATAAGCCTACAAGGAATTATGACACGTCAGGCACCACAATTAGTCGTTTCCTATGCAGAAGAGCCCATAAGAAACTTACGTTACGTTGTAACATAAGTTACTCTTTTAAAAATAATTGTATTTTACAATGTTTCCAAATTACAGTCTTAAGAAGTATGGGAAGACAGTGAAGGACTGTCAACAACCACAGCTCTGTCCTCCGCCTTACGTATCCAGTCCGTCTCAGACACCTTTTTAAGAACGGTCGGCGATCCACACTACGCTTGCCGATACGCGGTCTCCACTCCAGGACTCGACAAACATGGCCAGCCCACTGCTACTTCATCTTGATTACTCTGCTTGATAGACACAATCTGTGTATTTTAGTGCCATAGATAGAATGAGTTGATAGATGGATATGCCGTAATTTTTTGCGATAATTATTGAAAATACAACCAAGCGGTGGTTGTATTTTCAATAACTATCACAAAAAATTGACAACCCACCTTTATTCCCAGAAGGGTTAGACAGAAGTGTAAGGGGTAACACATATGTTTGGGCCATGATTCAGCAGAGCCGAGCGGAAAGATCGAATATTATGTAGACTTATAGTTCAGGGGGTTTGTCGATCGATCAACCGGTCGATTCTGTAAAAATCTCACTGTGAAAACTTGCGTGGAGTGAGCTTTCTGTCTCATCCCACTGATGCTGGGGATTGAACAAGCAAACATTTATAATCATAATGTATTTTAGTTTAGATCTTGTTGGCCCAAAACTTCGCCACTGTCACGGAGTCGTAGCTGGCAGCGCAGAGGTCACTTTGTCTGCATGTTTTGGGACACATAGGGCAGGATAGCAGCTGGAGCATGGTTTACGACATAGCTCCACAACGACACCCTTCTGCCCCACTTTACCAGGCTAGTGTTACGTATTCCCACTTGTGTACGGAGACGGGTCAGGGACTTCCAAGTGGACCATCGTTCTCTCTTTCTCATAAAACTATAAGTCAAAATCCATATAAGAAACCTGGAAAAAAAACTCATTGTTTATAAATATTAATGTTCGTGCAGAATCTTGCGACTTGCATTTGGCCGGGTTTTTAAGCTCACGGAAAGTGGGAGTGGCCGCTTAGCAGGTAGAATGAAGGTTTTTATCATTCACCAATAGTAGGAATTGGGGCGTTCCCAAACAATGTCCTACACTGTAAGTCTCTGTAACTGATAAAGATTGTTCATTTAATTACCACTCAGTCGCGTTAAAAAATGGCACAGATAAAGTTATTTATTAATTATTATTGAATGTTGTAATCCGATTGTATTACTAGAGCTAAATATTGATTAGCTCTCTTAGTAGTTATTGAGAGTTCTTTGTGAACGCGCATTTTTTTTTGTCTCTTGCTTTTTTCTAAGTTTTTGTTTGCCCAATCTATCATGAACGAATGAGAGAAGACTTAAGACTCAAGACTTACTTACTTACTTTACAGCACAGCAGCTATCACATTGTGTTTTCTTCCCATCTCGTAAAAAGTTGAACAGACTCTGTAGGTAAGGGCCAGTTGTCACGAGATTGGCCATCAGAAAAGAATTGCCATAACTATATTTAGCATGCAATGCAATGTATATTTAGTACCGTAAAGTGGGGCTACTTGGACACATTTTTCGCACATTTGTTGAATTTTAAAGACAAAAAATTAAGTTATGGGGATTAAAACACGCTAATCGTACCGACCCTACCGTTAGGATTACACAGTTATCATAAAACATTGAAAATATCTAATACCAATAATAAAAAAATATAAAAAGTGGTGTTCAAATAGCCCCATGGTTGGGGCTTCTTGAACACTAAATTTATTTTGCAGGAAAATCTAATGTTTTCCGTGTTGGATGCCCAACTTACCCCGTAAAATGTGTGTGAAGGATAGAGAAATATATCTTATTGCAAAAAAATATATATTTTAAGTAATATACTTAGAAAAAAAACAAGAAAATTTAATCAAATCTTTATATTTCTTTTTACAAATGTTTCATTACAACATAACCTTAAAATTTGACCTGGGGTGTTGTCCTTGAAGACTTTAACCTGCTTGCTTTGTTTATTCAGGTATTTTTTCACAACATCTCGAATATCCGCCTTTGTCAAGGGGAAGCCCTAATTCGCAACAATAGCCAGGGTATCAGAAATCAGCCGCCCCTCAGACTTACTTAAAACGGTCGGGCGTCCAACGGGTTTCATATTTCTTCCAAGCATCTTCCGTACTAATGTTGCCCGAGGCGCTTTGAAAGCTTCCGCGGCCTTTTTCTTTGACATACCTCGTTGAACTGCATCCATAGCTTTTTCCAGTTCTTCCACTTTGTAATTAATATAGGGTTTTGACCCTGGAGTTTTCTTATATGTTCGCACCATTTTTAAACACTAACTGCATGTACCAACAAGAATCAAACTAAATATGAACAATATTTTATCCGAACTGCACTTACCTACGTGAAGCATGAACGAACGTGTTCGCGATGTGTTCATGTAACCCCGGGGTGGCCAAGTAGCCCTACTTTACGGTATGCCATCAGTTTTAAAGAAAAATAAGCTAAACTCTAATTGTTAAATTAACCAAAATGACTAAATAATGTCATGCTGACAAAAAAAGGTCGAACGAAACTGCCATTTTAGTCAAGCAAATTAAAAATTAGTTTACCGTACATTCACCAAACGTCCGGTACCACGTCCGTTTACTTATATGCGATACTGACGCGGCAGTCTGCTACTCCAGCAAATCGTCATTACAGATTGAGTTTGAAATTGGTAATTACTTTGCAATGAGGTATTTTTAGCACTGCATTTGCTAATCCTTCAACGCAATTTTCCAACGTTTTAAAAGCAATCCTTTGATTTCTGCGCGGTTGATCACAATAGAATCTCGCCTTTTTTCAAGGGACTTGAACATGACTGCATCGTCTTCGTTGCTGCTACTGTTGAACTTCATGTTCAAGTCCTAAGTTCGATTCGCAGGTCAGGGAAAATTGTAATTGGGTTTATCCATCCAGCCCGGAGCCCAGATTTGAGCCTGATGATGGCAATACACTATATTATACTCGTATGAGACTTAGGACGTACTGAACTGGCAAAATTTGCGTGAACCCACTATAGGTACACTTCCGCCTAGAGAACCGTAATTTACCCGGGTCGAGAACTATGGAGCCGGTGAGAGATGTCGTGCGGTGTTCCACAGGGCTCGGTCCTGAGGCCGCTGCTATGGAACATTGGTTACGACTGCGTGCTGCGCGATACACTTCCCTATGGCGTCGACGATGACGCCGTGGTGTCTGCCCGGGGGCAAACGCACCGACAATCGGCCATACTGGTCACGGCAGGGGTTGCGCAGGTCACTGAAAGGACCCGGCGTTTGGGTCTCGAGGGATTTTTTCCAATCTGAGGCTCTCTGTTTCCATGGGCCTCGGAACAAGCCATCTCGCGATTTTCACATAGTTGTAGGAGGCGTCCCCACTGGTGTCGTTGACGTGAAGTACCTACCAGGGACTCGTCCTCGTCAGCCGTTGGGATTTCAGGCCGCATATTTAGTGTTTGGTCCCCAGAAAGATGAGCGTTGCAGCTGCTCTTGCGTGACTGCTACCCAATTTGGGGTCCAACGCCTCCTACCAGAGTCGCAATATTGCAAAGGCCGCAGAGAGCGATCTCTCGCTTCCTGCCGTGGTTCAGTCCATGGTCCGAAGCGAAAACGCGTGGGATGCTGTCGCCTGTTTTTGCAAGGGGGTGTTGCTCGCAAAGGAGGCGGCGGAGAGGGAGAGTGAGTATATCTCTCACTCCAGCCACACCAGAAGAGCAGCCTGGTGTCAAAGGGCGCTTTACGATTTCCGGCCACAATAAGGAGAGGCGAAACTGAGGCTGTATCGTCGCTCAAACTGCCAGGCCCAAAGAAGTGGCACGCAGTGTTCCGTGCGCTGCTTTATGGGAGGACGTGCGGTCGTGGGGTCGGCCGCACTTGGTGATAGTGCATGGTGGGCTCATAATGTTCGGTGAGAAACAGTGGGGTTTTAGTCGGTAGGAGTCCGATATAACCCTCCTTTCTCCCCAGACGGAGGGTATCCATAAGGATTTCTCCACGGAAAAAAAGTTGACCTCCGCCTAACCGTTTGCGGTTTTCAGGCGGGATGTTATGTTGAACATTACTGACCAAATATACGTGTTTACCCGCTCTAGGAAGTACAGACATGACGTTAGGTTCATTCGTTCCCAATGCACTAAAGTTGTACCTAGATTACTGGACATAAGAAAGATTTACTAATTTCTACATCCCTGCTTTATAATTTACCAAGAGCACGCGGATTTCTTACTGACACGATGGTAAATAAAATAAATTAGCCGAAACATTACCGTTGAACTACATTCGAGAATGCTTTCACAAATAAATTACGAGTTGTTTAGCTAATACATCTTCGTACTGGATTTTGATGAATAATTTTGTAAAACTACGCATTTCAGCAGTATCTAGGCGCGTGTTTCATGAAATAGATTGAATGATTTCCTTAGAAATTCAGTGCGCTTAAATACTTTACAGCAATTGGTGTTTAGGATGCAAATAGAGATTTGCCATGCGTTGCAGTTTGTGGGTTTTAAAAGTTTTCAGTTTTTTTTTTAATTTATTCAGTTTTATTTTTAAAACGAAAAAGTTTTTTTGGTTTGTTTAACATTTTGAAATGTTTTAATTTTAATTTCTAGTTTATAAACTATTTGTGTGCCAAGGTGTGCAAAGGTTATAAGCTATTTGTGTGCCAGATTTCATCAAAATTGGCCGTTTGAGCGTAAAGAAGTAACAAACATACACACACACACTCAAAAACGTTCGCCTTTATAATATTAAGTGTGATTAATCAGGCAGGGGCCATAGTTCTTCCGTAGTTATCGAATTAGAATTTTTCAATATCCTGCAATAGTTCTACACCAATTGGAGGTTATCCTTGGGTGCACTTGCATAGTGTATACAGGGATAATCGTCGGATGGTGCCGCGTTTCATTTAAATTTCTTAAGGGGCATAACTGAAACGCTTGAGCCAGTTTGTCAATTTCGTTTTGAATTTGTAGACAGTATATGTTTTACAGTCTTTATAGGTTTTAAGCAGTTTGTTGTACAGACGCCAGCACATCAAGCTATCCGAAACTGTCAAATTTGCCCTATCAACTTTAAGCCTTATGCTTTAGCGATAAAGTTGAAAATCTATTAAAGAAAAGACAGATTGTAGTAGCTTGATGTGCTGGCGTCTGTACATATTTTGAGCTAGAACTATAATATGTCGTCTTGCAGAAACGGTTCTTACACGCGGTATTGGGCAGCAGTCAACACGTCGTTTTGTTGTAGGTAATAGGTAGGACAGGTACCGTATATTTAGGGTATCTTGGTAACTACTCGTATAGTTCGCGTCAGACTTTAAGGCGGCTATGAAGTGCGCTACACGCTGCGCAGTACCTCACCCCTCACCCCCCGCTGACTCATAAATTTGTTACTGCGCAACGACTCGCCTCATGTTCCGAGCCGCCATAAAGTTTGAATCGGACTGAAACAACTGTTAACCCTTAATTGCATGATTTTTACTTTCTAAGCAAATTATTATAAATTGATTTGGACGTGAGCTCTATAGTAAGGAAAAAATATTTAAAAAAATATATTCATAAATATACTTTTTTTGATTTTTTTTCTAAAAGGCCATGTGGAAATTTACATATTTATGTAATCAGAACGACTCTACTGTGAACAAAATGAATTGAATATCTCTAACAATTGAGGAGGATCTTTTCAAAATGGGATATTTCCAAAATATGAATTTTTTGAACTGAGTATGAAGTCTTCTTACCTATGCTAAAATACATCATTTTACACCTTAAACGAATGTAAAATAGGATATGCTTCTTATAAAATTGGACTTAAAATAGCGTGTTCTGAACAAAATATGATATTTAAAAAAAAAAAATCGAAGAATTACAATTAATTAATTATTAATTACAATTTAAAAGGAGATAAATGTATAAACTGTACATTGTAAAAGGGGATATTTTCATGATAGTTGGAACAAAAGAGGATATTTCGATTTTGTCCTAACAAAAGGGGATATTTTAATTTTTTATGTCCTTGTTATCAATAAACCAGAAGGTATTAAAAGAAAAAAAAGGTACAATTCTTAGTATTTTATTATGTAGTTCTTATATAGTAACATTATTTTTCTGTGCACTAAAAGGTTTTCCTACAATCAGTCGGCACGTGCTAGAACCAAAAAAAATCAATGACATAAGACATCTACCAATCCGCACTGGGTCCGCGTGGTAGATTACGGCCCACTCACTCTCACCGAGAGGAGGCCTCTGTCTCAGCAGCATCCACATACATATATAGCACTCTAACTACACATTCCTAAAACCCAGATAATTCCAGGCATTCTAACATTAGCTTTACCCAAAACCACCTGCTCTGTATCAACAAACCTGAAAAACTTAATCGTAAACAGTCGACGACGGATTTATACACAACCTGTCAAAACGGCGAACATTTCTCAGCGTACATGTCGATCAGTTTAGTAAAACTAAAATATTATCGTTAAAATATCGTGATGATGGTATCTGTAGTGGGAGGGGTCGGCCTTCTTTATCTAGATGAACGAACTCTTTATTTTTAGATGAGTTTTTAGCACCTGTCCGGTTCGCGAACTTTAAACTGTGCCTAGTGGCTAGTGGTGGTGTGGCTTGCCAGGTTATGTTAGGATAGCTGAGCTACTGAAGCTTCCAGAGGTGCTTTGTGTTTTTAAATATTTAAAGTTGTGATTTATTTTCGGGGTAAGCTTTGTAGATAATGTGAGCGTCTTTGAAAGGTATTTACTTTTCATAAATACAATTTAAAATATGTTTTTTAATTTATTTTTTAATAAATTTTATTTTATTTTAAACATCGTTCATAAATTGTTTTTGTAAATTTTGTTTAAAATAAATTGTCTTTTTTATTTTAAATATCAAGAAATTAATCACATCGGCGTTTGTCCGACGGATAGGTTGAGAGGTTTTATTCTTATTTAAAATACTTAGATAATTTTTAAATACTTTTAATGACAGCTCATTATTAATAGCCTCTACTATAATAATATACAATGTCCATGTAGACCTTTGGTTCCTCTACTTCTTCTTTATTCTGTGTTATTAAACAATCTAAGAATTGGCTCTACTTATTACTGGCCATATGACTAATTTCGTGAAATATTTTTATCATGATCAACCTTGCTACCTGTGAAAGATATCTCCCATGCCAAGTTCGCGCGTAGGTCAGTTCATTCAGCTGTAAACAGAAGTTTATTACTTTCAAATCCATATGGTCGCTGCAAGTGTTCAAAATAATATAATCAGAAGGATTTAATATATATATTTTTTAATTGGAGTTATAGGTATGAAGAAATGACCGCTATTTTTAAGTCTGTCTCTTATATGCTGAAGTCATTGATGAAATATCAATTTAGTAAAATATAATTATCTTATTGTTAGATAAAATATTAAAAAATCTTAAGTTATCAATTCATCATGCTTAATAAATTTAAATAAGATCTTATTCCGTTGGGAAGCGATAAACTAAAAAAAAAGAAAATTTACGTTCTTTTAGGTATTTTTTCCCAGCACTGTTAATTTTTGTACCACTTGTTGACCATATTTTTAAAAAGATTTTTTTTTAATTATGGTAGCAATTTAATTATTTTAAAATTAATCATTATTTCTACTAAAATATTTTAAAATTAATATTTTTTTCTACTAAAATATTTTAAAAATATTAATTATTTTAAATAACAAAGTACTTAAATATGTTATTTTAAAAATTGCTAACAGTACGTACCCAGATGTCAAATTTTGTTACAGGCATATACTCGGTACGTTAACTAATGTGATTAAACACATCCGTAGAACCGATGATCAATTAATATCATAAACTAAAGAGATTTCCGTTTGCATTCCTAATAGGTACGCTTGTGATGTTTTATTTCTGTGTTCTGTTATTTCGTTTTAGAACTAGAATTTAACACATCTGTGTTTACATTTTAGGTCACTTTGTAACTTTTCTAGTAATTTATCTCACTAACGATTGATTTAAAACTATAATTAGACTCACCTTAAACGGTACCTAGTGCACCTTGTGTAAATATTACCTACGTTACCCAGCTAAAAGTACTCATTGCGATACGCAATTATGTAATCTTCTTGTGAGCGTTTGACTTGACAAGCAAAGGCTAAAATTAAAGAAATTCCGTGTAGGTATCGAAAGTATGCGGATCAGATCGGACCGATGTAATCGTTCAAAATTTACCATTTTCTCAACTGTACCTACATCTTTTTTTTAATATCTATTTAATTTCACATATATTTTTAAAATAACTATTATTTTTTCAATAACTGTTTCTTATACATGTTTTTTTTAAATAACTATTTCATAATTACTATTTTTTTTAGCGATGCGGTCGAGTAATTCGATGCCTAAATATCCTTTTGTTTTTGTATTAATTTATATCGTTAATTAGTTAGTATTTTTCTTTCACTTGACGTACCTAGTATAAATAGTTAGATAAGAGATTATGAAAATAAAATACGTTTACTATTTCATTATTTACTTTAACATTGTACAAATGCATTTTTCTGTTCTTTTCAGATGTGGGCTGCACTACCGATGATGACACAGGAATAATCCAGCTTCGACATGCCATCATTTATTTCAATTAAGATATTTAATTTGAAATATGATCAAAAATCAGTTAGAAGCTAGATCTTATGATCTTTGACGTATTGTGATCAATATAAACATATAAGACCTTAGTTTAAACTGATAAAATGATAAAATTTTCATGTTTTAAAACTAACCCTTTTTTTTTAAACACGACTAAAATATTTAAAGAAATAGAAACCATACTTACTAAATAAAAAAAATTAAAATTATTAAACTATATATTTATTTTAAAAAAATATTATTTTTAAAAAATATTATTTTTAAGGAATTAGGTATAATCTTTCTTTTTTTTACTAACATTTATAACAAACGTAAATGGTGATGTATGATTTTGGTGATTCCGTGGGTATAGTTGCTAAAGTGGCGGCTTTAGTTTGTTATATTCCATGGAGGATCCATATGCATGTGGGTGTATGAAATAGATTGTGAATGTTATCAAAAATTGAAACATTATGCCTAATTTAAAAAAAAATGCGTTTTAACGTGGCCTGAAGTACCTAATTATGAAAAACCTGATTAATAATTAGTCTATGTACAAAATTATGGCAATGAATACATATTTATAAGAGATTACGTTGACGACTATACTAGTATAAACTGTGTCACAGTCGTCAGGAAAACGCAAGTCTTTCATAAACGTACGGAACATTAGTGTTAGGTAGATAGTGGAAAATAGGTATTAATTAGTTTGTAAGACAGTCTTAAAGTGAGAGGTAAAGTAATTCAAAGCACTTATTGTATGATATTTGACGGGCATCAATGTTGCTTCTATACAAATCATGGGCTCGAACTTAGATTAATCCAAACCATTGGACAAAAAAAAAAGTTATTAGCACCTTTAAAGTCCAGTAATAAGCTATTTTTTTCTAACCAACAGACATACGGCGACACAGTCACTTCAAGGGTCTAAAAGTGATCAACTTCAGATTCACAAACAAAGTTCTGCAGAACGAGCTAGATGAAGCGGTCCTGAACCTGCACGTCCAGGAGCTGGAGGCACGGAACACCACGATAGACCCTGAAGAGCCATTCACCATCAACCTGCAGGTTAGCAGGGTGACGAGAAACAACCAGGGGAGCAAAGCCTCTGTCCCTTACACCGATAACTCAGTGAAGATGACCAGAAAAGATCTAAGAGCTGGGAAATGGTTGAAGATTAATATAACCACAATGGTTGCGGAGTTCTGCAGACTGCCGCGAGAGAATTTAGCAATAGTAGTGAGAGTACAAGACTCGAAGAATAGGATGAGTTTGGTTGTGCCGCATCCGAGCTCTGAATCAAATAATGCTTTGGTGAGTGTTATAAAACCTGTTTTTAACCGATTGGGAAGCTAAGTGGGCACCGCATTCAGCCAATAGACCATTGGCATCTCTATCATCTGAAATGTCTTAGCCCACGTTCGCACGGACGAAAAAATATCGCGGCGGGATTTCATCGCGCTCTGGATTTTTTGACTCTGTTTTCTGAACGTTGAGAATCCAACAGAGCTCATCTCAGTACGTCAAAAAAACACATGGATGGATTTTCAACTCACGGCGCAGTGCTTATTTAATTGAAAATCCAGTGCACGAAAAAAACTCGCCGCGGGAAAACTTGGGCTTAGTACGTGCCTTTAAGTATACCGCAACCCGTCTCCTTTAAACCTGAACAATGTAGCAACGCTGGTTACTGACATACCAACCTAAAAGTGGGAATAATACTTCACCGGATGAGCTCCTCCACAAAAGGCTACTTATTACAATTAAATTTATTATCTTTACACCAATTAGGTATTTGTTCACGGGCCTTATTCGTGAATTGCGAATGCAGTCTTCTTAATCGTTTGTATTTCAAAAGGCCACTGCTGATCTCGATAGCCGATATGGCCCGAAAAAAAGCGTGTCAAAAAGATAAGGCTGAATGGTTACCTACTTATTTATTGGGTACTGAAGTTATAAGACAACAATTTTGATTAGATACTGAATGATGCAATTTTTTTTAATTTTTTTCTTTATACAACGTGTAACGTTAAATGCGCAAAACCTCAGACACCCCAACTGATTTTTAATTCAATTGACCTATTTCAGAGAGAAAATAAGTCATTAAAAATTGTAAAGGTTTTATGTGCTGTTTTAGTTTTACTGGCCATTCTGATCGCTTCTTACATCTGCGACGACGCTTTATCGCCGGAGGAGTCGTCACCGGGCCGCTGCGCCGTGGTGACATTGGCTTGCTTGACCTATTTATAAATAGACACGGCAACGTTTTTAATGAAGTTTTTTGAAAAATGTGACCTATATTAAAAAGTGGTTCAATTAATTCTGCTCGTTATTCTGATCAAACTATTTTCAGGTTTTGCGCATTTAACGTTACACGTTGTATTCAGTCGTGGTGATACATCTGACCAATTTTTTTAGCCGATTGTTATACGTACTATACGAACCAGTTATGCTCAGTAAATTATTTTTTTTTTTAGTGCTCACGCACACGGTAATGTAACAGTAACCTCCAGCTAGCTATCTCGATATAAACAATGTTTGCACCATTTGTGCGGCATGACCGTTATCAACGTTACACTCAATATTTGACGAAAGTAAATTATAAAGATAACAGAATTTATTCAATCATGTGCAGCGAACTATTTGTATTGACCTTGACCTGCACCCCAATTGCCTAACACACGAACATGAATCAGAATCTGAATAATTTTGAAGGATATTCCTAATACATTGCTTCATATATGTTCGAAAAAGGAGATCCGCCAAATCCTATACAAAAACCCCAGGCCCGGCGCAAAAGATACAGTAGACTCTCGTTAATTCGAAACTCGAGGGACTCTTAAAATATTACGAATTATCGAGTGTTTGAAATATCAAATGGTTCGAAATTTTTGAGAGAAAATAGATAAAACTTCGAATTATTAAGTGTTGCGCCGATAAGTTCGAATTAACGCTTCGTTTTGTTACGTACCAATGATTTTTTCGTTCAGGACACCAAGTGCATAAAAATGTATTGATTTAGTTCGAAATATAAAGAGATTTTGTAGGGAACTCGTGATAACTTTGAATTAAAGAGAGGTTCGAATTATCGCAGGTTTGAATTAACGAGAGTCGACTGTATCTCAGATTTTACAGTCTATATTATTTTATAGTCGTTATTGCTAAACGGGGTGGCTAACATAGTTTTTTTGTCTGTAGTATGGCCAAGTCACGTTATTTGAGTTCAAAAATTAAAAATAGTAATAACATTATTAAAATGACTTGGAATGTCATTAATAGCGAAACAGGAAGGTCATGCAACCGAAGTAGTGACTACAGCCTTGCTATTGATGACAATGTAATTAGATCAGATTCCCAGGTTGCCGCGGCCTTTGAAAATTTCTTTGCAGAGATTCCTGTGTCAACTACTAAATCTCTAAGCTCCTCACCCACTGCTGCAGAGTCTTTACTTAAGGAAAACGTTCCAGTTTGTGATTCGGAATTTCACTTCGAATTTGTCACTTGTACAGATATAATTAAAACTTTTCACATGTTAAATGTAAAAAAGACTGCAGATCTATGGGGTAATTCTGTGGATGTTGCTAAGACAATTATAAACATTGTAGCACCTACTTTAGCTGTTATATTTAATAATTGTATTCAATGTGGTGAGTTTCCTGATCTTATGAAACACAGTAAAATAATACCGTTGTTTAAATCAGGTAGTACATCAGACCCTACTAATTATAGACCTATTTCCGTACTACCCACCTTTAGTAAAATTTATGAAAAACTTATTTTAAATCAATTGCAAAGATTTTTCAATAACAATAAATTACTGAATAATAAACAGTTCGGTTTTACAAGGGGTCGTTCAACTACCGATGCCGGAGTTGAACTTTTAGGACATATTTATAATGCATGGGAGGACAAATGCGATGCTTTGGGCATCTTTTGTGATTTGTCCAAGGCATTCGATTGTGTTCTTCATGAAACCTTAATCAGGAAACTTCACCACTACGGAATCCGGAACGCCTCTCTGGATCTTCTCACTTCTTACTTAAGTGATAGGATTCAGAGAGTTGATGTTAACGGGAAAAGGTCACCCGGATCTGTAGTAAGAATGGGGGTCCCACAGGGCTCAATACTTGGACCATTTTTATTTATTGTTTATATCAATGACTTGCCTTACCTCATAAAGGATGAACATGATATAGTTTTGTTTGCAGATGACACTTCACTTTTATTTAAACTCAAACGTCAACAGCTGGTTACTGACAGTATAAATAGTGCCCTCGCAAAAGTAGTTAACTGGTTTAATGTTAATAATTTACTTCTTAACGAAAAAAAAACCAAATGTATTAAGTTTACGATACCAAATGTTAGACAAGTAGAAACTAGTGTTCTCATAAAGGGTGAAGAGTTAAAACCCGAAAATACCACAGTATTCTTAGGCATAACTTTGGATGCCAAGCTTCAATGGGGCCCCCATATAGATAAATTGTCAAAAAAGCTTAGCTCTGCAGCATACGCCGTTAGGAAAATTCGTGACTTAACTGATTTAGAGACAGCCCGTTTAGTTTACTTTAGTTATTTTCATAGTGTGATGTCATACGGTATTCTGTTGTGGGGAAATGCCGCCGAAATTCAGATAATTTTTATTTTACAAAAAAGGGCAATTCGTTCCATTTATAAATTAAGTCCCAGACACTCCCTCAGAGACAAATTTAAAGAGATTAATATAATGACTGTGCCTTCTCAGTACATTTATGATAATCTTTTGTATGCACATAAAAATATTAATCTGTTTAAGAAATACAGTGATATCCATAATATAAATACTAGGAACAAACATAAATTTGTTGTTCCTACAACAAGGCTCAAGAAAATAGGTGGCTCGTTTAGATGCCAATGTATACGTTTTTATTATAAACTTCCTAGCCACATTCAAGAACTAAGCATTAATAAATTCAAATCTTTTATAAAGCTAAAACTATGCCAGAAAGCCTATTATACTGTAAAAGACTATATTGAGGACAAAAACGCTTGGGATTGAGCTGCTCCAATAGGTCTAGACAGTGAATGTTGTTTATTTTTTATTTTGCTGATTTACACTTTTGTTATTGTTATTTTTTTTCTTTCTAAATATCTATTTATGACATGACATGAACATTTACTGTTTAAAGTCTTATATTATTTTAATTATTGTGAATGTGAGGACTATGTGGGTCATTGTTTCCGTTTTAATCATGGTCTGGCAGTTTGAGTGGTTTATGCGGTCTACACAAATGTTCTGTCCTTGGTATTGCTCGTCGAATCGTTGAGCTCCTTAAGTTCTGAGTTGAGCTGCACGGTTACTGACGAATGCGTGCACTGACTGCACAGGTCCACTCAATCTGTGTGGTTCTTCCCTCAAAATACCACTTCAGACACCAATCTACATGGTCCTCAAAGATCAAAGATGATGTCCGGATTTTTATATACACATTGACATTGATGAATTTTATATAAACAATGACATGGATATTTACTTTGTATAGTATCTTATTTTTTATTATTATTATTGTGAGTGTGAAGACTATGTGGGTCATTTCTTTTTTCTTTTTTCCTTCTTAGTTAGTTTTAATCATGGTCTGGCAGTTTGAGTAATTTATGCGGCCTACCCAAATGTCCTTTCATTGGTATTGTTCGTCGAATCGTAAGGCTCCTCAAGTTCTGAGTAGAGCTACACAATTTTTGACAAATGCGTGCACTGACTGGACAGGTCCGCTCAATCTGTGTGGTTCTTTACTCAAAAGACCATTTCAGACACCAATCTGCATGGTCTTCACATGATCTGACCAAGATTATGTCTGGACTTTAAAAGAGACTGTGACCTCTGAGTTTGTTTCGGCCTTTCTTCTCAGAGTAGTCAGATAGGAAACGCCGACCTCATCTAGTTTAAAAAATATGATTGACATGTAAAAGTGTTTGTACAAACCTACTTACAGAAAATAAATCATTTATCATTTATCATTTATCATAGGCGCTAGATGTAAATTTGACACTTTTAATGAATCAATCAATTAACTCAGCCTATCGCAGTCCACTGCTGGACATAGGCTTCTCCCAGACTGCGCCACAACACCCTGTCCTCCGCCTTCCGCATACAGTCTACCCCAGCTACTTACCTTCTTTATGTCGTCCGTCCATCTAGCTGGGGGGCGTCCCACACTACGCTTGCCGATACGCGGTCTCCACTCCAGGTCTCGTCTGCTCCACCGGCCATCGGCCCTTCGACGGACGTGGCCAGCCCACTGCCACTTCAGTTTGCTTACTCTGCACGCTATGTCGGTAACTCTGGCTCTTTTCCGGATAATTTCATTCCTGATTTTATCCTTCAAATAGACTCCGATAAGCTCCGAGCGTAGCTCACTCCATAGCGCGCTGAGCGACCTTGAATTTGTGGACCAGCTCGACCGTCAGTGTCCACGTTTCAGCACCGTATGTCATGACGGGCAGGACGCACTGGTTGAAGACCTTAGTCTACAAACACTGAGGGATAAGCGACAAGAAGCTTTAACACACTTTTAAGGAAAAACTTAATCCTCTTGTACTTAACCAAAATTAACAGCATGTATGTGGTGTATATGTGGCCGCCAACTGGGGTAATTAGCAATTCAGTTAACTGCCTAGCCATTCAACTAAACGGCGCCGTTCAACTAGCGGCCTGAATGATATTCAGCCGTTTAACTATGTACTAACGTTTAACTAGTTGCCTAGCCCAGACATTGATTGATAGACTTAAAGTAACATATAACAAGTGTTATGTATGTCTGGATTAGGCTAAGTACAATGAACATGATTTGGACAACCCAGCTATATGTTTAGAGACTGTTTTAATAGATCGACTGCCACAACAAACACTATCGAAACTGCAAATCACGCACTTCAAAGGAGAGCAATTCAAAGTTGTAATTCGATGCAAAATATTTTAAGTTAATAATACAAAATATTTAGCATCGAATACAAAATACTTTGCATCGAATTACAACTTTGAATTGCTCTCCTTGGAAGTACGTGATTTGCAGTTTCGATAGTGTTTGTTGCGGCAGTCGAGATATGGATGACTGAAGTACTTAACTGAGACAGCTTTTGTAACAAAGTATAAACGAAACTTAATAACATATACTTAAACTTACATAAAATGCCATGGTTTTATTGTAATCACTACATAGTATAAAACAAAGTCGCTTCCCGCTGTCTGTCCCTATGTATGCTTAGATCTTTAAAACTACGCAACGGATTTTGATGCGGTTTTTTTTAATAGATAGAGTAATTCAAGAGGAAGGTTTATATGTATAATACATGCATAATATAGTAGAGAAACACTGTACATTTTAGAGGTTTCTAATGCGATGTCGTAAATAAACACATTTTTTTGCGCTTACATTGCAAACGCTGGCTTAACCCTACAAGATAGATCAAAATAATGTACTACAATATTGTACACCTTAAAAAGGTCTATAAAAAAGTCCGCGATGGCATATGTCTATCTCTTAGGGATAACCCACAATAACCATTTTTTATTCTATACTTTTTAAGAGAAATAATGGCTCTAAAATTATCAGTGTTTCTCTAATATATTATGCATGTATTATATGCATATAAACCTTCCTCTTGAATCACTCTATCTATTAAAAAAAAACCGCATCAAAATCTGTTTTAAACTTCTAAGCATACATAGAGACAGACAGACAGCGGGAAGTGACTTTGTTTTATACTATGTAGTGATAGTGATCAGCATTGCACCCGTGCGAAGCCGGGGCGGGTCGCTAGTATATAATATATACTTCTTTCTATACAGGGTTACAAAAAATACTTAAAGAAAAACCCCAAAAGACCTAGCTCCAGCTATTCTATTCTAAATATACATATTTATGCAAAAACTGTGTTTAAATGTACAGACGCCAGCACATCAAGTTACTACAATCTGTCAGATTTCTTTAACAGATTTTCTACTTTAGTGCTATAGCATAAGGTTCAAAGTTGATTGGGAAAATCTGACAGTTTCGGGCAGCTTGATGTGCTCGCGTCTGTACCTCAAGTTTCGAACGTTCAATGAATGAAATGTCAAAGTGGAAACAGACACAAATTGAAATAAAAGAAGAAAGAAGAAAAAGCGGTCAGACACATTTTTTTATTTTTCTGAAACAAAAATGCTCCATTAATTTATCTATTTCTTCATTTGACAATCAGGATTTTTGCCTGTTTTTGTGTGTTTTTTCTGTTTCCACTTCGACATTTCGTTCATTGAATGTTCGAAACTTGAGTTACATGTGTATGTTATATGAAATATAGAATAAATAAAATAATAATATAAAAAAGTGAATTGCATTATATGAATAATGTACATTTTTATATAAATGTATAGGTATAAATATATACCACATATAAAAATACGTCATAAGTTTTCAATATTAGGTAAGCACAGAACACAGAGTTTTCCCTTAAAAGTGTAATTTTTACATGTAGCGTCTATTAAACTTCTGCGGGAAAAAACTATGTTTGCCACCGAATTTGCCAATAGTTATACTTTACACTATTTCTACTATTACGACTCTAAAATCTGAGATACATTTTCTTTGCGCCGGGCTTGAGGCAATTTTGGCATAGTATAAAGAGGGGAAGTAAGTTATCTTCATACAAACGCACCGCGCGCGGCTTGTATGTGTGCGCCAAAGTATGTATGCGTCGCCGCACGCACACTTAAACAAAATCTCGACCCGTTTCTCACAGCGCCAGTCGGGGCTAACACCGCACGAGGTTCGCGCGTCACGGCTTTTCGGCACCGCTAAATGAATAAAAAAAGTGTGATAATCGCAGGAAAACATATTGCTGTGTGTTTGGCTGTTTTTAATAAAAATAAAAATAAATATAGTCCTTTATGTGTACAAATACTACATTGTGCCTATAAAAAAATATACAAAAAACTGACTAATATATAATTATACTAGTATCCCTTTTTTTATAAATAATACTGCTCTGAATCTTGAATACATTTCTGTATTTGTTCTACATTTCTGTGTTGGTTTGCACTGAATTAAAACTTTGCTAAAAGTGACAACCCTGAGACAGTAGGCAATTATATCGCGGATTGGGCCAGAGATAGCCTACTTCCCCTCTTTATACTATGATTTTGGCGGTTCTCCTTTGTCTGCTCGACAACGCAACTACGCAATGAATGTTGTTGAACTGTTAAAATCAAAACGATTGCTACTGTTAGTGCGTTACGCAACTACCCCACTGCCCCACACATGCTTCACTGTCATCATCATCTGCCTAGCCTTTTCCCAACTATGTTGGGGTCGGCTTCCAGTCTAACCGGATGCGGCTGAATACCAGTATTAACATTGAGCGACTGCCTATCTGACCTCCACAACCCAGTTACTGGGTAATACGATACCCCTGGTAAGACTGGTTGTCAGACTTTCGGGCTACTGACGATCTGTAACGACTGTCAAAGATCCACGAATGACAGCCGGGACAAACGGCTTAACGTGCTTTCCGAGGCACGGAGGGGTCTTGGTATGTGAAGGTCACCCATCCACGGACGAACCGCGGCAAGCGTAGCTTAACCTTATCGATCGACCCGTGCGGCTGTTATTACTTAGCCACAAGCCCCCTCATGCTTCACTGTCATCATCTGCCTAGTCTTTTCCCAACTATGTTGGGGTCGGCTTCCAGTCTAACCGGATGCAGCTGTCTACCAGTATTTTACATGGAGCGACTGCCTATCTGACCTCCACAACCCAGTTACTGGGTAATACGATACCCCTAGGTAAGACTGGTTGTCAGACTTTCGGGCTTCTGACTACCCGTAACGACTGTTAAAGATCTACGAATGACAGCCGGGACCAACGGCTTAACGTGCTTTCCGAGGCACGGAGGGGTCTTGGTATGTGAAGGTCAACCATCCACGGACGAACCGCGGCAAGCGTAGCTTAACCTGATCGATAGACCCGTGCGGTTGTTATTACTTAGCCACAAGCCCCTCATGCTTCACTGTCAATGAATCAAAATAACTGGGTTTTCGTCTCATTCCAGATGCCATACATAGAAGTAAGTCTAAGGGACAATTCACACAAGCGAACACGCCGAACCATCGGCATGGACTGCACGGAGAATTCGAAAGAAGCACGTTGTTGTCGATACCCCCTCGTAGTGAACTTCGAAGAGTTTGGCTGGGACTGGATCATAGCGCCGAAAATCTACGACGCTAACTACTGCAGTGGAGAATGTCCTTATAGCTTCCTTCAAAAGTATCCACACACTCACTTAGTCCACCTAGCTGCTCCACAGGGAAGTGGGGGGCCATGCTGCGCTCCTCGCAGAATGAGTAGCATCACCATGCTGTATTTCGACCATGATTATAATATTATATACGGGACTATACCCGGGATGGTCGTAGAAAGCTGCGGGTGTTCATAGCAACGTTTTAGTATAGTTTGGGCTCCAAGATTGGATACGGTTTCTTTATTACGCAGTTTGAGGTTATAGTTCAAAAACGAGAGTACTTTTTTTAATGAAAGAAATCTCTTGCCTAATTGTTTTATTTTATAATTAATTTTTATCTAAACTTTGTTGATAATACCTATTCTTAATGAAATGATTTGATTCATTCATGAATTTGCGTCAATGTCGACATTAGAAAAAGAGTTAACCCTAAAATTCCGCGCGATATTTATATTAAGTACATACTATTTTCTTTTTAATCTTTAATTTTAACTGAATGTTTTATTTTATTTTTGTATTCAAAAATATATTTATATGCAAGATATCTTCGGAGCCCGAAGTGTGGAATCTATAGGTATGTGATATTCGGTTGAAGACTGCAAACCTTTTTGTGTTGTGTGCCGTGAGTGTGAAAATTGTACATTTTTATTTTACGTTTGTAACTACGTCTAGTATAAATTACTCAACCCGTAACGTCTGGTTCCGACGAGGTTAGATAGTGTTAGCTGGTTATTATGATACCAGTTAATAAAGTTACTTATGAAGAGTCAGAACATATGGATAAAATAGCAGCGTTAATATTACTTACTTTGATAAATACAATCTGTAGTAGTTTGTTTTGTTTTGTGGCCATTATTTGTTTATTAATTTCTTCTTACGTAAACTGAGATATGCCTTGTACAGACGCCAGTACATCAAGCTACCCAAAACTGTCATTTTTTTCCAATCAACTTTGAGTCTTATGCTTTAGAAATAAAGTTGAAAATCTATTAAAAGAAATTTGACAGATTGTAGTAGTTTGATGTGCTAGCGTCTGTACCTACGTCTGTCTAGTTTTTTTTTAATTAATCAGGTTTTCTTTTGTGAACCTAGCCTCGTTTGAACCATCGTCTCATATTCTTATAACATCACTTGTAAGTAGGTATCACCCATTTCGAGTATATTGTCAATCAACAAATGACGTTTTCGACCTGTCAAAACATCTGTCAGTGTTAGATGTCTGTATACTTAGTTATCTACGCTTGTCGCTATTTATTAATTAACCTCTAAAACAAGCGATTATCAATTTTAATTAATTATTTTAAATCAATAATCGTACTTTTTTTCCAACGATGTGACCCCTTGACGTTTTTATTAAGTTGATAGTGTAAAGGTTCAAGCGATAGTAGGACATTTATCGTTTTATTTTTTATATGTAGCAAAGAGTTATCAAGTGCTTTAACTTGCGTCTCAAAATAGCATTTATTCTTTTCTATTGTAAGTCTTATCGTAGACTTGTTCATATTGATTATCGCATTTCACAATTCTGTTACCATGCACGGGCATTATGTTAAGATAAAAAAGGTCAAAAATGCATTCAATTCTGGGAACACCATTTAGGTATTCGTTAATTTTGCAATAATGATGAAATCAAAATTATATTCAGTCCACATCTGACCCAGTTTGATGACCCAAAATTATATTTAAAATGTCAAGGAATCGTTTAAGAAGTGTATTGCTAGAATTTTAAGAATTTACTGATTAAAA
This sequence comes from Eremobia ochroleuca, assembly GCA_949629135.1. Lineage (NCBI taxonomy): Eukaryota > Metazoa > Arthropoda > Insecta > Lepidoptera > Noctuidae > Eremobia > Eremobia ochroleuca. The sequence goes on along the minus strand of OX451409.1, from coordinate 9,645,413 downwards.
GTACTACTTAATATAAGTTGCCCGTGAAATGCATTTGTGTTTTCTGCCTTCACGTATTCTTCATCTAAATGTAGTCATAATCACTTTTACCATCAACATTTAATTGTAAGTAGGTAGATCTATGTAATTCGATGTAATGTAATACGTACGTTTGGAATTTCTCTTTTGATATGATATTGTTTGGATCTCGTTCAAAATTATATTTTTATAATAAAAATACATAGTTTCTTTTAAGATTCTAGCGGGTGGTGCTTAAACGATAGTTGCTTTATTTATAAAACATAATAAATATTATTGTATCAGTACCTACCCTTGTAATATGACGTATTTTTTGACGTAATCAACTTTTTTAGATATTTTTTTCGTGATGTAAGTTTTTTTAGAAAAAATATAACAGGCGTAGAAATTTTCAAAAATTAGATCTCATTTTAAGGCAATCGTTCTATTGAGTGCCTTCATAAAGATCTCCCAAAACTTTTGGATAACAAAATAAAGTTTTTTATAAACATTGTAGGGTTAAGTTACTTTTGTGTTAGAATCTATTCGACGTAACTCGTTTACTGTCAAAAACACTAACATTTTCACGTTGATAAGTTTTTTATAAAATAAATTTTCAATTCTTTACGACTCGTATTATTTTGTGGGTGTAAACTCTTTAAGAAATATATGTCTACGAAAACTTATTTTGTCTGATTTATTTCATAACCAGTATGATGCACTTTTGATATCATGTTTCACGTAACTAGAAGGTGGAACATGCGCCGGCGCATCGGCCCTTCACGAAATGTAAAGCTACCAGAAGGATACAGCTAGGCACTAAAAATAAGAAGCAATACTGAATGTCAGCTACGATTATTTATTTCAGGAGGACGTGTTCACTTTTACGCGCCTATGATGAACTAATTTGATTTTAAAAACATTCGCCAAATTTTTAGTAAGTATTGAAATTGATTCTAAATTCACCGGAGAAATCGAATGCTACCAAATTCATTTTTCTGCCAGCCTGCATGATGTAAAAACACAAACAAAAAAAAAACTTATTATGCCGGGCCATTCTGTAAAAATCTCACCGTGAAATCATAAGTGAAGTGAGCTTGAAGTGAGCAGTGTCAATAGTGTTAATCCCTAATGACAGCTCACTCCACGCTCACTTCACACAAGTTTTCAGGGTGAGATGGTTACAGAATGGCACGGCAGTTACGAAAATCAAGGTACAATATTTAAAAAAAAAACCAGTAGCAGATTACTAGGTTTTTACAAATGCCCTGGACACCACAATTAGCATTCCCTGTATTGTGGGGTCCAGTCTCTTACCAAGTAAGGCAAGCATTTTCATTTACATAAGAGTAATTAATTAGATTAATTCTTTTGCAGTCAGCCTTTACGCTGGATTTAGTGGGCGACCGATGGTCATGCGCTGACATCGGTACATAGCGTACCGGTTTATCTGAACTCTTGCTCTCTGACCGTCGGTGCTATACAACGTGTAACGTTAAATGCGCAAAACCTGAAAATAGTTTGATCAGAATAACGAGCAGAATTAATTGAACCACTTTTTAATATAGGTCACATTTTTCAAAAAATCTTCATTAAAAACGTTGCCGTGTCTATTTATAAATAGGTCAAGCAAGCCAATGTCACCACGGCGCAGCGGCCCCGTGACGACTCCTCCCGCGATAAAGCGTCGTCGCAGACGTAAGAAGCGATCAGAATGGCCAGTAAAACTAAAACAGCACATAAAACCTTTACAATTTTTTTAATGACTTATTTTCTCTCTGAAATAGGTCAATTGAATTAAAAATCAGCTGGGGTGTTTGAGGTTTTGCGCATTTAACGTTACATGTTGTATACGTCCAATTTATCGTCAGTATCTTAGTACAGTTAGTACTCGTGATCGGCGGTACGCGACCGACGTCAGTACATCGTCTTCAAGTACGTAGTTGCCTACTTGGGTCAACCCTTCGCCTGTGACCACGTCTTAACACAGCTAAGGGATCAATCTCCACAGTCACATTTCTTAAAACCGTCAAATCAAAGGACTGGGCATTGGTCGTTTCTAGTACTGTGCCAAGGCCAAAGACGTTTTCCAAAAACAACTAAATTTACACTCGTATTATAAGTTAAGAGGGGCTGCAACAATTTGCAGTTTTACGTATATACAAGATTAGTTTTTTAGTATATGCAAAACCCGAAACACGTGTCTAGTATTTTTACGTAAAAAATCTATGTATGAAATTTCAAAACTTTATCATGAAAAATCACAGTTACGCGTATAAGCTTGTTATGTTACCTGGATGTCCGTACAAAAATATGCTCACTACCACGCGGCGCCCCTGCGCGCCCGCGCCTCCAGCCCGCTGAGCGGGGGTATTCCTCGAAGCGCACCAACTTTGAAATACAAATGAAGCACACCAAAAGTATTCCTCGAAACGCACCATCGTTTTGAGGAATACTTTTGCTGCACTTTATTTGGTGCGGTTTAAAGTTGGTGTTGTTTAAAGTTGGTGCGCTTCGAGTAATACCCCGCTGAGCGCCCGCGCCTAGTGCTGCTATGACCGGCCGTGAACTGTATTGTGCGCATATGATTGCGGATATGTACTTGAATGTCGCTCGGTGTCCGACTTGTGAATATTTTTGTGACAACATATAACATGGTGTAAAAATTATTGGAATCGATTCAGTTACTTATTCTGAACAAACTATATTCAGGTTTGCAATATACTAAAAATAATATTGTACAGCTAGTGGTCTGGAGAGGTCAAGGACCGTCGCATATCTGGCACAATGCGGCGTCACTGCCAAACAAATATGAGCCTATGCGCTAGTTGATATAAAGTTGAAGATCCAGATCTAGCCTTAACAAAACCATTTTGGGACAAGCTACCACTCCTGAAAGCCAAAATCAACAAAGGCGACCAATAGAGAAGCCTACTCGGGGCGTCTCCTGCAAAGAAATGAATTAGAAACGAACAGCGGAGCTGGAGACTGAAAAGCACCCGAATTGCGAAACATACTGAATCATTTTCACGGATATTGCTAATCCATTGCTATGTTCGAAAAATTTGACTGCTCAACAACGTAAAAAAAGGGCAATAGGGAATCTTACGTACTGAGACAGCAGGTGGCGCCTCCTAGACACTACAAAACAAAGCTAACTGTCATGGCGAATTGTTGTGGCAAATTTTTCGAATTTTTAAATATTTTTCATCCTTGTTGAAACTACAGGGTACTTGGTTAATAGCTTTCGTGAAAAACTTGAAGTCAAAGATCCATTTAACAACAAAGATGTGATGTGTACCTAACATTTAAATTAAAACAATGTTTATACATATTAAGACTGAAGAAGGGTAAAATAAAATCTTAAAAATCATATGCGCCGTTCTCACAGAACGGCCACTCTTTATTTTTATAAATTTTAATTTATTTACACATTTTCCTTTTTTCTACTTTACATTTATGACGTTAACGTTTTTAAAATACATTACAAAAACAAAAAAAGTAATAATATATAACAGAAATACATGAGAAATGTACACTTACGTTAATTCAGACGAATGGGAAAAATTGATGGACTAGTATACCCAATTAGAAAAAATAATCGTTCCCAAGAAAATTTTTATCATTTACTTTCCCATTAAAAAAGTATTTTATAAATTTTCGCCTACATGTATAAATGTTTATAAATTAATTGTATTATAGTAAAAAATGGCGGAAAATTTATCAAATACTTCAGTCTAATATATATTGCTTCACATTTAAAAAATACATGGAAATCAATGTTGTTATTATTGTACTTTTATCAATTCTAATCAAACAATTCCTTATCATAAGGGAGTTGACAGTTCTATTTGACGTTTCTTAATTAAAATTACGTACAACAGTTAAGTCTATAGTTGAAAAAGGAGGTTTAAAATGTAGTCGCGCAAACGATCTACAAAAGTTTTTGCACAGAAACGACAACTGATGCGAAATTTTGTTGATCTTCCGCGCCAACTATTTTGTGTGGTCTATGATTAAAAATTACATATTACAGTATCTATCACCATTCAAAAGCCAAATAGAACCGCCAGCACCATCCTATTAAAGTAACAGGTATATCCATGGCATTAAAAATCTACATTACGTAGAAATCATATTTTTTGTCATTTTTTTTTTTCATTTATTTAATTAAACGAGATATTTACTCTAAGTTCTAATGTACAGAAAGTGCACAACATCAAGTGGTGTCAGTCTATAATAGGTTTGGATGGATGGATTTTTTGAAATATTGACAAATTATAGCAATGATAGTATTATAAAGCTGTGGTAAGGCGCGCATCCATTATGACAGGCCGCGTCGTGCCGTATCAGGTTGCATTAGGCCATAGCAGGTCGCTTTGGGCCATAGCAGGCCGCATTGGGAAATAGTAGGTCTCACTGGGACGGCCCAGTGCGGGTACCCAATAACGGCCTAGTGCGGTCTGCTACGGAGCAGGCCGCATTAGGCCATAACAGGCCGCGTTGGGCCATAACAGGCCGCAATGGGCAGTAGCAAGTTGTATTGGGCCATAGTAGGCCTCATTGGGCCGTAGCAGGTCGCATTGAGCAGTAGCAGGCCTCAATGGGCCGCACAACAGCTCAACTAGCGAGGATGAGGTTTTGTCCCCCTCCGCGATAAAACTTACATAGCTAGTATGCAGCAGAATATGTTACTGCGGCCCGGTATAATGTGCGCTTACCTTTATGGTGGTATGTTAAAAACTCCTTTCTGTGGCAGTGGTAAATGCTCGTATTTTGTGCAAACATTTTGTAGCTGTATTTTATTGTTGAGTATATAGGTAGATAAAAAATAACCAGTAGGAATGTTTACATATTTGTGCTAGTAGAATATATTATTGGCAATTAAAAAGATAAAAATCCTATAATAGTATTCAAATGATTTCCATAAAAGTAGTGATTTAAATTATCGAAATCACTACATTAGTTATGTCTTTCATGGTTTTAATAGCAGTCTTAAAAAAAGTACCTATTGTAATGTATCTAGGAGTTTTTAAAATACCACCTCTTACGGATATTTCAAACAAAAATCGACCGTATGATGTAAAAGTTAAGCTTTAAAATTGTATAAAAGCATACGAAATGGTACTATATGGCAGTGATACAATAATGGCTAAAAGCAAACTTAAACTAAACAGAACAATTCGTCGTTGTGTTTACCGAAATTAAGATTAAAAAAAAAAAACATGTTTTTAGTACATCAACAAAGAAGCTTGAAACAGGGAAAGCAAAATCAATTCCCTCGAAAGATTATTAAAATAATGTATTGCATTCAAACTTGCACTGATAGTTAAAAAACTGCATTGACAAAAACGCATTTGTTAACGTTAATTTATTTTATAATAAGCGTATTTTATGTCATAAGAGTCAACGCGTATTTGCATTGCTAAACTCAAAACACTGCTTAAAGTCAGAAACACACTGACTTAAGTCAGAAACATACCGACCAAAGTCAAAAACACACCGACTTAAGTCAGAAACATACATACCAAAGTCAGAAACATCCGCTAAACACAACAACGAACTGAGACATCACAGATATCATTCCTACAGTAAGAAAATATGTAATGCGACAGAATGCCATGATTGTAACCCAAGTAGTAACGATAGTAAGGTCACACTGGAAGTAAGTACTAATATCTAGTACTAAACGCTAACCATATATACAAAATTACTATCCAACTCGCAATGAGTACATGGTCGCGACATAGAATCTTGAGCCATTATATTTAAATAGGATCACAGTGAAAAAAGTGATTTAAATTTAAGTCACTATACTATAAATATTAATGTCCATGTTATGGCAAGTTTCTCTAATTAAATCTTAAGTGTTTTCTAAGACTTCTAACTGTCTACGCCCATAGAAAAATTTCCTTTTTTTTTCACTAGTTTTTTTTTCTGTACAACACGCGAAGTCGCTAACACATACTTTCACAGTCTAATCACAAATTCAATTGCACTGTTTAAAAACTGGGTTGCGACACAGTCCTCGGGTTGCCACTTTGCGGCTGGTAGACGTCGTAGGAGTTGTGTGGTTCCAGGTGGCAGACCACATTATTTTCTCCGTTGAGAACAGCTGCTAAAGCCCTCATGTTGCTCTCCTGAGGTTGGTGGTATGGGTGCATCAGCCTCCCACTCTCATAATGCCTCTGGTCGTAACGTTCCAAAGTATCCCACTTTCCGTACTTCCCATAATGCTCCTGCTCGTGGTGATGCCTTTCTCCAGGGCTGTAGGAGATCAAAGGGCGATGATCGCCAAAAAACTTTGAGCTGGACGACCCGTGGTGTCCTAGGTTCTGACGGCAGTTATCTGGGCCGGAATTGTCGTCTGACATGTCAGACATTAGAGTCTCGTTCCTCTCGATTTCCTCGTACACGGGATCGTCTTGTATGACGCGGAATTCTTGCTCAGACCCTCGCCTGTACATCCTGCCTTGTTGATTAGCGATTTCTGAATACGTGTGGTTAACATTTTGGCTTCCGTGGTGATGATGATGTTTCCTGCGGTCGTCTTTGTAATGTTTTCTGAAAATCATTTCTTGGCTGCCTGGGGAATGTTGGGACATGTATACGTGTGGGTTTCTGAAGTCGTGATTGTAGCTCCGAGTGGTTTGATACCCTTGAGGGTGGTGCAGAGGACTTTCTTCGTCTTTTATGGCGTGTCGGGGAGAGGGGGGCGCGAGAGGGGCATCACACTCGTAAGGGCTGTGGATGTGGTTCTGCTGCGCCAGTTGCCTCGACAACGTGTCGTGATGAGGAAGAGTCGAAGAGTTCACTGGATGGTGCTTAGAAGAAGTGTTCTGTAAAACAAAGAGTAGTGTTACAATGGAGGCTTAGGTTCTGTGGCGTAAGACAGCTCAATTTATGTTTATTTGGAATAATCCTGAAAATATTTTAAGATTACTAGAGTAGTAATATTTGATAAGTTTTACAATAAATATTAAAAAGGATTCTTGAATTTTGTATTTCGTGAGGTATTGTCATTTACTTTCTGACATATCATATTATTTAATCATATTCACTAGTTAGATTTTTTAAAATTATATACAAGCATGTTATGTATACAGTTAAGGTTTTCTTTAGTTTATTAAAATTCACTATGACAAGACAGTCAGTATGGTAGTGCTAATCTTTGCTAGATTAAGTGCAATGAAGTGTTGACATCCTTATACACAGTGGCGGATGTTGGAGTACTTTTATAGCTGATGAAAAACGGAACGAAGTAGAAAACAAAATGGAGTAAAAACGCACGGGATATGAGCGACTGACAGTCCAGCAAACTGTTATAATGCCGCAGTAAAATTTGAACAGTTTAGTTAGATACATTATCCAAATAAGTTAACGTTTCGTTAATCATTTTTGTCAATATCTTATGTTGACTTGATAAAAAGACTTTTATCTTTGCCATTTAGGTGAAAATGGTATCGATCTATAGTAGACGTTATTTCCTTAACACATCTTATAAAAGTTTGGTTCTAGGAGTAAGCGCATGTTGGTACTCCATTTGCATATTATTCTGTGACATCAAACAAACAACACTTTTGATAGAAGTTTAAGAATAGACATTCAATGGTTGTTAAATGGCCATGATGGGCGACTGTGTACAGGAAGTATATGGAAGGAGATGGGTAGGGCTATATGCAGTGAGGTGACGTCATGCAATGTCCGCTACAGTTATTCTCATGCAGTTAGATTGGGGTGATTCTTTACGATTTAGTAAGATCTTTGAGTTCCCAGTATCGACCATCACCAAATGGTTTATAATATAGGTAATATAAAGTTTTTAAATATTTTATTATTTACATAATACCTGAAAATAAAAATCCTGTGGGAAATAGACAAAATAAGTTTTAGAAACTTTATTGATATATCAAATGTTATTTTATTACTCGCCGGAACGATGATTATGTACAGTCAGCTTTGGTAAGGATATCAAAAAAATAAAAATAATTAAGTCCATAATTGCCTACTGTTTCTTTATTATGAAAAACAATATAACTTAAAAAGTAAAATTTAGTTGAATCTAGGATGTTGACTACATAATCAGCCCTATTTTTAATTCACCTAGAAAATGACGATTTAACCTTTTATAATGAAATATATCTTCAAAAGTGTAACCCTTAATTGAATCGTTTACCGTTCGAATTCACCAAGCTTGAAAACACTAAACACGTAGATCTTACCAAAACGCATAACCAACTAAAAAACAAAACATCAAAACAGGAAACTACGAGCGACAAGCATTTTTACAGCCCTCCCCTCACCTTCCAGACGTTAGCGTTCGCCATTACAGCCCACTCGTTCGCGCCAATCGACGCCGCCATTTTGTTCGAAAAACAAGATGGCGAACGAGACCGCAAGTTCTGGTATTCATTAGGAACCTCTATATTGTTTCTGTAGCTATGCATCGACGCGATACTTTGAGTGTGGGATGTAGAGTGAGGTATATTCTGCGGTGTAGGCACACGCATCGATCTTGCATCGTCACTTGGTACGTAAATCGGTGCTGTCGGACGAATATTCCATCGCGCCGCCTCTGGTTGCAAGTTGTAGCTCTATATTATAAAGAATTGTTCATATATTACACATATAATTATATTCTAAATACATATACTATGCAGGATAGACGACAGAATGACTAATGTATGCGTTACGCATTGAGAGATAGGATTCTTCGTATTTCCAAACTGAATGTTTAAATATTTTTAACTTGTTGGTTAGAAATATTTTGATCCCATTCGGAGATGCTGTCAGTATTAAGTATATCCACCACACCACTAAAGAAAGAGTGTTAATAGACAATTTGAAATGATTATTAGTGAAGCATTAGTGAAAGAAGGCTTTATGAGAAAGAAAAAAAAACAATAAAATTGGACTTACCGTAAAAAAAAAAAAAACATACAAACATGGAAACATGTTAGTGACATTTTTACACACAAAAAAAAACATGTTAAAACAAACAAATAAACAAATTGAGCTGTCTTTAACCAATTAGTGACAAAAGCCGTGGTGTCTGGTGGTATGAAATCGAAATTTTCGATCAAAAATTTGGAAATACCCTATCTCTGTTTGCGTACGCACCTTGTTGGCCATTTTGGCGGTATCCGTGAGGGTATCTCCCGCTACCAGGGTTGACAGGGCTCCTCAGTTGCGTCATGGGTGCAGGGGGTTCTCTTTCAGGGATATTATGGCCGAAATTCGCCGCTGTCGCATTGAGACTAGGTCCAAAATTGGATGAAGGGCCAAAATTTTGATTTTCTTGGGAGGTTCGTCTATTTCTGTTTGAATGATAGCTGTGTGCCGCAGCCGCAGCTGCTAGGGATGCGACAGCGGCGTTGTTGACTACGTTGTTGTTGTTATGGTTGTTGTTGTTGACAACAACGTTCAACGTTTTGATGATTAGGTTGTTTGTTGTTGACGCTGACGCTGCAGGGAGCCCGGATGTACTTGCAGTGCTCTGCTATAATGTGGAATTTTTATTTATTTGGGGTATACTTTAGATATATCTTAGATGCTATACAGCATGCTTTTTTTTAACGGCTCCAAATTTTTACAGGGTGTTCCACCCACGAATATGAATAACTTTCACTATGGAACCAACACTGAGATCACGAAAAAAAAGTCAGCTGTTTCATACATTTTGGTCAAGTAGGTATCGAACTTTTGTATTAAACAGCTGATTTTGTTTTCGTGATTTCAGAGTTGGTCCCTTAGTGAAAGTTGTTCATATTCATGAGTAGAACACCCTGTAAAAATTTAGAGCCTGAAAAAAAATCATCCAGTATGTTATTTAGGAAATTATATACCTACTTAAGTGTTTTTTTTAATAGTGCAGCTATTTAGTGTCTTTAGATAACATCGAAAAGGTTAGTAAGAATCAATTGAAACTGATCCTGAAATTTATTGCACAATTTATTTGTTATTGTAATTTAGTTCTGCCACCATTATCATGCATCAGTTTTGTCCGGAACATCGATATGTAACATCTATCGATATGTGCGCTTGTGAACATTTAGGGAACATAAAATTGTAAGCAGACTTATATTCTTAATAATAAATTCCGTTTCATTTCTAGTATTTTAGTACCCTTACATGAATTTGTTAGCACCATATACCCCTCAAACTTGCATAGAAAACTATGTATTTGATTTTTCGACAAAAAAAAAAAACTCAATCAGAAGCAACAAGTTGTCTCGCTTAGCCAGTGACATTGTCTGTGACCTTCCTAAGAGCCCGTATACATGACACGGCACGTTGGTAACGGCTAAGACATCTGCAACCATCGACAACGTGCCGCTCATGTGTATGAGCACTTAGTATCAGTTCTCAAGTTGGGAAAATTATAATTATATGTACTTTTAAAATACTTTTAACACAGACCCGCTTCACAAATGAAAACTGAGCAGAAAATAACAAAGAAAATTAATAAGTGACAAAAATCACAAACAAGATAGAATCTTATATTGTATGCAAGTTTGACACACCCATATTATTCCCCAATCATAGTCATCGTCTTTCAACATACCGTAACATCCCTGGGATCGACAACATCATCAACGTCAGCGTTACTCTGATGGTATCTCCGACTCTTCACAGACCCTTGTCTGGTGTCCATATGATTGGAGGAAGAAGCTGTAGGGCCGTTGTTATGCTGGAGAGTCTCCGAGGGTTGGCCTGTGAAGTGCAGGCAGCAGGATAGCCAGGGGTGGCGGCGGCCGATGCGGGCACATTCGTTGCGGAACTGAGGGTTTTAGGGGTGGAAAGTTAGAAAAAGGTCGATAGTGGCCCCAATTCCCTTGTTCACAAATTAAACTAAATTTAAGTTCAGTGCATCTTTTTCTTTCTATTTCATTAACCGTAGAAGCCTAATCTACGCCTGCAAGGCGTACACGCAATCGAATATCGTTTGTGTTTGTCTCTTTATTAGTTATAATTTACTAGCGACCCGCCCCGGCTTCGCACGGGTGCAATGGAGAAACACTCATAATTTTAGAGCCATTATTTCTCGTAAAACGTATAGGATAAAAATGGTTATTGTGGGTTATCCCTAAGAGATAGACATATATCATCGCGGACTTTTTTGTAGACCTTTTTAAGGTGTACAATAATGTAGTTTATATGCATATAATACATGCATAATATAGTAGAGAAACACTGATAATTTTAGAGCCATTATTTCTCTTAAAAAGTATAGAATAAAAAATAGTTATTGTGGGTTATCCCTAAGAGATAGACATATGCCATCGCGGACTTTTTTATAGACCTTTTTAAGGTGTACATTATTTTGATCTATCTCGACGGGTTCAGCCAGCGTTTCCAATGTAACCGCAAAAAATATTTTAGAGGTTTCTAATGTAATGTCATAAACATTACATTAGAAACCTCTAAAATTATCAGTGTTTCTCTACTATATTATGCATGTATTATACATATAAACCTTCCTCTTGAACTCTATCTATTAAAAAAACCACATCAAAATACGTTGCGTAGTTTTAAAGATCTAAGCATATATAGGGACAGACAGACAGAGAAGCGACTTTGTTTTATACTATGTAGTGATAATAGTCTTGTTTTATTTTTAGTTTATATTCCAAATTTAAATTTGTGCTAAATAATATTTCTAAAATAGGGCTATTTCTGCATACAGATTGTAATTTATATGTGTACGCCTCTGAGACCTATATTAAGGCTTTGTGTACGTCCGAAATAGATAAGGCTTCTAGGGTTAAGAAAAGGACAGAAGATAAATATTAGTTTAGTCCTGTCAAATTCAGATACTCCATAGATAAGTTTAGACGTGATTAAAAAATTGGCAAATAAAAATACGTCAATTCACGCCATGCATTGACTAATTTGACAGGACTAAACTAATATTTATCTTCTGTCCTTTTCATAATGAAATAGAAAGAAAAAGATGCACTGAGCTTAAATTTAGTTTAGTTTGTGAACAAGGAATCGGCGCCAATATTAAACAGAGTGGATTGAAGTAGAATGCGTCGAAAGAAGCAGACTATGTGGAAAAAACTTTGATCACATTAACTAACTAACTTCTGCCCGTGGCTTCTCCTTCCTGGTATGTCGATAAAAAGAATGTCTTTCCCCAGGGTTCAAAGTATCTCCATACCAAATTTCATCAAAATCGGTGGGGCCATTTCGGATATTAGCCGGAACAAACAGACATACAGACATTTTATTTTTTATTTTTATGAATGTGTAAAGTCACTGTTCTTCATACTGTGAAGACTTTCGACTTTTTACCCGACTACGGCGAAGTAAAAAGGAAGGTTACGATTTTGACCGGTACGTACATATGTATGTATGATATGTATGTTCATCTGTTCCCTCATAACTTCAAAATTACTTATAATAATTTGACAAATGAGGTATCGTTAGCAGCGTCTTGACGCCGACGTGACGTCACACTAAATTCAATATGGCGGCCTCTAGACGACATAAAGTAATTAATTATAAAATAAATATTTTGGAATGGTGCCTTATTGGGTATCAAATGAAAGGGCTTAATTAGCATATTTCAAAAATATAAACATTACTGAAATAAGACCCAAAGTAATTAAATAAAAAATAAGTTTAATACTAGCATAGCTTATAAATATGTTAGTACAGCGGCATGCGACCACGGGAAGGCACAGACGCCAGCACATCAAGGTACTACAATCTGTCAAATTTATTTAATAGATATTCAACTTTACCGCTAAAGCATAAGGTTTAAAGTTGATTGCGAAAATTTGACAGTTTCGGGTAGCTTGATGTGCTGGCGTCTGTACCTTCCCGTGATCGCATGCCGCTGTACTAACATACTTATAAGTTATGCTAGTATTAAACTTATTTTTTATTTAATTACTTTCTTCAGTTTAATTTTTTCTTTAAGAGCAAAAGAATAAAGGATAGTGATCATGATCATTCTTACCTTATCATTCTGCAAACAATGGAAGATGAAGATAACAAGTCCTTGCAGAGAGTTGAGGATGGTGAACGTGTACGCCATGGCGACGGTCTGCTCGCTCAGATACAGGAGGCCGAAGGTCCAGGTCAGACCAAGGAGGAAGGCTAGGACTAGCGAACTTTTTAGCCAAACCCTGGAAGAAAAATCAAGTTTGTTATAGAGAAAGTCATAATGGTGTTTTGGTTTTTTTTTTTTTTTTTGGAAAAATTTCCTTACTTTTGAATTAAAGCTATCATTCAAGGTTTACCCATCCACCCCCCTCCCCCCCCCACACACAGAGTCCCTCTCACAGAGAGGAGGCCTGTGTTTACCACAAACAAGCGGCTTTTATGCACATTGTCAAAAAATCTCACCGTGAAATCGTAAGTGAAGTGAGCTTGAAGTGAGCAGTGCCAATAGTGTTAATCCCTAATGACAGCTCACTCCACGCTCACTTCACCCAAGTTTTCACGGTGAGATGGTTACAGAATCGCACGGCAGGTTACATTAAAGATTGACTCGCGGTCATAAATTATCTTGTATTGTTGCCAATGATAACAGGTAGAACTAGATTATCTATTAGTCAATATGCATCGTAATTGATTATTTTAATGGCGAGACTTGGTAGGAAAACTTTCGTCAGTTTTATTTTTTATTTTTTTAATAAATAAAATAATAAATAATTTAATTCAGGCAAGACCCATATTACAGAAAATATCACAATGCGTACTGCTACACAGAGTACTCATAGCTCTGAAGAAAATTTCAATGCCTACAAGTTAAATTAATTAATCCATCCTCCAGATCCATTCTCCATGCAAACAGCTGAAGGTAGCTGTTAGAACTGCCTCGTAGGCGGCGTATCAGGGATACTTCTTGCGAATGATCGCCGCAAATCTAACTATCTTTAAAAACAGGCGCTACCAAATAGGTACTCAGTAAGCAAAATGGTCAATTCAGTTTACAGGTTATGCGCTGGCGCATTGAGTACATTTTACATTACAATATATAGTAATCCCCTCTATAACGCGGTAGCGTGTGAAATTTAAATATTCGATTTAAACCCCCTGCAGCGAGAAAAGTTAAATGTGATGAATTATTTATACGTAACGCGTTATACGAGGTCGTACAAACGCGTTATACGGGATACCCTTATAACGCGGAACCAATCTACAGCGTTATTGGGGGGATTACTGTATCTAGTTCATTTTCAAGCGGAAGATCTTATAAATGATAAATAAATGATAAATGATTTATTTTCTGTAAGTAGGTTTGTACAAACACTTTTACATGTCAATCATATTTTTTTTTAACTAGATGAGGTCGGCGTTTCCTATCTGACTACTCTGAGAAGAAAGGCCGAAACAAACTCAGAGGTCACAGTCTCTTTTAAAGTCCAGACATAATCTTGGTCAGATAATGTGAAGACCATGTAGATTGGTGTCTGAAATGGTCTTTTGGGTAAAGAACCACACAGATTGAGCGGACCTGTCCAGTCAGTGCACGCATTTGTCAAAAATCGTGCAGCTTAACTCAACTTGAGGAGCCTTACGATTTGACGAACAATACCAATGAAAGGACATCTGGGTAGGCCGCATAAATGACTCAAACTGCCAGATCATGATTAAAACTAACTAAGAAGGAAAACCGAAAAAAATAAATGACCCACATAGTCTTCACACTCACAGTAATAATAATAAAAAATAAGATACTTTACAAAGTAAATATCCATGTCATTGTTTATATAAAATTCATCAATGTCAATGTGTCTATAAAAATATAACAGTTATAACTTACTTCATCTTGTACAGTTTGGCGTCATCCTTGGCTTTCAGTGACACGGTGGAGTGAGTGCACATCATGTAGATAACCATGATAAGACATATCCAGTTCGCCTGGAAACAGACAATGTTATAAGTCTCTTCCTACAACTAAAGTCAGTTTTCTTGACAGGCCTGTTGGTCTAGTGGTCAGTGGCCCTGACTGCTATGCGCAAGGTCGTGGGTTCGATTCCCACTCAGGACAAATTTTTGTGTGATGAGTACGATCATTTATTCTTTGTCTGGGTGTAATTTATCTAAAATATGTATGTATTTAGAAATATATATGTATGTTTATCAGTTGTCTAGTACTCATAGCACAAGCTCTGCTTAGTTTGGGACTAGATGGCGTTGTGTGAAAGTTGTGGAATATTATTATTATTGTTATCTTTTATCCGTGGAATAAAATTGACGTCTGACAGTTCTTGAAAGAAGAAACCGGACAAGTTCGAGTCAGACTCGCCCACCGAGGACAAGTCAAGCTTAACAACAAAGCTTTTCTTAAGTTTAAATGAGATCAACCAACACCGGTGTTTGCTTTAAAAGTATCAAGAAGTTTGGTTGTTTATTTATTTAATACTTCAAGCACATAAATGTACAGAGGCGGACTTCGGCTCCTGACAAGTTAAACTCTAAATAGAACCTTAAAATACTCAAAAACTTACCACCAGCACCAAAATAACAGGTCCAACGAAGCTCATCATAAACCATCTGTCCGTGGAAAGCCAGCAGTGTCGCTCCGTGCCGTAGCCGGCGGGGTACACCGCGGCCGACACCAGCACGACCAGCGCCGGCGCCAGGTACGCGCACGCGCAGTACCAGCGCGCGCGCGGGTGCTCCGGCTCGAACACTTCTACGAGCATCGCGTACAGGTGGAAACCTGGAAGTTTTAGGGGTTCGAAGGTCAGAAATGATAGGTGCTGCTTTTATAACATGGACTATAATATTTGTACTTTGATCTGACTGAAATTAGGCAAAAAAACTTCATGGCATTTAATCTGTTTTCAGGAAAGTTACAGATTAAAAAAGTTAAAACTAAAGATTTGAAAAATACAGCAGTATTTCGGCCATAAACAGGATTAGTCCTTCAGTAACTGTAGATCAGGAACATCTCAAACAAAAAAAAAAAAAACATATGCGTAGTTCACACGCGATAGAAGGAAAACCTTCAAAAATGTTATTAAGTTTTTGCTTGAAGGCGCCTAGAGCAGTACCGACAATCTACGACGACTTACGAATATTCCCGAACGTATGAATATGGGAGAGGGTACGGACAGCGCACAAAGAGGAGATCACAAATATAAGAAACACTGTATAATGCCTTCTATCTCATTCTCTTGCTCGTTAAATCCTATAGATGTATTGTGTTTATCTCTTTTTACTGTCGCTTTTTCGTTTCATTGAGTTTCAAATCACAACGATGCTAAAGAAGTTTTCACATAAAAAAAAAAACTGTCTTTAGGAGTCTTAGTATACATACCTTCAAGGAACATCCAAGCGAAAGCCGCCAAGAAGAAGTAGTGCAGGAGTCCGGCTACAACTCCACAGAAGATCCTGTTCTCTGTCTTGTCTATGCCGGCGAGGAACACTATCTCCGCGACCAGCAGGCAGGCGCATAAGTTCTTGTGGATTAGCGCTCGATCTGACTGCTGGATAGAATTGGGTGATTAGATATTACGAATTAGAATAATTACCCATTAGTGTGCATACACGCGATGACAACAGAGGAAACACGTCGGCAACTGCCGTCGACAAATTGCCGCTCGTGTATTTGAGAACCGTACTCAGATACACGAGCGACACGTTGTCGACAGCTGCAGGTATCTCTGTCGTCGACACGTGCCGCTCGTGTGTATGAGCACTTCCAATAAAATATAGAGGTTTCAACAACAGCAGTGCTATTCTGTAAAAATCTCACCGTGAGAACTTAGGAGAAGTGAGCGGGAAGTGAGCTGTCATTAGGGATTAACACTGCTGACTTCAAGCTCACTTCACTCATGATTTCACGGTGAGATTTTTACAGAATCGACCGGCAGGTTGCGCAACGATTAAACTCTTTATTTTCTTCCTTTATTTGTGTACAGAAAAACAGAGATTTAATAAAGTAAGAGTTACATTTGATAACTTCCAAATAGGTTTTAAGAACACAGAATCGGTACGCTATACGGAGGCTACAAACTAATATATCCTCCTTATCGTTAGTGTTTCTTTAAGAGGGGCTTGTGGCTAAGTAATAACAGCCGCACGGGTCGATCGATCAGGTTAAGCTACGCTTGCCGCGGTTGGTTCGTGGATGGGTGACCATCTTCACATACCAAGACCCCCCGTGCCTCGGAAAGCACGTTAAGCCGTTGGTCCCGGCTGTCATTCGTGGATCTTTGACAGTCGTTACGGGTCGTCAGTAGCCCGAAAGTCTGACAACCAGTCTTACCAAGGGGTTTCGTATTACCCAGTAACTGGGTTGTGGAGGTCAGATAGGCAATCGCTCCATGTAAAATACTGGTACTCAGCTGCATCTGGTTAGACTGGAAGCCGACCCCAAGATAGTGGGGAAAAAGCTAGGCAGATGATGATGATCGTTAGTGTTTCTTTAGACATAAATCTCACTTTTGCGTATCTAAAGTCCTATAATTACTAAATAGGTCATAAAACTATTTATTCTTGAGTAAATCGAATCCCCGACCCGTAACGAAGTCAATTCCTTAGTCAATATGCGATTTAAATCATCATCGTTGCGTTTGGAGCTAAACCTACTGCAGTATATCATCATATTTCATCTTTCCTCCTTGTTTGAGTTCCTTAACACATTGAATGCCGAGGTGAACCATCAAATCATAATCGATGGCCACCGTACATATGGTCAACTACGTAAGATGCCAAAGAGTATAAAAACGACCGTTCCAGGAGGCTAAATAGCACAGATCGCCCCATACTCAACAGAGACCATCTTCGCACTAACACGTAGTTGGCCTATTCTATTAACACCACGTACGTAATATTACGTAGTCGGCAATCAGTGGGTTCAAAAAAAAAAAAACTTATTTTAACCCTTAAATGCAGTGTTTCGAAAACGATACAATGCGTTCTCAACCGTTACCTGTGTTTTTTTAAAACTGTAAAGCCCGGCTGAATGATCAATCATACCTTTACTTATTTTTGTACCGAAAAAGTGAGGTTTGACACATTACAGTTCTGACATCATGGATTTTTGTCACTTTCAATGTCTATTGTCGCAAGAGACTGCTTCACAGTATTCCACAACACATTCAATATTTAGTAAGAAATTAGAAGTATAATTTGTATCACTAATGCATATTGATTCGAAAATGATACTTGTAGTTTTTTTTTTTTAATTTTCTGAGATCTTTATTAGCGTTGAAAATGCCGAAAATAACAATTTGTTTTTTTCACGAAAAAAACAAATTGTGGTTTTTTTCCGTTTTTTTCGCATGTTACATAGAAAAATTGACGGAAGGTATCCTTTGGAAAGAAACAGGATTCTTTCGAATGTTTCGCTTGATGTTTTGAAAAGTTGAAAAAAACAAGTTTTATTGAAATTGAAATATATTTTAATAGGTGAAATACACAGATGCACTAAAGTGGGGGCGGGTGCGCTTATCTCGCCGATATATTTTTTCATTCTACCCTCCATTTTATTAGTACTTACGTATTATTATGGAAAGAGATAAAGCATAGAATATCTAAAGTTAAATATAGTAAGAATGGATTTGAATAAAAAAACATGAAAGTTTCCCGTTTCTTTCATATTTTTCGGTTTTTTTCGGTTTTATTGAAAAAAAACATGAAATATATATTGACAAATTTTCTTGAAACTTTCGAATGAAACATTAAAAAAAACAACGGAATGGGAAAGAAACGGGAATATTTCCTGCTTTTTTCAACGCTAATCTTTATTGTTTTTTATATATTTTATATATATTTTATATTTTTTTTTTATTCTCATTAATTAACTATACCATTTTTCCTAGCACATATATTTTTCCCGAGAGAAACAAATTCTTCATGCATTTAAGAGTTAACTAAAACATACCTTCCCATTCCTAAAGCAAGTAAAAACAATAATGGCTGCCGCTAGGGCCACAGTGGAGATCCCGCAGCCGATGTACGTCAGCGTCTGCAGCGCGAGCTCGTGCGCCGCGCTCAGCGCCACGCCGTGTACGTCCATGAGGATGGCGAAGTTCGTCAGGTGCGAGCACGCGCAGCCTGTGTGGGTGGAATTCGACCACTCCACCTGGCAGCCTTCGGGGGACCAGCCGCTGTGGGAGAAGTGGTTGGGTTAGTAAAAACTAAAAATACTGCTAAATAAAAAACTACTGAAATAAAGACTGCAATGATAAAATATATAGGGTGACTGGTAATTAGTGACCGATACTTAAACACATGATTCTACTCATGACAACAAACAAGTTTTATAATGGGACGAAAAGTGAAATGACGAAAAAAAAATCAGCTGTTCCCTACATTTTAACGACTCGTACGAAAATAAAAATGTAGGGAACAGCTGATTTTTTTTTCGCGATTTCTGATTTGGTCCGATAGTAAAAGTTGTTTGTTGTCATGAGTAGAATCATGTGTCCAGTCACCCTATATAAATATGGAATTTATTCAAAATAAACAGTAATTGGATTTTTTAGGGTTCGGTACCAAAATTGTAAAAAGGAACCCTTATGGTGAACTCAGTCGGTCTGTCTGTCCGTCTGTCACAGCTGAATATCTCAAGAACTACCTACATTTTGACGAGTTATGCGAACATAAATGTAGGGAACAGCTGATTTTTTTTTCGCGATTTCAGGTTTGGTCCCATAGTAAAAGTTGTTCATAATGATGAGTACAATGACCCCTTAAGAGGTTGTGCGTTATTTAAGTTACACCTTGTATATAGAAATACTCACAGTATAGAGAAAAGATAATGCTCTTTTAATGAATATTTTCTTCATAAACCCTTTGCTTTTTGCCTTGGCAATGCTCGCAGTTAGACAAGGCATTGCAAGGCATCATAATCACTTCCAATATTATTTGAATCTAAAATAACTTACTGCAACGTATAATCCCAGAACACGCAAGCTGGGTTGGTGACGTTCTCAGTCTTGATATGCTTCATCGTGACCTGTACCATCTGGGAGAGCTGGATGTGACGACCATTTCCCAAGCTGGCTGATATAACCTGCGAGAAAAATGTCTTTTTTTTAGATAATAATAATAATAATATTCCACAACTTTCATACAACGCCATCTAGTCCCAAACTAAGCAGAGATTGCGCTATGAGTACTAGACAACTGATAAACATACATATATAAGGTCCCATTAAAATAGTTGGACAAATTTTAATACAGCGTTCAGTACGTCTAACCAAAGATATCCAAGCAAAAAAAACAATGATTAAAGTGATTTTATTTTGATCGAAAATAATAAATTGTTCGGCACCACAGCCGGCACTCTAGAATAAACCCATCCTTATGGGTAGGTACTTGCACTCGGGCGGCCAGTACTGTTAGGGCTAAGGGCCGACACATATGGCGAGGTGCTGCGCAGTGCGGTTGTCAGTGTCAAACAAAAATCAACATTGTGAGCCTTAAAATAAAGTCGAAAATAAATAACCTAAGACGCGCAATTTGAAAACAGGCTAATATTGGGGGTGAATAAACTTTCCTTGAACACATGATTATGAACCGTCTAGGTACGAAAAGAAAAGATTCTAATTTCCCATCACACTTTACCAGGCTTTGGACTGTCTAATTGCGTGCTGAACTGTTATCAAAGTATTAAAGCAAATGCAGAAAGTTGTAAACAAACAAGCGCGCAGTGGATACAATGTAGTGTTATGAATCTTTTTTATTTATTTAAAGTTCGATAACAGTAAAACACTGAATCAGTCATGGTTAAAAATTAGAATCAGCCCTATTTACAATAATTAATATAAATACTACTTACTCTACGACGATAGGTGGATAGGTACGTAATTACATTCATTGTTGAACGTGCCTACCGTTTTGAGCGATGCACTTGCGAGCGCGTTTAATTTCTTTGCACTATTAAAAGAGTGTCACTTTCACTTTTTATTGTTTCAAATGCGAGGGTGATTCGCGTACATAGCTCATTCACGCTGGCTATTATGTGTCCATTTTCACCGTACAATAAATCTTTAGCACGACCCCAGAAATAAAAATCAAGCGGAGTCAAGTCCAGGCTCCTAGCAGGCCACGGGACAGGACCACCCCGACCAATCCACCGGTCTCCGAACCGAGAATTGAGATAGTCTCTTACGTTTCTAGCGAAGTGTGCTGGCGCGCCATCATGCTGGAAGTAGAGGTCACGCCAGACTACCAGGGGTACATCTTCTAACATTGTTTCAACATCGTTACGTAACAAGTCTATGTACGTATTATTGTTTAAACGGTTAAGAAACAGGCCCTAAAACTTTATTGTCTAGCACTCCTACCCACACATTTACACTAAACCGTGTTTGGTAATAGTCCGGTCTCACTTTATTTGGGTTAATAGTTGTCCAGTAATGGGAATTATGTATGTTAAATAACCCAACACGTGTAAAAGTACATTCATCAGTCCAGAGAATGTGACGTTGGGATTGTTGCAGTAGCCACCTACAAAATGTTACTTTGTTCAGTTCTTGCACACGAGTGCAATAATATGGGTGGTGGCCTTTATCACGAAGGAGCTTCTTCCACACGTAAAAATCGCTGACGTTGAATACACGACCGGCATCGGCAGTGCTCGCCGTGGGGTGTATTCTAAAGAAATCTAAAACGTCTTCTTCAAGGCGCACCGGATAGCGCGGTCTTCCTGCGTCAACCGCTGGTGGCATGAAGGTGCCACATTCACGATGGCGCTGTACTGCTCTCAGGATTATGGTGAGGCTCGGCCGCCTTCCAAATCTTTCTTGATAAAGGATTTGGGCTTGTCGTAAGCTTTCGTTGCACTCACGATAACACAGGACCATTTCCAAGTATTCTTGGTTGCTGTACGCGTAATAAGGCATTGTTGTCGATTGTGATAACTACGTAACAACACACACGCAGACTTTCATGTAACATGTTCTGTTGGCTCGGTTGCGCGACGAAAACTGAAATGGCTTCATTGTCAATTTGTCATATTTTACGTCAGCGGCCCTTCGCCCCGGGCATCCCCGCGGTGAAGGGCTATGTTAGAGTGAGATGGCATGAGTTGAACAATGAAACCGGCGGGTGGTGACATGGCCACGTGCGCCTGGACCATTATTTCGTAGAATCAGAATTTATGAGATAGCAGACATGGATGTGTTTATGCATTGGGTAACCAAAATGTTTAGTGCATTTTCGCTAACTGATTTTTTTTTTTTTTAAAGTATCTAATGCATTTTTCTTATTTTTTTTTTTACCATTGTCCTTATTTTGGTGGTCTGAATGATTTGTAAAAGTTTGTCCACCTATTTTAATGGGACCTTATATATTTCTAAATACATAAATATTATAAATAAATTACACCCAGACAAAGAACAAATGATTGTGCTCATCACACAAATATTGTCCTAGGTGGGAATCGAACCCACGACCTTGCGCATAGCAGTCAAGGCCACTGACCACTAGACCAACAGGCCTGTCAAATAGATAGTATATTTCACAAAAAAAAAGAGAAGTCTATCAATCCATACATTTTAAACTGAATAACCATCTGAACATTTATACAGCGTGTAACGGAAGGGGGGTATCAACCCTGAAGGAGGTGAATGTGCTCATGAAAATCAACAACTTTCCCCAAAGAACATAGGTCGAAATATGAAAAAAAAATTTGGCCCTCCCTTACAAAACTGACTACCAGCTGATTGATTTACTATGGGAGGGCCAATTTTTTTTTTCATATTTCGACCTATGTTCTTTGGGGAAAGTTGTTGAGTTTCATGAGCACATTCACCTCCTTCAGGGTTGATACCCCCTTTCCGTTACACGCTGTATAGGCAAAAGATTTGATGACCTTCCAGCTAACAGTGAAATTCCAGTGTATTAAAGTGACTGAACTTTGCTTTCAGAAAAACGTTTTCAAATAAACCAACAGTGCTATTCTGTAAAAATCTCACCGTGAGGACTTAGGTGCAGTGAGCGGGAAGTGAGCTGTTATTAGGGATTAACAATATTGACTGCTCACTTCAAGCTCACTTCACTTATGATATCGCGGTGAGATTGTTACAGAATCGACCGGCTGTTGTCAATTTGGTTTTTCTTATTCGGATCCACCTATCACAACACGGAGTTAATGAATATGGACAGAATTTTCTCTGATCAGATATTTGATCAGGCTTTCAGAAGCCGGGGACAATGTTATAGAAGTATGAAGAGGGTGTAAAGTTCACTCATCCTCCATAGAAAAGGGAGGATGCTCCGAGCAGACGGGTGATGTGTCTGGTGGGCAACTGCTCGACGATTGATGTCGGGACGTTGTACAAGGTGTAACTTAAATAACGCACAACCTCTTAAGGGGTCATTGTACTCATCATTATGAACAACTTTTACTATGGGAAAAGCCTGAAATCGCAAAAAAAAAATCAGCTGTTCCCTACATTTATGTTCGCATAACTCGTCAAAATGTAGGGGACAGCTGATTTTTTTTCGCGATTTCCGGTTTGGTCACATAGTAAAAGTTGTTCATAATGATGAGTACAATGACCCCTTAAGAGGTTGTGCGTTATTTAAGTTACACCTTGTATATGTGCTAGCTGCGCGATAAACACTGCTTGCGAGATGCAGGATTTTGCGTGACGTCAGTGTGATACGTAGTTCAAATATGGCGATGTAGATGTCGCTACAGTGGCATATAGCACCAGTGTTTTAGTTGAAGGCTTGATATTCATCATTAACAATATAATTTATTTATTTCAACACTAACCTTAGAATTCAGAACTCTAGTAATATTTCTCTTCTCCTTCTCCGAGTTGATGCTGGTAGTTGAAGAGGTGCCGCTGTCGGCTTGGAAGGTGGAGAGGAACCGCGGAGTCTTGCCGAAGGTCGGCGGCAGGATCTCTTCGAGACGGTCGAAGGCGAAGAACACAATGCGTACTAGGTCGTTTTGGCGGTTGTCTGAAAAAAGATAGAACATTATATTAACACTAGAATACATCACTACTATTTGTTTCTACATTATATCTAACTAGCAACACACTGCGGTTTCACCCGCATAAGTTTCGATCCCGTGGTAATATTGGGTCATTTATTCAAACTAGGCTGAGAATCAGCACTTTTCGAACGTCAAAATGACAAAAGACAATCCCCCCAAAACGCCCGCCCTTCACCACTTTCTAGTACTTTCGCCGGGGTGAAGAAGTGGCGACACAAACTCCCCAATCCTATGTATTAATCCTGGATATAAACTATCTCTGTGCCAAATTTCATCAAAATTGGTCCAGCCGTTTGAGCATGAAGAAGTAACAAACATACAAACACACACACACTCACAAACATTCGCCTTTATAATATTAATGTGACGTGAAAGTTTGTGTAAATGTTTGGATGTTTGTTACTCAATCACGCGTAAGCCGTTGAACTGATTTGGATGAAAATTGGCACATAGATAGACCATTTCCTGGATTAACACAGGAAACTTTTTATCCCGGTAATGTGTTCCCTTGGGATAGTAGTTGAAAGTTATTTTTTACACGGGCGAAGCCTCAGGCAGAAGCTATTCTCCTTATATTTCTTTTTTACACTAACTTAAGTGAACTTGAATCGTGTTTATATTGACTCACCAAGTAAAGCCGCTTTTGGTATAGTGATGGTATCTTCAGACCCCTTCCACTGCTCCTGTGCGATGGTCGACGGGAACGTCTCGTCTTCTACATTCTTTACCTCCAAAACCCTCACTGACAGACCTGCGAATTATTGAAGTGTTTAGTTGTATATCATTCTATATTTCAGGAAAGATTACCCTCGTTTTGGGCTCTGCCGCAGTCGGCTGAGATTCTTTCTAGAAAATGTAGCGTATAGGCACTTCAATCCATACTTCGAATAGATCATTTGCGTCCATTTTTTTCAGGTGTTTTTATAGGAATAACAAATTAATTTATAATATCACTTGCAGAAACACACACGCACGAATCGTCGTGTGAGCTATTTATTCAATGTAGTTCTTATAATATGGATACAGCTGTGTAGTTCTTTTGTTTATAGTATTTCGTGGAATCGTTTTACTTGAATAAACTTCAGTGCCATATTTTTTTTTTCCCACTTTTTCTAACAAGAACTCTAATGTGGGTTACATAAGGCTAAATAATAAAAATAAAAAAACATGTGTGCAGTTCACACGCCGTAGAAGTGAAACCTTCAAAAATGTTTTTAGGTTTCTGCTTGAAGGCGCCCAGAGGAGTACCGACAATCTACGAAGACATACGAATATTCCCGAACGTGTGAAGATGGGAGAGAGTACGGACAGCGCACAAAGAGGAGATCGCAAATATAAGAAACATTGTATAATGCCTTCTATCTTATTCTCTCGCACGTTAAATCCTATAGATGTATGTGTTTATCTCATTTTACCGTCGCTTTTTCGTTACATTGAGTTTCAAATCACAACGATGCTAAAGAAGTTTTCGGTTCAATAAAACAACCATATACTTACAAATATTCTTAACAATCTGCAGAATAGTCTTTTCCTTAGTAACAGCATCAGCTAACAGAAAGGCGTTCTCCTCAAGTTGGGTAAGCAGAGCACTGGCCGCCCTGCTCTGGGCCTCAGAACTGAGGTCTTCCCAGGAAGACCTTTGACTTTCCTCCAGCAGGTTGGATCCTGGAGAAGAGTGGGGAAAGTTAAACAGGGTCGATCCTGATAAGAGTAAGCAGAAAAGCGGTTATAGTTTGAAGCGAGAGCTCGATTTTTATGGGAACCATTTTTGATTTTGTTCGATGTCTGAGAGAATGAGTGAGATCACTCGTTGTTTATGAAGTTATTAGTATCTGACTTTAACACAATAAAAATCGAGCTCCAGTTTTGGCAGAAAGCGTTAAAGTGTATACAACATTATTATTAGTGTATGGCAAACCCGAAACACGTGTCTAGTATTTATATGTAAAGAATCTATGTACAAAATTTCAAAACTGTATCATGAAAAATCACGAAGTTATAAGCTTGTTAT
Organism: Eremobia ochroleuca; assembly: GCA_949629135.1. Taxonomy (NCBI): domain Eukaryota; kingdom Metazoa; phylum Arthropoda; class Insecta; order Lepidoptera; family Noctuidae; genus Eremobia; species Eremobia ochroleuca. The sequence continues at coordinate 9,619,476 of OX451409.1, read as the reverse complement.
GTTACCTGATTGTCCGTACAAAAATTTGGTTACCACTTAACACGCGCCGCCGGCCGACCGGCTGTGACCTGTGTTGTGCGCATATGATTGCGGATATGTACTTAGTGTCGCTCGGTATCCAACTTGTAACCATTTTTAAATATTTTTGGGCCAAAATATAACATGGTGTAAAAACTATTGGAATTCATTCAGTTACTTATTCTGAACAAACTATATTCAGGTTTGCAGTATACTAAAAATCTCGGTATGTAAATATCGTCACCCATCCACAGACCAACCGCGGTAAGCGTAGCTTAACCTGATCGATCGACCTGTGCGGCTGTTATTATTTAGCTACGGGCCCCTCAAATAACTATGTAGTCCGAAATTCGTCAAATAACTATGTGGTCCAAAATTCGTTGTGCCCAGCCCAGGACGAGTCGCAAAAAATTCTTTGTGTCGTAGTCAAGGCAAGATAACGCATTACAAAAAGACTATGTTCCCGTCTCAATCAATCAATCAACCCAGCCTATCGCAGTCCACTGCTGGACATAGGCCTCTCCCAGACTGCGCCACAACACCCTGTCCTCCGCCTTCCGCATCCAGTCTACCCCAGCCACCTTCTTTAGGTCGTCCGTCCATCTAGCTGGGGGGCGTTCCACATTACGCTTGCCGATACGCGGTCTCCACTCCAGGACTCGTCTGCTCCACCGGTCATCGGCCCTTCGACAGATATGGCCAGCCCACTGCCACTTCAGTTGGCTTACTCTGCAAACTATGCCCGTCTATTTACCCAAAAACAAAAACTCACCAGTTTTGATAACTCCAAGCAGCATATCAGTGACAATAGCTTCTCTTTGCCTGGGGTCTGGGAAGGTCTGTACGTTCTGCGACATGCGTTGTGCCAACTTCTTCATAATGCTTGTTGTGGTCATCATGTCGCCGCCGTAAAGGGTCTTTGAGGATGTTACCTGAAGGTGGAAAGATTGCGTTAGACGATGTGTGCAAAAATGAAATGAATCATGAATCAAGATTAATTTCCTTTTTTCACGGAATAAGTTTGGTCTAAGTTTTTTTATTTTTATTTATAACTAGCTGTGAATACCCGCTTCGCTGGGTCATTTTTAATTGTATAGTGATTTGTTAATGTTAATAATCTATCACTACTTACTTCATAATTTATAAGTATACTAAACATTCTTATTAATGATAATCACACATTTTTAGAAATAACATGTTTGTATCTTCTACACCCTTATAGGTATCAACTTGCAACCACCATAGTGCACGATGGGAGCCTTGTACCTATTGCGACATACAAACACTTTGCGTCTGTGACGTGCAGTTTTAGCTGCAAAGTGAAATATAGGGACACACACCTCTATTTATACAGTGTGTCCGGACATGGACTAGCGATATTCTAAATACTTAAATATAAGCTATTTTAAAGTACTATTACACTATAGGCTTGGGTCCAATACACTTCCCCGCTATGTGGCAGCCATTTTGTTTTTTTTGTTGAAATATGCTCTATGCGAGTACAAAAAAAATCATATATCTCAAAGTTTTAGTCATACTGAGATAAAAATAGGCTTATTCGGAAGGCAATAATATTGTCTACCGTCTGCATTACAAAGCAATGTGTTCACAATTCCATAACTTTTGAAAAAAAATGTGAAAGTCGAAAAAAAAATCAAAAAATTATGCAATTCAACCAATAATGGTTAATTACTACAAAAACAACCCCGAGAACTTTTTTATTTTTTATACTAGATCGACAGTTTTTGGGCTACGCTACAATGCAACATAAAATTCACAACTGTATGTTTAATACTTTAAGAGTTATTGTTGTTTGAACATAGCGTATGCGCAAGCACAAAACGTCTTTGTTAACCGCCAGAGTGTCATTTATGGCATTCACTGTATTCCATCTGAGAGCAGGCGAGAAATACTGTTCGTTACTACCGTGAGTAAGCGAGATAGAACGTATTAGTCCACTACCTGAAACAAAATCAGTTTTAAGGACAAATTATTAGTTGGGTTAGTTTAGTTGTCCCTCGCCCTGCGTTGTGATCGCTATCGCTACTTTCACTTACCGTCCGTGCTGTTTACGTGCTGCGTTAGTGTTTTGTATTTAAAAGTGTGATAAAGTATGGCACAGCGTCAATATTCATCGCAACATATTGCTGACATACACTTTGTGTATGGCTTTTGCAATGGAAGTGCAAATTTGGCTGTACAAGAATATCGACGAAGGTACCCTAACAGGCCTACACCGAGTCGCCAAACTTTTATCGACGTGCATTCAAGATTAGCGGAAAGAGGTATTCAAAGAGCTGTTAATGAACGCAATCGCTTGGTATCGCCCGAAGATGAAGAAGAAGTGCTTAGACTAATAACCAATGATCCTAGACTAAGCGTTAGACGGATTTCAGTGCAACTTCGAATGTCTAAGTGGCATGTATGGAGAATTTTGAAAAGAGAAGGGTTACACCCTTATCATTTTCGACGGGTTCAAGACGTGATCGAACCAGATTTTGCTGCGAGATCTGTGTTTTGTTCGTGGATAAATAGAAATTTGAGACAGAACCGTAATTTTTTACAAAGAATACTGTGGACTGATGAAGCCAAATTTACAAGAGCTGGGATTACAAACCACAGAAACGACCATCTCTGGTGCTCCGCAAATACAAGGGCGGTGCGCCCAAGCTCATTTCAACATGAATTCTCAGTAAATGTGTGGGCCGGCATAATCAACGATAGGCTGATAGGGCCATTGGAATTGCCACCTACATTAAACGGCGCTAGATTTTTAGAATTCTTACAGACACAGTTTGCGGACAGCCTCATGGACCTACCTCTATCATACCGTCGGCGTATGTGGTTCCAGCTCGATGGTGCACCCGCGCATTTTTCTCGAGCAGTGAGAGAATATTTAAATAATAATCTACAGCCGTGGATCGGTCGTGGTGGTGTAGTAGCGTGGCCGCCTCGCTCACCCGATTTGACACCCTTGGATTATTTTTTGTGGGGTCATATGAAACAAAAAGTATACGCTACAGTTCCAAATACCAGGGAAGAACTCGTCGCAAAAATTATGGCAGCCGCCGAAGAAATTAGATCCGATTTGGATTTAATTAGGCGCTCATCAACCCAGGTGGCACAGAGAGCCGTAGTGTGTCTACAAGCTGGAGGTGGCCACTTTGAGCAACTGCTTTAGATATTTTAATCTTCATTTAATATTGGAAAAAACATTAAATAAAATTCAATATGAATGTTATGTTTTTTTAATGATTTCCTGTTTAGGGTTCCGACAAAGGCCTTTTGTGCTTGCGCATACGCTATGTTCATACAACAATAACTCTTAAAGTATTAGACATACAGTTGTGAATTTTATGTTGTATTGTAGCTTAGCTCAAAAACTGTCGATCTAGTATAAAAAATAAAAAAGCTCTCGGGGTTGTTTTTGTAGTAATTAACAATTATTGGTTGAATTGCATAATTTTTTGTTTTTTTTTTCGACTTTCACATTTTTTTTCAAAAGTTATGGAATTGTGAACATATTGCTTTGTAGTGCAGACGGTAGACAATATTATTGCCTTTCGAATAAGCCTATTTTTATCTCAGTATGACTAAAACTTTGAGATATATGATTTTTTTTGTACTCGCATAGAGCATACTTCAACAAAAAAAACAAAATGGCTGCCACATAGCGGGGAAGTATATTGGACCTAAGCCTATAGTGTAATTGTACTTTAAAATAGCTTATATTTAAGTATTTAGAATATCGCTAGTCCATGTCCGGACACACTGTATATATAGAAGTAAGATTTATTTTGGTTTCCGTTCTCCCCAGCGTCAAGAAGAAATGCAGAAACAATTTCAGGGATCAAGGAATCTTCTTAATTCTAGACATTTCTTTGCTTTCGATGATTATAATCAACAGAAAATGCTACATGATTCAGGGAAATTGTTAATAAATCTAGGTAAGTTTAGATTACAATTTCGGCTGATGTGTTGGGTAATCCTACCTCTGATGTTTGAAATGTAAATGTTAGCAGTTCCTATTACTTTGTTTTAAATAAATTTACTAACTAAATTGGTACATACCTGTGCCAAATCATTGCTAATGCTGAGCAGGGACTCTCCCTCCCTGACCCTCGCTTCTAAACTGTTCAGCCACACTGACCGGCATTCGCTCAGGTCAGGAGTTGCGCCGTGCCATTCCGGTATTGCGTCAGCTGTTGAAAGAAAACAAAATATTATATATTATCCATTACAAAGTCATCACCATCATCTGCCTAGCTTCCCAACTATGTTGGGGTAAGCTTCCAGTCTAACCGGATGCAGCTGAATACCAATATTTTACATGGAGCGACTGCCTATCTGACCTCCACAACCCACTTACTGGGTAATACGATACCCCCTGGTAAGACTGGTTGTCAGACTTTCGGGCTTCTGACTACCCGTGACGACTGACAAAGATCCACGAATGACAGCCGGGACCAACGGCTTAACGTGCTTTCCGAGGCACGGGGGGTCTTGGTATGTGCAGATGGCCACCCACCCACGGACCAACCGTGGCAAGCGTAGCTTAACCTGATCGATCGACCCCTGCGGCTGTTATTACCCCAGAATCTTCTCCAAACCGTCGGGGTACCCATATCTTACGCACGTTTTTAACAGACCAGGAAATGTAATCATTTTCTGTTGGGAGGTGGGCTGGTTGGAATAACCACCGAGGGCCGCCATGGCCCACGCACAATGGCCCACCTGAAGGACTAAGTGCGGAAACTAAACCGCATCAAACGAATATTTATTTCGAGCTGGAATCGAATCTGCGATAAGAAGAATAGTAGCCGCAGTTTTATCCATGCGTTAAAAATGGGTCCACCTTTTATAGCAGAACTTTTTATGTCATAATATTATTTTGCATAACAGCGGATAGCACAAACTTCATTTCGCAAAAAATCGTTTGGCAAACACTCATTTATCATACATTCAAAACTCATAATTTTGTAAGTCAGAATCATCTTGAGGCATAAATTTAATATCCATAATAATTAAAAAGTAGAACCATCATATCGCAAAAAGTTCACAGCAGAATCGTCTTCTGGCATACATTTCATGTCGATAGGCATTAAAAGGCAGAACTAACATATCTCAGAAAGTTTACACTATTGCAAGACGTGACGTAAAGCGTGCAGCATGCAAGCGAGCATACAACATGCAGCAGGCATGGTTTCTGTCACGGCTCCGGCGCTGCGGGGCTCCGGGGACGGTCCCAAGCGAGCCTATCGTCGCGAGTGGTTTTAACGCTCCTCAGCTCGTAGCCCCCCCCCCCCCCCCCCTCCGTGCATACGCAGGCTTAAATTACACTCTAGGGGTAGGGCAGGGGTAGTGAGTTTTGCAGCGATTTGTTTCTGTCACTAACTTTTGTAGCACAACATATTGACCTTTTAAGACAATATTTTAATTTTAATTTAAGTTTAAAAATTCTATTTTATAGAAATGGTAGTATGCCTAGTAAAATTATTCCAAATGAAATTCTGCCATCGTCTTTTCCAAGTGAAATTATACGAAATAATCGTCGCTCTAAATCAACGTTATACGAAACGAAATTATGCGGAATGTTAATTTTGCCAAAGGTAATTTTGCCAAATAAAATACTGCCACCTTAAAAGTACGCCATTGTAAATTAGGATAAATAAACATTTGGCCAAACAATAATGATATTGAATAATTTTTATGCCTTAAAAATATTCGTTAAAGAAGACTATGCCAAGTGTGTTATGCCAAATAAATTTGGGAGCATCAAGATTCGGTTCCCTATGCATTTGCAAGACCTAATATAACTTGGCATACTTTCGTTTCTCCTAATTATATTTTCGCATTTACACATATTTTTTTTTAAATAGGGCCTTTGCCATAATAATACTTTTATTATTATGGCAAAACAAATTATGCCAAAATATATTAGGAAAAAGAACATTATGCGAAAAGAAGGGATTCAAGATTCTGCCAGATAGAAGGATCCCGTTATAAATCAGTATCCACTGCCTTCTGCAGGCTAATTGCGTAACACACTATCAGTAGCAATGGGTTTCATTTTGACATTTCAACAATATTCATTGCGTTATTTACGTTGTTGAGCAGACACGTTTTTCGAACATATGGAGCAATGGATTAGCAATATGCTTCAAAATGATTCAAATTGAGAGTAATAATGTGTTACGCAATTAGGGTGCTGATTTGTGATACTTTCGGGTAGAGGAACGTAAATAAGCGGGATACTCACTGTACTGTATGAAATCGCTTGCTAGTTGGTTCAGTTGGTTTCCAGTTGCTTCGGCGAGGCTGGTGGCACCGCGGTAGTCGATAATGTGTTCTGGAGAATCGCCATCACGACCTACACCAATAATATTAACTTTTATTACACTACTTAAAGCATAGAATACATAATAGTACTACGTACAGAACGGACACTCCTTTCCCCGCACTTCGAGGTATTCGTCGTCGACTCTTTAGCAAGGGCTGTACTGCTGACACGAACACACAATATTGCGATTTAAAAGTTTTATTTGAATTTTCTCACAACCAATCACGATGGTTAGATATTGTGTTTTAATTTTATGCTTATCTTCATCTAACAATATCAGTATCGGGCAATTAAGCAATATTTAATTAGGTACCTTATTTTGTCATTATTGATTGAATAAATAAACCTCTTTTACATAATAACTATTATAATATTATTTTTATTTCATTACGAACCCGAGTATATAAATAAATAATTGAACGCTGCTTGTACAGGGTCACTTCATAATAATGCACACGTTCGAGCAGCGCCGTCGTCGTTCGGTTCGCCCGATACAAAAAAATAATCCCTGCACTTTCCGCGCCATTTTTTACGCTACGCACGACAGCCAACCCTACTAGAGATCACGCACACATTTGCACGTGTACAAACGTCATTTGGTTATATAGTAGTATTAGGTGATTATTTTGCGAGCGTTGTGTGAAATGTCCGAGGTGTGCTTAAAGTATTACTTTGAGGTTTGGTTATGTTTAGCTAGAGAGCATTGAGGATGGTATTTGTATTGCAAGCGTTAAGTTTGCCATAAGACCTAAACTGTGTCTGTTGAAGGAAGCTTTCTAAAAAATGAATTAGCTGAACGCATCCATTTATAACTGGCTGGATGTAAATTGACATATTATTTCGTGTTGTCAACAACTATGAAAACCCAATCTTGTTCTCTCACTGCTTTATTAAGAGCGTTACTCCAGAGCGGCGCGCTGAGCGGTGGCGTGAATCCGCGCCGATTATATAGCAATACTAAATAATTCATAGTAAAATAAACATATAAGTTATTAAAAAAATATTTGAACCATGTTTCAGAACATAAATGACTTAATTTACTAGGTCTAAAAGAAAATATAAATATTTCAGATTTCATCTAAAACTAACACGTTTAATATCTCGAAAAGTGGCTACAATTGACACTTTTGAATATACTTTTCTTGAATGAAAACTTACAATAATCGTGTTTTTTTTTCAGCCATGCACTAATAAATGTTATTGTTTTTTATAAAGTAATGTTGTTATAAGTTTGTTGTATATGGTTTTACTAATATCTCGCATCTGCTTAGACCGTCGAGCGCTAGTTTAAAAAAAAGGCTTGCATAAAAACGGTTCTGATGAGAAAACTATACGAAAAATTGAAAATATTTTTCAGCCATGCACTAGATTATAAAATTCCCAATAATATGACGTCAATATCTCATCTATAAATTAAACACATTATGGTTTTATTGTCCGTCGGAAATCATCAATTTTGAATCTCCAACATGGCTCTAACGGATGAACCCTCTTAACACACTCAGCTCCAACGGTCATATGGCCTAAAAGTCCAACCCAGAAATATTAGCTTATTCTCCAGGGTCAGCCCTATCGGATCGCCTTATAAAATGTATGAAATGGTGTGTAGTCAACTATACACCGGCCCGTCGACATAAGGTACCTGGGTGTATCATTAAAGAAATACCGCCATTAAAGATATCCAGCCTGGGAAAAGAGGTGCCTCGGTGTATAGTTAAGTATATACCGGCGCTGAGTGTGTTAAGTAGTGAAGTGATTGTTACTATTAGCTTGTTATCTGTAAGTAGTACCATAAGCTACTAATGTCGTCTCAACTAGCTATTAACCTATGAAAACATGCTTACCGAACAACATTTTCTATTTTGTCTATTTCTATCTATTTGCTTAAAAACTAACTGTAAAACACTACACACCATATTATCACAAAACATATTATTTATTTCCCCGTTTCAGCGTTTGCCCTGTTATCACATAAAGTGTCTTTGTGTTTGGTCCAAAGCTCCTTATCCACGCAACTATCATTGTAACTTGAACCTTATGTTAATAGTGAAAGAAATGTATTTCTTTATTTATTTAATTTATTTATGTAACTACTTCTTATAAGAAGTAATTTTACCTTTAAGCAGTGCTTCAGAACCCAGTCTCCTCAGCAGCTGCATCTGTCTATCACTGGGCTCCAGTCCCAGGTCGTGGTAGTTCTCCCCTGAAGGTAGACCCGTGCCGCGCCGTCGGGGACGCTCCTCATCAGTGTATTGGTGTGGAGTTAGTGTGCATCTGGAAGAGGTGGAAGTGAGTTTGATTTGAGATATCATCAGAGCTTTGTTGGGGTAGGGTTTCTGGTTTACCGGAAGAGGCAGGATAAAAGTACATTACTTGGAACTGCTAAATTTTCGAGCTTTTTGCTTGTAAATACTATTAATTTTTAGCACTGCTGCAAGTTAGAGTAACAAATTCAGGATTTAAACACATAGGATAACTGGTACACATACTAGTATAGCGTTAAGAACGAATAAATGGAGTTACCCTAAACTTCTTAGAGCATGGCCGAAGACCCATAAACTTCTTTAGCTTTTTACATGGTCCATAAAGTTTGTATTATTAAAATGAATACTCACTTCCATCTAGCCAACCCCGTGGCGCCTCCTGGACAAGGCTGCACGGCGTACGTGCCCGCTATAGTCCAGTTCCAGTTCAACCCTCGAGCGCTGACCTGAGGGCAGAACACGCGACGGCCGATGTTTGGCGTTGCGATCGTTGCTGTAACAAGGAAGGGTTAAGTGATTAATATGAGGGAGAGAGTTAAGTAAACGTAGATGACAACTTTGTGAATCCTCCTTTTTTTAAAGGAGATGCGCTAGGTGGCCAGTAAAATTCAAATTTTCTTACGGTTTTTGCAATATGGCGCCTCCTTAAGTGGATATCTTTTGTACAACATAAAGAGTCCTCAAACTTCAAGTAAGTAAGAAGAAATTAAACATCGGTCGAATATGTGTGTTCTCAAATAAGTTTGTTTCTACTTTCATCCTTGAAAAAGATCTCGTGTTCTTACACGAGATGTTTTCTTTTCATGGTTTTTAAGTTGTATAATTCACGTAAATCGCGTGCGTTTGTTGATGAGTTCACGTCCCAGTTAACTGAATTATATTGTAGACAAAGTTCCTACATTATTTAGTACGCACGGCTATACTATAGCTGTACTTATCCAGTATAAGCTTACTTCTCATCGTATGAAAAGCCTGTACAAAGCTAGGTCAGTTAAAGCTGGAAAAATATAGCCTTGTGGCATACACTTAATCACGAGTCCGGACCCTTCAGTACGGCCCTGTACAATGGGGGACCACGCGGAGCGAAGGAGCGGAGGTCACCTAGAAATAGAAAATGCCGCGCCACGCCAGTGCACCCAGATCGTCCTATCGAACGAACGTACTACTTTGTCCTAGCCACCCGTGTTTATAAACTCACTCGTAAAATCAGTATTGCCTTATACAACGTGTAACGGAAGGGGGGTATCAAACCTGAAGGAGGTGAATGTGCTCATGAAACTCAACAACTTTCCCCAAAGAACATAGGTCGAAATATGAAAAAAAAATTTGGCCCTCCCTTACAAAACTGACTACCAGCTGATTGATTTACTATGGGAGGGCCAAATTTTTTTTTCATATTTCGACCTATGTTCTTTGGGGAAAGTTGTTGAGTTTCATGAGCACATTCACCTCCTTCAGGGTTGATACCCCCTTTCCGTTACACGCTGTATAACTTAGCTTCAGTTATATCCTATCACTCTGTATTGTTTCTTCTTCGTTCTAACGTCTGTAATAATCATCTATTCTCATTAAATACCATCTATCGTTCTTCTTGCTGTTTCAGGGTACGTTTCCATAGAAGCGGAGCTGGGCGAAGCGGAGCAGAGACGTGCAGGAATCGACTAATCACAATGGTTGAAATCCTCATCGCGTCACTCGTCTCGTCTGTGATTGGACGATTCCTACACGTCTCCGCTCCGCTCCGCCCAGCTCCGCTTCTGTGGAAACGCACCCTTATATTCACCGGCGCCGCATACCTAGCCGCTAGCTACACACCATACATGCATATGACGGCGCGAAGGTAGCGTCACCTTCAATTTCTAGACGAGAATGACAGATTGAATATTGTCATTCTGGCGGAACGTCAAACGGGCAACCATCTTGTGGCGCACTTTTTTGATGGAGCGCGACAGAGATTGCACGTCATCGACGAATCGCATTTAATCTGCGTCAAATTACATTTATACAAGTGTTAATCCATTTGGTTTGATTAAATAAGTGTGTGAGAATCATATTCCGCCTTTATTTTTGATCTTACCTGCCTATATACCCACGCAAGATGGACCCACCTAATGGTGACGGCACAGAACTGCCGTTACATACATCTCCATAGCTTGATATGTCATCGTGTGCACGATTTCAAAACTATTTATCAATAGTCTGGAAAGTAATATAAAAACTTACAAAATGTTCTTTCAAATTCATCCACGAGATCAGGTTCGGGTCTATCCTTAGGAGACAGGTGAATCGATGGTGTTGGCTCCGAGTCTTCGTCCTTCGCTGGCCATTCTAGAGTTCCTTCTGTTACTGCTGGAAAATAAAATAATAAGGTTACTCTTCTCTGTATGAGAAGAAGCATTTGCCCTGCAGTGGGAATAAATGACTGGTATTATTATTGGATAGAGATTCGAATATTATAAGGTATAAACTACACACCTGTACTCCTCGAAGGGGCACAGTACAACCACATTGTTGAGATAATACTCCTTTGCAGTTTCAAGCCCATTTCGCTGGTAATCTAAGAGGCTGGATTGCATTTTCTAATGTCGTAGTATAATGTAATCAAGGTTCTTAGAAAAGAACAATGCCGCCAAAAAATATAGAACAAAACATTTAAAAATAAATAAACCATAGACGACCATAGAGTAGCACCAAAAATTATGAAGAGTTGCACAATATTATTTTTATAAGCGTGTGTGTGTTTTTAGATCAAGTGCTGCCAGCTAGGTGTTCGAGGTTTTATGCCTGAACACATATTTTGCAAGTTTTGAGCAAATTCCCATGTAATACTTCTTGCCTTTAACCGGGAACAAATAATGAAAAACCTGCAAAACCCAGTAAGACTGCAAGACCCGGGGATCGAAACCAGAAACAGACTGTGAAGTCGCACTTGCAATTATTAGCCAAAGGAAGCAGTCCATTAGTATCAGAAAAAAAACGTTGAAAAGTGTAAAAAGTATAGATTCTTACTTTGTTCGTCATCCTTGGCTGGTTTGTCATTTTTCTGGTTATGTTCGGGGTCCGCAACCTTGGGTTCTTCCTTGACTTCAGGTATACTGTCCCGGGGACTCTGAGGAGGTTCCCTCTCGGATGAGGAGTCCGGCTGCCTTGTCGTGGTCTTCTGAAAGAAGTTGGTGTTATGAGGAGTTGCTTCGAGGTTATTTTATACGTTAATTAGGACGAAAATATTAATCTGATTATCTGAGGTACCTCCTAGATGGGCTTTGAAGCCAACCATTGACATTTTGGATACCTTTCTTTACGAAAGGAGAGACAAGGTATCCAAACTACTTTCCTAAACTAATATTATAAAGAAAAAAGATTTGATTTTTTGTATGTTTTTGTGTTTGTTTGTTACGCTTTCACGCTAATACGGCTGATGGATTTGAATAAAATTTGGCATATAGATAGACCATGACCTGGGTTAGGACATAAGATACTTTTTATACCGATATTCTCATGGGTTCGAGATATGCGGCTGAAACTGCGAGCCACAGCTAGTTTTAAATATTTTTTTTAAATAATCAATCCTAAAACTGTTCAAATGTTAAACAAGTCCTTATATAAAAAATAAAAATAAAAATAAAATAAAATTTATTTAATAAAAACGTTTACAAGTAAAGTACATTTAGCCAACAGTAGTAAATTCCTTATACATTTATAGTGCCTAATAATAATAAACTTAAGCTAAAATCTTTATATTACAGGTGCAAGCAATGATGGTTCGGAAGTAGAATGTTAGGTAGCGACCTGCCCGATCTAGGTTTATACAAACCTGTGTTTCAGGCCATCACTTACATTTAAATTACAAAGGGAAAATAAAATTTTAATTAAGTAAAACTGACTACAGATAATCTATTAACAACTATGAGAAAAAGCATATTGTTACATTAATACCTAAAACTAGCCTATGTAAATATACAAAAGTAGATACTTACGAGGGAATAAAATATTATCATCATGACAGAATTTCTAGAAGTTTTTCTGTGTCTGTGTAGTTGAGGGTCGCTAAATATTCTGATAACATTGTACTACATTTTTTATAACTTACACTATAGAGGTTTAGTACCTTGTTGAGCCTATTATACAGAAAAGGTCCTAAAAATACATAAAATCGATTAGCGAACGCATGTTTGGTTTGAGACCCTATGCAAACCAAATCCTTTCTTCTCTTGACGGAAGGTACTGGATTAAAAGGAAGTGCAGTATGCTGGTGTAGTACTATGCTTAGAATGAATAATTGCCGTATTGTTAATACATTACACGCTATGAAGAGCTGGTGCGTAGGAAATCTAAAAGGGCGAAAGGTAGCAACCTTTAGAACTGCTCTTTGAGCACGCTCTAGAGGGAGTAAAATTGTTTTTGCTGCACCACCCCAAGAAGTTATGCAATAGGTAAGAATGGATTGACACAAAGCCAAATAAACCTGTTTAATTAATTTATAGTCAGCTATGTTCCGTAAATTCTTAAAAACGTATATTAATTTGCGCACTCTAGTACAAAGTAAATAGATATGTTTACGGAAATTTAGATTGGAGTCAATAGTGACACCCAGATATTTCAAATAGTCAGCATTAGTTAAAGTGGGGCAAGAACATGCAGCGTCAGCGTACGTGTTGCATTTATGTGCATAAATGTTTAGATTAGTAAGCGGTATGTTAGTATTTCTCATTGTAAATAGAATGTATTTAGTTTTATCTGGATTTAATGTTAGGAGATTATTATGGAGCCAATTGGACACAATGTTTAAACCATTTTGAGCATGTTCATAGACCTCATTTTTTGATTTGGCTGAGAACAATAGAGCGGTGTCATCCGCATAAGATATTAACATACCATTTTGGAGGGACAGGCTGCATAGTTCATTTATATAGATTAAAAATAATGTGGGTCCCAAAATGCTGCCTTGTGGAATTCCAAAACAACTATTTTTGAGTTCAGAACTTGTAAACTGACCTATTTTTACACACTGAAATATCTTCAACCTTCGTTCGTAACCTCAGTTCTCTCTATTAAAATAACATTTCACCTTAGAAGCCACATCCCCAAGTTTCACCTCAGGAGGCAGCGTGATATGAGGCCTGAAGGTCGGTGGCGTGATAACTGTGGGCTTCTTCCTCTCATTCTGCTGTGTCTGCACCGGGTTCTTCTGGATAGGAGGCTGGGTAGACCTCCAGACTGTGGGCTGAGATGTGATGAGCCATGGCGGTGATGGGCGGTTGGTTGTACTTGTGGTTGATGCTGAAATTGGAAGGATATTTGAGTTAGTGAGTGCTTTTTGGCTTCCTCTTCATCACGTGTCAATTTGACTTAACTGTCCAACCAGACTGTAGCCACCTGGTCAACTCTATCATTGGCTTCGTAGATCCGCAAGGTGCAAATGTTTGGTGGTTGGTTTTTGGTGGTTGGTGGTTGGTTATCGGTGGTTGGTGGTGGCCGCTGGGTGGTGGTGCATGATGGTCATTTTTAGGCTTAGAATAGAACAAAGTCTCATGGCGTCGATCAGTTAAAGACCACAAATGGCCGGATTCCTAAAACTTTTCCGCTCTCGCGTCTTCGCCAATGTTCAAGCATACATAGATTTTTTTTAAGTATTTACAGGTGGAAGTAGCCGTAATATTTTCAAAGGGAACATGGCCATTTTCATTTCATGATTTGCACCTCAGATTGTTTTATTATCTTAACCTTAATGTTTGATGATGGCAACATACACAGCTGTTTATTGCAGTTAAAAACTGTGGGGTAATTTCGTAATACACTAAGAGTAGCAATGGCTTTCATGTTGACTGTTCAACAACATCCATTGCGTTATTTACGTTGTTGAGAAGACTTTTTTTTTTTTCAAAAATATATAGCAACAGATTATACTCGTAGTTCGTTTTTAAATCCCAGAGACTAATCTGATATTTAAGTATTTTGTGTTTGCGTTTTTTTTTGTTTTTATAGAAGTTTGACATTACACCTGTCAGATTATTCTCTGGGATCCAAAAAACGATCGTTAGGAATATCCTTCAAAATAATTCAGAATGAGATTGATAGTGTGTTCGCAATTATTATTGTTTTATTTTATTTTTTATTATGATTTTTTTTTAAACGTTGCCCCTCACTAGGAATTACTCCTGTATTGTGAGTGCGTTTACAAACATTTAAACTCACATACGCAAACAGCCAGACCCGGTACAACTACTTGTAGGTCATATAAATATTTGTTCCGTGCGGGAATCGAATCCACGACACGCAGCGCAGCAGTCAATTGCTTAACTACTGCCCCAACCGTGCCGTCACGTCAATTATGGTTACTTTACTGATTTAGTAGCTTATTATGACGATGTTAACTTACCGGGTACACATTGGTAATGCGCCTCGAGATATTTGAGCGTGTTGGGACACGGGTCACCGAACATATTCGTGCTGGCCAGTATACTGCAGTTTTGGTGCATACTACACCTGGAAACAGAGAAAAAAATATTTTAATATCGATGTACGTACCTAAATAGTCTGTGCAAAATTGTGGTCCTTATAAAATTGGCAAAAGAAGAAGCTGCTAATAATCTGAACTATAATGGGATTTATTTATAAATGATTATTAAAGTTCAGTGACGTTTAAAGATCAAAAATGGCGCCGATTCCCTTGCCCTCAAACTAAACTAAATTTAAGTTCAGTGCATATTTTTCTTTCTATTTCATTAAGAAAAGGACAGAGGATAAATATTAGTTTAGTTCGAAAACGTTCAAAATCTGGTCGCCATTTCACCTCAGCGACAATCAATGTCAAAGACTTGTCAAAAATGTAGGGAAATTAGAGGTATTTTGACAGACTGAGACTGAGATCAGACTGAACGTTCTTAAAATTACGAGAATTGCCCCCCAGAAGATGTCTTAATAAAATCAGCCGTCAGTTTTTTCCATACCATTTCTACGAATTAAAACTTTTTCGAGTACAGGTTTTTTATTTTCATCTTGAATCGTCCTACTATCGATTGAATACAAGAAAGTTACAGATATCATCTTTTAAATACCTAAAATTTAGGTTCAGACTTAAAATTTTCACCAAAAAAAAATTACCTTATTTTTGACCGGCCCTGGTGCAAAAAAATTTTTATTGGTACCTAGGTCATTATTTTATTGGTAGGTCATAAATGACTTTTCGGACACCCAGTATATCTACATAAACCGTTAAAATATAAACGTAAGTGTAACGTGTGACGCCGACAATCAATTTAAGCGTCATTTACATGGGTGAGAGGGGTCTGCGCACTTTATTGGCAATCTCGCGGGCGAACGCGATCAACTTACAGGGATATTTAATTTTGGGCAATTTTCGGCGGTCCTCGGCAATCCTCGGCTCTTTCCGGACGGCCTCGGGATAACGATTTGTTATTATCCCCGTGTTTATGTTAAAATTGTCGTTATTTTAGCTTAATTGAGGGGTTTACAGTTGGTTTAAAGTTGGTGTGATTATAATCTCTATTAGACGATGCTTTGTCCCATTTTTAACCCAGACGTGAAAAGAGGGGTGTTATAAGTTTCACATGTGTTCTTGTTACAATCTCCTCCTACTCTGTCCTTCTCATACTTCTGAATTTGTTCATTCTTCTTTTCATACTCAGTCCAACCTTCTTTGGAATGCGCTTCCTCTTGATATCCGGAGGACGGCCACCAGTCGGTATGCATTTAAGCGGAAATTGCAGTTGTTTTCAAAACAAATAGCGTAGAGTCATCTCAACACCTCTCTCCCTTGAATTTGTATATACACCATGATTTTTTTTTACCGTCTCTAATATTTTACAGAGCATTTGGGTGTTTCATGGGTACATATAAGTATATATTAATGTAAATAGTGTGTATTTGTATACCTAGTTTTAATAGTTTTTAGGGTTCCGTACCCAAAGGGTAAAAAAGAACCTCCGCTGTCCGTCCGTCCGTCCGTCCGTCTGTCACCAGGCTGTATCTCATGAACCGTGATAGTTGAAATTTTCACAGAGTATGTATTTCTGTTGCCGCTATAACAACAAATACTAAAAAACAGTATAAAATAAATATTTAATGGGGCTCCCATACAACAGACATGATTTTTTTGCCGTTTTTATAGATAATGCTACGGAACCCTTCGTGCACGAATCCGACTCGCGCTTGCCCGGTTTTTTTACATAAATATTATAATTGTATGCTAAAAGATAAAATCAAAATGAGCCTGTAAGATATTGTAATTGTGTTTAAATATGTAAAAAAATATGTAATTAAAATTATTTAAACCCCCTTACTTCGTTCGCATCACTACATAGTATAAAACAAAGTCGCTTCCCGCTGTCTGTCCCTATGTATGCTTAAATCTTTAAAACTACGCAACGGATTTTGATGCGGTTTTTTTTAATAGATAGAGTAATTCAAGAGGAAGGTTTATATGTATAATAAATGCATAATATAGTAGATACTATGTAGTGATAGTGATCAGCATTGCACCCGTGCGAAGCCGGGGCGGGTCGCTAGTATCTAATAAATTAAATATTTAATCTTCCACAAGCCATAATCCTGTCAAGAATTCATCCCAATATAGAAATATGTAGTTACCACAACCCTAAAAGCATTAAAATCACGTCAGTTATTTGCTAATAACCATTTATATAACGCTACGTTATTTTAAGCGTATAACTATAAGCATAATTTAACTGTTATTTAAGACTGTTATGAACACAGATTATCAATACATCGCAACAATTCTCGCGGCGTCATTTTGCAAAGTTAATAATGGCGTAGAGCATAAAATGTTGACTATTTTTATCAGACGAGCAATTACCGTAATTTTAAGAACGTTCGCAGTCCGGTCTCAGTCTGTCAGAAATATCTCTTTTTCCCTATATTTTTTATTGTCACTGAGATTGCGAGTAGATTTTGAACGTTTTTAGGGTTCCGTAGTCAACAAGGAACCCTTATAGTTTCGCCATGTCCGTCTGTCCGTCCGCAGCTTAGCTCAGAGACTCTTAGCACTAGAAAGCTATAATTTGGCATGGATATAGGTAGGTACATGTTAATCATGCCGACAAAGTGGTAAAATAAAATCATGAAAAAAAATTTTTTTAGGGTACCTCCTGTACACATAAAGTGGGATTTTTTTTTTCGTTCACCCCATTTTGCGGGGTATCGTTGGAATAGGTCTTTCAAAAATATTGCGGGTTTGTGGAAACAATTTTTCGATTAAGGGATACGTTGTGAAATATTAAGCTTTAAAGTGCTAATTTTTGTTAGTCAGTGTCAACCCCCCCCCCCCCCCATCCTGCCAGCTAAATGGTTGTTTTTGGATATGTGAAAACAAAAAGTTACGAGTAATAGTCGACTAACTTACATTTGCAGTTGCAATGTATGGGAGAACATGGTTTTCAACTACAATGTGAAGTTTCTTCTTGGGATAAATTCATTCCAACTACGGAACCCTTCATTGTGCGTGGTCCGACACGCAATTAGCCGGTTTTAATTACGAGAATTCTCCTTAGATAGCTGTTTTCGTGTAAAGGGTTGATGCCGGTGTTTTGTTTTGAAATAGGAAATGACATAACGTTGTGACATTACGCATTCACGCCTATATTCCCAAAAGGATTGGCAGAGGTATATGAATGTAAGCCCACATTCTGTTAGACATGTTAATAACAGCCGCACAGGTCGATCGATCGGGTTAAGCTACACTTGCCGGGGTTGGTCTGTGGATGGGATCTTTACATACCGATACCCCTTCGCGCCTCGGAAAGCACGTTAAGTCGTTGGTCCCGGCTGTCGTTCGTGGATCTTTGACAGTCGTCACGGGTAGTCAGAAGCCCGAAAATCTACTAAGTGTGATTTATGTGATCATGTTCTTACACGCGCAAATAAATATTTTATTATTATTTATACCTGCTATGCAGAACCCGTAAGCTTTTAGTAGACATGCAGTTGACGCTCCAGTCGGTGTTGCCATGGTCGTTGCATATCGTGATGGAGAACCTTCCATAGTTTGCCCTGATGAGGTGAATTACTGAACCTTCCCTGCAGCCAATCTTCAGGGTTTTTCCTTCGCAAGCGTACGCTGTTTCGTATCGTGGTTCTGTTGGAGAGAAAAGAGAAATTGGTTAGATTGGTAGCAAAACCGAAGGGACGTATTCCGAATTGTATACAACGTGTAACGTTAAATGCGCAAAACCTCAGACATCCCAACTGATTTTTATATCAATTGACCTATTTCAGAGAGAAAATAAGTCATTAAAAAAATCGTTAGGGTTTTATGTGCTGTTTTAGTTTTACTGGCCATTCTGATAGTTTCTTGCGTCTGCGACGACGCTTTATCGAGGGAGGAAACGTCACCGGCCCGCTGCACCGCGCTGACATTGGCTTTCTTGACATATTAATAAATAGACACGGCAACGTTTTTAATGAAGATTTTTTTAAAAAGGTGACCTATACTAAAAAGTGGTTCAATTAATTCTGCTCGTTATTCTGATCAAACTATTTTCAGGTTTCGCGCATTTAACGTTACACGTTGTATAGGACTGAACCTCGAAGTTTAGCTATTGTTTTTGGGAAAAAAAAATAAGTAAGTACTAATTGAGAGAGAGGCCTGTGTCCCAGTAGTGGGATTAGTGGGATCAGTGGGCTGATTAAGTACAGACGCCAGCACATCAAGCTACCCGAAACTGTAAAAATTTCCCAATCAACCTTGAACCTTATGCTTTAGCGATAAAGTTGAAAATCTATTAAAGAAATTTGAGAGATTATAGTTACTAATAAGCATTGAGTCTTAAAGGCTTCTTGTTTTGAACAAAGGGTCACATCAAATCCCAGTTTACACGTTTTCAATCATATGCCGTAAGTACAAATGTAGGTAAATTACAGAAATAGGTATGGGCCTACGAGGATTTCGCCGAATTTCTTATAAGTTCGATCCATCTCCAAACTTTGGATTATATTGTACCTAACTACTGTGTGTGCTAACGTAAAGTTTCAAAATCAAAGTTGTAGTAAACTAACCAGAACTCGAGCAACGTTAAAAAAAACGAAGTAAAACAACCCTTAAACAGGGTTCTCACTCCATCATACACAGGCGCTCATTTCGTAGTATGAGTCGGCGAAAACGAGTAAACGATCTGTCAGTGCCGTCATTAATTTAGCCAGATTTATTATACAAAATCCTTGCAATATGGCCAGCCCTATTCAACGAACGATGAAACTCATTCAACATCCATCGCCTGTCTAGTTCGAGGCAAGTTTAAGATAGACGAAGAAACGAAGCGATGTAGTCTGACTGGCTAGGGAGGAGCTTGTTTTTCGTACTCCGAAAATGAATTCCGAAATTGATTATGAAATGTTGAGTCGACACTTTTTGTTTTGTCTTCTGTAGGTGTTAGATAAATGGGTTTGCGTAACGATCCGGTCACAATATCCGTGATTGGTCTAACTGGATTTATTTACGAATGAATGGTTTCGTTTGAGAAAATGTTTGATTATTTTAATTAGTAAACAGTTCGACTTTGACAACAACGACTTTTTAAACAAGCGTGATCTCGGCAAAAGAGTGTTTAGCAATGAATTTCTTTTTTGTTTTCTGTTTATTTTTATTTTTAAATTGAATTTTTAACATCTTGGTTCTTGTGCGAAATAACCTGTCACAATTATATTAGTTTTTATATATTTTAGGTGATGATCTACCTGTAAGTTTGTTTTTGTTTTTGGCAATATTTAGCAGTGTGTATATTTTGTTCACACAGTACTTTTATACCAGACAAGCTCTAGACGTGAAACTCGAAATCTGTCAGTTTAACTACCGACAGCTCTAGAGAAAAGAAGTATATTGGTGGATCCTTTAGAACAAGTAACAAGTGAACAAATAGGTATCGATAAGAAACTTCACGTAAAGGATCTTCTCATATCTTAGGTGCCACATAATCGATATAAATAATAACAAACGCAATACATACGTCACTAGCCGCAATAATCGTACCAATACGTTGCTATTAATCAATGGAGTTGCCAGAGCAATTTATTGTTCGAAGAGATTAACGATAAGCCTCATGTCCTGGCAATAAATTCTTCCTTTAAACATTTTCGATGAAAGTTTTCGACTTACGGAAAAGTGACGGTTTTATTAAAAAATATAGTGACAGTTTAACTTTAGAAGCTTCTGATATTCCAAATTCGTATTTCAAAAATACTTATAGAATTTTAAGTATCAGTGGATTAGCTTTTAGTGAATTACTATTTTATTATTATATTATTATATTTTGTAAATAGTATATCGGAATCACTTTTACACGTCATAGTATAAAAAAATAAATAAGCAAGTTGAGGTCGACGTTTCTTTTCGGACTCCTCTGAGAAGAAAGGCCAAAACATACTTAGAGGTCACAGTCTCTTTTAAAGTCCAGACATAATTTTGTTCAGATCATCGCGTCTAACATGTCCAGCCGTGCGATTCTGTAACCATCTCACCGTGAAAACTTGGGTGAAGTGAGCATGGAGTGAGTCGTCAATAGTGACAATCCCTAGCATCAGCATGACTCACAGGTCACTCTAAGCTCACTTCACTTTAGTTATCACGGTGAGATTTTTCCAGAATCGCCCGGCTGTTGTCTGTACATTACAGGAACTGCTGGGCGCTACTGAAGGTGCCAAACTTGTAGCCACATTCTGGGCTGAGCCCATTTAGATTGCCATCAACACGCTCAGAAGAGCTTTTGTGAAATAATTAGTTCAATCATAATAAATCTGTTGACGATTCCTATGTTTAGCAATAACTATCCGAAATGTTAGAAAAAGTTGATTAAAATAAATAATAGACATAGAAAGCATATAATTAGACAGGCCTGTTGGTCTAGTGGTCAGTGGCCCTGACTGCTATGCGCAAGGTCGTGGGTTCGATTCCCACCTAGGACAAATGTTTATGTGATGAGCACGATCATTTGTTCATTGTCTGGGTGTAATTTATCTATAATATGTATGTATTTAGAAATATATATGTATGTTTATCAGTTGTCTAGTATTCATAGCACAAGCTCTGCTTAGTTTGGGACTAGATGGCGTTGTGTGAAAGTTGTGGAATATTATTATAATCATAGCATAATCAGCGTATAATGTTCCAGCTGAGACACAGGCCTCCTCTCGGTGAGAGGGAGTGGGCCGTAATCCACCACGCGGGCCCGTAGGGGTTGGTGAATGTCGTCTTCGAAGATTTGGACCTAGGATAATTATGTCGATTGCTCGACAAAGAAAAACTCAGCAATATCTATAGTAGTAGCGATTTTTAATATATTTCGCGGTTAATGGGTGTGTTTATTAGATTATAACGCAATTTATTTCACACATTTTAGCACATTAAATAAATAGCTAAATTATGTAAATTTCATAATGGAGATTTGTGTATGGTACACTAATTTTGGGAACAGATGTTATGCAAATATAAAACGAGTTTGTGCAATAAATAAAATCTAAAATATAAGGCAATAATAGTGACAATATCTTTTTTTAAACAAAAATCTATCCAGTGTTTTCAACGTTCGATAAATATATCAAAGACAAATGTGATGCTACCATTTAATTAATCAAAGTGACGTTACCTTAGAACTACGATTTATCGATAAATATAATTATCCGAAATCCTCGTCATTTCTGTCTAATGGCGATTCATTACAACCAATTTGAAGCGGATCTATTTTGAAATTAGAGTCCTACGCGTTCTTATTACGAAAATAAACGTCTTCAGTAACGGTCGCCATTTATTATTGACAAAACAAAATGTTTAGATGTATCGAAATATAATTATAGGAACGTAGCTTTAATTATAGGTTCTTTGAATACTTGAGTAGGTATTTCTTTGATCATTTTAATGGCCGATACAAATATACAATGACATTAATGGATCCGTTTGTTAAGTCTTTAGTGATGACAGTTGAAAGTCACGTCAATCACGAAAGTCACGTTTTTGAATTTTCAAAGCAATTATGTTCGAATAAATGGTGGTGCTTGCATTATTAATATAGGATAGTAAGTTTATTTGCTTAAGTATTTGAAATGCAAAGTTATAATAAGGCAAGCTTTTGTTTAGGAATTAATCTGCAATATTTCAACGTGAAAAAGGTAAGTAGGTACGAAAACATTGTGAGACAGATTAGCCTGCGAACTCCAAAAAAAAATGGGGAATTGCTTCTTTGTCTTGGTTAAGTTTTATAACCTCCAGTGGCCACCCTGACCAAAAATAATGTTGCACTCAAAATTGGCATGGAATCTATCGACAACTCAAAAACCAAACTTGACCCAACACTACAAAAACACGCGAAACTGCACTTAAATGTCGATAAAACTAGATATATCAGGAACTATTTTAAATCACTAGAAAATAACGGGTCGTATCGTGGGCAGAATCGCTAGTCACCCCCTTAATAGTAGACTTGAGGGGTGAGTAATAAAAATGATTTATATGAGATGTCCAGTTACCCACTTGGGGTTGAAAACAATTTGAGTATCCCTTGGTAGATGATAGGGTATTTCGTGAGTATTTTCAGAAACGTTTTTTTTTAGCTGTCAAAGTACATATTTATTACTTTCTGAGTCGTGGATTTAAAGTGCCTTTCAACATGTGAAATATTTACAATAAACATTGTGTTTTCTAGTGGATTGAACGTTAAACTAGTCAAATCAAATCAAAATCCATTATTAATAAACGACTCTGAAAAGGTCTTTTTCTAAGATATTAAATCAATAGTTCTTCAATTTATTTTCTAATAAACTTGTTCTGCAGTCAGTAAGCATAGCAAAGTAAATATTTCGAATTTTAATAATACATGAAAAAAAAATCACTTTTATTCAAACTCCTTTCTCAGAAACGTTGCACTGTAATTTAATATCAGCATATAATTAACTTGTGTACACCCAGCTTTATAACTATAACACAAATACTCTTTTGTATTCCACCTTCTCTATTGTACAAACACCCTTATTCGCACACACACATACACACCTCACTAAAACATAGCAATATAATTACATCGCTACATTACAATTCCTTTTTCAAAGCCTGTAATTACCCGGGTAGGTTGTGCAAACTTATAATTTTCTCACCGCGTCTTTTTAATTCACTTGTGTTAGGGTTTAAAGTTGTTTAATTAAGTTGTAGAAGGAAATTGTTTAGTGGACCCTTGTTGAGAATACGTGAATGTCATTTGATAGTGATGTTCGCGTCAATTGAATTTCTTGTTATTTGAATCGAGAGTCGGGACAGAATCGAGTTCAGGAGTGGCAGGTATTCGTGTTTGAGTTGCGTGTTTGACCATTAATTTGTAAATAAAGGTTAATTGACAACCAACATAACACGCAGCAAAAATTATGTTTTTTTTTTTTTCATTCATGGTTTTGCTTTTCAATGTACAAACGCCAGCACATCAAACTACTACAATCTGTCAGATTTCTTTAATAGATTTTCAACTTTAGCACTAAAGCATAAAGTTCAAAGTTGACTGGGAAAATCTGACAGTTTCGGGTAGCTTGATGTGCTGGCGTCTGTACATAAGCAAACTCAGAACAACTACAACTCCTCAATAATTCATAAAAAAAGCCTAAATTAATTCGAATCAATATACCACGCGAGTCCCGTCACTACCTATTATTCATTTGACATCCCACCTTCATACAGGGTGGATGCCCCAAAAATGCTCTCATAATTTTCAAGCAAAAATATTCACTATTTCCACAGGAGTACGTCCAAAATTGTTGTTAATTAATATTTTGGCTGCAGATACAACAGTATTGGTTTTCCAGCGAGTTTAATTCTCTACGTCATTAATCGAGATCAGCGTTGGTTATTCTAGGGGATTATATGGAGTTTTATGAACAGAATTTCTGGTCAGCGGATGGTATTAGGGTGGAAATAATTATGCAGATAGATTTTGTGGGTAAAGTTTTAATGATAATTACTTTTTGATAACGGATTGAGCAGTAAAGTTGCAATATATATTGTGTTGTAATGCCCTAAATATTATATGTGTATTTATTATCATCATTATGTTTCTACCTCCATATCCTGTTACAAAATCCATATTACTATATGAATTTTGTCAGGCCAATGGTTTAAGGTGAGGTCTTTTTAGATAACGAGGTCAAATAATACTTATTTTGATTGATAGCTTGGTTATTTTTCTTTGCCTTTCTTACATACAACGTGTAACGTTAAATGCCCAAAACCTGAAAATAGTTTGATCAGAATAACGAGCAGAATTAATTGAACCACTTTTTAACATAGGTCACATTTTTCAAAAAATCTTCATTAAAAACGTTGCCGTGTCTATTTATTAATAGGTCAAGCAAGCCAATCTCAGCGCGGCGCAGCGGCCCGGTGACGACTCCTCCCTCGATAAAGCGTCGTCGCAGACGCAAGAAACGGTCAGAATGGACAGTAAAACTAAAACAGCACATAAAACCTTTACAATTTTTTTAATGACTTATTTTCTCTCTGAAATATGTCAATTGAATTAAAAATCAGTTGGGGTGTCTGAGGTTTTGCGCATTTAACATTCCACGTTGTATATATTTTTTAAATTACATTAGCCCAAATTGTTTTTAAATTATAATTTTACAAAATGATACGCCTTCGGTAGAATGGTGACAAATTGAAAAGGCGTTTTTATAGTACATTTTACGAGATCCCCGAGGATGCGACGTTTTATATATTTGAGGGAATTTTCCATCGCAATTTCAGTGGCAGGTGACTTGGATGGAGAAAGCACGCTATACATATTATTTACATTGCCAATAGAAATAAATTTTTGTTTCGTGTCTCGCTTTGTTTAGGATTGGCTGGAGAAGACTTGGTTTAGGGAAATATGAAACGTTTCTTTTATATCTACTTTGGGATAAAATCGAAGGGTTCCTGCAATAAGGATAGCACTGTTTCTCTCTAGTAGTTAGAAAAAAAAATAAGTTTGATTTTTTTTAATGAATTTTTAAAACGTTTTCCTTACTTTCCCGTTTACCCAATCAAAATCATAAAAGTAACAGTGCCGATATCAAAAATAAAATTGTTAACAGTTTAGGACGTCAAATATGGGCAGCGGATTTAATTACAGGAATTTACATATTTTCTACCCAAAACTCCGATAGGTACGGTCATTAAATGGGCATTTTACCGTACCTTTTGATTTCGCTAATGTCCTTTTTTATGAGTTACAGAAATGTTGTTGGTTTGTCAAAGTATGTATGTGATGCAGATTATACAAAATGTTGGTGGAAAAATAAGTAAAATGAACAATACATAGTAAAGAAGCAGCTGCAGTATAAATGCAGCATACAAAACAAAATCCCAACAACTAACTCTGCAATCTTGAACAAAAACCATTCCCTAACAAATCCATCGGAGCCAACCATCCACCTGAAGGTATCAAGACGAACTGAAGTTGTAAAAACAAAAATCGAACGGCCACCATTCGAAATTTAAAAGATTTAACCGTTCGGCAGTAAAATGGCGGAGTGGAGCGAAACGCTGAGCCCGTCTGACGTCCCGGGCGATCGATTCTCAAACCGAAGGAGACATTTTACTACTTGTTTTACGAGTTACAAAATCGCGGCCCGATTTGGCGGTAACATAAGGAAATAGGGGCGTAACTTGCTGTGTTCTGATAAAAATAAAGCCCGGGAGATTTGTAGCCGGATCCTCTGAGCAACACATAGTGAATGAGAATGCTTGCATGTTTTAGGTTTATGTAGATTTTCTACCGAGTTAGATATGAGGTGGGAATCAGTTATTCTCATGTTTATGTTGCGATAAAGTGCTGAGACTGTCAGTTGTTTGTGTCTTGAGCTGAAACACCTGAAGAGTGTTCAGGTGCTCATAGAATATGAGATAGATTTTATACAGCTTCAGAAATATTATTTTTATGGTATTAGGTCTCTTTGTGAAGTTTGGTAACAGAGTTACAAGCAACCGACATAATATCGCTATCTGTGAGGAGCAATATGCTTGCACGCAAGTTCGTTCGTTGTACAAAAGACGTAAAAATTACCCTTTTTAAGGCGTTCTGTCAATCGTTTTACACGAGTTGCCTGTGGGTGGCATACACGCGCCGAGCCTACAACGTCCTGCGTGTTCAGTTTAATAATGCTTTTAGGATGCTGTTGGGACTGCCATGGATGGCATTGCAGTGCTTCGGGAATGTTCGCAGGGGCTCACAGAGATGGTTTCCATGCCATTATGCGAAAGAAGGCGGCCTCCTTACTACAGTACAGCGCCTGCATGGTTATAACAACAGCCGGTCGATTCTGTAAAAATCTCACCGTGAAATCATAAGTGAAGTGAGCACTTAATAGTGTTAATCCCTAGCGAATGACAGCTCACTCCACGCTCACTTCACCCCAGCTTTCACGGTGAGATGGTTACAGAATCGCACGGCAGCATTATAAAAATGATCGCTGCCAGAGCGGACTGTCTCTTTCATGGTGGGGACAGTTCTAGGTCTGAATTAATAATAATATTTACTATTTTGAAAACTAACAATAGGTACTATCCTATTTACATAAGCATTATTGTTACTAACACCAAAATACTAACAACATTATGCACCTGCCCGATTCTGTAAAAATATCACCGTGAAATCATAAGTGAAGTGAGCACTTAATAGTGTTAATCCCTAGCGAATGACAGCTCACTCCACGCTCACTTCACCCCAGCTTTCACGGTGAGATGGTTACAGAATCGCACGGCAGCATTATAAAAATGATCGCTGCCAGAGCGGACTGTCTCTTTCATG
Source organism: Eremobia ochroleuca (assembly GCA_949629135.1). NCBI lineage: Eukaryota > Metazoa > Arthropoda > Insecta > Lepidoptera > Noctuidae > Eremobia > Eremobia ochroleuca. The sequence continues at coordinate 9,592,060 of OX451409.1, read as the reverse complement.
GTGGGGACAGTTCTAGGTCTGAATTAATAATAATATTTACTATTTTGAAAACTAACAATAGGTACTATCCTATTTACATAAGCATTATTGTTACTAACACCAAAATACTAACAACATTATGCACCTGCCCGATTCTGTAAAAATATCACCGTGAAATCATAAGTGAAGTGAGCACTTAATAGTGTTAATCCCTAGCGAATGACAGCTCACTCCACGCTCACTTCACACAAGCTTTCACGGTGAAATGGTTACAGAATCGCACGGCTGGTCTGAAATATTTTTTTTTTTTTTCAAGACGGTTTCTGGCAGCGAAGTGAAGTAAGTGACGTAGAAGAATCCATGTCTATCTCTGCTAATAATAAAGCTGAAGTTTGTTTGAACGCGCTAATCTCTGGAACTACCGGTCGGATTTGAAAAAATCCTGTTTCCTTTGATAGCTCAATTCTTGAGGAAGGCTATAGGCTATTTAACATCACGCTAGGACCCTTAGGAGCTGAGCAAAAATAAAAAAAAAAGTCAGAAAGAACGCTCAGCGGAAACGAAGTAATAGCGGGGTGGGTCGGGGGAACAAAAAATTTCATCCGGACAAAGTCGCGGGCGGAAGCAAGTAGACTAATAAAATGCCTTCCCACACGGAGAGAAAAATCTTAGAAAAATTACCGTACTGTCTCATAATCTGGGTGCATTTGATTGCCAATGGAAAAATTACTATGCTAGTACGGTAAAAATTCCCATGGTAATTTATTAAACTAATAGCGAATTTTTCCCGATCTCACTTAGAATATCTTCTGTAGATGTCATTTGCACTCACTTTATAGTGACGAGCACGGTAATTTTTTCTAAGAATTTTCTCTCCGTGCATAAACAAAATACTTTACAAAAACATGCATCAAGGGAGCTTCCGCCTTTTAATATAAAAGTGGCCTCTCCAAACAACTTAGTTTCAATATTATTTCATTGCCAAACACGATTATACCAACTGACTGGACACCATAACCTAATTGAGACATCATACACCCTATTTTCATATATCAATCTTACTCTCAGAAAAAACAGCTTTATAAACTTTGAAATAAAACTTATAATCCTGTAAAATATTTTCAAACAAAACTGCAATTCAGAAAGTGTTGCAAATTCTGCTTTTTCACCACAGATTTAAGGTGTAAAATTGGTTGTATTGTAGCAAAAAAAAAATAAAATGTGATTTCAGTAAATCGTTGGCCAACTATTGCGACGCTGTTCGAAATCGAGGGGCGAAGCAGAGGTAACAAACCCTTAGGGCTTTTTTAACGGCTCCTCAGATATTATGCACCCCTGATCACGTCTCGTATGAAGTCGCTTCCTGTATGAACGGTTCCATTTTTCTTTTTTTCCTTTCTTTCTTTTGTTTGGGTGGGAACGGATAGAGTATAGCTGGTCATTCGTCTGGTATAATCGCATTTCCCGAATCCGCCTGTCTTTGCAAGCATGACTACGTTTTATGATAGGAGTGTACCAAAATATGGGTAGGACCCTAAATAAGCTGGAAGACAAAAGATGAATACGGAATTCCATTTTTCGGGACTCGATTAAAGTGTTAAGTCAAAGGATATTTTCATGATAACATCACGCCTCAAATTTCTCGAAGGGTGAAGCAGAGATGTACAGACGCCAGCACATCAAGCTACCCGAAACTCAAATTTCCCCAATCAACTTTGAACCTAATGCTTTAGGGATGAAGTTGAAAATCTATTAAAGAAATTTGACAGATTGTAGTAGCTTGATGTCCTGGCGTCTGTACCTATACACCCAAATTTCACCAATTATATCTAAGTCCCATGTAATAGAGGGCAAGCCTATTCACATCAACCGGGCACAAATCCAGACTTCGGGCTGTTACTGACAAATTCCTGATGGAAAAATCCAATAACACTTTGTCCAACCCGGGAATCAATCCTAAACCTCACGCTCAGCAGCAATGTTTGCAACCACTAAACCAACGAGGCAGTAAAAGGATATATTCATCGAATAAATAACGGTTTAATCGGGTCGATTATTGTCGAATCGATTGAAAACAACATCGATTAAATTAATGTTGTTTATCTACCTAATTGGTCGTCATGAAAACGTTTTTTTTTTTTTTTTTACAAAGAACAACACTACTGGCTTCAATTATTTTTGATAAAAAGTACAGACGCCAGCACATCAAGCTAACCGAAACTGACAAATTTTCCCAATCAACTTTGAACCTTATACTTTAGCAATGAAGTTGAAAATTGATGAATACCGTTTTTATTAGCTTTGTAATTAATTCACTTCTTTAATTTCTTAACAATTGTCCAGAAACAATAAAAAACACGATAAAGTCTTCTCCACACTATCCCACAAATGCACATGACTCGAATTCACACCTCCTTGTAGGGGGAGTGCGAATTGCAAGGGGGGTTGTCATTGCCAAATAAGATTTTTTCCTCAATCTACCCTCAGGCAAGAGGGTCCGTCCGGTTATACAATTTGTGATGTAGCACCGTTTTCCGTAAGTATAAGAGGTAAGGAGTTTCTGTACGTGTGTACATAAGACCTTTCAAAAGAATATTGCCTTGTTTTACCATTTCCGTCTAAAATTATATAAGTTTCATTCATCAAGGAAGGCATTAAGGTTCATTTTTAAGGTTCATTTTTGAATTGTATTTAAAACACAGTGCCTATCAAAAAGACTATTAAACAGAGGCGTAATTGCGCAACACACTATCAGTAGTAATGGCTTCCATTTTGACAGTTCAACAACATTCATGGCGTTATTTACGTTGTTGAGCAGACAAATTTTTCGAATATATGAAGCAATGGATTAGCAATATCCTTCAAAATTATTCAGAATCAGATTAATGACACGCAATTAGGGTGTCGTTTTGAAATTTATTTAATAGACAGACAAACAGACACGATTAAAGAGGATCTCATTATTTTATGTTGTCTTATAATTTGATTCTGTTGCGAGTTGCTACTGTCAATTGTTTTATGACAACAAGGTTTATCATTACAACATAAACTTTATTTATATAGCCCCAAAATTCACATTTGTTTGAATTAAACTTGTACCTATTAGGTATAATGCCATTTCATAGAAGATTTATGGAACTTGATACTTTCTATCCCATAACTGTATAATATGTATGGTGTGTTGGTGTCCCAGGGGGTTGAATGCATGCGCTGTCAGTTTCGGCAATGAGGTGAGCAGTTTTTTTCGTGTTGTTCGGGGATTATTTGCAAATTCATTGTAAGGGAGTGATATCAAGCATGCCTAATGATACTGAAGGTATTTTAAGCAACTCTTCCAACAAAGCGGGCTTAAAAAGAACACTTAAGCCATCGATTTTGAACCATTTCTGTTATTGGCAGTTTTAAAACTTCTAATCGAGACGAAAATCCTTCGTTATCACAATTAACTTACACACGATTGTATATATATCTCCTTTCGCAGGTCTGCTGGATGAAATTTCTTTTCTTTTTTTTTAATTCTTTTTTTTCATCAATTTTGCACTCAATGCTTATATCCATTATTTGAATTCATTTCACAGTGTGTACTTACTTAATAAAATAAATAAAGATCAAAAACCATCCCATTACACTAAAAACCACAAACTGTAACATGGCATAACAATTTGCTCAGACCACCTGTATCAAAAATAAACATCATAACAGCCAATACAATTCCTATACGACTACTACATACAACTACTAACAAATGAAACATAACCCTACTTCTGGGGCAGTCGGGTAAAAATTACCGTGCCGGTAAAAAATCCCGTCCCCCGCTCCCGGTCATAACTTACATCCCAACAAACTGTACATACACAAGGTGCCACATAGGTGCCACCTACGTAGAGTCCTTGGCTGAATTATTTTTAAGTGTTAAAGGTTTTGCGGGATCCCCTACAAGAGCGATAAATAAACCGAATCTTGCGATACAATGTAGTACGGACCCTTTAGGGTTCCCTTCGTGTCGTGAGTCTATTGTCAGCGAATATTGGGTGTTTTGATGTTGCTCTTATTGTGGAGGAATGCTGGCTGTAACGTTGGGCAGTTTAAATACATGTAGTGTAGGTACTTAAAAAAAAAAGTGGTAGGATTTCTTACTTACTTTTAAAAATGTGCGGGATAATTTTTAAGATTGGATTTGATCAAGACGGTTCAATCGCACTATGATGTTTTCTTAAGAATGCTGTATTTAAATTTTAAGAGTTTTACAAGTTGGCGAGTTTAAAAAAACGTATATACAACATTATTTTTAGTATATTGCAAACCTGAATATAGTTTGTTCAGAATAAGTAACTGAATCGATTCCAATATTTTTTCAACATGTTATATTTTGTCCCAAAAATATTAAAAAAATTGTAACAAGTTGGACACCGAGCGACACTAAGTACATATCCGCAATCATATGCGCACAACACAGGTCACAGCCGGTCGGCCGGCGGCGCGTGTTAAGTGGTAACCAACTTTAAGTACGGACAATCAGGTAACATAACAAGCTTATAACTTCATGATTTTTCAATTTTTGAAATTTTGTACATACGCCAGCACATCAAGCTACTACAATCTGTCAGATTTCTTTAATAGATTTTCAACTTTATCGCTAAAGCATAAGGTTCAAAGTTGATTGGGAAAATCTGACAGTTTCGGGTAGCTTGATGTGCTGGCGTCTGTACATAGATTCTTCACATAAAAATACTAGACATGTGTTTCGGGTTTGCCATATACTAAAAATAATGTTGTATATAAAGAATTTGTAAATTTTAAATATCAGTTCCACAAAAATCGAATACGATGATACAGGAGAAAAAATTGACTGCAAATTGCATAAAAATGGTTCTAACATCGTTAGTAACGCGTTGTATGTATTTGGAAATGCAAAGCTGCAGTTTTCCAATACTTTTTGAAATAACAACTAATCATATTAACGAATTTTAATGCCAGTTTTACCACAGAACATAACATCACGCTTGTAATCTACGAAGGGTTAGACAGAGTTGTACCTACCTGTACAACCACGTCGCTATACTCCATTTGAAATAAGATTAGACCTTTAAATTAACATTTTTTTTAAAGTCCATTCAACCGATTTTGAATTCTATTGCGCAGGTGGCATGAAAAATGACAGCTGCAGTAAACAGTTGGTATTGTAACCACTTTTTTTGCTTTTAATACCATCCTTATACCTACGATATAGAAGTCAAAATCGGTTGAACGGACTGTAAAAAAGGTTTATTTAAACGTCTAATCTTATTTCAAAGCTTGACATATTGTTGTCCCCCCCCCCCCCCAATTCATTGGCACTCTAAAGTTACCATTAAATAATAAGAACATGACTAAATGCCATTAGTCTGATCAACTGAGCCTAGTTTGAATAAATGACTATTTATTTTGATTTTGATTTTTTTTGACTGATGCCTACTATTGTCTCTGGTATGCCAGTACATGCCAACATTATGTCAAAAGGTGCCAGTACATGGTCTATGGGTCTATTTAAAAAATAAACAACTTTAATGACTTATGTCGAATGAAAATACTGGAAAAAAACACATGTAATGTAACTGCCACAATATAACAAGTTGACTGACCGGAAAATAAAAAAAAAACTATTGTAAATAATAGAAGTATCTATTTTTTTTCCACCATATTGCTTAAAGTGTCAATAATTGGGTAGTTTACCCTAATGAGGGTAAATCTATTGCCATCAGCCAGGCACGAATCCCGGCTTTGAGCTGCTACTGAGAAATTCCACCCATTTATCCATCCATCCATCTTGGCAATGATCGCCGACAGGCTGGACTGCCCTCATATCCGGCATGGCTGAAGCTGTTCGAATGCCGGTTAGAAAATGATAATAATAATAATAATAATATTCCACAACTTTCACACAACGCCATCTAGTCCCAAACTAAGCAAAGCTTGTGCTATGAGTACTAGACAACTGATAAACATACATATATATTTCTAAATACATACATATTATAGATAAATTACACCCAGACAAAGAACAAATGATCATGCTCATCACACAAACATTTGTCCTAGGTGGGAATCGAACCCACGACCTTGCGCGTATCAGTCAGGGCCACTGACCACTAGACCAACAGGCCTGTCAAAAATAATTGAGAACTATTCTGCCTTATTTATTTTTATTTTATGACCGGTCAATGTGATTTAATTTTTATTTTTGTTTGTATGGGTAATTATGACATTGTATGCCTAATGAGTCTTCTTATAATGTTACTTGATGGATGTATAAATAATAATAAATAAAAAACCCAATAAGACTGCACAGTGTTAGTACAAACGCGCATACCTAAGTATCAAATTGTTTATCCACCGGTATGAAGGAAGCCTAACAACGAAGCTAACCGCAAGTGTCAGAATTATTTGCATGGTGTCATGTTGCGACATTCTCTACTCTGACTACAGCGTGTGAAAAAACGCAGTTTTTGCAATAAAAGTAGCCGCAGGAATCCTTGAAAATTGCGAAATACTTTACTAAGGCCTGTTATCGTGAAAGTTATGGAAGAGTGACATAATAAAATACAGTAAAAACTGCCTTCAAATAAAAAAAAACATTATAAATTGCATTAAAAGAAAACTACTTTCTTTGCACCCAAGCTATAAATCTTCTAGTAAAGTTTCTGAAACAGTTAGCTTATTGCCAACATTAAAACAACTAGTGTCATAGTAACCATAATATCATACAAACGTTATAGTGTTATAATGTTGTACTAAATTTTATTATGCATTTCCTTTGCTTTTCGATCCCTTCCTTACTCATCAAACAGCCACATTCACACTACTCAATTCGTGGTATCTTTATGAATTTGAAAAAAAGAACATTGTCATGCACGAGCGATTCACTACCACAGCGCCGTAATTAAAAAAAAAAAAAAATACTTATAGGTTATTCGAATTCACGTCGTATCCCGCCATTTTTGTTCGACATTAGTATTGCAAAAATTTCATACATAGTTTGTTTGTATTAGATACTCAGCAATTAAACTTTTCATGAATTTACATAGAGTTCTTAAAACACTGTACAACACCCTATGGTTTCAGAATCTTTTATAGAGGATTCATATCATGGGTGTAGATAAAGTCTTGTATGCAACTACATAATTTGATATTAAAATACTCATGTGATACTACTATCACACTCGGCTTTCCGGTCTTGTGATGAACCCACATTCGTATTTTAATACCCATTATAATACAACAGCCGGTCGATTCTGTAAAAATCTCACCGTGAAATCATAGGTGAAGTGAGCACTTAATAGTGTTAATCCCTAGCGAATGACAGCTCACTCCACGCTCACTTCACACAAGCTTTCACGGTGAGATGGTTACAGAATCGCACGGCAGTTGCATAAATAACTATTAAAGGGACTTAACATCTTAGGTATTGAAACACTTCAAATAAAAATTAAAAAAAAAAAAAAACTATCAGTCCAATTGATAACCTCCTCTTTTTTGAAGTCGGTTATAAATAATGAAGTGACACGCAAAGTTTATGAATTCCTTATAAAACCTATACTAATTTTAAAAGCAGGTAAATTTTGTGAGGTTGTATGTGGGAAGTAATCTTCGGAACTGCTGTTGCGATTACGAAAATTCATTCACTTATAAGAAGTTACAGTACTGCAGAGTTGTCAAAGAATAATTTTATGTGAAAACAAAAAAAAATCACGCAGAAGCTAAAAAAATCGCTTAAAACATTATCAATATCAATATAAATCGTTTTTAAGGATATTGCTAATCCATTGCTTCATATGATCGAAAAAATTGTCTGCTCAGCAACGTAAAAAACGCAATGAATACTGTTGAACTGTCAAAATGAAACCTATTGGTACTGATAGTGTGTCACGCAATTTCCCTGCAGGCATGGTTTTGAATAAAAAAAGTCAATATTTGTGTTATACTACTCTCGGCTTGTTCATAGTTAGGTACCGTCGAGTTAGAGCGATTTTTTTCCCGTTATTGAATTCCTATCCAATCTAGTATCGGTTTCAGATACCAGGAAAGTGGTGTTGAAAAAAGAAAATTGTTAGAATTGCAAACTATGTCACCTACACATATTTTCTTCACAAAATGTTTTTTCAAAGTTATTTATCAAGACCAGTCGGTACCTACTAACGATGCTTATAGTATTGCGTTTATTCTTTATCTTACTAATAACATTAAAAATGTAAAAGTTTGTATGTTTGTATGTTTGTCACTCAATCACGCAAAAACGGCTGAACGGATTTGGATGAAATTTGGCAAACAGAAAGCTTATAACCTGGATTGACACATAAGATACTTTTTATACCCCGTGGGTAAAGAATACTCACAATTTCGGGATTTTTGGATTTGCCACTTCCGAAAATCCCGAGATTGTCCAAGCAGAGCATCGGGATTTCCGGGGTTAGAAAACGGTCGGGATTCCGGTATCCACGGATTCCAGTATTAGGATCCCGGGATTATTTCCGATATCCACGCGTGCAAAGACGCTAACAAAAGGTAGATTTTAACAAAGTGAAAATGTATCTAGGAGCAATTGAAAACTGAAAATATATCTAGCGGTAACTTTGGTCGGCAAAACCATGATAATTATTGTGTAAAATAAAAGTGTAAAACGAAAAATGATTTCCTTCAGGAGTCGATTGAAAGATGATCCTAAAAACAGTAGAGAACCACTCATTAACAACAATCATGAAACAAAAACAAAGCTAAAAATATCAATAGTCCCCTACAGTACCCCTCGTATGATGCAAGTGAGACAAAGCCCGAAACCCTGGCACACACGACCGCATAATTCCGGCCAGGCTATGTTTCTGACCACCGGAGTCAAGTTACGGCCACAGGACACCCAATACCAGAACAACGATCATGAAAAAAATGCAGTATGACAACGGCTGTGTGTGGGTGTGCAGTGTATACAACGTGTAACGTTAAATGCGCAAAACCTCAGAAACTGATTTTTAATTCAATTGACCTATTTCACAGAGAAAATTTCATTAAAAAAATTGTAAAGGTTTAATGTGCTGTTTTAGTTTTACTGGCCATTCTGATCGTTTCTTGCGTCTGCGACGATGCTTTATCGAGGGAGGAGTCGTCACCGGGCCGCTGCGCCGCGCTGACATTGGGTTGCTTGACCCATTAATAAATAGACACGGCCACGTTTTTAATGAAGATTTTTTGAAAAATGTGACCTAAAAGTGGTTCAATTAATTCTGCTCGTTATTCTGATAAAACTATTTTCAGGTTTTACGCATTTAACGTTACACGTTGTATATTTAATATTGTAGGTAAGTATTTGTAACTAACTGGTTGTAAAAAAAAAGAAAGAAATAAAAAGTATTTATTGGGATTCGCACGGCACGATCACAAACTAAACTAAACACACTCATAAAATAAGTGTAGAAGATATCACTAATCAACCTACAACATCCCCAATGCTGGGGCACAATCCTCATCATTTTTTTCCGAATTCGATATAACCCCCGAAAGATTTCCACTACTCGAAGTGTGAATCGAACCTAATGTTTGTCGCGTATCTGTCTACGCCACAAACCGTACCTTGTAGTCGTAGAGCCCCTGAGGACCAGAAATTGAATTACCAAATGCTACGTAGGTACTTCACGTCAACACACGACAACCACCCGAAGGCTTTTATTACGGAAAAAATATTATTTCACACATTAGTACGTGAGACGTGAATTTGTGATGCTAGACGCGACCAAAGGGGCTTATTTCTTTTTTTTTCTGAGCTTTTTTCCTCGGGGATTTGTGTTGCGTCACATTTTGTGGAAGAGACGACATTGTTGTGCATAGGCGTTCGAGAAAAGTTCCGATCACATAAATAAGGTTTCGAATTTCTGATCGGGGTGAAATTATGAAATATGAATGGGAATCATTGCAAACACCGCACAGACCAAGCTACCTTTGTGAGTATCTCAATCAACCCATATAACTGTAAAAAATACTTTATTTAAAGAAAAAAAACAACAGAGGGTTAAAACACAATCCCATATAATTGTCTTCCCGCCACGAAAACCGTAAAAGTTTCTTCAACGCGAATCGATACTCGGCAAACTCGATTACGTATCGGTTCGTTCCGGTTCTACGCTATTTAGTGCTGGAACACCGGTTCCGCTGTTTTCGAATCGTAACTCAGTTAAACGTTGTATAAAGCGAATCTTCTTTTATTTCCCCAATCATTCCACATTGAGCAATTATTGTGGGACTAATAAAATTGCGGACAGCCAACGTTTCTGTCGTTTGGTATATTTTTTAAGAGAAAGAGGTCATTTATTCGTTAGTGCTGTTAATATTCAAAGGACTGTATTTATCAGTTATTTATTTAACATTTTATTGTTTTTATTAAATATTAAACTAAAGTTAGGATTATTATTAGTTACTACTAGGACGTTGGTATTTATAAGTTTGAATGTTATTTTCTTTATAGTTATTTTGGTATTTACTCATAATTTACATAAGTATTGTCAATTATTTCCTATTTGCAGTACTTGTTACGATTCAATATTTTTATTTAAGAGTAAATGTTAAAAATAATTATGAATACCAACGATCTAGTGTTTGGCTGTAAAAGAAATAGTACTTGGGCTTAAATTTAATAAAATAATCACGAAAAACCACTAGACTTACGACGTTGCGAGCCCGTGCGGGATGAACGCGGGGGCGATTAACTTTCATTTCAATAAAATGATTATTATGTATATGTCGCAGCAGGAGGCCGCAGATTAAGAAACTTCTAAAATTTGTTACAAGATGGCGGTAGTGAGGTCATTCCATTCTGCCTGTCGGTTGTCACTGTCAAGTAATCTCACTTTTAGTAAAGAAGTGACTCACAAACTAAACTAAATTAAAATTAAGTTCAATGCATATTTTTCTTTCTATTTAATTAAGACAAGGACAGAAGATAAATATGAGTTTATGGTCCTAGTGTAAACAATTACTCGAGTGTTTTCTTATTGACTTTATTTCATTGTATCCTCGTGTCACGCACGTATCTACAATAAATGAACAAACACATGGTTATTCTTATTATTTATCGATGAAATCACAAAAAACATCAAGTCTTCCAGGAGAATTTATTCGCAGGCAAGATTTGTTTAAGAAAACGGAAATACGTGACTCAATCGACATTTCGTTACACTTGACAAAAGATGATTTCCAAGATGGCGGCATGTCACGTCAAAAGGGCGGTTGTCTTTCCCGCCACTTCGCTCGGCTTACGAAGGTAGAGGTACTCATTCTTTTTAACCGCACACGCAATTTCCTACGCTTTTATTTTTCGCGAGCCCACCGTAGCTGTCCCAACGCCATTATAAATGATATTTGCTCCTGTAATGATCACTTAATCGAGGTGAAAGAAAGTAATTTGTTTGCCGCGTTGTTCTCTAAAATACTTTTTTTGAGGCCACGGCATTTTGTGTTTATGCCTAATGCTAGACTCTTTGTTGAAATATGAGCGTGATAAGAGGAATTTCGTTCGCTATAATTATAATGGCTGTGGGTTATTTATAGTGAAAGAACTCGTTACGTTTTAATGGTGACCACTATATTATTCTGTGGGCGTGACCGACCGTTATACTAAAAACAACCCTATTTTTATAGGTATTTATACATCGGATTGCATTTTTAACTTACAGTTTTATTAAAAGCATACGTTTAATATCTCGCTATAAATATTTTATGGTATCTTACAAAATCTTACTATCTATAAAGTTAAAAATTACAGTCATTAGTTAAGTATCTATAAAAATTAATGCCGGGATTACGACGAGGGCAGAATTATAAATGTTGTATTCGTTTAGGATTATGTTTTCCAAGTACTTTAAGCTTACACTTACGTAATTAAAACCGTAACAGACACCCCACACGAACGCTTTGCTAACTTAAAATTAAATCTAAACTTAGCAACGCTCTCTTACAGACTAGTTTTCACAGATATTTAAAAATCCGGCTAACTTTCATAGTGGAGAAAATCCTCGGCTTGCGGAGAAAATCTAAAAAGCCAAGTGTAAATGTAGAAAGCAAAATTTATAGTACAATTCTGTACAATGATAGCGAGATTAGCTTGTCCTTTCAAATCGGATCGGAATACGAATTCAAGAAGATATATCCGCGGAGTTTGCACAAAAGAATTGGTGCGATATCGCGCGCTGTCGTCCTGCGGCGGCCATCTTGACACTGCGTTCCCGCCAAAACGTTTGAAATTCGAACATCTCTCTAGGGATGTGTCACTTTTGAAACGTACCCGTTCGATTCTGAACATTTATAACCCTGTAGCGGCATTTTACATTTTAATATTCACATTACAAATAAAATGTTTCTGTTTACCATTTATCAATTGCGTTACATAATGATTTATTTTATTTCGATGCCAATATCGGCTGGGGAAATAAAATAATTTGTTTGTAATGGGTTTAACCAATTAACGCTTAAAAGCCGAAAACTCAAATACTGTATTTACCTACATGTGATCAAATGTAATAAATTATTGTAACACTGACTGTGAAAAACCAAAATCTCGTGACTTTAAACATGTGACATAAAATAATTAATCATGAACTTAGTTTTAGTACAAAATGGCATTAATAAAGCTTGCCCTTTCATTAGTAGATGTCAAATGACGTCACAAGATAGGCGGCGTAACTCAAACTTATCGTAAAAAGTTGCGTACAACAAAATAAACCGCTGAAAAAATCTGTTTAATGCAATAAGAGCGATAACAGCATTCCTGGGTCATGTTACGGGCTCGCGTGACTTGCCTAAATAAAAAAAAAATATACCGGCGAGCAAATTTGATACAGTGGCGCACTTAACTCTTAATATCTTTATCTAAATCGGACCATAAACAAGGAGGACAAATTTTTTCACGGGGATCCGGACACGGCAACACTAATGTTGGCTGTTGAACGTCGGTTCATGTTTCTCGTTTGAGTAATGTTGAGTTTATGTAATCTTTATGAGACGAATACGTATGTTTTATGGGAGAAATTTTTTTACGCGTTTTAAATGAATGTAAGCGTCTTTTGGTTTCATTTCTCTTCACTTAAAGCAAAAGATAACGTCAACACAACAAAGATTTGAAATCGTCCACCATCCCGATTTGCGAGCGAAACACTAATACGATTTATCGCAAATACAAATGAAAATTCTAATATATATGATGAAAACGATACGAGATATTGGGGATTACATTTTCCATTCCTTCCGCCATCATTACCTGTTCAAATCACCCGTAAACTTAGTATTATATATACTTCGACAAAATATCTGCGCATTTCTACGTAATACGATAACTAGCGAAATCCACGCATCTGTTACAAGGTTTTTATTAGAGTAATCTACAAAAAAAGGGAAAATGGACCTCATTCGAGTCCTTAAGGCGCTAAGAAAATCTTTTTACAAGAAAAAAACAAAACTATATACACATATTATTATAGAAACAAGCTATTATCCAGTCTACGCCAGCGTGCCTACCGGGATAACCTAAAAACGTCCGATCCGTCTGGCGACTGCTCCTATTCGATTTTCCCGCCATTTTAACGTAAATTCGCCATTTTATTGAACTCGTTTTGGTAGATTATGTAAGTTAATGCGCGTTTTGGTCCGCCACGCGATTTGAACGGCCCGATAAGCTAGTCTGCGATTTCAGAACTGTTAATGCGTGTCACGAAGTATTTTTTCAGTCGTTTCAGGGATTTATTTCATGACTGATATCTTCATTAGTCTACAAGGTCACTGGAACTTTAGGACTAGGGTTAAAGTTCATGATGTCTGCTTATTTAGGCAGGTCAGTTAGGGCAAAACTAAGATTGTGAGTCGCATTATCGTTAATGGAGCTGGTTTTTAAACCTTCGTATGCAGAACGTGGATCCATGCGAGACAATGGCTTTTTAATTGTTTCTGTAATCACGCCATTCAACCGGTTAAGGGTTCATTGGCCAAAAAGCTTTAAGTAATAAACCCTAATTGGTGTCAAAATTGGTTCATAACTGAAGACTGAATCAAAAGATTATAATTAGAGCGCATAAAGTGTAACAACCTCATTTGGAAACCTTATTACACAAAGTATCCAACATCACAATAATCGCTATACAGCTCTTGTTTAAACGCGTTTATTTTCACAAAAATCAATTTAGCACAGTTCACGCGAAAGAATCGCACATTGCCAAGACTGCCATAATTACCAACCGGAGGGGCGAAGATTGAAAAAAGAACAAAAACCAAAATGGCGTCGATTCTCCCGGAGCCGTGACTCTGAGCATTTTGTCTCTGGTCACGAATATCATAAGCTTGGGTCGTGCACACGCTAAGGGTCTTTTGGTGTGAAAATACGATATAATTTTGGGGAAATAATCAGAAATGGGTTCGCGTGCCCACGGGGCATTACAGGGCCCCACCCGGCATGTTAATGTTGCCAGTACGTATAACCACGGCATGTATGTAATGAGCCGAGGAAAATTGTGTTGCCATAAAAATAATTGTGTTTCCTACCACCCTCTTGAACGTCACTCGATTAACTTCGCGCGCACTAGTTCTAGTGATATTTGCATATTGAGGATGCTTATAGTACTTGTACATTTGACATGCTTTGATTGCTTTTACAGGAGCTAAGGACATCGACAGTTCGACACATTGGCTGTTATGGAGTTCAATAGATACTTTTTACTATCATTGTTGTTGAAGTAGACTCAATGATTTTAATCGTTGACACTTTTACAAACCACAGTTTAAGGTCTCAGCTGTTTAAGCTAACAATATGAAAATCACTTGTTTTTTTGGAATATTCTTATCATCCCGCCTGTATCAAATATCCCATTTATATCCTCAAACCTTTGGAGTAACTAATGAAGCGATTAATAATGCGTAATCTGGATATTGCCAATTCATTGCTTCATATATTCGAAAAAAATGTCTACAACGTTGTCGAGTACAACGTAAATAACGCAATGAATGTTATTGAACTGTCAAAATGAAAACCATTGCTACTGATAGTGTGTTACGCAATCATCCCGCAGATTTAAATTAATTTACTTCCAGAGAACTACTAGTTAACTACTTACACTATATTTTCAACTCTAACTAAAGGGCATTGCTTCCAATTAATCGACTTACTCGTTTATAGTTTCTTAAACTGCTGCTACAAGTAAATTTTTAGTGTTTTCAAGAACAAAATGCGTGTATTTTGGTATGTTTACAGTTAATTTTATACTCCCTTTAGTTGCTGCTCTGTTTTGTGTTACAATGAAGGTATATACGTCTGTTTGACGTATAAATGCCCTTTGTAGTCTAAGTTTGGATTCTAGTAGGTAGATTTTGTTCTGAATTATATTTTTTTTTTGGGGATAAGGTAAGTATTGTAAGGCCTGCTTTGTTACAATGTTATTGTGTACATTTTAGTGTCTTACTTAGTGTTTGCATTAGTAAGAATTTGTTTCGGCCTTTCTTCTCAGAGTATTAAAATCATTTATCAGTAATTTAACAGTCCACAGAAAACTAAAATGGAACTACCGAATTCATATCTAAAAAATAAAGTAGGAAGGTATTTAAAGAGAAGTCCTAATCGAAGCCTAATTAAGGAGGTTCAAGACTTTGGCTTTAACATCTAATAGATTTGAGCGCATTTTTTTTCTTTTAAAATAATGGTTTTTCGTGATCTAAAAGAGTTTTGAGTATACAGCGTGTAACGGGAGGGGGATATCAACCCTGAAGGAGGTGAATGTGCTCATGAAACTCAACAACTTTCCCCAAAGAACATAGGTCGAAATATGAAAAAAAATTTGGCCCTCCCTTACAAAACTGACTACCAGCTGATTGATTTAGTATGGGAGGGCCAAATTTTTTTTTCATATTTCGACCTATGTTCTTTGGGGAAAGTTGTTGAGTTTCATGAGCACATTCACCTCCTTCAGGGTTGATACCCCCCTTCCGTTACACGCTGTATAAGACTTTAAGAGTAGGGGAAGACCAAAGAAACGATGGATCGACTGTGTGACAGATGATATGACTAGAAAACGGATGCCTACTGAGATGACGTCTAAATAATAGAGAAGTCGGTATTGTGGAAGAACGAGACATGTTGCGCCGACCCCAAATAAACTGGGATAAGCGGCGGATATTGTTTGATATCCCCCTTATCCCTATTTATGGTTTGTTAAGTAGATCTAAGAACAATATCCCCCATGGATATTGTTCTTAGATTTATTTAACAAATCATCCATGGACAAGAAATTTAACACCTACCAATAACCAAGATCGCGTACAACCATCCTAACGCTGCCGCGCCGCCTCGGAAACAGTTAGCTCGCAACTCGTATTTTCCACCAATTTGATCGCTCGGCGTGCAACCCTAACGCTATTACACGCATGATGATAGTCTTCATATCAAATAGTCGGCGATGTAATACTATGGGATACGGAAATATGGCCGATGGATGAAAGATTACGTTTTTTTTTTATCTGTGGAAATATAACGAGGCACTGTGTTAATTTTAGCGTCTTCAAACTTCGATTTAGCTGGTGTGTGGTAAATAAAATAATAATAATTTATTTATTTCATACATAAATCTAGTATACAGATTTACACTCATACATTTAAATTATAAACTATTCTAAATAGATAAAAACCCAAAATAAAATTGTAATTAATTAAGTTTAAATATTCAACAACTTATTAAAAAAAATAATCGTGAAAATTGACAAAAAATTATAAAAATGTCAGAATCGTATAAAAAAAATGGCAAATATAAAATTGACAAATTGTAAAAAGTTATAAAAATGTCAAAGTTTATAAATTACCAATTAACTAGCTTTTGCCAGCGGCTCTGTCTGCGTGGTTGTCAGAGAAAATCCCACGAGAACGTAGTACTATTAAAAGTACCCACTGTGTTAATCCAGGTTATAAACTATCTGTTTGCCAAATTTTATCCAAATCCGTTCAGCCGTTTTTGCGCCAATCCGGAACTTACATCCAGATAAACGAACAAAAATTCTTCTTTACTATTCATTACTGTCAATTTGACTTTGTAAACTCTTAATATGGACACACATTAGTGAAACAATAAGCCTAATCCGCAAGCTCATTAAAGGTATCTATTTCGCCTGCCCATACATTTTACACTGAAAAAGTCATTGCAATTCATTATCATACATACATACATACATAAATTCACGCCTTCTTCCCATGCGGGTAGGCAGAAACTACAAAACGCCACCTGCTACTATCTTTACACCCTTCGCTATCTTAAGCTTATAATTCATTAACTTAATCAGATATCGGAGTAGAAAGTCGTAGAGTTCGAGCCAAATCCGATACACTCGAATACCATCAATATTTTATACATAGAGTCTGCTAGGCCGTCAGACGGTTCCAGACTTGATAAGTCTAATATAGAGACTTGGGCTTCTGCGTCACCAGACTAAGGCCTCATTTATGGAGACGCGGGGCGTCGCGCGTTGCGTTGAGCGGCGCGGCCCGCACTGAATTCAAATATATGGCGTTGTATGAGTGCGTTTACGGAGAAGCGATTTTAGACGCGTTTGTTTGAATTAGGGCGTTTTTTGCGGCCGAGCCCGCGGATGGCACCGACGCGTCCCACGCGGCGTTTATCGCGGCGGCGCACGCAGCGGCAATTCTCGATGAAGCTATGTCCGTATGATATGATCGACTTTTTTTTAGAAGACACGTGCACTCCCATCTCTCGCCAACATAAAACTAGTCGATTTGATCGAGGCGAGCGTGTGCCGCCGCGATGCCCGCCGCGTGCTTCGCTACACGCTAGAGGATTCGCCGCGGGCGCCGCGGCGGGCACCGCCACGCTTCCCGTCTCGCTTCTCTATGAACATGGTCGTATATTGCTATAAGTTTGTGTTTACGCGTGCGATGATGCGTGCCGCTTCACGCGCCGCCCCACCGTAAACAGAAAAAACGTCCGACGCGCCGCGAGACGCCACGCCACACGCGACGCGAGACGCCACGCCACACGCGACGCGAGACGCCACGCCACACGCGACGCGAGACGCCACGCCACACGCGACGCGAGACGCCCCGCCACACGCGACGCGAGACGCCCCGCGTCTCCGTAAATGAGGCCTAAGTTAAAGTCTGAATCACCTGTCGATCTCAGAACTGCAGTGATGCATTAAGTGTGTAACGTCTGATTGCCACACTGCCAATAACTCTCCAAAATAAGCTGGCATTCATTAATTTATTTAATTATTTAATGCTCCAAGCACATAAATTTACAGAGAGAGAGAAACTAAGTTGGGTGAGCCAACTTCGTTTCAACTTAAGAGGGTTCATCCGTTAGAGCCATGTTGGAGATTCAAAATTGATGATTTCCGACGGACAATAAAACCATTATGTGTTTAATTTATAGATGACACATTGACGTCATATTATTGGGAATTTTATAATCTAGTGCATGACTGAAAAACATTTTCAATTTTTCGTATAGTTTTCGCATCAGAACCGTTTTTATGCAAGCCTTTTTTAAACTACCGATCGACGGTCTAAGCAGATGCGAGATATTAGTAAGACCATATAAGACAAACTTATAACAACATTACTTTATAAAAAATAATAACATTTATTAGTGCATGGCTGAAAAAAAAACATGATTACTGTAAGTTTTCATTCAAGAAAAGTATATTCAAAAGTGTCAACTGTAGCCACTTTTCGAGATATTAAACGTGTTAGTTTAGGATGAAATCTGAAATATTTATATTTTCTTTTAGACCTAGTAAATTAAGACATTTATGTTCTAAAACATTGTTCAAATATTTTTTTAATAACTTATATGTTTATTTTACTATGAATTATTTAGTATTGCTATATAATCGGCGCGGATTCACGCCACCGCTCAGCGCGCCGCTCTGGAGTAACCCTCTTAATATAGAAGTGTACGTTTCTAACTCTGCTACAATTATTTTATATGGAAGGATATGTCTTGTGTTATTTATTAGGTGCGAGAAAACCTGCGGATTAATAGCGTAACACAGTAAAAGTAACAATGGCTTTAATTTTGACAGTTCTACAACATTCATTGCGTTTTTTATGTGGTTGAACAGACAACTTTTTCGAACATATGAAGCAATGGATTAGCAATATCCTTTAACACATTGTTGATTATAAATAAGTCCACAGATTTAATTAAACCGCACTTCTACTATAATTAGTTCGCTTATTTATATTGATCCCAATATTATTTCAATTGAACGTAGACACAGAGCAATTCTAGTTAAATTAATTAGCATAACCCACATGATATAAACAAACAATAACTGATATTAATTTCCTGTTGATTTGGTCAACCCTGTTCCACCGCGTCGGGTCGTAAGATCCCGAAACTTGCAATAACTGTAATAAATTACAACGCAATCCAAGTTGGTCTAATAAGCTGTCTTGAGAGGATTTCATTTGCTCCCTACGCAGTAATATCTGGTCTAGAAGCTTGTATACAATGTTAGATAAACGTTAAATTAATAGAGTTTACTAACACTTATGTTAAACTGTTCGACTAGCAAGTTTAATGTTCCTAGTTCCCAGTATGCGAAACTGACAACAGGAAATGTCTTGAGAATTTTAGGATGTTTACAAATATTATCTAAACTAATATATTGTGAAGAAAAAAGATTTTATTTTTGTATGTTTCTTGAACAGATTTGGAAGACATTTGGCAGATGGTTAGACCATGGCCTGGATTAGGATATAGGATCATTTTTATTTCGATATTTCCTCAGGATCGAGACTAACGCGAGACTATTTTTTATTAAATCTGTCATATTTTTTAGGTAGTCTTGTAAAATAATCCATCTATAACCATAATATATGAGTGGTTTAAATTATAGAGAAGAAAGTGCGACTACAGAAAGACATTTTTCGGTCGTAAAATGTCCCAAAATTATTTTAACTCACTATACAGGGTGTCTGGTAATTAATGGATAACCTTGAAATGGCTTATAGCAGAACTAATGGCCGTTCAGAAAAAAATACAAAACAAAATATATCCTAAGAAGTACTTAAGATAATTTCTCACTGAAAATTTAATTAAAGATTTTTTATTGCAATAGCTAGTCATACTATTTACTGCCTATCTATCGGCATAGATATCGTATAATAATAGAACAACAAAAACCGATGGAATTCATTCAATTGTAGTTGTAGCGTACAATAATGTATAAAAAGGTAAAAATTTGTAGTCCTTTAAAAAAAAAAAAAGCATATTACATCAAACAATCGACAAACAGAAACACTTCCCACAAGTGCACTAGAAAATAATTTCGCTGGAATTATTCACGAAAAAACCCCATCAGACGAAAAATTATACCCCTAAAACCATTAGCTCACATACTGTGGTGCATTGAAGCAAAGTGGAGTGGGGGGAAGTGAAGTGGGGGGCGAGACAGGAAAGGGGGATCCAGACTGAGGGGGAATAATCCCGTAATTATCGGCTTAACTCTAGACGACATTTGCAGGTGGTAGCAGCGTTCAGATGTACCTTATGTAAGGTTTAGGGTTAGGTTGACAAATGCTGCACACTGATAATTGATTTATAGGAGCTTTTGGTAATAGGGGGCAGGTTTTGGTCGCTTTTGAAGATTTGCGCGGTATCGGTTTCGGTATCTGACAGCGTGTGAGGGGTTGTGTCGGCATAATCCTGTTCGAGCTGATATGAAGAATAATATTGGTGTAGGTGTTACACTTCGACTGTAGGGGTGGGTTTGTTGATATTTTTTATTTTCCCTTTTATATTCTTTTCAAGGATCCTGTTTTACAATTTTTGGGGATTTTTCTGTTAACGTGCAAGGACTTTATTTTTAGCTGACAAGGATAAATCTAAAGCTTGTTTGTTACAGTTTCGGGGAAACATCTGTGGATTACCAATCCTTGTTCGGAACATTTTGATAGTAGATATCGAGGTTTATTTGTTCGTAGAGGTCGTCTCTTATCATTGCAGTTCTGAAACTAACACGTCATCATCTGCCTAGCCTTTTCCCAACTATTTTGGGGTCGCCTTCCAGTCTAACCAGATGCAGCTGAATACCAGTATTTTACATGGAGCGACTGCCTATCTGACCTCCACAACCCAGTTACTGGATAATACGATACCCTTTGGTAAGACTGGTTGTCCGACTTTCGGGCTACTGACGAACCGTAACGACTGTCAAAGATCTACGAATGACAGCCGGGACCAACGGCTTAACGTGCTTTCCGAGGCACGGTATCGGTATGTGAAAATGATCACCAATTCACGAAGCAACCGCGGCAAGCGTAGCTTAACCTGATCGATCGACCCGTGCGGCTGTTATTACTTAGCCACAAGACAAAATGAACACGTATTACAGACATATTCATTTTAGCCTAGCTAGAGTAGCTGCAACTCAAATTGCTGGAAATCTTCCTTTTTAAATATACTAAACTAGCGACCCGCCCCGGCTTCGCACGGGTGCAATGCTGATCACTACATGGTGTAAAACACAGTCGCTTTCCGCTGTGTGTCTGTCCCTATGTATGCTTAGATCTTTAAAACTGCGCAACGGATTTTGATGCGTTTTTTTTTTTAATAGATAGAGTGACTCAAGAGAAAGGTTTACATGTATAATACATGCATAATATAGTAGAGAAACACTGATAATTTTAGAGTCATTGTTTCTCGTAAAAAGTATAGGATAAAAAATGGTTATTGTGGGTTATCCCTAAGAGATAGATATATACCATCGCGAACTTTTTTGTAGACCTTTTTAATGTGTACAATACTGTAGTACATTATTTTGATCTATCTCGTAGGGCTCAGCCAGCGTTTGCAATTTAAGCGCCAAAAAAAGTGTTTATTTACGACATCACATTAGAAATCTCTAAAATTATCGGTGTTTCTCTACTATATTATGTATGTATTATATATATAAACCTTCCTCTTGAATCATTCTATCTATTAAAAAAAACCGCATCAAAATCCGTTGCGTAGTTTTAAAGATCTAAGCATATATAGGGACAGACAGACAGGGAAGCGACTTTGTTTTATACTATGTAGTGATTAACAGGAAACAAATGCCAATACAGAACGTTAGTGGCCCAGTGTTATAAACTCCGAATTACGAGATATACCTAGGTTGTGGGCACGAACCCAAGCAGGTTCACTTTGTATAATTTATTTCATAACCACTGCTCTCAAAACGGTGAAGGAAAACATCGTTACACGGAAAGAAAAATCTTAGAAAAATTACTGTGCTGTCTCATAATCTGAGTGCAATTGAGTGGTAATAGAAAAATTACCATGCTAGCACAGTAAAAATTCTTATGCTGTACAGTAAAATTTATTGGAAAAATAGTGAATTTTTCCCAATCTCACTAAGAAAATTTTCTGTAGATGTCGCTGGCACTCACTTTACAGTGACGAGCACAGTCATTTTTCTAAGAATTTTCTCTCCGCGTAGGAAACCGGCATGTCCTAGAACCGAAAATTCGAAGACATGTGACATCTACCAACCCGCGCTGGGCCCGCATGGTGGATTACGGCCCGCTCGCTCTCACAGAGAGGAGGCCTGTGTCATGTAAATTCAAATACCGTCTAAGTCACTTCCAGTCCGGAAACAATGTATCTTTGTGAGAAGTAATTTCTTTTTATTAAAACTTGAGGCTCCTACGCTGAAAATTACGCAGAACCAGCGTTGTTTGCTTTTCATAAAGGAATCTGTGATTTTAACTGGCCGAGGGATAGACGTTGGATAGCTTTAGGCCGTATTTTGGGCCGTTTTCGGTATATTTTGGGCTCCACGGCTGAATGTAGACGTGACTTAATAACGTGTTGCCGGACGCTTCGCCTTGTTTTGGCACTGTTGGCTTAAGCTCATGGATTTGTGCGGGATGGGTTGTATTTGTTGGTTAATTATTTTCATATTTTGCAATATTGGTTTGTGTTTTCTCTACGATGTTTTAATTATAAGCATTTTTGTTTAATCGTAAGCCTGACACTATTGACAGCTCACTTCACCTGAGGTTTCACGGTGAGATATTTACGGAATAAACCAGCATACCTTTGTCTATGCCTAGGTCAATATAATGGGTGTCCGAAAAGTCATGGATTAGCTTTTAGCTGCTGATGGGCCACAGTGGTATCTACCAATAAAAAAAATGACCTACCAATAATTTTTTTTTCACCAGGGCCAAAAACGGATCAAAAATAAGGTAAAATTTTTTTTGGCGAAAATTTTAAGTTTGAACCTAAATTTTAGGTATTTAAAAGATGACATCTGTAAGTTTCTTGTATTCAATCGATATTAGGATAATTCAAGATGAAAATAAAAAAAAAACTGTACTCGAAAAAGTTTTCATTCGTAGAAATCGCATGGAAAAAACTGATCAAAGGTAGAGATTTTCCAAAATTTCATTAAACATCAAAAAACTCGGAAACCATAAGACTTTTACCATGGTAAGTTTTTTTTATTGGTAGATCCCAATGTGGCCCATCAGCAGGTAAAAGGTAATCCATGACTTTTCGGACAACCAGTATAGCTTGAGCAGTATAGCTATACAACGTGTAACGTTAAATGCGCAAAACCTGAAAATAGTTGGATCAGAATAACGATCAGAATTAATTGGACCACTTTTTATTATAGGTAACATCTTTCAAAAAATCTTCATTAAAAACGTAGCCGTGTCTATTTATTAATAGGTCAAGCAACCCAATGTCAGCGCGGCGCAGCGGCCCGGTGACGACTCCTCCCTTGATAAAGCGTCGTCGCAGACGCAAGAAACGATCAGAATGGCCAGTAAAAGTAAAACAGCACATAGAAACTTTACAATTTTTTAATGACTTATTTTCTCTGTGAAATAGGTCAATTGAATTAAAAATCAGTTGGGGTGTCTGAGGTTTTGCGCATTTAACGTTACACGTTGTATATAATAAACATTATAAATGTGAAAGTTTGTATGTTTAGATGTTTATTACTCGATCACACAAAAACAGCTTTACGGATTGGGATAAAATTTGGCAAACAGATAGTTTATAGCCTGGATTAACACATTCGATACTTTCTATCCTGGTAGTACGTTCCGGTGGGATAATTTCCAACCGAGCCAAAAGCTAGTACTATTATAAATATCAGGACTGCAACTTTACTGCAATTATGAAAAGCACGTGTCTAATCTAAATACAAAGATCTCAGAGAAATAAAGGCAAGTTTCCACAGATTTTCTCTGAATTAAACCGTGCAAATGACCATACTATCGCACGTTATGTGAACAAAGTCACTTGTAAACATTAGTTCGTGACAAGTTCAACACTACAGCGGGTTGTCTTCTTTACTGAAGCCTTTAAAATACATGGAGATGTAAGCTGAAGTTTAAACCCCTACTACAATAATATGATATTTCGAAATGAAAAACCGACTACTTTTTCCGTGCTTTTAATTATATATTACTTTACTTTTACTAAGTAGTTGTTCGAGCTAACTTTTATCTTTTTATACCTAAACACGGTGTTTCTGTGACAGTAAGGCAGTTGTCCCACTGCCGGCGAGGAAGCTACTAACTATGGCTATTTTCTCGCTCAAGAAACGTGCAATAGCTATACATTCCGTGTAAACAAAAGACATGCATATATTAATAGTTGATTTCTGACTGTTTACACTGCCGGCGAGGACTCGCTTCATTGATGTGTCTCTGAGCTACCAGAGCTATCAAAGATAATACTCGCTCAGCGATGCTCGGTTGGCGCTCAGAGCGCACGTAGAGAGAAAACGGTAAAAACCCCGCGCGCAGTTGGCTCGCGTGAGCGGATAGTAAAGGAAGGAAGGAATAAAAGATGGAGATAGCAAAGATATAGGTGGACATGTAACAATCTACGGACTGAAACCCTTGTGGGACTAACCGCCCTGAGCGAGTTGTGCGAGTAATCGCCCGTCGCACTCGGATACTCGCTGATAGCCCAGCGACAAAACTATCGGAACTACACACTCGCTGCTCGCCAACTCGTTTTCATTTGCTAGTTTTACTCGCTATTCGTTCATCGCCGGCGGTGGGACAACTGCCTGAAACCTTATTTTTCTTTATTTAAAATCACAGGGGTAAGGGTACATTATAGCATAAGGGGGTTAACTTTGGTTCAGTTATGGTATTTCTATTGTTTAGTAAAAAAAAATTAAATATTATGTTGCATTAGTTATTTACTTTTACTAACTACTCTTTTCTTTTCTTGGTTTGTCCTTTTTTTTCTCTTTTTTCCTTGTTATTCTTCCTTCCTTCCTTCTTATAGAGCAAACTGAAACTCAAACTCAAAGCATTTATTTCAAGTAAACCAATTACAGGCACTTTTGAATTATCAAGGGGTCAAATAAAAAAATGAAGGGCAGCAGGTTCTTAGTTTTTAACCGACTACAATGGAGAGTTAAGTTTTTATTTTTTTGTACAGACGCCACCATATCAAGCTACCCGAAACTGTAAAATTTTCCCAATCAACATTGATCCTTATGCTTTAGCGATCAAGTTGAAAATCTATTAAAGAAATTTGACAGATTGTAGTAGCTTGATGTGCTGGCGTCTGTACATTTCATATGCAATTCATAAAATGCAATTAGCAAGAGGGGGCTGGAGCTATTCATGGTGGCGAAATTAGAGTAATTTTACTTTCGGTCATCTAGAATTGGATATTTTACTGAATTCAGCTTGCCAAAAACACCCAGAAATTAGAATTTACCTTCCCCAAAACCACTCAACTTTTCTCTTATAATAAAGCCATAAATAAGCCCGGGACACATGGTAGGGGTTTCGCAAACAATTGGGGCCTGAAATAATTTGTAGGTAGGAAGTTTTCAGACGCGCCTGACAGGCCGGATTCACGCTACGGCCTGAAACCGCTGAAAACTGATGTTGTATAGCAAACAAAAAATGTTGAGTGACGACATGCGCTCGGTTTGATGTTGTAATATTTCAAAGATTTTCTTTAGCACTTTTCAGACATTGTTATTGCTGATAGACAGGTTTTTTGTTTTTATTGTAATAAAATAATTTTTATCGTTTGTTTTTCGTTTCGATTTTGAAAAAAAAAAAAATAAAAACGTTATCCTAAAATCATAAAGGACTGACAATAGCCGTTCGATGGTTTGATAAATTTGTCTGACATTTTGGTACAGACGCCAGCACATCAAGCTACCCGAAACTGTAAAATTTTCCCAATCAACTTTGAACCGTATGCGTTAGCGATAAAGTTGAAAATCTATTAAAGAAGTTTGACAGATTGTAGTAGCTTGATCTGCTGGGGACTGTACAATATAGCCTGTAATATGCTGATTAATAGATAATATGGGCGCAAAAAAAATAATAATGGCCAGTTTTAGAAATTTAGCCACAAAGATGTTTAACACACCTTTCGAATAGTAGGCAAGTCATCCGTCCAATTTTCGCCTATATTTTCGCGGACGAAACGTACCGTCACAGACTGTCTAAAAGAAATCAAGACAAACTACAAGCTTGTCTTGATTCATAATTAAATAAAACCCACAAGAATTCGTCACTAAAGCCTTATCGTAGGTTGCACAGAAAGAAAATAAGGCTTTCTGGTTTACGTAGCGAAATCCTTCATTGGAATACGATCACAGTGAGTATTAATTCAATCTTTTTTATAAAAAAAAAAGTAACCGACTTCCAAAAAAACACTACAAAGTGAAAAATAAATTTAATTTTGGAAGTCGGTGTCGTTGGTTCCGCATTTTCGTTTTTTGACACCAACTTCCGAAATTACGGTTATTTTTCACTTTGTAGTGTTTTTAACCGACTTCAAAAATGAGGAGGTTATCAATTCGGATGTCTCATGTTTTTTTTTTTTTTAATGTATGCTCGGGCATAACTCCATCATACAAATATGGACGGATTTGCAAAATTCTTTTTTTGTTCGATAGAGGTTTATCCCGAAATGGTCCCATTAAAATTTCGTAATGATCTGGTGATGACTTTCGGAGACAGACAACGGAGCTCTTCAATATCTAACATACTATTGCCTTAATTCTGTTAAATGTAGAATCAATATCATTGTGGCACCGAGTTGCCGTGTCTGGCATACCTCTGTTAAACCCGCGATGGTTTGTGAGGTATGTTAAAGTTTCTTTTTTTTATAAGTATTGAAAATGTTTTGAATAAAAAAATAAAAAAAAATAAATAAAAATAAATACCAGTAAAACAACTGCGATTGCTGCTATCGCATATTATGTACGAGTATGCATTTTTTACGCAATCGCATAACACAACATCACGTCTGTTTAATTTTAGGACATGCCGGTTTCCTCACGATGTTTTCCTTCACCTTTTTGTGAGCAGTGGTGATGAAGTAATTTACACAAAGTAAAGCGTCTGACTGGGTTCGAACCTACGTCCTACAGCTCGTCAGTCTCGGCCGCTACCACTAGGCCACCACTTCTCTCTCGACACATTAACTATCGAAAATTCGAAATGAATATTCTATAATCTATCGAAACCGAGCCGTGCCACAGTTAAAACGATTCTCATGTAACCGTACTGGATAACGTATGGTCTATCGAATTTAAATACCAGATTTATAAACTCTGTGTTAACATTGGACAACTGAAAATTGAATTTGTACGCTATTTTTTGAGACACAAAGTTGAAAATTGACTGGTGTAACTTCTATGGTGGTTTTGAATATTGAAGCAATTGAATTTGTACTCTATTGTTGGAAAGTTAAGGTTAAAAGTTGTGTGGTCAAATTGAGGTGGCAAGAGGAATGGCTTAGTTATGTCATAGTAGATTGTTGTGGTTGCTGTTGAGTAATGTAAGACTAAGAATTGGATGGGTGGGCGTTTAAGTATGATGGAGATGATGAAGATGGATGTAACTGTAAATATTGAAGAGTTATGCTTCCATGATAATTTTGGGAGAGGAAACAATAATACTTCAATAAGGAACTTTGGAATTACTTTCAAAGTTTACTCTAAGAGAAATTGAAATGGATCGTAAATTCTAAATGGTTATGTACCATACTAACTGGGGGGCCCGTGGCTAAATAATAACAGCCGCACAGGTCGATCGATCAGGTTAAGCTATGCTTGCCGCGGTTGGTCTGTGGATGGGTGACCATCTTTACATACCGAGACCCCTCCGTGCCTCGGAAAGCACGTTAAGCCGTTGGTCCCCACTGTCATTCGTAGATCTTTGACAGTCGTTACGGGTAGTCAGAAGCCCGAAAGTCTGACAACCAGTCTTACCTAGAGGTATCGTATTACCCAGTAACTGGGTTTTGGAGGTCAGATAGGCAGTCGCTCCATGTAAAATACTGGTTTTCAGCTGCATCCGGTTAGACTGGAAGCCGACCCCAACATAGTTGGGACAAGGCTAGGCAGATGGTGATGTACCATACCTACTAACTACCTACGTACTTTACGTTTGCTCTTTAAGTTTTTCGTCATACTTATCTATCTTAGTCCCTTTTCTGTTCAAAATAGTGGCATCATGTCTTACCTGTAAATAAAAGAAAACATAATAAATACATGTTGCACTATTAAAAACAATTAAAATACAAAAAAAAAAAAATTCAAGAGCGAGTCGAATTTTCTACTTCGAATGTTTAAGACCCCCTTTCAGTCCCTGTTGCAAAAAATAAATATTTTTTATTTCTTTGTTATTTACAAAAAAAAGTTGGGCAAACATCATCTAAAACTATTCCAAATTTCAAGTTGATAGCGTAAGTAGTTCTTGAGATATCCAACTGTGACAGACTGACAGACAGACAGACAGACTGAGTCGCACTGTAAGGGACCCTACACCTCCTCCAGGGATCCTGTTGGAACTGCATTGTAGGGGTCCTTTTGGACGGAACCCTAGCAATCTACATTTAACCAGGCATGCTAATAATAAAGCAGCAGTTTGTTCGTCTGACAGTGTTTAGCTCTGGAACTAATGAATTTCTGTTAGCATTTGATAGTCCAATTCGGAGGAGGAACGCTATAACATATATTTTTAGTATACTGCAAACCTGAATATAGTTTGTTCAGAATAAGTAACTAAATCGATTCCAATAGTTTTTACACCATGTTATATTTTGCCCCAAAAATATTTTAAAATGGTAAAAAGTTGGACACCGAGCGACACTAAGTACATCCGCAATCATATGCGCACAACACAGGTCACAGCCAGTCGGCCGGCGGTGGCGTGTGTTAAGTGGTAACCAACTTTTTGAAACCCGAAACTATCAATTTTTATTAAATTTTCTCAATCAACTTTGAACCTAATACTTCAGCGATAAAGTTGAAAATAAATTAAAGAAATTTGACACATTGTAGTAGCTTGATGTGCTGGCGTCTGTGCATGCTACCTAATTTATAAGTTGACACCACTTAGAGTAAGCTTTCGTATAATTATATATTTATTATATAAAACGTGAGATAACTAAATGAATAAATAACCAAAAACTCTTTCACGTAGGTACTCTGGTAGCGTCAGCAGAAAAATGTAATCGAGAATTCAGACTGATTAAGATTTTTTTTGAGCTACCCTCTGTCACGCAAGAATTGTTGTTGTTGTGTTGTATTGTTGTTTGTTTTGATTTGTTTTAATATGTCGAAAGAATTGTACAAGTGTCTTATTGTAAGTATAAGCATATTACATATGAACTTTGTTTTCAAGTAGACTAAGGGCTATTTTTTAATCGACCAATCATTCTTATTCGTGGAATTATACTTCGTTGCTTCGTCCTTCGAGATTAAGATAACAATGTAGTAATACGTCTAGGGTATCGCCTTTCATCCACTAAGTTTGAATATTTTTTTTTTTTTTTTTTTTTGTCGGTACTTTGTCTTCCTGATAGTTATGCCTGTACCGCCACTCATTCGCGTTTTAGTGCGTCGCCGATCACCACGTTATTTTCTTCGTTTCATTTGAATTGTGCAAAAAGATGCCAAAACGTAGTCACAAAAACGACGACAGTGATTATTTAAGAAAGAAGATTCGAAAACTCGAAAGGAAACTTAATAAACGCGACAGAAGGTCGCGTGTTCGAAGTTGTTCCGAGAGTAGTAACTCGTCGAAGAATATTATTATGTCGCCGGTACTATCGGACCATGAAGGTAAGCTGAAGTGTTATTTTTACAAACGGAAGATATTGTGAATAGTTTTTCGGACTATATCCGTATCATAATCTGACATGATGTCATATTATCTTAAATAGTGTTGTGTACATCTTATGGGGATGTTACCTTCACATAATTTTGGATTCCCAATTCATTGGGTATATACTACTAGTGATTGTGTACATTTGAAAGGAATGTTGCCTTCACTTTAGTTAATGACCTACTTAATAATAATTGCATTTTATATCCGTACGGACTAAAACATAGTGTTGTGGGTAGTTTTAAGGACTATCGCCGCTCTAAAACCACTAGTTGTATACTAGGAACATTGGTAGTTGTGATCATATTCACGTACCTACATAACAAAATGTTATCACTCGATTTCGTAATTCTGAATATCGGTATGGATTATAAACTTGGTGTTGTGGATAGTTTTGAGGACTATCACCGCGCTATTTTCTATCCGATACCTACATTTGGTACATTTTCTATTCCAGCTGAAATGGAAGTTCAAGGTGATGTCGCGTCATCTCCGATTATTGACTCAGATGAGCCACAACCGGGTACGTCCACCTCGACGATACATGATGCTCCTGCTACAGAAGCAGTACAGGCAGGGGAATCGGAACTACCTGTTGAAGTAACGCTTCCTGAGCTGGACGAAGAGATTCTGAATCTCTTGGGCGAAACTCCATCAAAGGATAAAAAATATGGACCAGACATTAGATGCGAGTTATCTGCTCGCTGGGAACACATCGCAACAACAGGCTTGACCAAGGATGCCAGAAAGGAGCTGCTTGATAAGCATCTGGTTCCAAAAAACTGCACAAAGATTGATGCACCCAAGTTAAATCCAGAGATAAAGGCCGCCTTATCGGAGATGCTAATAAAAAAAGACAAAGCTTTAGAGAATAAGCAGGTGCAGGTCGCAGCAAGTATATCTTGTATAAGTGAAGCCCTAAGCATACTCTTTTCTGCAGGTTATAAAGATCAGTCGGTAATAAAATTACTGATCGAAGCCGGTCGACTGATGTGTGACTCACAACACAGCGAGTCCATGACACGGCGCAGTTTTATATGTTCTACAATCAAGAAAGATATAAAAGATCAACTGTTCAATACAGAAATCGATAAGTTTCTATTTGGCGAACATCTGACCGATACTCTAAAAGCTGCAAAAGCTATATCAAAATCAGGCGCTGAGATTAAAATAAACACACAGGTTCGAAGACCTGCACCAGCGCAGAGACCGAGACAGGCCCCTGTCCAGACTTTAAACCAGACGCCTCCGTTCCCGACAGCGCGGCAAGCGGGAACAGCGAGGAGGACAGCGCCGGCGCCGCGCCCGCGACCGGTGCAGCAGCAGCCGCGACAGCAGCCGCGCTTGCAGCAGCGCCAAGCCCCGCGGCGCTAGACCTGGTACGTTTTGCAGGTCGGTTATCCTACTTTTATGATCAATGGCAATTGATAACTAATGACCTCGTTGTATTATCGTGGATAAGAGGTTACAAGATACCGTTTACTAAACCTGTCTATCAGTTACACGAACCAAGTTTACCTGCATTAACTTCATGTGAGTCCTTTAAATACAAGGTGGCCATCACTGACCTTCTAAACAGTGGTGCTATTTCACATTGTGAACCATGTGAAGGACAGTTTCTTTCTAGTTATTTCCTGATTAAAAAACCCAATGGCAAAAACAGATTTATTTTAAACTTAAAGTCTCTAAACAAGTACATCGTAACAGAACATTTCAAAATTGAAGATCTAAGAACAACATTAAAATTAGTATCAAGAAACAGTTTCATGGCCACCTTTGATTTAAAGGATGCGTATTTTCTAGTACCTATACACCCGACGTATAGAAAGTACCTACGATTTAGGTACGAGGGTCAAATTTACCAATTCAATGTTTTGCCGTTTGGTTTAAACACAGCTCCATTTGTGTTCACAAAGCTATTAAAACCGGTAATTTGTTTACTGAGATCATTAGGTTATCTGTCATCTATCTACTTAGATGACATTTGTATCATTTCTAATAATTATCAAGATTGCTTAGATAATATTTTACAGACAAAACATATTTTAGAGTCCTTAGGATTCATAATTAACATTAAAAAAAGTTGTATGATTCCGAGTAATATTTGCAAATACCTTGGTTTTGTGATAGATACAAAAGAATTTCATGTTAGCCTTCCTAAGGAAAAACGAAATCTAATTAAACAAGAGTTACAATCGTTTCAATTGAAATCTCGTTGTAAAATAAGACAGTTTGCTCGCTTGGTAGGCCTCCTCACTTCGTCCTGCCCCGCGATTCAGTACGGTTGGCTTTACACCAAGCAGATGGAAAGATGCAAATACCTTGCATTGTGTAAAACGAGTAATTATGATAGCCACATGTCTTTACCACAGTATTTGCAGGTCGATTTTTCCTGGTGGTTAAAATCTATTGATACCGCAGTGAATCCTATTAGACGGGACAGCTACTGTCTAGAAATATTTTCAGACGCTAGCAAAAAAGGGTGGGGGGCAGCATGCGGTGCGGAGACCGCCAGTGGCCAGTGGAGTAACACAGAGTCTAACAAACATATTAACTGTCTAGAACTCCTGGCTGCTTTCTTGGGCTTACAAACATTCGCAAAAGGATTAAAAAATTGTCAGGTGTTACTACGCGTTGACAACACAACTGCTATTTCGTATATCAACCGTATGGGTGGAGTAAGATTTCCACATTTAACTGAAATCACAAAATCTTTGTGGCAGTGGTGTGAAGCTCGTGGTATATTTGTATTCGCTTCATACATAAGCTCGGAAGATAACGAAATAGCAGATGCTGAGTCTAGAAAATCTCACCCCGATACCGAATGGGAGATTAAAGATCATGCTTTTGAAAAGATTGTGAGAGCCTTTGGGCAACCAAAAATTGATCTTTTCGCATCAAGGTTGAATAACAAATGTGTTAAGTACGTCTCATGGAATAGAGACCCAGGAGCATGCGCTGTGAATGCTTTTACTTTAAATTGGCCAAATCTTTGTTTCTACGCATTTCCTCCTTTTGCGGTTATATTAAAAGTATTAAGAAAACTTATATACGACCAGGCGGAGGGTATTGTTGTGGTTCCATTTTGGCCCACGCAACCCTGGTTTCCACTTTATCAAAAACTTCTCTGTTCAGAATTAGTTCAGTTTAGACCCTCTGATAAAGTGTTATTGTCTATTTCCAACAGTGTCCCCAAGCTCACGTTGATTGCAGGGAAGTTATCAGGACGGCGTTACGAAACAGAGGAGTACCACCATCATCTTTAGATATTATGATAGCTTCTTTATCTGAAAGGTCAATAAAACAATATGACGTTGCCATTCGACGTTGGGTAAACTTTTGTAAGACTCACAATATCAAAATACATGAGGCGTCAATTCCGATGATTATGTATTTTCTCACTGAGTTATTTCATTCCGGCTTACAATACGGATCTTTAAACAGTCATCGCTCCGCTCTGTCTTTGATCTTAGGATCGAGAGTAGGGTCTGATGATCGCGTTGCTAGGCTATTCAAAGGTTTTTACAGACTTCGTCCTCCAGCCCCAAAATATAATATCACTTGGGACCCGTCAATAGTTTTAGAATTCTTATCAAAATGGTACCCAAATAATAATTTAAGTTTCGAACATTTAACCAAAAAGGCCGTAACTTTGCTCATACTTGTAACTGCACACAGGGTGCAAACCATTAGCAAAATCAAATTAGAAAATATGAACGTCACTGATAATCTTATATTGATCAAGATAAACGATTTGTTAAAAACATCTCGACCTGGTTTATCTCAACCTTGTTTAAATATTCCATTTTACAAAGATCGACCGGAAATATGTCCCGCTGAGGCTCTTATAGAATATATTGATAGGACAAAACATTTGAGAAACAATGCCAATAGCCTTTTTATAAGTATTAAAAAACCACATAAATCAGTAACCACAAATACCATCAGTCGGTGGATAAAAGATATATTATCAATTAGCGGAATTGACACTTCAGTATTTTCTGCCCACTCCACCAGACACGCAGCCACCTCAGCTGCTCATAGAGCTGGTGTCAATATTGACACGATACGAAAAGCAGCTGGGTGGAGTGGTAGCTCCAATGTTTTCGCTAGATATTATCATAGAGACATTCAATGTGAACAAACTGATCAATTTGCCTTATCAATCCTAACCTCTGATCGATGTTAGATTTAATTACTTAAAATTAATAACTTAAATTTATCTACCCCTAATTAAAGAAAAACTACAATTTAATTACTTTATTACTTGTAAGGTTTGATTAATATACATGTACCTAAGTATAAAAATTCAGTGTTTTAATATTTCACCATCTTTCAAAATCTACATTGTTATCTTAATCTCGAAGGACGAAGCAACGAAGTATAATTGGAGATTAAACGAACTTACCTGAAGTGAAGTTCTATCCAAATTATACGAGTTGCTTCGTCCGAAGAGATTAGTTCCCTCCCAACCCTATGAACCCCATACCTAAAGTGAAATATTAAAAAAGGTTCCAGGCTTTCAACTAAATGAGTGGCGGTACAGGCATAACTATCAGGAAGACAAAGTACCGACAAAAAAAAAAAAAAAAAATATTCAAACTTAGTGGATGAAAGGCGATACCCTAGACGTATTACTACATTGTTATCTTAATCTCTTCGGACGAAGCAACTCGTATAATTTGGATAGAACTTCACTTCAGGTAAGTTCGTTTAATCTCCAATAATATTGACGTCTTACAGTTTTTGTATGGAAAAACTGTCAAAAATTAAAAAAAAATATTCCTCTGATACTGTTGTTTGGCGTTGGAATAATCAGCCCTTTCGTTGCCTACCCACTCTTCTAGTAATAAAGATTTTTTTAAATTACGTCGTTTGTCGCACAAGCGTGCATTCGAACTATGGTGAGTCGCAGTACAGATTTGTCGCATAAGCGTTAATCGCACATCCATTTGTCGAGCTCACGTACGTAGTACACTCGGTAGAGAACAATTAGTTTTGCAAAAAAAAAAGGTCACGAACAGGTATAAACGTAGAGCGAAGATACAAACTCACTATTTTACATTAGAAAAGTAAGCAAGTAGATATACTTTAACAAACTAGTCCCAAACAAACAATTACTCACTCCAAGTTTATTTTAATTAAAAAGCACTCGCGTATATGTCACGGAAGATCCACTTCGCTATAAATAATAGTCTCTGGCTAATCCATATTAATGATTTCTTAAAACCTCCTACATTATAATAAAATGGAGGCAAAAGCAATGTACGAAATATATTTTTCATATTCATACATAATTGAAAGGAGAAAAAAATCTCCAGTCACACGACTTTCGACCGTGTTCGTCCACTATCGACCGTTTTAGTCAGAAATTAGACGGGTAACTCCGAAACTAATATTGTTATTTATACCGAACACATGAATAAACTTGGTGCAGGATTATTAATCTACTAGCTTCCGCCCGCGATTTTGTCCGCGTGACGTTATAGTTTTAACATAAAATATATCCTATGACACTTAGCAATCCTGCAGCTTTAATTTTGTGAAAGAGTATTTCGGAATCAGATCAGCAGTTTCGAAGATTACCCCCTACATAAAAACAATCAAATCTTTCCTCTTTATAATATTAGTATACAGCGTGTAACGGAAGGGGGGTATCAACCCTGAAGGAGGTGAATGTGCTCATGAAACTCAACAACTTTCCCCAAAGAACATAGGTCGAAATATGAAAAAAAAAATTTGGCCCTCCCTTACAAAACTGACTACCAGCTGATTGATATACTATGGGAGGGCCAAATTTTTTTTTTCATATTCCGACCTATGTTCTTTGGGGAAAGTTGTTGAGTTTCATGAGCACATTCACCTCCTTCAGGGTTGATACCCCCCTTCCGTTACACGCTGTAGATTAGCATCTGCTCACGAGTTTGTTCTCGTGAAATTTCTTGTTCCCCCAATCCCGACCCCCCTCGTTGCATCGCGTCAACTTCCCGCGCTGTTATTTCGTTTTCGCTGAGCGTTCTTTCTGCCTTTTTATCATTTTGTTCTGTTCCTAAGGATCATAGCGTGATGTTATATAGCCTATAAACTGCATCGAAAATTGGGCTATCAAATGCAATAATAATTTTTCAAATCCGTCTGGCAGTTCCGTAGATTACCCCCTACATACAAACTTACAAACCAAGAAACACAAATTTTCCCCCTTTATAATATAAGTATAGAAGTATGAATAAATCAAATCTATTTGAAAATGCGAAGCATTACTGCAACAGTCAATGAAGTCGACTTGTGTTTTCTCCGTTAACAAAATTGTCCTATATTTTAAACAACACGTGCAAGTCGTGTTTCTGCATATTTATGAATTCAAATCGACACAAATTAATAAGGTTCATATTATAATTATTTATGTATTGTTACCTTACTAATTTATTCACATTGAAAATAATGTCTTAACAATAACCCTTTACTTACAAAGGACTCCATAAAGAAAATTAATTCTATTTAACAGTATTGCTGTCTCGCTTTAATGAAAGAAAAATGACACTGACAATGATTTATCGACCATTGAAACATTTTAATTTCTTACGAATAAAAACTACAAGACGTGTCTTTGCGCATATATCAATAAAACGGCTTTTTACATTGCAATTTAATAAGACTATGAAGATGTACGTTATAATAAGTAATGTGACATGTTAAGAGAACATGTACCTCAAGTTTCGAACGTTCAATGAACGAAATGTCGGAGTGGAAACAGAAAAAACACTCAAATACAGACAAAAATGCTGAATGTCAAATGAACAAATAGATAAATTAAAGGAGCATCAGGGTTTAAAAAAAAAAAAAAAATTGTCACAACTTATTTCAATTTGTGTCTGTTTCCACTTCGACATTTCGTTAATTGAATGTTCGAAACTTGAGGTACATAAGAGAACTGCTTTAAATTCACCAAGCAACATTAAATCAACTAGTATTAATTAAATTCAACTTTTTTGTCAACGCTACAAGGGCTAAGAGCTGGCCGTACATCATAATGATGCATAGCGTCTACGGCTTTCATACATTATTAATTACAAAAAGGGTGAGAGAGACAACAGATTATAACACCTGCATGTAAGAAAGGGATGGCGACAGTAGGGATGACCAAGTTGCTTCTGTAGGCCAAGTTTTGCCAAGTTTCGGACACTGTAGGGTTGTGACAAAATGTCGAAAACTAAAACTCTTGACATGTACCGGTTTGAGTCCCGGATTGTTAAGATACAGGGTTGTTTTATGTGTATTTGATGAGGTTTGTCCCTCCCAACATTAATTTATCTAAGATGTTTTGCACTGGTGTTTAGTTTATGTTTACTAACAAACAAGTAAAGGAATCGGTCTATTAGAGCGTACTATAGATGACCGTATAATGAAAGAATATGGGCATCAAACGGGCGCAAATCCAGACTCTTGGCTGCTACTAAGAAATTCCAGTTAGAAAAACCCAATACCACTGCCCGACCCAGGAATCGAACCCAGGACCTCATGCTCAGCAATAGCGCTTGCGACTACTAAATCAACGAGACATTGGTGCCGATTTTCTTGTTCACCAACTAAACCAAATTTCAGTTCAGTGCATCTTTTTATTTCTATTTCAATAAGAAAAGGACAAAAGATAAATATTGGTTTAGTCCTGTCAAATTAAATTACTCCACAGACAACTTTAGACGCGATTAAAAAAATGGTAAAAATTACGTCAATTTACGTCAGGCGCTGAATAATTTGACAGTACTAAACTAAAATTTATCTTCTGTCCCTTTCTTAGCGAAATAGAAAGAAAAAGATGCACTGAACTTAAATTTAGTTTAGTTTAAGGGGATCGGCGCCATTACTTTATGTCTGCAAAAAAATCGACTAAACTAAAAACCAAAAATGTCACAGCACTAGTATGACGTCAAAAGAAAACATGTACGTTAATGAAGCCTGCTAAGCAATAAATAAAGAATTTTCCGCCATCTTGAATTTTCCTTTATTAATAGAAACTGTTATGAGATAGTTATTCGGGTTATTCTTTTGGTAATATTTATTGGTAGTTTGTTTTACTTGAGCCCAATATGGCGTAGTTCACGAGAATTCTTTATTTACGACAGAAATAAGCGGTTCTTAGGTTTACTGCTGTAGTAATTATTTCGTTGTTTCCGACTCGGTTTTAGTACTAACGTGTTTCGTACTAATTAAATAACACGATGTTATTTCGTTCAGCTCGGTTTCACGTCATGGAGATAAATTATTTTGTTAATATGCATTTAAACTTCTGCTGCTGGAAATGGGTTTTTGTATTATCATTGATATATGTATTCTATTACTATTTTTTATGCTAATTCTTTTGATCGTTTTATATCATCTAAAGCTATATTTTACGAGTAGTTGTCTTTTTTTTAAAGAGATGGATGAGGCTATGATGGAACGAGCGTGCCCAGAAGATGCCTATGGCACTGGAACTCCCACTGCTGCTTGACGCCGGACTCGGTG
Organism: Eremobia ochroleuca; assembly: GCA_949629135.1. Taxonomy (NCBI): domain Eukaryota; kingdom Metazoa; phylum Arthropoda; class Insecta; order Lepidoptera; family Noctuidae; genus Eremobia; species Eremobia ochroleuca. The sequence continues at coordinate 9,553,404 of OX451409.1, read as the reverse complement.
GGAGGGTGGTCGCAAACCAGGCGGGCGTTAGCCCTACCACCGCAAGGGAAGAATTGACCAGTCAAATAAGGTGTTGGGTGTGACTGTCCAGGATGCGCCGAGCGCTCGGTTCAGTTGAGTAACTGGCAAAACAAGCTGCGCTACACGAGGAGGCTTCTTCATGCATCCCAAACTCACTGTAACTTACGGAGGTATTTGTTTGGTACCGGTACAGTACCGATACTGATTAGAAATACCAATAATACAGGCACTACGTCTGGTACCGGATCCCAAAAATACCGGTATGTTAAGCCCACAACAAGGCAAACACAAAGCCGTACAAAACCTTAAGCCGAACAGCCATATTTTCGGCTGCGTACTGTGCCTACATAAGTAAGGGATGCATTATAAATTCATGCTAAGATGGCCTAACTCGTTATGGCGGCTAGTTCACAAACGCCATAGTTCAATTAGTTTGAAACTGTGTTCTACATAGAGTTCTGTCGTACTAGAAGCGTTAAGCACGATTTAATGTGACGTAATAATAGGATCGTCCAACAGTATCGCGGAAGACTCAGACATACATATAACTTGACGCCTATACGAGTGAGTGAGTTCAGAATAAGGGTGCGTTTCCATAGATGCGGAGCTGGGCGAAGCGGAGCAGAGACGTGCAGGAATCGACTAATCACAATGGTTGAAATCCTCATCGCGTCACTCGTCTCGTCTGTGATTGGACGAGTCCTACACGTCTCCGCTCCGCTCCGCGCAGCTCCGCTTCTGTGGAAACGCACCCTTAGTAACTGAATCGATTCCAATAATTTTAACACCGTGTTATATTTTGTCCCAAAAATATTAAAAAAAGGTTACAAGTTGGACACCGAGCGACACTAAATACATTCCGCAATCATATGCGCACAATACAGGTCACGGCCGGTCATAGCGGCACTAGGCGCGGGCGCACAGCGGGCTGGAGGCGCGGGCGGCGCGTTGGTAAGATTGGTTGTCAGACTTTCGGGCTCCTGACTACCCGTAACGACTGTCAAAGATCCATGAATGACAGCCGGGACCAACGGCTTGACGTGCTTTCCGAGGCACGGAGGAGTCTCAGTATGTAAAGATGGTCACCCATCCACAGACCAACCGCGGCAAGCGTAGCTTAACCTGATCGATCGACCTGTGCGGCTGTTATTATTTAGCCACTGGTCCTGGGTCAGTCACGGGCTAATAAATAAATAAAGACTATGTATACGTAACGTTAAATGCGCAAAACCTCAGACACCCCAACTGTTTTTTAATTCAATTGACCTATTTCAGAGTGAAAATAAGTCATTAAAAATTGTTTAAAGGTTTTGTGTGCTGTTTTAGTTTTACTGGCCATTCTGATCGTTTCTTGCGTCTGCGACGACGCGCGCTTTATCGAGGGAGGAGTCGTCACCGGGCCGCTGCGCCGCGCTGACATTGGCTTGCTTGACCTATTAATAAATAGACACGGCAACGTTTTTAATGAAGATTTTTTTTAAAATGTGACCTATATTAAAAAGTGGTTCAATTAATTCTGCTCGTCATTCTGATCAAACTATTTTCAGGTTTTGCGCATTTAACGTTACACGTTGTATTAAAATATCCGGCCACCCAATAAAAACGAATCTCATCCAGTCCTCTCTAATTCATTCATATATCTATGAATTGTATATTTTGATCTTGTAGCTTTTAGCCAAATTGAAGCAGCCATCGGCTCAACTCGGATTCTACAGCCGGGAGAACGATCAGCCTAACTGGCCGGTATTATGAATGGAATTTATTGTGAACTAGCTGTGCCGTTCGCATGTATGTCGGAAAACAAATTGGATTTCCTGGGTTTTCTTTTTTTTTTTTTGCGCGGAACTCTAATTCTTTATTCTAAAATAACTGTTACATTAGCTATCGGCCAATGAAAGTCTTGTCAAAATCGGTCCAGCAGTTTCGAAGATTCGTCCTAACAAACAGACAGATACCAATTTTTTAAATAGTTTTTTTTTTTGAAGTGTTCATATGCTCTTAGTAAAAAGCTGTTATTTTGACATTACAAACATATACTTCAATTTCTTTTTCGTAGTTGTAAAACGAGTTTTTAATAATCTAATTGGTTATATTTCTAATTATGTCCAGAGGCAACTTAAATACCTACACTTTGAAGACATCCACCAAACCGTCCAGAACCAGTGACTCCAAATTTTTAGGCCAACACGATCAAAGCCCTTATTCACTCTTACTGCTAACAGGAATTTGCGCAAAAAAACACCTAAAATAACTCGGAAGGGTATGTCCGGGACATTTTACACGCGACCTGTTCTACCCCTTCTGTAGTGCCGGTTCGATGTCCAGGCGAAATAGAGCGGGAAATTCCTGCCCAACCCCCCCCTCCTGCCCTTAGATGATTGTGTTTTGCCATGCGTGGCTTAAAGGGTAGCTCACCATTTTTATGCAAATTATTATTGGCGAGAGAATGCTGGGATTATTATTGAACTAGCTGTGCCCGTGACTTGGTTCGCGTGGATGTCGGAAAACAATAATGTGTCGCTTTGGAAAGGTGTAATTACCACTCCTTCATTGAAAAGGAAGAATCTTCCGATCTTGCCAGGTGGGAAGCCTTATCTGGGGGTTCTCTGTCACAGCCCTTTCGTCTGCAGTCACGGCGTCTTCAGGGTTCATAATGCCAATGCAACTAAACTTCGCGGCAATAGAATTCGTTACGTGTTTCCACATTTCGTAATGAAAAGTTGTTCTAGAATACTTTAAATTGATTATATCTTTTGATAGAGTGAAGCTATTGCGATGAAACAAAAACTAATAATTACTCCGAGTTATAAACTATGTTTTAGTATAAACATTAACTATATTGGTTGGGTAGTTTTTACGTACTTCCCTGTTAATTTAAAATGTCTCACATCCAAACAGAAAAATCGACAAACAAACAAACAAACAGACAAAAAATCCAAAAATGAATGCAATGACATCTGTTGGTTATCCTTTAACACCCCAACTATTTTTTTTTATGTCTACAGATTATGTAGGAAAAGATTTGGTTTTGTCTGTTATTTTCCTATGCTAAAAAACGTGCTTTGAAATTAACCAAATTCTCTGATAATAAGGATGACGACATTTTATTTTTTTGTTTTTAACCTTGTTTTTTTTTTTTTTTTGCTGGCTTCATATTAGCGCCGTACAATTTCCGAACCGCACGACAAGGATGGTAACGATCCCCTTCAAAAAATTCTCAAGCTTGTAGCTCCTCCATACTTCCATCGATTTTGCAGATTTTTTTGATTATCTCATTCTATGAAATTGCATTATTTGTTCGAACATTTCTAATATTAGTCATCATCCCTATTATCTTAATAATTCAATTTGTTAGTTGAGGTCATCTATTGCTTTCGCCTCCGTCTGAGCTGCGGCAGCTTAACTAAATTCATAAGTGTTTTATTCTACAGCCCGTCGATTCTGTAAAAATCTCACCGTGAAATCATAGGTGAAGTGAGCTTGAAGTGAGCAGTCAACTGTGTTAATCCCTAGCATTAGTCTACTGAATCTCACTTCACGCTCACTTCACTCTCGGTGAGATTTTTATACATAGAATAGCACTACTGTTTTGTATTATCTGTCCTTTCTCCCTTAATCCATCCAAAGGTTGTGTTTAAAAGATCGCTTTTTCGAGAAGACCGCCCATTGCGTCAGCCCTTCTAAAATTTCTTTTATATCTGTAATATTTATGACGTACATGACGTATGTAAAGATGGTCACCCATCCACAGACCAACCGCGGCAAGCGTAGCGACCCGTAACGACTGTCAAAAATCCACGAGTGACAGTCGGGACCAACGGCTTAACGTGATTAAAGGCACGGTGGGGACTTGGTATGTAAAGATGGTCACCATCTACGGACCAACCGCGGCAAGCGTGGCTGAACCTGATCGATCGACCCGTGCGGCTATTATTCCTTAGCCATAAGCCTGACCCATTCATTTAAAATATTCCAAATCAAAATTCCAAACACCATTTTCGTCACCATATTAAAATACAGTAACCATGTTTTCGAACGTGACAATTCATCTTATTTGTCTATTGTTTTTTCTAAGACCACAGATAAAATATATTGTTTTGTCTCCTACACGTTTTTGAACTACCATGATAGATTAGATCGGGTTATAAGATCATTGACCATACGGTTATTCAAATCGTAACACTTTAAGATGTATCTTATCCATCATAATTAACTGCATACATAATTATTTTGAATTTTAACGGTTTTGATGCCTGAGTGCTTCCGTGTTTTGTGTTTAGTCCAATGGACCATTTGATCAGAAGGCCAATTCTTGTAATTAACCCTTAAATGCATAATGTTGCCATATGGCAACAAGGTACCTACGTCATTTATTTTTTTTAAGAATGTGATAGCTGTGAGTTTCTGAACGCACCTCTTTTTGTCAAAACAATATATTTAATCTATGAATATTAATAATAATATATTTATTTTTTCTAAATTCTATTGATTAATACCTATACAATATGCGTTTTTTGCAATACGATATAATAAATCATGCATTTAAGGGTTAAAAACGTTCAAAATCTTAGGGACAATCAATGTCAAAAACTTCTTGTCAAAAATCTACGGAAATTAAGAGGTATTTTTGACAGATTGTAAGAGAGATCAAACTGTGTACGTTCTTAAAGTTACGAGAGTTACCCCTCAGATAAATATCTTTGACAGAGACGTGACATAAGACCCAGCAGTGGACATAAGACTGTCGCTCTCCTTTGATCATGACATTGACAAACTTTTTCATCCTATGTGTATATCATTTATTTACTTTATTTTATTTATTTGGGACAAAAAACAGTTATGCGTTACAAAATTAACAATTAGCTATGATATAATAGTAAACAAACGCATAACCACGCATTGTCCACAGAATAATATCGATTTTAAAAGAAATAAGGACGTATACAGAAAGGGACAGTAAGAAAATAAAAATAAACCTGTAAAGTCACACAAACCAACACAAGACAGCGTTCCCCGTGTAGATTTAGTCTGTAGTCACCAATTAGACCACACCATAACATCAGCAAGAAGCAGTCATCGATAAGGATGACCAGAATGTAAATCAATTGTCATTTTTCTAAATTTGTTCTGATTAAGAGCGAAAACATCTAACCATCATTTGACTTTCTAAAGGTAGCTTAAAGACACCACCTGGTTTAGACCTTTTACAGAGATGTAGGTATACCCAACAGTGGACAAGAAATATTAACTACTGCCAATATGCTCAAAACAAAACAACATCGACATGACATACTATGCGCCAACCTCAAAGCCTAGTAAACTAAACACCGACCAGTTCCCTCATCTCAGCATGGTTTTAAGCGTCACACCATAGATCATATGCCGTAAACCTTGAGAGTTTAACCAAGAGTGATGGCAGGAGCACCGCGGTAACCGCACTGATTTACTACTGTTAAACCGGCTTGTGTAGTTCGGGGTTACTGGCGGTAGGTGGCGCTAGCTTGCTGGCGGATTAGTTCGATGAAAAACTTAGTGCGGGTTGTTCATATCAAAAACATTAGGCCTTTACATTAAATTATACAAAAGTACTATCAATTTTCTCGGTTTCAATTTTGTATTGTTTTGTTTATTGTCGGATTTAATTATTTTAAGTTCGATCTTGGCGGTGCGCACTGCCGTGCTTCCAAATTCAGCTTTAAATGTTTCGTGATAGAAAAATAATGGACTCGTTTATGTTTTATATTGTTTACCGCAATTAAAATTTTCTTTTTTTCTTTCTTAATTACTGTTATTTATTTTTATACTTTTTGCCAGAAATCAAATAAATTTGGTAAAACAGAGATATCAGAGATATCATTACACCGTAGCATTAACAATTTCCATGTCCAAAAATTACATTAAGAAGGATTTACAGGAGAAGAAATTTAGGCAGAAATTTAATATTAAGCGGACTATATGTATAACAGCAGCGCACATACATCCGACAGATCACACACAGCTCTCCATCACACACAAAACATTTTATTATGTATACCCGACACTTGTCGATATCGCTCGAAGACCTTAACGACCGTATGTCAGATATTTAAGCCGAGTTTAATGACCCTTTAAGCTTTGTCACGGATACTTGTACAGTCAACACCAGATATAAGATATATTAGAGTTATAGCGATTAAGTAGACTGTACTTAAAAGTTTTTAGGAGGGAACTTGATGTTCTTGTCTTGTTTAATTGAAATGGATTTTGAAGAAGTAAGAATTACATTGTTTTTAAAATGAATAACCTTAAAATCTTTTTAAGTTAAACCCTGTGGGTTGATTGGCTTAGATTTGGTGTAATAATAATAATAAAATAATAAAATTTATTCAATAATATAAGGACTAACGCTAAATACAGTTTTTCTTAAATCTATGTCAAGTTCACCATTTTTTTTGTGCCTGAACTAGGTAATCCTATGTTTCATGCGATTGGAGGTAACAATAATTTATTAAATAATCACATAAGGTGTGTAGGCCTGAATGGAAATTTATCATTTTATTCCGTGGCCTTGAACTTGTTAAGTATTTAAAACGTCACACCATTCCATTTCAAACTTCAACATAACAATCAAACACAGCCGTGCGATTCTGTAACCATCTCACCGTGAAAGCTTGGGTGAAGTGAGCGTGGAGTGAGCTGTCATTCGCTAGGGATTAACACTATCAAGTGCTCACTTCACTTATGATTTCACGGTGAGATTTTTACAGAATCGACCGGCTGTACCCTATATTTATCTTCGCATGACATCTGTTGGCCTGACTGTACATTATTGGAAATAGCTACATTGTCGTTCCTCCATTGTATGTTAACGGATAAGTAGAGAGATCAGTCTTCAGCATTGTTAGGTGGTGTTTAGTCAATCATGGTGCTATGGAAGGGGGAATTACTTATAATAAATTAGTTTAGTTTGTGGAGTTTCGCTCAGTTTAGACTAGCTGTGAATACCCGCTTCGCTGGGTAATTTTTAATTGTATAGTTATTTGTTAATGTTAATAATCTATCACTACTTACTTCATAATCTTTTCATATATACTAAACATTTTTATTAATGAAGAAGTGGTGGGAGGCGCCCGACGTGACGGCACAGTGGTGGCATGCGCGTGAGCTGCGCGCGGTACTGGACAGTACTTGGACATTGCAACATTACTTTATTTTTCTAAAATAAAAGATTTTTTCTAAAATAAAAGCCTAAGTTACTACTTATTACATCAGCTACCTGCCAATAAAAGTCCCGTCAAAATCAGTCCAGCCATTTCAGAGATTAGCCGGAACAAACAGACAGACAAACACAAAAATTGTAAAAAATTTTATTTTGGTGTACCTTTATACCATATATATATTCATATGCATGTAGTAAAAAACTGTTATTTCAATATTACAAACAGACACAACAGACACTCCAATTTTATTTATATGTATAGATTAATAGAACAGAATTCTCTCTTTTATGTACTCGTATAACATATACCGGAGTCATGTCGTTAGTTCCGCATTTTCGTGTTTTGACACCGACTTCCGAAATTAAAGTTATTTTTCACATTGTAGTGTTTTTTTGGGAGTCGGTTGTTTTTTTTTTTTTTTTTTAAAGTTTTTATTATTCACTTTTTAGTTATACCAACTTACCCCAAACAAATTCATATAACACTATTTGCTATGTAAATATCAGTGATAGGAAGCTGCATCTACGTTTATAGGGTACAGACGTGATGTTATGTTGTGCGATTGCGTAAACAATGCATACATATGCGATAGCAGCAATCGCGGTTGTTTTACTGGTATAAATTGAAGAGTTCCGTGAAAAAAAAAAACATCCGAATTGATAATCTCCTCCTTTTTGAAGTCGGTTAAAAAGTAACGTTGGACGTGAGAGCTAATGTCGGCATTTTGGCTCGACAGTGAACGTGTTAAGTTATCTTAGTGACTGAATCCGTTTGTAATTTCACAGTCTTATGCCCTTCAAACAGAAACCCAGCAACGTTCACAGTTGAGTAGGTATCAGAAACATTCTCCAAGGTTCCCCTTCACAATCATACCTTCACGAAAATAGTTTTTCTCACAATTCCTCCTCTCCGTTTAATTCCCGACCTTCGGTCCCTTTGTGCGGTCCTCCCATAAATCCGTCCTGCCATCGCCATTCACCGTCATTGTTGGAAACTTTCCTCTCTGGAATCAGGATCTGATAAGCGTAAGGTAATGAATAGTACCTATTGTTAGATAATTAATTTCTTCATTAACGTCCTTTGCACCTTCACGCGAGCTTGGGTAAGTTAGAATGGCACCATTATGTGTAATTACTAAAATTAATTGTTTTATCTCTTCAGTTTTTAGAGGTGACTCCTTCAGGTCTTAGTTTTGGGTATTGTTTGAAAGTGTGATGATATTCTAAGTTTTGGTTTAATGGGTAAGGTTGAAAACTATTTCAAACCACTGCATCTGTTCTACCTAAGACCAGAGGAGTGATTGCACAACATACTAACAATTGCAAAAAGCAGTCATCGTCGTAAGACTTTTTTGCAAGCATATTTTATTATGATTTTTGTAATGTTACATTTTTAATAAGGTCGCGTTTAAGAATGAATAAGCAGAATGAATCCATCATTCGTAGAACAAAAGGGAACCCATGCAAACCATAAAACAAAACTGGCAGATACGAAATCTAGTAAACAATAACTCTTGTACCGCAAATGCGCTTTTTCCGCTTTTCAAATTCAGTTCCTGTTGACTTGTTATGTACCCAATAGAAACACAATAACTTGGTGTCAGAACTTGCTTTCGGGGCGTTTGCCAATATGGTTTTATTAACACAGATGTACACAGTTTATAAGGCTGGAAACTATGAAGGAACACTGTTAGAAAACTAACAAAGACGCTAGAAGTTGTTCTTGATTATGACATTACTAGTTTCTTCCTGCGGACTTAATACGCGTAAAATTTAGGTCCCCGACCCACGCATTGCATCGCATCGCCTGCTCGCGCTATTACTTTGTTATCGTTAAGCGTTCTTTCGGACTATTTTAGGGTTTCGTACCCAAAGGGTAAAACGAGACTCTATTACTAAGACTCCACTGTCCGTCCTTCCGTCAACAGGCTGTATCTCATGAAGCGGCAACAGAAATACATCATCTGTGAAAATTTAAACTGTCTAACTATCCCGTGATAGTTAGACAGTTTAAATTTTCACAGATGATGTATTTCTGTTGCCACTATAACAAGAAATACTAAAAAACAGAATAAAATAAATATTTAAGGGGGCTCCGATACAACAAACGAGATTTGTTTGCCGTTTTTATAGATAATGGTACGGAAACTTTCGTGCGCGAATCCGACTCGCACTTGGCCGGTTTTTCTTTTTCCTCATCTCCTCAAGGTCATAGCTTGATGTAAAATTGTCTATAGCCTTCCTCGAGAGTTGGTTACCATGCTTGGGAGAGGCAAGAGATCCCAGAAAGTACTTACAGTGGCCTCCAAAAGTAAGTTGACATTTTTCCACTTCAGCACATTATCGCTCATCCAATAGAACAACGACGTAATTACGAAAATGTTTTCTTGAGTTTTCTTGAGTTTTCTCATGAAATTATTACAAATTATTATTGATATTAAAGTAACATACATAATAAAAATATTAAATATTTTAGCATAATCATTGGAAATATATCATACTTTCAATTTCCAACTTTTAAAACGTTCTCCTGAAAAATAGCTAAAACGTAATTACGTCATTGTTCTATTGGATGAGCGATATGATCTAAAATTCTAGTGATCCAAATGTTGGAACTGCTATAACATTGTTAGATACTGACTAATTCAATTGCCTTTGACTCCTGCCTTTCTACGCGCACCAGCAGCATTCTACGCGCTATAGCCGGGAGACATTACAGCCCGTTGGTGAGGTCACTTGTCACCTGTACATTGTCTGTATTATTATTTAAGTACTAACATAGGTTAAGACTATTGTTACTAACCCAATGGATTTCTGTTATCTGAAATAAATAATAATAATAAAACTCAGCGATCATTGTGCCGATAGTCGTGACAGCCAATGGATTAATAGCCAAAAGTCTCGCCCAACACCTGAGGAGGCTTTCGTTAGGCAGCTGGATCAAGGGCTTGATTCAGAAAGCGGTACTTCTGGACACGGCTCGCATTGTCAGGAGGTTCCTCTCTCTGGAGCCCTGACTGCCGGTAGCTTGGACCCTGTTCCCGTTACCGGTGGGCTACTATTTTTTATATTTTTAAATGTTTTTATATTTATTATATTCTAATATTTAAAAATATAATTTATATGTATTTAATTAAATAAAGGAGATAATAATAATCATTATAAAAAATAAAAAGTAAGTAATGGCTTAGGAGTACCTGCCGTGCGATTCTGTAACCATCTCACCGTGAAAGCTTGGGTGAAGTGAGCGTGGAGTGAGCTGTCATTCGCTAGGGATTAACACTATTAAGCGCTCACTTCACTTATGATTTCACGGTGAGATTTTTACAGAATCGACAGGCTGATTATTATTTTTTTATTTCATATGATAATGTGGCATCGCTACTGAAGTGGAAAAATGTCAAGTAACTCTTAGAGGTCACTCCGCTATAGGTAAATTTATGAGGACACCACTTCATATCCTTGTTTCTAAATCAATTATCGTTTCGTGGGTTTTTCTTTCTATTTATCAACCGTGAAAACGACGACATTTTCCTCCTAAGTGTTGGTGCGACTCAACCATATAATCCAACCCTTTAATGATTTCAAGAAACAAAAGGAACTCAGTTGTTTTGGGGCGCCCGTAATTTATTTTATGAACCTTTGAATGAGGGCTGAGAATAAATCGGAAGAACCCCGTCATTAAAATAAATACTACTGTGATTAGTTCTTGCTGTGAATGTGGTAGATTGTCTTTTGTTTTTTTTTTATGGAAAAGTTATATAGTTAGATACTAGATTGTCATGTGGATGACATATCAAAATCATCATCATCTGCCTAGCTTTTTCCTATGATGAGGTCGGCTTCCATTCTAACCGGCGGGGTAATTGCGTAACACACTATCAGTAGCAATAGGTTTCATTTTGACAGTTCAACAACATACATTGCGTTATTGTAGACAAATTTTTCGAACATATAAAGCTATGGATTAGCAATATCCTTCAAAATGATGCTGATTGAGATTTCGGATGCAGCTAAATACTAGTATTTTACATGGTTTAGATTACCTATGTCCTATGTGTGAATATTTTTTGACAGGCCTGTTGGTCTAGTGGTCAGTGGCCCTGACTGCTATGCTCAAGGTCGTGGGTTCGATTCCCACCTAGGACAAATGTTTGTGTGATGAGCACGATCATTTGTTCTTTGTCTGGGTGTAATTTATCTATAATATGTATGTATTTAGAAATATATATGTATGTTTATCAGTTGTCTAGTACTCATAGCACAAGCTCTGCTTAGTTTTTTTTTTTTATTTATTTATTATTAAACAGCATTACATTGCATTATAATTAATTTATGCCCCACAAAACCGTTTCCACGGTTTGTCTGTAGGAACGGAATTGCGATTTGATTTGGAATTTGAATTTGGGACTAGATGGCGTTGTGTGATAGTTGTGGAATATTATTATTATTATTATTATTATTTGTCTCTGCTTCCCTTTTCAATCCATCCAAAGGTTGTCTTTAAAAGATCGCTCTTAGCGATAAGATCGCCCATTGTGTCACCCTTTGTAAAATTTCTATATTTGTCTGTAATCTATATGGTGTACATAATAAAGAGTATTCTATTCTATTCTATGTTTTGAGGAAAGAGGCTTTCAATAAGACGAAAGAAATATGAATGCAATGAAACCAAACAACTGTAATGGAATATAATTTCCATGTCTAGCCTTTGTAGAAAGGTTTGTACTACGAAAGTTACTGCTAATTGAACAAAACGAATACTATTGAAAATTGTATACAAAAGAAAGATGGTATTTATTCTTAACCTGATTAAGAATAAATGCTTTCTTTTGTATACAAGTTTCGCGATCACAAAAGATCACCTAATCAAAATTGTCAACATGTTTTCGTCATCAGCATCTGCCTAGCCTTTTCCCAAGTATGTTGGGGTCGGCTTCCAGTCTAAGCGGATGCAGCTGAATGCCAGTATTTTACAAGGAGCGACTGCCTATCTAACCTCCATAACCAAGTTACTCGGTAACACGATACCCCTCGGTTGGCTTGCCAGGGAATGAAAAGATAGTCACCCATCCACGGACCAACCGCGGTAAGCGTAGCTTAACCTGATCGATCGACCTGTGCGGCTATTATTATTTAGCCACAGGTCCCCCATAATTATCCATCAATTATCGATCCATGTAAAATACTGGTATTCAGCTAATACCAGTATTTTACATGGAGCGACTGCCTATCTGACCTCCACAACCCAGTTACTGGGTAATACGATACCCATTGGTAAGACTGGTTGTCAGACTTTCGGGGTACTGACGACCCGTAACGACTGTCAAAGATCCACGAATGACAACCGGGACCAACAGCTTAACGTGCTTTCCGAGGCACGGAGGGGTCTTGGTATGTAAAGATGGTCACCCATCCACAGACCAACCGCGGCAAGCGTAGCTTAACCTGATCGATCGACCCGTGCGGCTGTTATTAGTTAGCCACAAGCCCCTTGTCAACATGTTTTCGTATAAGCTTTATTAACCTACTGAGTCCCTGAGGTCATTATAACGGACAAATTATCGTATGTCATAAAGTCCTGATATCACTACATAGTATAAAACAAAGTCGCTTCTTTGTCTGTCTGTCCCTATATATGCTTAGATCTTTAAAACTACGCAACGGATTTTGATGCGGTTTTTTTTAATAGATAGAGTGATTCAAGAGGAAGGTTTATATGTATAATACATGCATAATATAGTAGAGAAACACTGATAATTTTAGAGGTTTCTAATGTAATGTCGTAAATAAACACATTTTTTTGCGCTTACATTGTAAACGCTGACTGAACCCTGCCAGATAGATCAAAATAATGTACTACAGTATTGTACACCTTAAAAAGGTCTACAAAAAAGTCCGCGATGGTATATGTCTATCTCTTAGGGATAAACCACAATAACCATTTTTTATCCTATACTTTTTACGAGAAATAATGGCTCTAAAATTATCAGTGTTTCTCCATTGCACCCGTGCGAAGCCGGGGCGGGTCGCTAGTATATTATAAGTCCTGATATACATTTGTAATAACCGGACAAACTTCCTAACACACACATATTAGTTTTTCGTTTAAAAATCGACGCTGCTACACCTGATTTAGTCAACCAATGAGAATTCAAATGTTGTATAATTTCAGGACGTAGGGTCATCTCCCATTTTGTCCGTTATTAAGGACAACCGGTCGTTCCGACAGCTTGAGGTATATGGCAGACTCAGGAGGTTATCGTTATTGGATACTTCGTCAAATATTCTTTCAACAACCATTAGCTTTGTTATCTGTTTTGTCTTTCTCTCTCTTTATCCTTTGCCACTTAAACAATTTTAACCCCAATATCTATACATATTATAAACAAAGTCGCTTTTCCTGTCTGTCTGTATGACCGCTTATCAACTCAGCCTATCGCAGTCCACTGCTGGACAGAGGCCTCTCCTAGGCTGCGCCACAACAGCCTGTCCTCCGCCTTCCACATCCAGTCCGACCGCTTCTGGATGGATTTTGGTGTCTTCACCATCATTTAGAACATGTATACCGCAAGTTTTATATACAACGTGTAACGTTAAATGCGCAAAACCTGAAAATAGTTTGATCAGAATAACGAGCAGAATTAATTGAACCACTTTTTAATATAGGTCACATTTTTCAAAAAATAATCATTAAAAACGTTGCCTTGTCTATTTATTAATAGGTCAAGCAAGCCAATGTCAGCGCGGCGCAGCGGCCCGGTGACGACTCCTCCCTCGATAAAGAGTCGTCGCTCGTCGCAGATGCAAGAAACGATCAGAATGGCCAGTAAAACTAAAACAGCACATAATACCTTTACAATTTTTTTAATGACTTATTTGTTCTCTGAAATAGGTCAATTGAATTAAAAATCAGTTGGGGTGTCTGAAGTTTTGCGCATTTAACGTTACACGTTGTATAATACGTTACTATTCAACCTGGATATAGCACAGAAATCTCCAATGTTTTGACTTGTCACCCTTGCACCGTGAAAAGCAGCCTGGTTCGCTAGTAAAATAATAAAACGATTCAAACCAAAACTCTTCAACCGTGACATGTTTTGACAAATATTGAGTAGAAACTTCTTACAATCAATCAACGGGCCCCTTCGTAAGGAACCCTAAATGAGGTCGTTCACCCTTAGACTTGTTGGTTCCGCAGATTTAGGATTAATTACCGGTGGATGCAATTCGTTACGTCATTCGGTCACCCCCACTGGTAATGACTGGAGATATGGTTGTGAATGAAAAGTATCGATATTTAGTTTTTAGTAGTGTTTTTTTCTTCTTTCTTCTTTCTAGTATTGCCGCAAATGAATTGATACCTAGCTATTAAATACCACACAATCTATTTGGACGTGGACAGTGTTATTGCCCTTGCTATTCGAAATGAAAAGTATATTATATTGTTTCTCTTCTTTCTTATTCCTTGTATTTTAAAGTGTTATAATTCCTCACATCTGCGGAGTAATTGCGTAAAACAATAACAATTGCAATTTATATCATTTTGACAATTTAACTACATTCATTGCGTTATTTACGTAGCCGAGCAGACGAATTGTTTCAAACATATGAAGTATTGGATGAGGAATTTCCATCAAAATGTAATGAAAGAAAGTATGTTACGCAATTGTGGTGCAGGTCGTGAAGAAATTCAGTGCCATATTTCGTCGAAATCTGTTTATTGGTTAAGACAATAATGTTGCAAACAGGCTAGCTAGTCTACTTTCCTATTTGGTCTTACTCTAGTAAAACTAACGCACTAACATCACAGAAAAACATGATTCGTACCGAGAGATAAAACCAATACTTTCTGATAGTTCTCAATGAAAAGTATCGACTACACTGTTACACGAAATATCGTCACATATGTATCGATACTTTTGGAGTCCCTATTAATGACTGGTTGTCGTAAAACAATTGATTGATCGCGTGCGCTGATTTCGGGATGGGTCAGTAATTATGTATGGGAGAGTGCAGATGTGTTCTTGATGATCTTAGGCTATAATGACGTTGTCATTTTGAAAAGAATCGATTTTCATACGATTTATTTACAAGAGATTTACTTAATTCAACTCGATAAGCGACAGTTCTGAGTTCAGCAATGGTTCTGAATCTTCTTTCTTTTATCATCACCATCTGCCTAGCCTTTTCCCAACTATGTTGTGGTCGGTTTCCAGTCTAACCGGATGCAGCTGAATATCAGTATTTTACATGGAGCGACTACCCACCTGATCTCCACAACCCAGTTACTGGGTAATACGATACCCCATGGAAAGACTGGTTGTCAGATTTTCGGGCTTCTGACTACCCGTAACGACTGTCAAAGATCCGCAAATGACAGCCGGGACCAACCTTACTTTCTTTCTTTTATAAGTACTGTTATTAGTTTGAGTCAATTACAATGATATTGAGAGTTTTTACTCCGTGTAACTTACGGACGTATGGTTTTTATTATTAATATTCGTTCTTAGTTCGAGTCCCGAATGACAACACAATTTGACAGTTCGACCGTTTGTTATGTATTAATTTAACAGATTTTTTTGTTTTGACGGATCAACCACTTTCGGTCAGGTCCGTATCTTCGCTGACGGACTTCGAGTAGACTACAGAACAGTCAAGCTACTGTTTCTCGACACTAGTTTTATAATATAAACCCCGCTTTATATTGATATAATAATATGTACCTTTTCCTACTTTATAGACTTACATTTTCCGTGTTAACCAAGAAAGATTTTTAATCTTCTCGCACCACCCCTTCAGTGATTTATCTCCGAGGAAGTTGCCGACTACTCCCGACGATTCCCGACTATTTCCGAAGCACGCGAGTGTCCAGGTGTGAAAGATTTACGGTCCATACCTATTACAAGTATGTATTATGTACCGGTCAATTAGAAGCTGTAAGGACCGGTAATTTTTACGGTGAGGTTTACGGTTGCGGATAACGGTTAGTGGCGTAATTATCGGTTTTTTGTTAGAGTACCTAGGTTGAAGCTGTAAAGAAGTAATTTATTTAACTGAGTAAAATTGTACCTAAATGATGGCTTCTGGGGTGTCATTATCACCTGCCGAGCGTTTTCCCAACTACGTTGGGGTCGCCTTCCAGTCTAACTGGATGCAGCTGAATACCAGTATTTTACATGGAGCGACTGCCTATCTGACCTCCAACCCAGTTACTGGGTAATACGATAGCCCTTGATAAGACTGGTTGTCAGACTTTCGGGCTACTGACGACCCTTAACGACAGTCAAAGATCCACGAATGACAGCCTGGACCAACGGCTTAGCTTGCTTTCCGAGGCACGGAGGGGTCTTGTTATGTGAAGGTGGTCACCCATCTACGGACCAACCGCGGCAAGCGTAGCTTAACCTGATCGATCGACCCGTGCGGCTGTTATTACTTAGCCACAAGCCCCTCTTATGGCTTTGGGATGTATTAACCCTATATAGGGCAGAAGATCCTGGCTTGTATGTTAAAAATAAAACACTGGGATATTAAAACTAATATTTATTGAAATTTTTTGAGATATTTTCTTTTTATTAAAAAAAAATACCTATGGTGTTCACATGGTGGACACTGCCCCTTCTCATGTATGAAATTGTGCAAAACATGGTGCAATGCATAATGGTACAGACGCCAGCACATCAAGCTACCCGAAACTGTCAGATTTTCCCAATCAACTTTGAACCTTATGCTTATGCGCTAAAGTTGAAAATCTATTAAAGAAATCTGACAGATTGTAGGAGCTTGATGTGCTGGCGTCTGTATTTTGAATTTGACACACTATTTTGCTCTTCTTTTCCAAAAGCTTTACTGCTGCGTTTGTCTAACGTTTAGCCGCGAAGATTCAAAGTGTACGGTGTCCAATATGTATATGGACAGAGCCCCATTGAGGGTTAAGACCATCTTGGTCCTAGCTGTCCATTTAGCTACTAACTGATATACTAACCAAATATTTATCCAAACACAATTACACACGCGAAAGAATCGAAATAGGCCCACTCAACCCATAAAACTCAGCATTAAATTAATCAACTTTAAACCCCATCTAAAACAACATGTCACCGCCAGATGACGCCACCTACCCTGCGTAAAATATAACGCAAATATCTCTTTTCGCCGGACGGTTTTTAACCGGAGTCCGGTTTTGAAGTGGCGCACCACTAGTTACGGTCCGGAATGCAATTACCACAAGTGACTGTTGAAGGTGACGGCTGGACGACGATTGTTTATAGCGTTATAGTGCGGAAATCATATTTATATTAGAATGTTTTTTTTAATTTTTTATTGATAATGGAGATATTTTTAGGGCGGTTTTGAAACGTGGGTAGATGTAAATAATGTCGTGATTTGTTGCGGAGAGGAGAGGAGAAATTAGAGTTTCTCTGCAATTGCAATTAATCTCAGATGTGAGCGGAAACACCAGGAGGGGACGCCTTAGGAATACAAAAGTGACCTAATTGGTGATATTCTTCAGTTAAGGGCAGGTGCGTCGTACTCACAACGGGCGTGCGTGTATGACCAGCACCCAAATTGCGTAACACTATCAACCTCGATTTGAATCATTTTGAAGGATATTGCTAATCAATTGCTTCATATGTACGAAAAATGTGTCTGCTCAACAACGTAAACAACACAATGAATGTTGTTGAACTGTCAAAATTAAACCCATTGCTACTGATAGTCATCATCATCTCCCGAGCCTTTTCCCAACTATGTTGGGGTCGGCTTCCAGTCTAACCGGATGCAGCTGAATACCAGTATTTTACATGGAGCGACTGCCTATCTCACCTCCACAACCCAGTTAGGTACTGGGTAATACGATACCCCTTGGTAAGACTGGTTGTCAGACTTTCGGGTTCCTGACTACCCGTAACAACAGTCAAAGATTCACGAATGACAGCCGGGACCAACGGCTTAACGTGCTTTCCGAGGCACGGAGGAATCCCGGTATGTAAAGATGGTCACCCATCCGCAGACCAACCGCGGAAAGCGTAGCTTAATCTGACCGATCGACCTGTGCGGCTGTTATTATTTAGCCATTGCTACTGATAGTGTGTTACGCAATTACCCCGCAGATGTATGAACGTAAACGAGGCAAAAGAAGTATGTAAGTTTCGTAACAGATGGCGTTCTGTTCTGCCTACCCTCACGGGAAGGAGGCGTGAGTTTATGTATGAATGCGTGCAATTAATCAATCTGAATTCGATCCCTGAAAGTGTTATTGTGTTTTGCATTAAAGAATTCTGTGTAACAGCCCGAAATCTAGTTTTTCACTTGATTGATGTAAAAATACTCGCCCCCTTATTACGAGGGACTTGGGAGTAATTGAAATCGGCACCGGCGTGAACGTGTTCAGGCTTAGGTAGAAGTGGTGTAGTACTACCACTTCTACCTAAGCCTGAACACGTTCACGCCGGGGCCGATTTTCATTTGTTTTGCTATGAGGCGGCGCCGCCCGATAGGACAGTTTAGTGCGGGTCACCGGTGGGCCGCGCCGCCCGATGAGACAGTTTAGTGCGGGCCACCGGTGACCCGCGCCGGCGTGAACGTGTTAAAGGAATACGGAAATCATTATCATTTCAACCGAAAGACGTCCTCTGCTGGACATAGGCTTACCCGAAGCACCACTAATTCGACCGGTTCTGTGCTTCTCGTATCCAGCGGATTCCTGCAACCTTCACCAGGTCACCGGTCAGGGTGGTGGGTGTTGTGAGGGAAGGGCACATTACTCGCAGAACAGATGGCCGTTGGGGCCGAAAGGTTCTGGAGTATCGACCGCATGCGGGAAGACGTAGCGTTGGAAGACCTCCCAAAAGGTGAACCGAATGTAGGCGTGATATTTTGTAATTTTAAACGCATTAAGTCTCGTACAGACAGGCGCGACGCGATTCTGCGATACCGTAGAACAATTTCGCGCGCGACAATTCACACAGGGGCGACCTGTCGCGCCGCAACATGGATGCGCCGCGACTCTAATGGGAACATTTTGTATGGCGACGCGGCGATATCGCGGCGATATTCGCGCAGCGGCGATATTCGCGCAGCGGCAATATTCTCGCAGCGGCGATATTCACGCAGCGGCGATATTCGCGCAGCGGCCGCGACGGCATACAAAATGTTCCTTTTGTATGGCGACGCGACGATATCGCGGTAGCGGCGGCGATTCGCGTTGCTCTAGTGAGAAAGGTGTTGCGGCGCGATAATATCGCAGAATCGCCCCGTGCCAAGTCGCGCCAGTCTCCACGAGCCTTTAAGCTTTTTCACTGAAACTTTCCGCTTACATTTTTAGTATTACTGTTAAAAAGCAGTATGGCTGTACTATCAACACAATTAGACCAATTAATTCAAATCGTACCGCTTCACTGCTACAAATGTAATTACCCGTTTACATCAGTAACCAGAAAATATCAATTAAAACCGATTTGGATTAGTTTCACTTTAACACTAATTTAATCATACTGGTTCAACTGTGAGCTCCGTTTAATGTTTGACCTAAATCCCACCAAATGCATTAAATATGGTAATTTACTGACTGAGGGGATTAATAATAGACATGCTTATTTGCAGTTCTATAGAGTTGAGCTGCCGAGTCAGTTCGACTATGGGTGACCAATGCTCGGTTCCTATAAGAAAAAACCAATCTTATTGATATAATTATTATAGATATAAATAGATTCGTAAGCTAATTTTACCTGTGATAGCTCCTTCCATATGGGAGAGTACTATGCAAAGCTCTGAGGTCTTGGCTTCATTATAGGTAAAGATACTAGTCTTAATTTTAACTAATAACGGTCCGTAAATGATGAGAATCGGCCATAAGTGTTTTTTAACCAACTTCAAAAGGAGGAGGTTATCAATTCGGATGTTTATATAATATATATTTGTTTTTATGCATGTACGGGCATAACTCCGTCATATACAGTGTGTCCGGACATGGACTAGCGATATTCTAAATACTTAAATATAAGCTATTTTAAAGTACAATTACACTATAGGCTTGGGTCCAATACACTTCCCCGCTATGTGGCAGCCATTTTGTTTTTTTTGTTGAAATATGCTCTATGCGAGTACAAAAAAAATCATATATCTCAAAGTTTTAGTCATACTGAGATAAAAATAGGCTTATTCGGAAGGCAATAATATTGTCTACCGTCTGCATTACAAAGCAATGTGTTCACAATTCCATAACTTTTGAAAAAAAATGTGAAAGTCGAAAAAAAAATCAAAAAATTATGCAATTCAACCAATAATGGTTAATTACTACAAAAACAACCCCGAGAACTTTTTTATTTTTTATACTAGATCGACAGTTTTTGAGCTACGCTACAATGCAACATAAAATTCACAACTGTATGTTTAATACTTTAAGAGTTATTGTTGTTTGAACATAGCGTATGCGCAAGCACAAAACGTCTTTGTTAACCGCCAGAGTGTCATTTATGGCATTCACTGTATTCCATCTGAGAGCAGGCGAGAAATACTGTTCGTTACTACCGTGAGTAAGCGAGATAGAACGTATTAGTCCACTACCTGAAACAAAATCAGTTTTAACCCTTAAATGCATGAAGAATTTGTTTCTCTCGGGAAAAATTGTATGTGCTAGGAAAAAAAAACTACATGTATCGTTTTCGATGCAATATGCATTAGTGATACAAATTATACGTCTAATATCTTACTAAATATTGACTGTGTTGCAGAATACTGTGAAGCAGTCTTTGGACTCTCTTGCGACAATAGACAATGAAATTGACAAGATTCCATAATGTCAGAACTGCCATGTGGCAAACCTCACTTTTTCGGTACATAAATAAGTAACGATATGAATGATCATTCACCGGGCTTTACAATTAAAAAAGAAAAAATATAAAAGCAGGAAGCGGTTGAGAACGCGTTGTATCGTTTTCGAAACTCTATGCATTTAAGGGTTAAGGACAAATTATTAGTTGGGTTAGTTTAGTTGTCCCTCGCCCTGCGTTGTGATCGCTATCGCTACTTTCACTTACCGTCCGTGCTGTTTACGTGCTTGTTAAGTACGGATCCCTAAAGCATATCGTCGACCTTGCACAATCCTACGTATTTACGTCAGGCGCACAGAAAGTGCAGCGACGACATCCGCCGAGGCACGAGCCGCCGACGCAGCAATAATCACAGTAATTTGTATTCATTCCATATTCTGACATCGAATAGGTTTCACCAATTCTAATTGTAATTTCTTTATAATAAATTAGTTTATAAAATCATTTGGTTTTTTTTCGAGCCACCGTCTGCAGCATACGTAATTGGCGCAGTCGGTAGGATACTCGCGGGCCGGTTCGCGAATCGCGTTAGAATCACCTCATATCGATAACCACGATCGCGAGTCACCCGGGCGGCTATCAAGTCACGTCACGAGTATCCAGAATCTACAGTAAAGCTGCGGAGCCGCGTGGAGAATCCAGACATCGATTCACGAAGAAGAACCAGAGATGAAATATATGTGAGTACACCAGAATCTTTCTCGTGTTGCTTCCTCTCTATTCCTAAGTTACTCTTATGTCCAAGATTTTTCATCACGAAAGATCTACTCCTCGGGAACCTGCATCACGACAGGCGCGCCGACATATAGTAGATACTAGCAGAGATTTAGATAGTGAATTAGATCTTAATTTGAATAGTTTATTTGAACCAACAATGCCTTACGACCCCGATGTAATTTTCAAGGCCTTACGCCTTGTGCCCGACTTTGACGGAAACCCTAATGTGCTGACGAGGTTTATTAACATCTGCGACCGTATAGTAACTCAGTACGCAAGCGCCGACCAAGGCAGTGAGCTAGGCAATCTGTGTATTTTAAACGGCATCTTAAATAAGATCACAGGGACTGCCGCATCCACAATCAACTCTAATGGCATTCCTGAAACTTGGGCAGGTATAAGATCAGCTCTGATCAATAATTTCTCAGATCAGAGAGACGAAACGGCTCTATACAATGACCTCTCTTTGGCTACGCAAGGTAATAAGACCCCGCAGGAATTTTACGATCAATGCCAAACATTATTTAGTACTATAATGACTTACGTCACGTTACATGAGACTTTACAAACGACCATTGAGGCGAAACGGACACTTTATAAGAAAGTCACAATGCAGGCTTTCGTACGCGGATTAAAAGAACCGTTAGGCTCACGCATAAGGTGCATGCGACCGGAAACCATAGAAAAGGCTCTGGAGTTCGTGCAGGAGGAATTAAATATCATATACCTGCAGCAGCGTAATGATGCCCCAAAGGCTCAAACTGCTCCGAGCGCACCTAAGCTTTTGTACAAACCTCCTATGATGCCTGCTGTGCCGTCTAACGCGTTAAACGTTCCGCGACCCCCAGTACCTAACTGGCCTGCTCCAGTAGGTCAGCGTGGCTATCAGCCCCAGCCTCAGGCCTTTAAATTTAACATGCCCAACCAGCAGCAAAACCGGATGCCTACTCGAACACAACAGATGTTCCGTGCACCATTGCCAAATTACCATCCTCAAAGCAACGTATTTAAGCTACAACCGAGGAATAATCCACCACAGAACTCGGGTCCGAAACCCATGAGTGGTGTTCAACATTTTGTTCCGAAACCATTACCCATGGTACGTGAGTTAAACCTCAGTGAACTTGCTTTGCCTGATAACTCGTATTATTCTGCTGACTATTACTATGAGCCAGTATACGACTATTACACGGACGGTACTGACTGTTACATTGTTTGCGACTACAACACTAATATGACTGACTGTAATATAATTTCCGACACTCAAGTAGCAGATGCGACAGAGCCACAACCAGGCCCTAGCTGTGCAAACGAAAATCAGAACCAAAATTTTCAGAAGGACCAGAAATCCAAAGAGCCAAAATAGACCTTAATTTACAGACCCAGAGACAGTTACCCTACATAGAAATTTCTTGCCCTCCTTTAAAATTTTTGATCGACACTGGCGCTAACCAGTCATTTATCAGCCCCGAAGCTGTACAAAGGTTTTTCCATGACTATCCCCTCAACTATGACCCTTTCGAAGTTACAAACGTACACGGCGTTAGCAGGAACGATTATTCCATAACACTACCGTGTTTTAATGAATTCAATGAGACCGATAGTATAAAATTATTCATTTACCGTTTTCACGAATACTTTGATGGCCTAATAGGATTAGACTTACTATCTAAATGGGAGGCTAAAATAGATTTAAAAGATTTTCAATTAGTAACGCGAACTGCTACGAATAAAATTAAAGTATACAATTCCCGAAATGTAAATCTGTATGAAGATATTATCCCTGCTAATAGTTCCAAATTAGTTAGAATACCTATAAATGCCCCGGATGGCGATGTTCTAGTAAGCGAACAAGTTTTTTGTAACTGCATTATCCACGAGTGCCTCACTACTGTTGCTAATAGCCGCGGATATGTAGAATTAGAAAATCCAACACCTAATGACGTGATATTTTCGTTAGATCAACCAACTCATGCCGAACTGTTCAACGCTAAGTGCACACAAGTTAAACACTCAAACCGCGTAGATGACGTATTATCGCGTTTGCGTACCGACCATCTTAACGTAGAGGAGAAAACTAATCTCTTAACACTTTGCTCGCGATATGCAGATGTATTTTACATCGACGGAGAATCGTTAACATTCACTAACCAAATTAAACATCGTATAAGAACAACAGATGAAATTCCCGCATATACTAAGAGCTATCGATACCCTTTCGTTCATCGGGAAGAAGTTAGAGACCAAATTTCCAAAATGTTACAGCAAGGTATAATAAGACCTTCCGATTCAGCATGGAGCTCGCCTATTTGGGTGGTGCCAAAAAAAATTGACGCTTCCGGAAAACAGAAGTGGCGTCTCGTAGTTGATTTTCGTAAATTAAACGAAAAAACGATAGACGACAAATACCCCATACCAAACATCAGTGACGTCCTTGATAAATTAGGTAAGTGCCAATATTTTACGACCCTAGATTTGGCAAGTGGATTTTATCAAGTGGAGATGGACCCTCAGGACATACCAAAAACCGCATTTAACGTTGAACACGGGCACTTTGAATTCCTTCGAATGCCCATGGGATTAAAAAATGCACCGTCCACCTTCCAACGGGTTATGGACAATGTTCTAAGAGGCCTTCAAAATAACATCTGCCTAGTTTATTTAGATGATATTATCGTCTTTAGTACCTCTCTTCAAGAGCACATGGACAATCTGGAAAAAGTCTTCCAAAGACTTAGAGATTCCAACTTCAAAATTCAGATGGACAAGTCCGAATTTCTGAAGCTCGAAACTGCTTACCTGGGACATATAATTAGTAGAGATGGCATCAAGCCAAACCCTGACAAGATCTCTGCAATCCAAAAATATCCAATTCCAAAGACCCCTAAGGAAATCAAGCAATTTTTAGGACTTCTAGGTTATTACCGAAAATTTATACCCGATTTTGCACGCATCACCAAACCACTTACGCTATGCCTAAAGAAAGGTAGTAAAATTACTTTTAGCCCCGAATATGTCCATGCATTTGAAACCTGTAAGACCTTACTAACCAATGACCCTATTCTACAATACCCAGACTTTAAAAGGGAATTTAATCTGACAACAGACGCTTCAAATGTAGCTATTGGAGCAGTGCTATCTCAAGGACCTATAGGTTCCGACAAGCCTGTCTGTTATGCTTCACGCACACTTAACGAAAGTGAACTAAACTATAGTACCATCGAGAAAGAGTTGCTTGCCATAGTCTGGGCTACAAAATACTTCAGACCCTATCTCTTTGGTAGGAAATTCAAAGTAATCACTGACCACAAACCCTTGCAATGGATGATGAACTTGAGAGAACCAAATTCACGACTGACTAGATGGCGACTCAGACTAAGTGAATATGACTTTAACGTAATATACAAGAAAGGAAAATATAACACTAATGCTGATGCCCTCTCCCGTGTAGAAATTCATAACGAAGAAACAGATGAGATCACCTCATTGATCAAAGATATTAAAAACCTCAGATCAATGATTAACAACCCATCGGAGGCGTCACCTCCACCAGCAACCTCTTCAACCGACACCGATTCATTGGTCGAAAGTACTAATGATCTCAGATCAATGATCAACAATCCATCAGAGGTACCACCTCCTCCAACAAACTCCTCGACTGACACCGTCCATACCAGTAATGAACATCCGATACTAGAAATTCCAATCACAGACGATCCTCTCAATAAATTTCATCGACAGATTCAATTTACCATAGTAGGTGACATAAAACGCCGACCAACAGTTACTAAGCCTTTTGAAAACCACACTCGAATCGCAGTCCAAATATCAGAATCTAACCTAGAGAGCGACATTATTAATGCTATCAAAGAATACGTGAACCCCAAAGTCAAAACAGCCATCATGATTAATCCACCTTTAGCCATGTATTCAATAATACCAATTATCCAAGACAAATTTAGAAGTTCCTCACTTAACCTAGTATTAGCTAAGACAGAACTCGAGAATGTTAAAGAATACCTCCGACAACAAGACATTATCCGACATTATCATGACGGTAAGACGAACCACCGTGGTATAAATGAATGTCATCTAGCCCTATCACGAAAATATTTCTGGCCAAAGATGAAGGAACAAATCACTAAGTTCATTAATGAGTGTACCATCTGTGGTCAAGCTAAATATGACCGGAATCCAATTAGACCCCAATTTAATATAGTGCCGCCAGCTACAAAACCACTTGAAATTATCCACATGGACCTCTTTACAGTCCAGAGCGAAAAGTACGTGACCTTCCTGGACGTCTTCACAAAATATGCTCAAGCGTATCATCTGCGAGACGGTACGGCTATCAGCATAATACAAGCACTATTGCGTTTCTGTACCCACCACGGACTACCTATGACTATTATCACCGATAATGGCACCGAGTTCACCAACCAACTTTTCTCCGAATTTATACGTCTTCATAAGATAATTCACCATAAAACTCTGCCGCACAGTCCGAATGACAATGGCAACATCGAACGTTTTCACTCAACGTTATTGGAGCACATAAGAATTCTAAAACTACAAAATAAAGACGATCCGATAGTTAATCTTATGCCATACGCCATCATAGCATATAATAGCTCTATCCATAGTTTTACGAAGTGCAGACCGTTTGACTTATTGACCGGACATTTTGACCCCAGAGACCCAATTGACATAGACCTGACTGAGCACATCTTACAACAATATGCGCAGAATCATAGAGAACAGATGAAGCAAGTTTATGAAATCATTAACAGCTCATCTCTAGCCAATCGTACAGCCTTAACTAACAACAGGAATAAAACTCGCGAACCCGAAGTAGAATATGCCCCTCATCAACAAGTATTTATTAAGAACCCTTTTGCCAGTCGTCAGAAAGCTGCACCACGCTATACTCAGGACACAGTACTCGCCGATCTACCTATACACATATATACTTCGAAAAAACGTGGCCCTATAGCCAAAGCACGGCTGAAACGCGTTCCTAAAACCAGCCAATTGTTACAGGATCATGCTGTTATTGACGTTCCATGCGACTCATCCTCAAGAGATAAGACTTGAGACTTTAGCTGATGGACCAGGACTGTTACCATACAGATTAGGACCAACCAGACTAACCACACATTACCACTCATTCATACAGTACATACAATTAACCGAAATCGAAGATAAGATAAACTCCGTACAGACGCAACTAAAGACTTTCAGAACAAGACTTACCAATGAGACTTACATGCTTTACGAATATCAGATTGACTATCTAACCAACAAACTTAGTAAAGTACTTTTACAAGTAAAATCTTTGGAACCTGTTAGAGTCAAAAGAGGTCTTGTAGATGGCCTTGGGTCAGTAGTAAAAAGTGTTACTGGCAACTTAGATTATCTAGATGCCCTGAAATATGACGAAGCTATAAAAACCTTACAAAATAATGAAAATAAAATAGTATCAGAATTCAACAATCATATCAGCCTAAGTAAAGAATGGATGTCCCAACATGGTACCATCTTGGACCAGATCACAAAAAATCAAGAAAAAGTAAATGCAACATTGGAACTACTTCTAGAAAAAACCGCTTACACAGATTACAGCTTAATAAAATTTGCAAAGTTTGCCCAAATTTTAGGAATCATAACCAATAATGTAGAAGATTTAATGTTAGAGATAATTAGGTTAGAAAATATAATGGCTTTTATACGTGCTTCTAGCACTCATCATTCTATGATTGACATTGAAGTCTTAAGATCAATGATAGATAGGTTAAGATCAATATACAATCAAGAACAAATCTTAAACCTAGAATTACGAGAATATTATAATCTAATAAAACCAGGTTCCTACTTTATTGAAAAGAGAATAGTAATAATATACAGTTTTCCTATAGTCTCTAAGGACGCTTACGATTTATACAGACTATCAATTGTACCTAATAAGAAACAACTTGCCCTCATTCCTTCCTCTCCCTACATAGCAACAAACGAGAAATCATTCGTGTACATAGAGGCTGAATGCCCGAAGTACAGTAATGTTCATCTTTGTGAAAAGAAGACCAGTCATCAGATCCGGACGAAGCCTGATTGCATCCAAGAGCTCATCATCAACCAAGGTTTAGAAGATACTTGCCAATTCACCAAGATTTCACTCTCCAAGCAAGCAGTGGAAAAACTGGATGACCAACACTACGTTATCTCATTGCCCCAACCAACCAAAGTACAGTTAGCCTGCGGCAGAAAAGACTTTAATACTCTACAGGGAAGTTATCTGGTCACCTTACCCATGGACTGCTATCTGGAAACAACAGAATTCACAATCATCAACGACAGCAACGAGATAAAAGGACAGCCACTAAAGTTATCAAAGATCCCCTATAACGACATGAACCAAACAACTGACTCCACTCACATCATCGGGTTCAACTCAGTCAACCTAGAAGAACTTCACAGCATCCAGAACAAAGTACTGATGGAAAGCCCTATTCAGATCAACAAGACTCAGCCTGTCGTCCTGTATCATACAACCATACCGTTTTACATTATTGTAGTATGCGCAACCATACTTATAATCTTGGTAATAAGCCGCAGATACAAATGCTGGAAACTTACAACAAGCGACAAAGAAAAGCAACAAACTCCCAAGACACACACATATGAAGATGTGAGCCAAAAACGAGATGAAATCCCAGCAACATTTTCTCTCAACATGAGCAAATAGTTGCTGTTCTGCGGATGGAGGTGTTAAGTACGGATCCCTAAAGCATATCGTCGACCTTGCACAATCCTACGTATTTACGTCAGGCGCACAGAAAGTGCAGCGACGACATCCGCCGAGGCACGAGCCGCCGACGCAGCAATAATCAGTAATAGCAATAAGTTATTTTTAAGTAATTTGTATTCATTCCATATTCTGACATCGAATAGGTTTCACCAATTCTAATTGTAATTTCTTTATAATAAATTAGTTTATAAAATCATTTGGTTTTTTTTCGAGCCACCGTCTGCAGCATACGTAATTTGCTGCGTTAGTGTTTTGTATTTAAAAGTGTGATAAAGTATGGCACAGCGTCAATATTCATCGCAACATATTGCTGACATACACTTTGTGTATGGCTTTTGCAATGGAAGTGCAAATTTGGCTGTACAAGAATATCGACGAAGGTACCCTAACAGGCCTACACCGAGTCGCCAAACTTTTATCGACGTGCATTCAAGATTAGCGGAAAGAGGTATTCAAAGAGCTGTTAATGAACGCAATCGCTTGGTATCGCCCGAAGATGAAGAAGAAGTGCTTAGACTAATAACCAATGATCCTAGACTAAGCGTTAGACGGATTTCAGTGCAACTTCGAATGTCTAAGTGGCATGTATGGAGAATTTTGAAAAGAGAAGGGTTACACCCTTATCATTTTCGACGGGTTCAAGACGTGATCGAACCAGATTTTGCTGCGAGATCTGTGTTTTGTTCGTGGATAAATAGAAATTTGAGACAGAACCGTAATTTTTTACAAAGAATACTGTGGACTGATGAAGCCAAATTTACAAGAGCTGGGATTACAAACCACAGAAACGACCATCTCTGGTGCTCCGCAAATCCAAGGGCGGTGCGCCCAAGCTCATTTCAACATGAATTCTCAGTAAATGTGTGGGCCGGCATAATCAACGATAGGCTGATAGGGCCATTGGAATTGCCACCTACATTAAACGGCGCTAGATTTTTAGAATTCTTACAGACACAGTTTGCGGACAGCCTCATGGACCTACCTCTATCATACCGTCGGCGTATGTGGTTCCAGCTCGATGGTGCACCCGCGCATTTTTCTCGAGCAGTGAGAGAATATTTAAATAATAATCTACAGCCGTGGATCGGTCGTGGTGGTGTAGTAGCGTGGCCGCCTCGCTCACCCGATTTGACACCCTTGGATTATTTTTTGTGGGGTCATATGAAACAAAAAGTATACGCTACAGTTCCAAATACCAGGGAAGAACTCGTCGCAAAAATTATGGCAGCCGCCGAAGAAATTAGATCCGATTTGGATTTAATTAGGCGCTCATCAACCCAGGTGGCACAGAGAGCCGTAGTGTGTCTACAAGCTGGAGGTGGCCACTTTGAGCAACTGCTTTAGATATTTTAATCTTCATTTAATATTGGAAAAAACATTAAATAAAATTCAATATGAATGTTATGTTTTTTTAATGATTTCCTGTTTAGGGTTCCGACAAAGGCCTTTTGTGCTTGCGCATACGCTATGTTCATACAACAATAACTCTTAAAGTATTAGACATACAGTTGTGAATTTTATGTTGTATTGTAGCTTAGCTCAAAAACTGTCGATCTAGTATAAAAAATAAAAAAGCTCTCGGGGTTGTTTTTGTAGTAATTAACAATTATTGGTTGAATTGCATAATTTTTTGTTTTTTTTTTCGACTTTCACATTTTTTTTCAAAAGTTATGGAATTGTGAACATATTTCTTTGTAGTGCAGACGGTAGACAATATTATTGCCTTTCGAATAAGCCTATTTTTATCTCAGTATGACTAAAACTTTGAGATATATGATTTTTTTTGTACTCGCATAGAGCATACTTCAACAAAAAAAACAAAATGGCTGCCACATAGCGGGGAAGTATATTGGACCTAAGCCTATAGTGTAATTGTACTTTAAAATAGCTTATATTTAAGTATTTAGAATATCGCTAGTCCATGTCCGGACACACTGTATATGGACGGATTTGCAAAATTATTTTTTTGTTCGATAGAGGTTTATTCCGAAATGGTTCCACTTAAGTTTCGTAAAGATGTGGTCATGAGTTTCGGAGACAGACAACGGAACTCTTCAATATATACCAGTAAAACAACCGTGATTGCTGCTGTCGCATATGTATGCATTGTTTACGCAATCGCACAACACAACATCACGTCTGTACCCTATAAACGCAGATGCAGCTTCCTGTCACTGATATTTACATAGCAAGTAGTGTTATCTGAATTTGTTTGGGGTAGGTATAATTAAAAAGTGAAAAATAAAAACTTTTTTAATAAAAACAAACCAACCGACTTCCAAAAAAACAATACAAAGTGAAAAATAACTTTAATTTCGGAAGTCGGTGTCAAAAAACGAAAATGCGGAACCAACGACACCGAATTCCAAAATTGAAGTTATTTTTCACTTTGCAGTGTTTTTTTGGAAGTCGGTTGTTTTTTTTTTTTATAAAAAAGTTTTTTGAACAAAAAATGCCGTGCCTGATATAGTCTGAGAATCAGTAAAACCTCATCAACATCTAGTAATTGCAGAGCCTGAGATCCTGGGTTTCATCCTTGCACCCTAATTGCTTAAAAACACCACCAATCTCAATTTGAAACATTTTGAAGGATATTGCTAATCCATTGCTTCATATGCTCGAAAAATGTGTCTGCTCAACAACTTAAATAACGCAATGAATGTTGTTGAACTGTCAAAATGAAAGCCATTGCGCTACTTTTACTGTGTTACGCAATAACCCCGTTGGTAGGCTATTCCATTACGTAATTTGCAATAACAGAACGTGGCAATTCGATTTAGGATTTATTTTAATATTTTTTTTCAGGGATCGAGTCTTGATTTGTTCAGAATGACGCGCAGAATCACCTTGTTTATTAATTTGGTACAATTATTTGAAAGATTTCTTATTGATGAGGCCATAGTCACCATCATCTGCCTACCCTTTTCGCAACTATGTTGGGCTCGACTTCCAGACTTGCCGGATGCAGCTGAATACCAGTAGTTTATATGAAGCGACTGCCTATTTGACGTTCACAACCCAGCTATCAACCTAGTTATGTTGTGACCATACCCAAACCCAACATAATTTAATGTTTCCAGTAGCTATAGTGATAAGTTTTCCATGGAAAGTGTTAAACAGTTTTATGTTTGGGTGTGAAATAATTACAGAAATGGGACCCATACATAGTTTTTTATGGGAAAAATATGGACGTTTTTAGTATTTGGGATGGTCGTGTTATTATCGGAATATTAAAGTAATACAGTGTATTAATAATTTAGGGTACTTTTAAAATAACTTTCAAATTCAGCGTAGTTTTACGACGTTATGTATTGAATTATAGACATTGATACTTGTTACCGATTTATATTTATTTATATACGACATGAGCCAGACAGGACATCTTTACTTCCTAGCGAGACATTTGGAAAGGCATAGTGTTGACAAGTTGTCAGTGAACAAAAACTACTAGAGACATCCCGGAAAGAATACAGATAATCAATATAGTAATTGGGTTGTACTAGCACGTAGCTTTTCGTGACAAAAGTGCTCTTTCTCATTGTATATTTTTTTAGTTTTAAAACATATTATT